>JAEDXX010000023.1:0-1235964 GCA_021725515.1 Epicauta chinensis
GCGTCTCGACTATAACTGAAAAATTCCGTTCATTTTAACTACTTCTCTAATTACCGGTGAAATTTTTTTAATAATTCTAATCTACTCCCATTCTTATTGTCACTGCGAAATGGCCTATTTCCACAATAAATGTACACGATAAAACGTCGTTCTGTGTAGTAATTTTTCCCCTTCATTCTTTTAATGAATATCATTCTATTAACAAACAATACAAGTAGAAAATAGATATAGAATTATTATAGAAACTTGCTGTGTTATTATTATTATTATGCCTCTTTAGTTGCATGATCTTATAATGCGACAGGCTCTTAATTTAATAATGAAAGATGCAACTCTCCTGGGATATTATCCAATTTAGAATTGTTTCTCTGTTTCTTATGTTGTCTTCATCATCACCACCACTACCATCATCGGTCGTCGACGATGCCGTTCTCTCGGTGTTCTCGTGACATCCTGGTCTGAACGTCACTTCCTATTGTTGCTGTTGTTGTCGTAGTTTGTTGTCGTATACATTACCAAGTCTATAAAGTAACATTTGTTGTATATCCGACAAAGTCCATATCCGGATTCACAAGAAATGACATGTAAAAAGGTAAAAGTACGCAAAATATCCGATTTGTTTTGGTCGTTGATTGCACAACAGCTTACATGGGAAATTGACAGTTAGCATACAAATTCGATTTAAATCCCAACAGGAAATATTTAAAGAGACACTGTATTTGATGGAATAAAACACGAACATTATTTGAAATCAAAAAAACATTAGATTTTTAATAGAAATCCCACTTCCTGTTAACGCAAAACAATTTAATGTTATTTCTTGTTCATAACTACGCAAATGATTAAATGTCGTTCTATTACTATTGTTTTTTCGTTGCGTTCGTTTTTTTTTAAGTAAAGAAAAAAAACACGCACACTCATTATATTTTCTAAATTATATCCTCCAATTATTGTCCCTTTTTTAAGACAACGCACAGGCAGAAAACCTACAATTTTTGTGTACAAACACCGGATCGAACCCGCTGTCGTCATCATGATAGAAATTTAATAGAAACATATCTACCTATAATGAATACTAAATAAACACACAACCAACAAAAAAAAAATAGAAGAAAAACGGACACAACAGCCGAAAAACACCTGCTCGTAAACATCTGTCTTGTGAGTAGCGCGTGTTGATTCCCTCTCTAGTTGCACCTTGCCTGTTTGATTAGCGAAGAATTAATAATGGCTCTGATTGCTTACGGTATGTTCCCAAATAAGCCACCTGTTTCAATCAGATTCAAGACAAAAAAATCGATTAATTATCCTTGTTACGTGTAATTCTTACGCTGGTGCCGCCGCCGACGTCGTCGTCGTCACGCTTATTTCGGATTGATGAAGACTTAGAATACAGACACCACCCTGTCTGTCTCTCTTCACATGGCTGCTTTTATATAATTATTTGCCAGGTAATTAGGTGGCTGAATTTTTTTGTCCATTATACACGTACACACCTCATCTGCATATATCTTTCTCCAATTTAAAGTATAATCATCTTGATTTTTTCTTATAATTAAAAATATTCTAATATTAAAACATTACTTCCGTTATGGTAATGTTGAATGGTAATTCTGCATACAATGTTGTTTCTTTTAATAATAATTTAAATATCGTAACATATAGAGATAATTAAAATTGACTACCCTCTTCACGAAAAAAAAAATATATTACCGGAAAGAATAAATTATAAGATTCCCCTCTTTTCAAATCGGTACAACTAAGGTATTTAAAATACAAAAAAGCTCTCTAGGTTTTTGTGTTGTGTGTTGTGTGTTGTGCTGCTTTGATACGAATATTGTTGTTGTGTTGTTGTTATCCTTGAATTTATACATGTTTGAATTTCCTGTTGTTAATTTTTCAAGGTTTCAAATCGCGGTGGTAGTTGCAATTGTTCTACTGTAAAACAGCTGGCTAATTAACAAGGCGAAAATATACCCCTCTTTACAGTGTGATTATCATATCGACTTATCGTTGTGTGCTGCAGTACTAATTGTTGGCTAAATCTGGTACATTTACATTAAAATTGTAACAACCCTTTTTTGGTAGTGTATTTGTTACCAAATAGGTGCATATTTCAGCAATTTCTATTAATTTATGTCGTTCCATGACATAACTGCGACTATTTTTAGATTCTACTAAACTTGCTCGAATCAAACCGATTTAATCTATTGAAACCGTAAAATCCGCTCATTGTGCCCACGAAATATTGCAATAGAGAGGAGCTTTTAAGGACATTTTTAATGAAGCTTATGCTGCAGGAGTTCCTTAGCAAGCTTCTTAGTAGTATGTAAAATGTTTGTGGATTTAAGCAAGTTGTAAAAATGATTCAAGAACCGCAAATAGGGCTGCTTGTGTGTGTGACATATCAATCTTCCATCATCCTCTATTGTGGCATTTAATCCGATTAAATACTAAGACTTAATGGCAGTTGGTCACGCTTTCAATTTCCACACAAGACAAGCTTTAAGTTACTTTCTTCAAGGGTCAAATATTTTTAGTATGTTGCACTGTACCTATTATTGCATCTCTTGGACGTTTTAAGGGTTGGTGGTGGTGGTTGATTCTCACTCAATTTACCGATTACAGAGGTAATTGAGACATTAAACAACCCTCATAATAATCTATTAATAATATTAATAATAATAATATTTGTTCGTTTTTTATGCGATTTCTATACATTAATTGTGCTTTTACGCGATAGATATGTTCCCGAAGAATTCGTGTTGAAAAATATTCGTGCAAAAAGAATCGTTAGTTGTGTGGAAAAACAGAAGGCTGCTGAAGCACTATACAACTGGCGCTGGTTATAGAGGAGATAGAAAAAGCAATAAAAAAAGCACAGCAAAATTTTCTTTTTAGAATCAAAATAAGCCGAGTAATTATCTTCAATTTGGGTTAAATCAAAATCGTGTAAAAAAGGCCGTGTAAAAAAAATAGAAAACTACTTCGAAACGTTAAAAATACACCTAATTTTTATTTTTTACACGATAGATACTTCCCTAGGAATTCGTGTTAAAAGATCTTCGTATAAAGAAATCTTGTTGATTGTGTAGAATTACTGAGCAATAAAAGCAGAGCAAAATTTTTTTCTTAGAATCAAAGTAAATCGTGTAAAAAGACAATTATGATTGTCTTCAATTCCGGTTAAATCTAAATCGTGTAAAAGTAGATACTTCCCGAGGAATTCGTGTTAATAAATGTTCGTGTAAAGAAATCTTGTTGATTGTCTAGAATCGCTGAAGCATTATTGAACTGGTGCTAGAGAAAATCAATAAAAGCAGAGCAAAATTTTCTTTATAGAATCGTGTAAAAGTAGAATTGAGTGCACTAAAAGGAAATACATAAAACTACTTCGAAACGTTAAAAATATCTAATTCCATTTTTACACGAGGAATTCGTGTTAAAAAATGTTCATGTAAAGAAATCTTGTTGATTGTGTGGAATCGCTGAAGCATTATTGAATTGGCGCTAGAAAAAAACAATAAAAGCAGAGCAAAATTTTCATTTTAGAATCGAAGTAAATCGTGTAAATCAAAATCGTGTAAAAGTAGAATTTAGTGTACTAAAAAGAAAGCAAACTACTTCGAAACGTTAAAAATATCGAATTCCATTTTTACACGATAGATACGTTCCCCAGGAATTCGCGTTGAAAAATTTTCGTGTAAAGAAATCTTGTTGATTGTGTGGAATCGCTGAAGCATTATTTAACTGGTGCTAGAAAAAAGCAAAAAAAAACAGCAAAATTTTCTTTTTAGAATCAGAGTAAATCGTGTAAAAAGATAATTATATTGTCTTCAATTCGGGTTAAATCAAAATCGTGTAAAAGTGGAATTGAGTGTACTAAAAAGAAAGATAGAAAACTACTTCGAAGCGTTAAAAATATCTACTTCCGTAGTTACACGATAGACGCGTTCGCGAAGAATTCGTGTTAAAAATGTTCGTGTAAAGAAATCTTGTTGATTGTGTAGAATTGCTGAAGCATTATTGAACTGACGCTAGAACAAAGCAATAAAATCAGAGCAAAATTTTCATTTTAGAATCGTGTAAAAAGATAATTATGATTGTCTTCAATTCGGGTTAAATGAAAATTGTGTAAAAGTAGAATTGAGTGTACTAACTAGAAAGCAAACTACTTCGAAACGTTAAAAATATCTAATTCCGTTTTTACACGATAGATACGTTCCCGAGGAAATCGTGTTAAAAAATGTTCGTGTAAAGAAATCTTGTTCTGTAGAATCGCTGAAGCATTATTGAACTGGCGCTAGAAAAAAGCAATAAAAACAGCAAAATTTTCTTTTTATTATTGAGTCGATGGTGTCAAATCAAAATAAGTCGTGTAAATTAGAATCGTGTAAAAACAGAATTAAGCGTACACACTTTTTCGACTATTATTTTATCAATTACCGCTTAAACGCCATTTAAAGATAAATTACGGCTATCAATGAAAGAAAATTTATAGATGTAGAACATGAATTGATCTTCAATAAGATCCAATTATCGATCGATCGATGATGATTACGAAAAAACCTCTAGTAGACGCGCATCTAAAAGAATTCCAATCATCTTAATAAGTTGTGTTGTGAAAGAATAGAAGAGTTGTTCATCGTTCCCCCCGTTCTACGATCCCCGTTGTTGATCGAATTATGTCAAATTCTTTGAATATTCTCCCGAATTCCATCACTTTTCTTTCAATGAACCACTGCTGTTGCTGCTGCTGCGAACAAAAACGGACAAGCTGCGGCGGCTGTCTGCCAGTTTTCGGTTTTAAAATAAAAATGTGTTGAAAGATATTTATGTAGATAATCATTTTGTAAAACTCCAGACAAAAGACAACAACAACAACAACAATAACAGGATAAAGGACTAATTTTGTTTCGTTTCCTGTTCCAGTTCTCTACTGTCTTGTTGGGTTCTTTTTCGCCATTTACGTCGATTTTTACTCAGCTTGGAATGTTGATTAACGGTACCACCAACACACAGAGAGATGAGAAAGAGGTATTTATAAGAAGGATCTAGTTTCTTTTATAATATCGGTACATATTATACTGTTTTTATAGACGAAATTTTGCAATGAGTGCATTTATTGTAATTAAATAAGAGAATGAATTGTTATCGGTCCCTTGGCTACTACAATAAGAAACGGTTTTTGCAGAAAATTCATATAAATTTATTTATAATCGTTTCGAACTATAACGTAATGGTATTCCATTAGTAATTCTTACAGTTTGCGTAAATAATTGACATGGAACAAATCTATAATTGCTGTTGTATATCACTGGGAATATAAGTGTCTTCCGTTAAAATTATCATAATTTACTTGATAACACAATTTGTGTTGCTAATCTTGAATTAATTTTTTATAAATTAATTACAGGGCCACCCTTTTTCCCTTATCAGAATCCACCCATATTGCTGTATAAATGGACGAATTTGTCTTGTTTTGCTTGCAAACACACATCTGCCGATATTTCTCTCGGTATCTTTTCTATTATAACCCACCACCTGCCTGTGTCGATTACCTTCCAAAAAGAGCCCTTATTGTTCCCAATTTTAACCTTCAAACATTTTTCTGAGAATTCCAATGAGTTTTTTTAACAGAGCGATAATCCAACAACAACAACAACACCAACCAATTAGACCACCCCACTATTCTCTTATCAGTACTACGATTGATAATTTGGTGGTGAAAACATTAGTATTTCCGTTATATGCAAGATAATATGAGGCATTTTTATCATTGTCGCCCCCCGTCTTCCAGGAATTTCTAGACAAGTAGGAGAATATTTGGCACACACACACACACACATCGATTTTGTGGAGACAATATCGAAGTCTATTATGACTACACAATGTCTATTTATAAAAGCGACAATTTCACTCTTAAACGAATTTGTTTTAAAAATAATAATCGTGCCACAAAAATCGGAAAATCACACTTGAGATTAAATAAGTGGGAATGATAAACAAAATAATTGCTAAATAAGGTAAACATTACAAAATTTATGTGGGAAAGTAAAAGTTTAGATAAACTCTTTTGAGATGTTTTCGGTTGATAAATCAAAATTTTATCGAAAATTAAGCGTAAAAATAACTGTTTTGTATTTTGTTTTTGTGTTCAACTTTTATAGTAGTATGTGTGGTGTCTTTCTCCGTCGTCCGTTCATATTATAATAATTCGCCTGTGGGCGGAAATATTTATGAATCGATCTGGTTGCAGAACAAGGCGCGCGTGAGTGTGTGTGTGTGTTTGGTGAATTCCTCTCTCAATATAGTAGTGATGATCACTTAATATGTCGCATATCATTAAGTTGTACTGTAATTATATTCGTGAATTATTAATATCGCATTAGATAACAATAGAATCCGGTCTACTGTTGCGGTGAGTCGTGAATAAGCATTCCGAACACCACCTACGTTATTTATTATTTTTTCTTGAAATTTAAATGGGATTAATCCTAACTGTAACCGGGATATTGCCGAAAATTGTGCCAAGGAAGAATGGCATGTAAGAGATGATATGAGTGTGGTGTGTGTTTGTGTGTGTGTGGATGTGAAACCCCAGCAGCTGACCGTGGGACAGGCGCCCGTGAAAAAGTCGCACGGTCCTTGCGCAGGCGTTCCTCAACCAACTGCCAAATATCTCGCGAGAATGAGAAGATACTGCTGCTGCTACTTCTTAGCTCTCAGCACAACCAAAAAACGGTGTCTATTTGTTATCATCGATAGTTGGAGGAAGAAGCGTTGATGATTCTCCATTCATTGTTCGCCGGTGTTTGAGAATTCTTCAAAATATTTACGAGATTTTTTATTAATGTTTAATTGGTAGAATCTCCATAATCGTTGGTTATATTATGAAAATTAGTGGCATAAAAGAACATGCTTCCCACAGTACTGACAACAGGTCTCAGCACACACAAACTGGGCTTAATGAATAGGGACAGTACAAGACGAATGCGAGGATCTCTTTACTAACGACTAATGGACTGTCTAATGCTTGTAATTGCTAACACTCCATGAATAACAAGTTACAATATCTCAGATCGGTAAAATTAATAGCCACAGTTACGTTATTATTGCATGTTTTGATATTATTATGAATATATTTCGAATCGATCAGATTTTATTAATTTATTTAATCAATATTAACACAGATATGTTGAACGTGGAACACGAGATATTTGAATCAATCTAAACGCACGACCTCCTTTCTTGATCATCATTTTTGCCATTACAATACATTCACATTTTATTAACAATTTAAACAATTAAACCGACTAATTAAAAGAGAAACTAGTGTGTATAAATCTAAATATAGCTCAATGTAATTCATGTAATTGAAACATTAATTAAACGAAATAACTATAAGAGCTAAATATAGCAGGAATTATTAAATTCTTTATTTTATAATAGTTTTCGTAAGAAGAAAGATAAGAGAAGCGCGTCAGGGGGGTAAAGGGTTAATATAGTTTTTACCGAAAAAATTCTTATTAATGACAAATTCCTGGCACGTATATGCCAACTTGGCTCCTACTACAACCGTTCTTAGTTATCTTTCTGTTGATTTTGCATTCTTTAGGTTGACTGCATTCTTTGCAGGCCGTTCTTTAGATCATTGCACTTGGGCTGCTGCTGCCACCAACGAGCAGCCCAACACTCACACATACTTGTACGAAAAAAAAAAAACAACATACACAAATACATAGAAGACATATCCTATATGTTTAAGCATTTTTAACACGAAATCCTTGATGGACCACTTATACACATATACCTTGTGTCTGTTTAACAAATATAAAATGTACATCTGTATGTTTGGTTGGGTTCGAAATATGTGTGTGTGTGTGTGTGTCGGTCTCTCGGCTCTGAATACCGTAAATACCGATTTTATCTTGAAATTAATAAAATTAACATTAATGAAATGTTGCTTTCTCTCAAAACTTGAACTTAGCCACTACCCAAAGGCGCGCATACATTTATATTTAATAATTCTTTATAGATGTGGAATTCTTTGAAAATTAATTTATTACCATTGAACTTGATGTTTACAATCCGAACACAAATAAACGATAATTTTTTCGAAATAAATTGTGTCGGTAAATCGGTAATTAACACGGACATTTCAAAGATGACATAAGAACATTGTAAAAATCAACATCATTAAATTCTCGTAAAATACTGCAATTTTTCACGTATGACATACGTCCTTCAATCAATTTTCAAATGGTGTTTATTATTTATTATTATTATTATTGATATTGGCATAGGAGGGTTACTTATCAATTGTAGATTACAACAGTGTGTGTTGAAGTAACGACAACTGCCTTTTTAAGAGAGCAGCAAGAATTTAAAGAATGCTCACACACAAATATTTACTTTCTAACAAAATCAAATACTAAACAGGAAATACTATCATAAAATTTTACCTTTGACCACGTGTCAAAAGCACACAAATTCCCCATTCAATTCGTCTTGTAGGCGCTGAAATGTTCCCCATAATTCATTAAAAATTGATTGTTTTCCACTGATTTAATTATTGCAAAATGTCGCAATCGTATAGGAAAACAAATCAATTCATCATCGAAAATATTTGTTGCATTTGATGGTTTATTGTTATTGTTGCTGTTTGTTGTTGTTGTTGGTCGGATTGCATCAATAATAATGCATGTATCTTACGTCATTGCTTGTAATAAGCGAATGAGCGCGCGCGCGATAAGGTCAAGACCAGGAATGCATCGCTTGTCCGCCTTGTTTACATTCCTATGACCGAACTTTCTCACGAAATCCACACTCCTATTTGTTATTATTATTCCTCCATTTTCCAACATATCTTCACAACATACATATCCACACTAACAAGCTTTATAATTTATCATTTATTTTATAATTTATCATCGAGTACATTAACGAATCAATTTCCGAAATTTGCGCCACTCTTCGGCTGATCCAACAGAAAGCTGCAACAAGCGCCATCTATCAGTCGGTAGTTGTACCACAAACTTGATGTGTACGTTTACAGCAAGCGTGTCCGGTTGGTTGTAATGTCGCAACCAACCGATAGGTGGCGGTAGTGGTGAAATTACAAAATTTTCGGCACCTTTTTTAAAAAATTGCAAATTTCGCAATAATTTCGGTTTATCTTTTATTTTGTATATATGCAAATTAGAAATGGTCGTGATAATTAGCGGGATGCCGCCAACAAAACCGTATCAGATTACAATACCCGAAATCTCTAATTAGTTGACGAATTGTAGAGAACCACATGTTGTTGGAGCCGACACGTTTACAATTCCGTATTTAATTCGTTAAGAATTGAATTCCTCTAAATTCGAAACAAAAAGGCACGACAGGAAGTGTACGATCGAGAATACAGATAAACTTTGAACTTTCATTGGAAATAGTTTCACAACGATGTTATTTCCCGTCTTCCGAACTCGCATAGGAATTATCAATTTGTATTAAAATTTGAAATAAACAAATATTAAGCAATACGAATATTGTTTCTGTACGATTAGTAGAAAATGTTGGCGTTTCTTTAAACAATTCGAATGGTTTCCGGATGTGTGCCAATTTGAACATTGATCACAGCACAGTGGCGTGTTTTGCATTTGAAAATAAACCGATGACTTCGAAGACCGACCGACACGATTAAATTTCTGTTAAAATTCAAAAGGAATTCGTCCATAAAATTGATAAAATGCGTAATTCATTCATAGTCCAAGCTGTCCGATTTCATTCACTCAAATCAAACTGTTTGCGTTGTATATGTGTGTGTGTGTGTGTGTGTGTTGGAATTTTTATTATTTTTATTTGTAAATTTGTGTGTGTGGTCGTACATTTCAACCAAAAAAAAAACTCATCAATTTACATATTGATCGCCCCCCAATCAACAACAGGTGTCAAATTTGATTGTCTTTTACGTCTTGACAAAATAATTTGAGTTAATCAATCAGTGTGTGTGTGTGTGTGTGTGTTGGAGACTCGAGATTTTTTTCGTCGACAATCTGTGTAGGATTATATTGAAATGATCAACTTGAACTTTGAACATGTTTTCAAAAGTACTCCTGAACTTTTTTTTGTTAATTTAGATATTTTTTTGTAAGGGAATCATAATCCTTCAGGTGAGTAGTGGTGATTTTAAATAAATGCGAGAGAGAAAAAAATGATTATTTTATTATGAAGAGGACCTCCAGGTCTCCGACGTCTTTATAGAAGAGAATTCATCCGAGTCATGGCGACGTCAGCGAGACGAAACTGGTTTTCACAGTGATTTGACAGATGTGTTAGATATTCTGAGATCATTGTGAAAGCTGATTTTGTTCATTAATCATCGATCATCATTGACTAGAAAAATACGATGCTTATACCATTTAAGAAAAAAAAACCGTCCCCATCAACTGTGTCGCTAATTAATTCATTATTGAACTTTGGAATTTCTGTTAATTATAAAGAGCCTTACTGCTTATTGCTCTACATAAAAATGTCTTGAGATTTCATCCGAAAGGTGCTCTTAAAAACCAGATTTCCCAATGATAGTGCTGACATATCTGTACCAGAACTCATTTACGCCACGGATTCGGTTTTATGAAGTAGAAATTCAAAAAGAATTTAATTGATTTAAGATTAAAAGATATTGTTACATAAGTAAACAGCTGTATATTGTCAGTAATGTTTACGATGGGCTTAATCCGTATCCGGTTACAAAAGTGCCGCAATAATGACGACGACGACGATGATGATGATGAGAAGGAGATGGGGCCGATGTCCAGCTACTCACCGAAATTAAAAAACCATATGTCTCTGCAGTTATCAACTTAATCCTGCTAATCTCCATAGAAACAAATAGGAGATATTCTGAAGCAGCACTGATCTGTATCCGTAATTATAACGTTTTGTTCTAATAACATTGTTTCCGGATAGTTACGCTCTAATCAGTCTCCATTTATGTCATGTAAGTAAATTTTAATGTTCAAAATTTTTGTCTTTAGATCGGTACAAAAAATCGAGAAAAAACTATCTTTGCTAGGAACTCTATATTCTGAAGCTTTTAATTTGCTGGAGTACCTAAAACGCGATTGGTATTGTAGCGTAATTAATATCCAAAGCAGCAAAGTGTGAATCGAGCTTTTTCTGCAACTGAAGATTTACTCTTAGCGCGAAAAACTCTACAGGAAAGCTAAAACTGGCAATGGATGCGACGTAAGCTGCTCAAAATCTTCAAAAATGCTTGTGTTGTAGCAATAGAAAACTCTTTGGCTTTAAGATTATCTTTAGTAATTAGTTTTCGAAAGCTTTCCAAACAGCTCTTCTTCAGTGTTACCAGAAATTGCTTTTTTGCAATATTTTTTCTGCGAAAAAGTTGTAACGTCTAGAAGTTGGAAGCTACTGTTCCGGATATATTATTGAACCATTAATAGATATCAAAACGATCCCATTAATAAGCAAATAATAATTGTTTACTTGACGACGGGCCCTTATGGCGTTGCGATGGCGTTGTGAAAATTAATAGCCCGTTGCTATGATAAACAACCTTTCTGCAGTCATTAAAAATGTGATCATAACCTTAATTTTTTAGATATCGAAGAAAAATTAAAAAAAAACAAAAATCAAGTTAAATTGCTTCTTTTATTTATGACATAAACTCATGAATGCACCACGGGCGTTATGGCATAACGCCCTTGATACATTAATTACTATTCCAACAACAATTCGTCCGATTGGTTGTAAGGAAGCGCTAAATTTAAACGAGCTTCCAACTCGAGTCGTCGTGATTGGTTCGTCATTTTCGAGGTCAGCCCAATTATAACGGTACTACAATTCAAGATGACGTAAAAAATCAGATCCACGTACCGGATTGGTTGTTTGACCGACTCTATTAGAATTTCGATGCGTTAATTGGCCGCTTCCGTTGCTAGAAATCAACCAATCATTATCGATTAATTCGGATCGAGATTTAGATGAAGATTGAGAATATTCTTGTGAGAACAATTCAGAAATTACTCAACAAAACAATTTATTGTTGTGACAATCAAATTAATGACAACTTTACATTGAGAATAACAACAATTGAAAAAGAATTAAATACCAAAACGAATCGATTTAAGTCTAATGCACGAAATGACACAGCAATCTGCAATTAGCACGAGATTTTTTTGTAATTTTCACGGATTTTACACCTTTTCCGTCAATGAAAACTGGGCGTTGCAATGACATTCTAACAATTATGAGAAACGAAATAGACGTCAATCAATAACGTTGAAACGCCCTTCTTTGAGCAACTTGTGGGTGTTGTGCTAAAGTCGATACTAACGATCATAACACCCTCAAGGATACATTTTTTTTACAGTTACAAGATTCAAGAGAGAACAACAAAATCAACAACTTTGTGTGTACGGGAATTGTCTCGTAAAATTTTTATGTCGATCATATCGTGGGCGGTGAAAAAAGCTCTGGTAATTGTAGTAGAAGTGCGGCTATAAAAGCGCTATTACGATACGACGCCGTAAAATTGAATGTTTTACAAAAAAACATTTTTTTCTAATATCAAATAGATTAATATTTAAGCTAATTATACGGTTATTGATCGTTTGTGTTTGCTTCGTTTTTTTTACAAAAGACATTCAACACAATTGACTCATTCCTTTTCACAATTTATAATTTTTTTCAACAGGTGTAAATCGACCATTCATTAGCTGTATTGTCAACGGAACTCCACCATGAATCGTCTTCGATTATGGGACTATTGTGAGCATTTTTAACAAATTTATACCAGCGCTATTGATCGTATAATACGGTTATTTTTTGATTTCTTTTATATCGAATAATGAATGTTTACGCTGACAGGTAAAAAACGAAGAATTTCAGATACTACGCCAAAGCGTCAAGTTATTATTGTTTCTGTAATTACTTGTAATTTATACGATTTTAGGTTGAAAGAAGTTTTATTTGAAAACAAGAGCAAATCAAAGGAAGTCGGAGAGTACGTAAACTTTCGGTCATAAAAATTGGATTAACTCGACAAGTGTCGCCCGGCCCTCATGTTTATGTCCCTCTTGTGCCTGCTGTTTTGTTGATTGAAAGGGAAATACTTCAAATTTTACGATTATAATTGTTTATTTTGCCTACGATTTTTGTTTTCGTGTTGTGTTTCCGTTTGGATTCGTCAAGTATTTATCACGTTCGTATTTTGGGTGAATATTATAAAAAAAAGCATGTGCTATAGAGAGTAATAAAAACGATGGAAATAAACGGTTTGCCTGCCAAGGGTAAAAAGCTGGCGAAAATGCTGGCAAACGTCCGCATCAACGTCCTGTCCATTCGACGACAACACAAACGGCTGCCTTGTTCGTGAGCAATGCTCCATACAAATTGCACTTCTTTGATGATAACTCTCTAGTAAAAGCTAATTGCTTTGCGTTGATTTGTTAAACTGTGTTTTTTTATACTCTTGATCTTATAAAACCCAAACTGTTTTTCCGCTATGTGAAATCACCAGTGATTTATTAATGTCACAAGTCGACATTTTTTAATTTACAGCCAAAACTTAATGTTTCGTATAGGTATTTAATCTCAATTTCTAACCAAGAATGTTTTAATTAGAAAACCGTTATAAAAATCACGCGACAATCCAGCCGAAGCACTTCAAATCGTAGAAATTCAAAGAATTCGCCCACCCCCATCCATCGACGATTTCGATGATTGAGTATTCAACACTTTTAAATTGTCGAGAAAAATGAGTTGATGAAGTGACATGAAAGCGGACGGGTCAAGGAGCTTTTGTGGGGTTCATTTCTCGAATCTACCAGTCAAGTTCCTGGATTGTTTACATGGCGGCATCTTCGATGCAAAGTATGAGAGAAAATGACTTTCAAAAAAAACTGCTTTTCTCTCCGACTCTGTTGATATCCAACTGGCATCATGTCAAAAATTAAAGAAATCGATCCGACATCATTGGAGACATCAACACTAATTGTTGAAATTATTTCAACGTCCCATTACCACTGTTGAAACGACTAATTAATATTTTTCAGACGTTTAATGGTAGGGATTTAAATAATTGAAAACATTTATCGTCGTCAAGAGACGCAATCAAATGGGATTTTTAATTAATTTTGCGGTGCATGTTTTACTGTGTTCTTTTTTTTTATTTATTATCATAATTTTTTTATTGTAGAAAAGCTTCGTTATTGTGACACAGTTTAGTAGAAGGCAGGTGATAAATACACGTGTGCTTTAAGGAACAAAACAAACAGAATTATCAAACTAGACGCTTTACTCAGCTTACGTTAGAAAAACAGTTTTAGATCGCGGTTGCGTTTTATTTTTTATTGCTGATCCTCCACATTCTCTTTTTTTCTACATTTGATAACAATCTGTCTTCACTGCGACACACGTGAATATTCCTTTGATTTTATATTTTCCTATTTTAAATATTACGAGGCCCAATTGAAGGGCCGTTTCGATTTTCGAACAGAACCAAAAATAAATATTTATTTTGGATAGTGGTAATTACTTGTCAGGCTTCTTGTCAGTGACATTTTTATAGAAGCATTTAATGTAAAACAATAACAACAACAACAACAAGAATCATATGTTTAGATGGAGTGCGTCTCGTAAAATCGGCTCTCTCCCTTAACAAAAAAAAAACCGAAGACCATTAACCAGAAGTGGTGGTTATTATTGTTTACCAGCATTTTTCGGTCGTCTTGTATTGAATTACTAGCGACAGGTTTACATCATAGTTGGGCAAGGCGGTGGAGGAGATGGAGAATATTACAATATTTCTGTAATGGATAGATTTATTTTCCGAGAAATTGTTCACTAAACCACTGTTTTATGTTACTCAACAAAGAAATTATGACAGTTTTGACAATGTTGATTGACAGTTTGAATGTTAAAGGTAACAGTCCACAGGAACTTTAAAATATGATACTTGCAAACGTTTTAACGACACGTTTTTATGCGTTATGCGGGGTTGTTTAACAATAAATTGATGTTGCACTCATTTTCTGGTTACTATTACGATCATTCTGTGTTGGCCACATAATTGTGTTACAGTTATTTTGTGGTTTCTCGTACGTCATCATCTTTAGATTTGCTGTAATATTAATGCAAGGAGTTGGTAGCTTTCAGTTGGGAATTTATTTAGCTAATTAGCGAAATTCGTCCTGTTTCTCAGGGGAATTGGCACGACTTTAAATTAAATGAAAATATCGACTTACACACACAGGCCAGACACCCCGTATATTGTTAATAAAACAAACCTACATCGTGTCTTTCTGAAATGAACCCATTGATAAACTAGAAAAATATCAAATCATTAAAAATGTTTAATCAACAAAAACGCTTGAAATAATTAAACGAAATTACGTATCTAGAAATTAATTATCAACTGGTGTAATTAATAATGGGAAATCAAGTAATAAAGATAGAAAGTGTTTATCTTGGTTAAGACTATAAATCAGTCTACTTAACATTACTTTTTGAGTATTCTAAATAAAGTAACGGAGATTTGGTTAATTCTCAGCATTTATTAAAATTCCAAGGGATCATCTTACCGAATCGAATTACAATAAGTTTTGGGAATTATTACCCGGCCCTTTTGTGTTCGTTTTATAAATTTCGAGACTACACGAAAACGTCCGTTCCAAAGATAAAATAATTTAACATTTATAGTCAAATCGATCAGGGCCGGACTGACGTATCGGACGATCGGGGCCAATACGTCAATCAATATAAAATTAATTTTATATTGAAATTTCAAAGAAATTGTTGGGAACCCAGTCTTACAGTTTCTACCGTATATACAGGGTGGCCAAACCATCTAGGTGCACAGGAAGAATTTTATACAGTTTTGTCAATCATGCTAAGTAGGTTGAAATCACAATGAAGATAGCAGATGTTTGGCATATCTTAGGTAAATTTTTATGTTCGACAATAGATGATTACATTTCCATCTATTTTTTTCTATTTTATCTCTATCTTTTTCTGTCTTACAAATTTTTGCTCATTGAAATATGAATGTTTAAATTTTCTTGTTAATTTACTATTATAAAAGGTATTGTAGGCCGATGTTGACTGGCAAACGCCCTGACCGTTTTGCATCACCAGTCCGGCCCTGAAATCGATTAACTAACTTATAAATTGAGACTATGAGAGTAGATGTGTCCCCCACCTGATGGTGGTAAATAAGTTGCTTGTATTGTTATCAAAAGTTGACTTTTTTCACAATTCCTTATCGGGCAGAAAAGACATTTTTTATCGTCCAGGTCTCATTCAAGTACGACGTGGCGACATTGATGATAATCTTCAAAAATTTCTATTAAAGATCATTTGCAA
This sequence comes from Epicauta chinensis, assembly GCA_021725515.1. Taxonomy (NCBI): domain Eukaryota; kingdom Metazoa; phylum Arthropoda; class Insecta; order Coleoptera; family Meloidae; genus Epicauta; species Epicauta chinensis. The sequence goes on from JAEDXX010000023.1 coordinate 16,378, forward strand.
GTTCGTACGGTTAGGTCGGTGGAAAATTTTCAAAATTTACAGCACAGTAATTAGAGACACCCGTGCTAAAGGGACAATTCCAGTTTTATGATTTTTCATCCTTTAGCGGTGCAGATGAAATAGAAAAACGCTGCATCGACTGGGGCAAAAACGAAGCCGCTCTTCGATGTTATATCGAAAACTGCACTGGATCCAAGTTGAAATCCCATGCATCCAGTTCACTTTCCGATGTAAAAACAAGGCAGTTACTTAAGTCTTTTATAATTGCTCGTCTTGATCTAAACGACTTTAAATAAAGAAAATTATAGGAAAAATTTGTATCTTGCACTAATAATTAAACAAATCTTTGGTGATAAGAGTTTTTTGGTTCGCCTGAAAAATTCGTAAAAATGAAGCTTTTCACATGTGTCTTTAATTGATCATTGTAATTGGATCCCTCTTCTTCAGATTTGCGTTTTTCAAAAACTATTAATAGAACAATTTATCATTCCATCTATTATACATCTTATTCGAATAAAAAGACAATATGTTTTAGATTATAAATGAATCTAGTGAAATACAATCCAGCTGAGTTGTTGTTGTTGGTCAGCAAATTTGAACTTTTTCCTCCTGGCCGGAAGTCCGTCAGAAGATAAGATGGTTGATTTCTGTGAACTTATGCCGACTGATGTAGGCAGACTCCAATATAAACATATTAGCAGTTTTGCTCGATTGCCACTTACACGCACATAATTTTAATCTACTTTTAATTATTATTATTATCATTTTTAATTTATCTAAACCAATCAAGATAATCATCAGACTGTACAGTAATTAGATGAAGACATAAACATTTCCTTTTAGACAGCAGCAGAAAAAAACGACGAAGGGAACAAAACGATAAACGATGGCAAAATTTTTATTGCACAATAAAGTGGGAAAAACTGGTAAGATTAATAGACGATAACGTTGGAATAATAATAATAGGGCTGTTTGATTCTACACATGGGAAAAGTCAACATCCCTTGGTGTTGTTGTTGATTAGGGGGAAATTATACAAAAGAAAACAACGCAGTAAATTGGTAGATTTCTTGTGTTTATTTACATTTATTTTTATACAAAAATTTAACAAAAATTATAACTTGTTTTATAATAAAATTATTTAAAAATCGTCAGATCTATTCCTAAACTTTCAAAAAAAAAAAAGATTAATTTTGTACAGTAAAATAAATGAATTACTGATAATATTTAAAATGATTTATATACAGGTCGTTTTTCAATAAAATTGTGGCTTTTCGATTGGTCTTTGGTTTCAATAAATAAAAACCGCCAATTATTCAAATAATAATAATAATCGTCATGATAATAATTTAGAGTGTGTAATGGGTCCAGGTCTCCGGATTCGTTTCCGGATTAAATCCGGCAATTTGCGTATTATTAAAAACAGTCCGTTGCGGTAAATACTGATAAGATGGTAAATACTGATTAGCATTCGAATAATAATTGGTAGTTGTACCTAATGGCATTCCTGATTGATAACTGTACATAACAGTTGTTTGGGATGTTGTTGGGAAACGTTCGGTTTTCACCATTGAACTTGGTTGTAATTCATGATAACGGTTCGTTGATAAATCTTCATAACCGCCACCACCACCCCCACCGCCGCCGCCGCTATCCAAACTCGACGATACCCCAAGACTCTCCACACACATACGTTTATCATTATTATTATTTTTATAATTATTATTATGTTCAGTTGTTTCGTTGTTGTGTTTCAAATAATTCGCAACTGGTTGATAATTCTGATAAGCCTCCCCTGTTCCGGGTAAATACTGATCTAAATCACTATCAAGACAATCATCGGGCATATAAGAATTCTCCAATTCGGTTAAACGATTGAAATCGATATGTGATTGTTGTTCTAAACACGATCGTAATTGTTGTGTTTGTTGTAAAACAATCGGACTGTTCGGTTGTGATGAGCATGTCGTCGATGGCGATGTGGAACTATGGCTGCGTGGACTGCACGGTGAATCTTCCTGTTTCAAGGAACGCGTCGAAAACGTTATATTTTGGCCGTGTAGACCCGTCGATCCGCCTGTTGATGTCGTCGATGATGATGATGATGATAGTTGTAATAGATCGTTATTGTTTGAGTTCTTGTTCTGTTTTCGACGGCGCGGTTGATATTTGTAGTCGGGATGTTCACGTTTGTGGATCACACGTAAACGTTCCGCTTCTTCAATAAATGGTTTCTTATCAACATCGCTCAATAATCTGTGAAAATAAGAATAAATATAAGATTAAACGATACAACATGCTTTTTTTTTCTGGAGAATTTTCGCACCCTTACTATTTGTTTTCTTTTTTAAGACCCGGATATCCGACAAAGAGTCTACAACAACACCTGTTTAAATTCGTTCCTGAGATAAGATGGATTTATACGAAAGTCTCAACCCTCGATGTTTACAAATAGTAATCTCGAATAAACTTGAATATTATTAATAGAAAAAAATCTATGATACTAATAATAATCATTATAAGAGAAGGATGACCTCATAATCGTACTGATAATAAAGGGTAATTGGAATGGAAGATTCTATTAAAAATGCTACAGTAATTCAACCGGATTCTACAGACAAAGACAAATTACAGTCTGTTTACAAATATCTCTAATATTGACTTGGGGGAAAATGTTTCCAACGATTGTAACGTCACTGAATTCGGTAATCACTAATCATATCAGGCGATACGTGGGTACGTTTAAGAAGCGATACTTTTAGCTATATTTTGACATCAAGAATATTGAAATCGTGAAGTAGGTAAAAAGTTGGAGCTTCTTGAAAATGAGTGAAAATAACGAACAGAAGTATATACTATTTCAAAAATGCAAGAGCGCTGTGCAAGAAACTAAAAAAATTGTACAGTTTATGGCAGGGGTCCCCAACCTTTTCGCACTTAAGAGCACTTTCTTTAATATCGGCCAGATGGCGGGCAAAATTTAAATATTTATTTCATTACACATAATATTGCGGCGGGCGCCATGATGCCCGCGGGCATAGGGTTTAGGACCCCTGGCTTATGGTAATGGTGCTATATTAGAAAGAAGAGGTCGTGAATGGTTTTCGTACTGAAAATTTCGATACGAAAGATACATTTCGCTCTGATCGATCGATCACCGAAAACGTCAATGAAATTCGGGAGAAAATTGATTGACCATAAAAGAGCTTTGAACCATTTACATGAGTCTGGATTCTAAACGAAGCTAGATGTTTGGGTGTCACATGACTTGACTTAAGAATCACTACTGAAACAGAGCGAAATCGAACCATTTTTGAAAATATTGAGAATGGGCAATGAAAAGCGGATCAAATACGACAACTATGCAAAAAAGATCGTGGTCGAAACTTGGGGCGGCTTCCTAAACAAGTAGCAACACCAGGGTTAACACCAAAAATGCTAAGTGTTTGCTGGGATTGTATTATGAATAGATATAATCATATCAAACAATTGATTCCGATATCAATCGATGCCAACAATTAACCAGAGTACAGCAGCTTAAAACGCCAGACCAAGTAAGTCTTTGGTAACTCGGCAAAAACTGAGAGTCTATAGCGGGGAAGTTTTGATGCACCCACTGTATGGTTCAGACCTTGCACTATCAGACTGCCATTTGTTACGATCTATACAGAATCATCTTAATGGTTTTAAATTAAACTGAAAAGAGGCAAGAAATTTGTGTAAAAATCGGCAGAAACTGTTTCCCCAACCCAATATATCCGCAACCTAATGTAAAAAAATCGCTAAAACATATACAATGGTGGCAAATGAGTAGACACCTATAGTTGGCTGGTGTTAGACGTGAATTTGATGGATAATTTGCACATATTTAAATTAAGGTTCAGTCTTTAGGCAGGATTTTGAAAGCTGTTCCAGAAATTACGGTGGCGAAAAGTTAATTAATTCCAGGTCCTCGATTTGTAGGAAAAGCTAAAGATTCACTATGCACGCTCCTTTAGAGGCACGTTTCAATGACTATTTTTACACAGGATTCTAAATTCAAACACCTGGGGAGAATCTGAGGTAGCCGGCTGCTTTTTCATTTTGGGTGCTGAATTAGAAGGTTAAGAAGTGTTTTTTTTTGTTAATTTTTAGGAAGGCAAAAAAGAAATGAATCCATTGAACTTCAGGAGGGAGGGGCAAAGTGGGCCCCTTCAAATTCTCAAAGCTTCAGAAAATATGGGGGCAAAGTGGGCCCCTTAAAATTTTCAATACCTATGTTAAAAATTATATAATGAGGAGTAAAAAGGACCAACAATTTTTTGAATATTTAATAATTGTAAAAATAAAAATACGGAGTGAAAAATATCAATTATGATTTTTTTTTGGGGGGCCCACTTTGCCACACGCAGCAAAATAATGTTAAATAAGCATCAAGGGTCTAAAAAAAAGTAAACGCCTAATAAAAATTATTGATATTATGATGTTTTGCCCCCTTTTCCCTTAAATTTTTGTAAATATTCAAAATATTTATATAACAAAAATTGATAGTGAAATAATAAATTACGAACCATTTGTTAGTCTATTTGATAAGCGTTTTGCGTTGCAGTCTATAAACGGTGAAAAAAAATAATTTTTACATATTTTTCTTCTGGGTGAATTTAAAAGAAACGAAAAAAATTGTGTTTGTAATTTTTTATGGCCTAAAAAAAACCTACTTTTAGGAGCTGTAATAATTATTTAAATAGACTTTTTGACCAATTTTTTTTAGTTTGCTTAGAAGATAAACTAACAAAGAACACAAAAAACCTTGCTTCAATTCAATAGGGCGTTTAAATTTTTAGCTATGACCTCCGCCAATTTCGAAACATAGAAACTGGAGAAAACGCATTTTAAAGTTTTCAGCATCAATTTTGGTTACTGATGGATGCTAAGTAGACACATAAGCCATATTATGATTATAATTAGGACCCATTTCGACACTAATATGAGATGTAATTACTAAATAAAATTTTGTATAGAAAATTCGTGCCTGGGCCAACGCTCGCTCATTTGCTCGCCGTTCCTCTGCTTTTGACTTCGTATTTCTGCAAATAATTATAATTGGTCTCTGTAACTTTGCAAAAATATCCGTGGACAGTTTATCTATCGATTTATGCAGGGTTCCAATTCAGGACACTCCCTTAATGTCGGCAAGAATATAATATAAAAACGAAAGCTTTTTCTTTAATTATTATTGTAATGTTTCACTAATGATACAACAAGCTTTTCCGACGCTCCAGACAACTTTTAGTTGATACGTTCAATTAATTTACCTCGAGCCGGTCCTGGTGCGGACACTATCAACCCTCTTATAAAGTACTGCGTTATGAAATCGTGTTAAAATAATCTCAATTGGTCCAAGTTATGCCACTTTTTAGGACGCTCCGCTTTGTATATAGCTACACTTTTATTGTCCGGATTGTAGCCGTTATTGGTATTAACCGGATGTCAAATAATACGAATACGTGTAATAAATTACCGGATATTTCCAAAAAGATTGTCTAAGATTTTGTAATATTTACATTGTAAATATCGGAATTCTCCCCTTGAATCCGTAGATAACACACCAAAGATAGGAATTTGCCCTCTTTTATTATAACGATAAAAAAGAAAACTTGATATACTTAGATTTTTGTTTTATTATTGTTATAAAATAATAAGAAATAATTAAAATTTATTTTTAGTGCGCTTTGTTCTGATAAATAATATAAGGGGTCAGAACAGATAGGACCTTAGCCAGATGCGTGCTGGGTGACGGTCAATGATCGACTTTGTCTCCCTTATCAATCTACAATATCCTCAATTTTTCGATAACATTTCATTCATAATAATATAAATTGAATTAAATCATAATAAAATATGAATGAGAGAAGATGGAAGAAAATTGTTGGGATACTTTGTTGCTTTATAAAATATGATGTACACATCGGTTTTGTTTATTAATAAATAAACATAATTAAAACCTAATGATGCTCCAGATATGTCGATCTATACAGAATCAAGATAATTATAAAAAATGCAGTAGTGCAATTCTGGGAATCGTTCTCGTTTTGTCAACAGCTGAATAAGATAATGACTAATTAAATAATTAATATTGTCGCATTTCGTATTTTCGTCATTTTAACAACAATATTCAATTGATAAATAAAATCGTTGAATCTTCCTCGAATTGATACTACAGGGTTGATAAATTAATAATGATGCAATCAGTGGAATTGTGATAACAACAGAGGTCGGATATCAATCAACCGGATATACGTTGATTTTTTCCATTGTTGATTTAATTACTATGGGAACATTTTTGTTTTGTTGCTTTATTAATGAAATGTAAGTGAAATCTTTTCGCAAGATTGCTGCATGACAGAACCCCCGATGTGGGTGGAACGTGTTGTGTAAAGATCAACGTGTAGTAATATACATGTGCAATCAATCCAAAGTATAAAGCAACGGGTGGTCGGTTCCAACAAAGTCACCGCTAATGCTTCGTAATCTTTGACTATATCTTAAAACATTATCAATTTGGTCGATTTGAATTTTTTTATATTGATAATTATTGTGATAGATTCTGCTATAAGGATCATTATGGACAATGACTGGATTCGATCTTATTGTTGTTGTTGTTGTCGATGGCTTGATGAAGGTCCCATGAGTCGGCGTGCGACCTCATTCTTTCGACCTTATTCTTGATTTTTGGTGGTATCACGACTGGAAAATTGGTCAGAAATTCTTTGTTTAGGGCCTCAGCAAGTGAACTTTATCGGAAGTAACTTTCGATATTTTCATAAGCGAAAAAGAGCTAATTTTTGGTAATAGACAAAATTTCTTCCGATTTTCGTCCGACCCTTCAGACAAACTTATTTTCGGCTGTATTTTCTAGTAAAATGATAAAAAGAAGTTAACAGCTTTCCATCAAAGTTGAGACTGATTTTTAATTAATAAGAGAATATTCTCAATATGTAAGATCAAATATAAAACGCACTGAAATTATATCGCTTTAGGCCTGCTTTGCTGTGGCCTGCCAATGTGATAGTGGATGTTGTGGCTCTGTATGATAGCATTTGAAAGACTAGGTTCAATGCAAAGGGCTAAAACCCTTCCACATTCTAGAATCGTTTTTCTCAGTATAAAATTTGGCGTCTTTTATGAAGACTTCTTTCTTGAATAATGAAAAATCGAGAGCTGAGCGGCATTATTTTGTCAGTTTAAAAATTCTATCTCTGTTTAGGCTGTAAGCAGAAAATGGAGTAATTCTCACGACTGTGGCTGATAGAATGTTCTTCGATCTTTGCGCTAATATGACAACGGATGTAAAAGAGACATGGCCATCGAGATAAGTAGATTAAAACGACTGACTTTAAAATAAACACATTCCACAGATCAACAAAGTGTACTAGACAGTTTGTGGAGAGAGAAAAAGAGAGATGTAATGCTGCTTGACGTTCTACGCACTTAATTGTATGAAATAAAGAAGTCGATTTCAGTAATCCATTTTTTGCAATTATTTAGATCTGCCGATACAATATTTTAAGCAGCACTTGTATTTTTTGTACTATCCCTATTGTAAACTAATTTCATAGGCAATCTCTTACTGAAAAGACTTCATTATATTAAGGTTCAATTTAATTTGTAAAGCTCCGACTTAGAATTTGTTTTGTATTAAATCAGCTTTTTAATATTTGTATGTAAGACTCATTTTGCTTTTCCACAAATTTAAATCTTCCTTTATCTAAAAGACAATGAGGTCCTCAAGACTTAAGCTGACATTGAGGTATTGAAGATGAATCGGGCCTAAATTTCTCAAAATTAGTAACGCTTAGAGTGCTTTTGAATTGTAAGGCAAGACATTTCACGGTTGTCCTAACAGAAAAATTGGTGGTTTATTGCCTTTCCACCAATTCTACCAATTGAATTGTATTTTTTTATAAGTAATGCCGAATTGAAACGGTGACAGGAGCTAAAGCAAATTTTTCACTGTCTTTAGTACTCATTTAGTGACTGACTAGTGATTTAGCTACTCTCCCCGTGTAAGTTCGGCATATCTTGGCTTTTTCTTGCTAATTGGCAGCGATTTCGATTCGTTTGTCTTTTGCGATTAAATGGGAATGTCAAAAGTCGGAAACATTCGATGTGACACCATAAATTAAGCGATTCTGATTTATATGATAAAACATGACTTCGAGTTGTGGTTAGATTAGAGAATTTGGCATAAGACTTAGCAAAAATAATAAACATAATATTTATTTAACCAAATGTCTCTTTATCTTTGTTCCACTTAACGATTGTATTAGGCGGAACAAACGTTTCTCTTAAATAACGTCCCTTTAGTGGCCGTAGAACAAAATTTATTTGAATTATTTATAATAAATCAAATTTAATTCAACCAACTTGATAGAAAGTCTCTCAGTAAAATCTTTCCACGTAAACCACTTTTATTATTATTAAACAACAAGATCTGCGTTTAACGTGTTGTGAATTATCCATAATTGCTTAAAAAAATTAAACAACTCTTTCGACAAACAAAGTAAAGTATTGCAACAACTTCGGAGTAATTTTTGACTTTCTTTTGATTGTTGGATTATTGGTTCTTATTTAAAGGCTTCTTATTAACCCCTTAAGCGTTTATGTCGAGTATACTCGTCACGAGAAAGTGGCATTTTTTCTTTAATGTCATTTAGAGAAGGAAATTTTAGTAAACGTTATGTGCACAATCGAATGAACTTAATTAAAATGTTTAACGAATTTCTTCTTAAAATTTGTAGATACTTAAACCGAAGGAATCTACTTATTGTTAGAAACAAATTGGATTTATCTTTAGTCACTTTTATTGTGAAAATATTGAGTTTTTACATCTTTTTTTGTCAAAATTTCAATTCAATCTTGCGACAAATGCATTTACTGCGTTTTCGTCGACTTTACTCGTCATCGTCTAGAAATAATCGAACACACCAGTGCACATACACAAAACGCTTACATATATTACAAAAACCCTTAAGAAATCCTTTAGGTATTATATTTGTGCTATTACAACCCTATATTTCTTAATTTTTGATAGATTAATAAGAAAGCTTCTAGAAGAACACAGTTTCACTGCTTGTCAACCAATCCACATCGAGCCACTAAGACTTTCTTATTGTTGATATCTTTATAACTGCTTATTCAGTGGCTCAGTTTACAATTTGACTTTCTAATCGCCCTTAGAAATTTCTGGGTTGTATTTTTCTCTCCTGAAAGGTTTATTACTTTTCTTGAAAACCTATAGAGCAGCGGCAAATATTTTATGGAAATAGTTGTCTTTCAATAAAACTTTGCTCAGTGCGTAACAAATTCATGTTACACTCAGTAGGGTTGTTGTTTAAGAATCAGCTAAGGACCGTGACTTTTTGGCAAACAAAAATCATTCGAAGAAATTAATGTTAAAGACGATTACAAAGCAGTAACAAGACACAAAACTGTTCCTGCTTTTTTAATTTTCTTATCAAAAATTTTTATCATTTACGACTGGAGGGCCGACAGTCTTTTTTACTCGAATATTTTCGCCCTTTTATTAAAAATCTGGTATTGTTATTCAATGCATTTCAGCAGAAAAATCGCGAGCTTCTCGAACTTTATTGAAGAAGCAACGTTTAAAAGAAAATAATTTTATTTTATCGGATAACAAAACAAAACTGGATGATATTAAATATGTGTGTGAAATATTGGCAGTCAGCATGTTTAATTTAAATTCTTTTTTCGTTGTACTCGACCGCCCCCCAACAAGAACTTAAGAGGCGCACACATTAACGCCGTCTGGCATCGAATTGTTATTGTTTTTCACAGATACTAGACATTTTTTTGTTATGATAAAGCAAGAGTTATGTTCAGTGTCTATCGACATTGTGGGAATTTCATTTTTTTTGGGTTTAATTTCATTTACAATAAAATTTAAAAAAAAACTCACCTCCACAATCGTCCCAATGTCTTTGATAATTCCGCATTATGTAATTGGGGATATTGGTCGGCTAATTTGCGACGTGCCGCCTGTGCCCATACCATAAAGGCGTTCATCGGTCGTTTTACGTGCAATTTTCGTTTATCAGAAGCTGCCCTAGAAAACGATAAAGTCGGATCTTTATATACGATTACCTTTAAATTTTAAAATAACGTTTAATAATATTTGATTGACAAACAAATCGATCCTGTTGTTGATTTATGATAATCGTTGAAATTTGTGTCAAAAACGTAGAAAAATTGTGTCGCATTAAGAAAAACGCGATTTCGAAAAAATTAGCTGCAACAATTAGACCTATTGAAACAAAAGCAGTGTACTTTGTGAATCATATATTTTTAGACATTCGTACTAATTAAAAAACAGTTAACGTTAATTTTAATGCTTTTCCATACACACACACACATACACAAATTTGCGGTTTATATACGTTTTGTTAAAGGAAATTTTACGACAGTTTTAATTTACACTTTTAAGAAATAACACCCTTTTAGACACATTTAACAATTGATTAACAAATATTCGTTATTTGTTTCTCAATATTGGTAAAGAATTATTAATTAGTCGACAACACAGGAATTTTTTTCGGTAATTTGTTAAAATAAAACAACTCCCAACATCCTAATCAGTAGAGTTAGACGCTCTTTCAGTTAGGTACATAAAATCCGTTAATGAGGCTCTTTCTCTATGCAAAGACAAGATGAAAGATACCGTCGGTTAAGCCTCATTAACAACTGTACCTTAATTAAGCGATGGTTTTTAGAAAAGGTTTGCTTTCTGGCGGCGCGGTACCTTCAAACGCACCCCGTTAATTTTGGAAATTTGCAACTAATCTGGTTACAATTTAGAAATTTCCTGACGCAACAGTTTCGGCTATCCGCAATTTATTTTATTAATTTTGTTTATTTATATTGTGGAAATAAATAAATACAAATTCTACGCTTTACTGATAAAAATTTGATATGATAAACGTGCACGAAAAAATAAAATAAAACTCACTTAGACGCTATCGGTACTAATGTCCAATCATATCCCTGAAGTACTTTAGTAACGGCATCGTTGATTTCGCTCTTATCAAGCTGTTGTTGTTGTTGATTAGCATTGGCAATTGTGGTTTGAATATCAGAAGGCGTCGCGACGCTGCTTGTCGTACCCGTTGATGTCGTTTGATTTGCACGTGTCGATAACATTTCGATACAATAATTGATAAGTTTCACACACACTAATTGCACATTTTTTTGTGTGTGGTGAAAAATCGTCTTTTAATCACACAATCGTCCCTCTTCTTTTGGAATTTGTATGCACCGACACCTCCTTACTGTAACACAAATCAAAGAATGTCTTTCAAAGGAACTTTGTTGGAGTTTCATTTAAAATTGGTGCGTAAACATATGGTGGAAGATCTCGTGCATTCTATCTTTATTCGAAATAGTATTTGTTTTGTTTGTTCAACATGTATAATATAATGTTGGTTGAAGTGAGATGGAATGTTTAAAGTTGTATGAGCCGACTTAAGATCATACTCAACCAATCCAGTTGGGAGATTCGGTGATTTGTTGACGCCTTCTAATTCCCATTGGTTAAGTATAATTGTAATCATCAAGGAATATGTGGATTTTTTTTGTAGAATTTTCATTTATTTTTTATTTATTTCATTTTACTTTAAACAGCATTTGATCATTTTTTTCTTTATTCCAACAAAATTTAATTTGCAACTTATTATCAATTAGCCGCTATTTGATGCTGTATTATTTTGCAATTTTCAAAGCAATCAAGTACAATCCTGCAGGATCCCCTTACTCCAAGGATGCTCCCCCAAATGTTCAAAATCGACCGTGTTTGCGGGAGGGAAAATCAGTCACTCACCCTTTAAGTTGCAAAATTTTTTGCAACCCAAGAAAAATGGGTAGGACATTCAGTTCTATAAGAAAAAAAGTTCTTATCTAGAATTCGAAACTTGCCACGTCAATATTGTCTGAAGAAGGTCCCGATAATGACCCATCGATCTATGTTAAAGGGACAGTAATGGCAAATATTACTGGACCATGAATGGTTGAATATTGATTGCTACAAGATTAAGTCTTTGTCTATTATTTGTTATGAAAAATCGGTACAAATCTGTAAAAATTGTAAGTATTGTAAACAACCCAGAACCATTGATGGACTTGTGGGCGATGGCGAATTGTAATAGTTTTCAGCTCCACAATCAAATAAATATTTATTGCACGATATCAGAGGCTCTGACGATTTCGTTGCTGATAAAGAAATTCAAACTGCAATAACGGATACTGAAAAAATGTGGTGCTAGACGATTGAAGACGAAATTAGAGAAAATTTTCGATGATTATAGAGCTTAAAAAAATTACAGGGTTATTAATTAAAAAAGAAAAATGTGCACAACAATTTATTTTGATGTCTTAATAATTGACTCTAGTTGTGTAATCTTTCAAATAAATTTTTGAAATTAGTCCAAACTACTGCAACTAAATTCAAAAAGAATAAATAAACCAACAAGTCGACAACTAGTTGACAATAACAAATGTTAATAAATAATCCAGTTTAAAAATTCGGTAACTTGGTGACGTCTTTAGTGGTTAAAAATAATTATAATTATTGAAAAATTTGTGAAATTTTTATTTTATTTTACTTTATACAGCATTATTATCTTTGGAAATTTGAACAAAATTGTTCTAGAAATTGAGATTATCTACCTGGATAGTTTATAGCTTATTTGAAATTTCCAGTATACTAGGAAAAATGACTTAAGGGACTAGCTCGTAATCCGTAAAACTATAAAATTAGTCCGCAATAGATTCGGTGGCAAAAGATTTTATGGAAATGTTGATAGATTGTCCTGTTGTAAATCTCCCAAAAATGTTGCGTGTGGAAATAACCAGATGAGTTTTGTGAAATTTAGAAAATGTCACTTTCTACCCTAACAGCTATCTACTTTACCAACTACCGTCATCAACGCCTGGAATGAAAGGACAATTGACCAAGACCTAATAAGAATTTTCTTTTAAATTATTGAGAAACGCCAAAAACTTTATTCAATCTAAAATGACGCTTGTACTATTTAATTAAAGAAATTAGCCGACAAAAATTAGCCGAAAAGGTAAAGCAAATAATCAAAATAATAATACTAAACAGGTGACAAAATTAAGTAGGTTTCAAAGAATTCGGCATTTTACCCGCATAAATTAAGGGCTTGGCAATGATTTAATAATCGGTGTTCACTCTAAACGAAATGTTAAAAAAATCGTTCATCCTTGCGAAGAGGAGACCAGCTTTTTTTCTTTTTGCTTTTAATAAACATCGAATGGAAACTAGCCAAAAAAGGTAAAACGTTTCGGCAAAAATTACATAATCAATCCATTTAGAAGCTATTTAATCCCATTTGGATCCAGATCTTTTAGTTTAAATTGCCTACAATTGTCGTTCTATAATTATCAAAATCACTACGTGCACGTTGCATTTCTCAATCATACAAAACAAATACTCATCTGGCTATTTCCAACGGTAACATTTTTGGTAGATTTAGAACAGGGCAATCTGTCACCATTTCCATAAAATCTTTTCTTACCTCTTGCGGACTACATTTATAGTTTCACGGATTGTAGTAGTCAGACTTTTAAGTCATTTTTCTAAGTATATATCTTTCAAACCCTATTGAAAACAGATTTCTCAATTATAATCGCATTGCATTCTTTGCTCTACGGAGGCCAACTAAATGTTTAGATACAGAGGGCACCATTTACCTCTTTATCTTGCAAAAATTTATACAACCCAACCTAAAAAAAGTGTGCTTTAACAACAAATATCCAGGACTCAAAATTTGCCAAGTCAATGTTGGAAGGGTGTATGTATAAAAAAATACGCTTCTTCCAAGTGGGGGGGGGGTAACGTCTCTTCAACATGTATGTACACTAAATGCTCCGACAAACATAAAATAATGATAATATTTCTCAAAAAATCATCATAACGGGAATGGCTTACAAATTTGGTTTTATGGTAGGGTCAACAACAGTTACAGGAGAATTTACCTTACTCTTCCTTTCTAAGGAATACCTAAATACAAAGATGTATTTTTTCAATAAAAGTATTGTATATTTATTGTTCATTTTTTTTTTACCCCATCAGTAACCTGTTTTTGTTGTTCAAAATCAATCTAGATTTATTAGCCCTAAAGCAGTTGTCACATTTTGATTGTTAAATGTATAGACTTTAAGATTTTTAAATGTCCATAAATGGCCCTTGGCCAATTCAAGGATCCTGTTGGGAAGTTTCTGACTTTTTTTTATTATCAAAATATCCATCGGCTAACGTTTTTGCTTTTGTTAAACGATGGAAGATCGTATTCCTAGAAAATAATACAAAGTTAGTTATATATTGAAATCAATGAAATCAACATATTTTTGTAGTGTGATGGAAAAAATTCCAAAATAACCAAAATAAGAGACACATAGACAGACAGAGAGAGAAAGACCAGGGGCGGACTATGGCCCAGGCACACTAGACACGTGCCTAGGGCCCGTAATGTTTGGGGCCCGTAAATTAGTTTATTATTGTATCACATATCCATTTTACTGAAAACCAAAGTGAGAATTTTTACACTTGATGTTACAAGAAAGGCCCGGGATGAGAATTTTGCCTAGGGCCCGACTTTAGCTTAGTTCGCCTCTGATAAAGAGAGAGAGAGAGAATAAATCATACCGTAGCAAATAAAATACTAGACTAAACATCGAAACATTAGAAACATGAGATAGTAAAACTATTCGATTGTAAAAAATAATTCGATTGTTAAGAACTCTCGATTTCGATTCTTTCGATTGTCTCTTTCATTCGATTGTGCCCATCACTAGAGATTACCTCAAAGAATTCATTACAGTTAACACAGATGACGATGGAGGTAAAGAAAATTCGAGTTATATTAATATCCAAAAATCCAAGACAAATAATTAATTTGGACGTCTTAGTAATTGGCTCTAGTTGTGTAATTTTTCAAATAAACTTTTGAAATTAACCACGAACTACTGAAACTACAATCCAAAAAAAAAAAAATCAACATGTACAACATCCTTAAATTCCCTCAAGCAAGTTGACAATAACAAATGTTAATAAACACATTGTGTACAAGCAAAACGGAAAATAAATGTTTTTTGAGTGTTGAGAAGGGATCAGTTGAGCCGACGCATATGTCATCTATGGGGCGTAACGTGCGCCGTGACGCATGTCGTCGACAAATCTCTATATCTACCTGATGAATCTTTTACACTAATGACCATTTAAATTAGAATCACTCTTATCTAATATTATAATCATCGGAAACGAAAAACTGCATCACATTAGACGTCGTCATATCTCAAATGATCTATA
The DNA here is from genome assembly GCA_021725515.1 of Epicauta chinensis. NCBI lineage: Eukaryota > Metazoa > Arthropoda > Insecta > Coleoptera > Meloidae > Epicauta > Epicauta chinensis. The sequence continues at coordinate 31,760 of JAEDXX010000023.1, forward strand.
CAGAAGTGGCGAAGAAATTAGCTATAACAGGAAAGACAGGATTTATCGTTTTTACAACCAGATCGGTTTGTTTACATTTTTTAATGCTTCCCATATTAAATCTTCAGTGATGCAACCATCAACAAGCCACGTATTCAGATATAGCATACAAGTTCAGTGTTTGAAGCTCATTCTTCGTGGAATATGTCGATTTAAGTTGCCCCCACTGTATATAAATGCACAACGTGCCAAATAATGTTACAAAATGAAATTAACCATTACAAACTGTACCGTTTTAATTGAAAATTATAGCGAATGTCTGGATACGATCGTTGCCAGTAGACGATAAAAATAAATCTTATCTTAATTACAATTAATGTTATAAATTTATAAAAATCGCTTATAATTATTATGATGGGCGAGTTTGGGGCGTTTTGTGGTAGGTCTTGAGCAAATATTTTCGTATAATTTAAAAATATACCAATAATAATGCAGGAAATATTCGGAGATTCTTCTACAGTTCCGATACATAATTCAAGCATCTTTGGTGGAACTCACAAGTTGGAATATTTGACACCAACAGGCGGGGTCTTTCACTTTGTCGGCATTCTACCAGGTGTAAACACTCTGGCACGGGACATCCAACACGAAATTCTATCATTTATTTTATATTATTGACAGCATAGAATGCTAAATCATTGCAATAGCAGACAGTCATCCGGAATGGCATCATTTAACACCGCACAAGTTTTAAACTATAAATTACAACAAATCAGGGACGTTTTGCGTTTATTTGGTAGAAAAAAATTGAAAATCTTCTTACGAGTGAGTTGAAAAATTCTTGAAAACGTTTGAATTTAGCGCCGAAAATAACGGTAATGATGTAAGAATTTCAGAACAGAAGTCGTCAAACATTGGGTTTTCGATAATTATCTCATATTAAACAACTATTAACTATTTTACAAATTTTTGGCAATAAAGATTTACAAACATAATAGCCGCATTTAACATTCCAAGTCTGTAGCACTCTAAAAATTATTTCGATTCAAATTGCTTTATTAGCCAACATTTTGAGTATTTCTGGTTTAATCAAAGTTGACCGTTATATAACCTTACTTTTTATCAATCGAAATTATTCAAAACAAAGGTAAGTTTGAAGTATTATTGGTTGCCTATACGATAAATTAAAAATTTCAGAATCTAATATTATTGTATTATTTTAAAATCCCATTTGATATAATCGATGCAATTTTAATATTTAAACACAAATAGTGCTGAATTGTAATTGTTAAATCAGTAATTTCTCTTACCTCTAGAAGTGTTACTAATTGTTTGAGTACCCCTGGTTGACTCAACGTCATCTGCACCATAACCTCACTTTCATTTTTTATCAATTGCATTCCGGTGTGATAATTTTGCAAATGCTCAATATGTAATTTCATAATACACAAAAATTCGTTAATTAGCAACTTGTTGCATAATCGAAATAATAGAACAAGATGAATCAACAAAAACCGCGTAATCCTTGGAATAAAAACCAACACCAACCATCTGGTAGAAATCAAGCCGGTAAGCCGCAGAAATCCGGCCCGACACCGTCCGAATTGAGATTTAAAGAAGCCCAAGTCAAATTACAATCAGCTGTTGAGAAACACCTGAAAGATTACGAATCTTCATCATCTGAAGATGAATTAGAATCGGACAATTTAATCGGTAAATTCGTTTATAATCCAACATTTTTTGGCCACTTATTGTTGTTATTTTAGACGGTATTATAAAGAGTTATACACAAACCGGTGGCACCGATGAGAATCTAACACGTACAAAGAGCTTTTTGCAAGATACGCTGATATCCGGTGCGGCAATTTGTCTGATTTGTATTTCGAGGATTAAACGAGAATCGGCTGTAATTTTGCTAGATAATCAACGTAAAACAATTTAATTTAGAAATTAATCGATTACAGATCTGGGATTGTACGGAATGCTACTGTTTTTTCCATTTAGACTGCATACAGAAATGGTCGAAAGACTGCATGTTCCAGCAGAAGCAAATCATCGACAATTCGGTCAGTATTAAACCGAAACTACCGACTTGGGGTTGTCCGAAATGCCGTCACGATTACAAACTCGCCGACATCCCGGATAAGTACTATTGTTTCTGTCGCAAAACAACAAATCCAAAATATCAACCGTTGCTAGTGCCGCATTCGTGCGGCGAGATTTGTCGGAAAGACTTGAAACCGTCGTGTGGACATCAGTGTTTGTTGCTGTGTCATCCCGGACCGTGTCCACCGTGTCCTGTTACGGTTACTGTACGTTGTTATTGTGCGAAACAACCACCAAAAATCCAAAGATGTTGCAGTAAAGAATGGTCGTGCGGTGAACGTTGTGGTAAATTATTGAGTTGTGGTAAACACACTTGTTCTGAAGCCTGTCATTCTGGTGATTGTCCGCCGTGTTCGAAGAAGAGTCTACAGAAATGTTTGTGTAAGAGTCAACAGAAATTACGCGATTGTTCAACACCGATATGGCAATGCGATAAAGTAGGAACTTATCACTTTTGTCAAATATCCAATAATTTTTCGGTTATTTGTAGATTTGTAACAAACCTTTGGATTGTGGTAATCATAATTGTTCGGTGGTTTGTCATTCAGATGTTTGTGATCCATGTCCGTTAACATTACCAAGAACGTGTCCGTGTGGTAAAACCAAATATCAACTTCCTTGCACTAGAGACACACCAACTTGTCCGGATACTTGCGGTAAATTATTGGATTGCGGCCAACATACGTGCAATCAACGTTGCCACAAAGAGGCTTGCGGTTTGGTAAGTGTCGCTCATTTTACTCGTATTATCTAGTTAATTCGTGCGATTTCAGTGTTTAGAAATCGTGGAGAAACGCTGTAGATGCGGCCAACATTCTAAACAAGTTAATTGTTGTAAACCGTATTTTTGCGAGACTAAATGCAAACAATTACGTGATTGTAATCGACATCCGTGCAACAGAAAGGTATATTTTAGATTCAATACAACAAAAATTCGAGTATTTTCTTAAATTTATTATTTTAGTGTTGTGATGGTAATTGTCCACCATGTGAAAAACCATGTGGTCGTACATTAAATTGCGGTAACCATAAATGTAATTCTGTATGTCATCGTGGTATGTGCTATCCGTGCAATCAAACGGAAACTGTAACTTGTCGGTGTGGTGGTACGAAATTGACAGTTTCTTGTGGACGAAAGAATCGCACAAAACCACCGAAATGCAGTAAACGTTGCCTGTAAGTCATTCAACCAGACATACGTACAATAGAAATTCAATAATAATACATTTTTAAAGAATCCCACCTGATTGTCACCATGAAAAACGAGAAGCCCATAAATGTCATTTCGGTGATTGTCCACCGTGTCGGCAAATTTGCAATAAATCACGATCAACTTGTGCGCACCGTTGTCCGGCGATTTGTCATAGTGTTGTTTTTGTTAGAATTGAAGGACAGAAAGCTTCAATGCCTTGGGAACAAACTGAACCGCAAATTGAACGGAAATCACTACCATGTCCGGATTGTGTCGTACCGTTACCGGTTACGTGTCTCGGTGGACATGAAACGGCCAATTGGCCCTGTTATATGGCGAAACCGTCCAGTTGCCAGAGACCTTGTGGTAGACTGCTGGATTGCGGAAATCACACATGCACGCTAGCTTGTCATCTAGTAGAAGATGCGCCAGATCAAATCCGGGTAATCACATGAAAAATCCGCAATCATTTCTATTGAATATATAATAACGTAATTCATTAAAGGCTGGCAAAAATTGCGAAATTTGTGAAGGCGGCTGTACGAAAGAACGCCCAGAAGGCTGTCCACACGAATGCCTGAAACCTTGCCATCCCGGCCCGTGTCCTCCATGCAAACAAATGGTCCGAATCCGATGCCATTGCGGCCTTAACCAACCGTACATTCCGTGTTATTTATGGTTAAATCAAGACAATCGCGAAGAAATCCAAAGTTGTGGCAATCAATGCCCGAAAAATGTAAAATTAATAATTCGAATTGAACGAAATAATTTAACTAATTTTCTAGTTCGAGTGCGGACATCGTTGTCGCGCCAATTGCCATTCAGGTCCCTGTCCGAATGCGGAATTGTGTAAGAAAAAAGTGAAAATCTCATGTAAATGTAAACGAATCAAAAAAGAGTTTCAATGTGAATTGGTACGTAACGGTAATGGAAAAGTCGATTGTGATGAGATTTGTAAACAGAAATTAGAGGAACAACGTAAAGAACAGGAGGCGATCGATGAGCAAAAACGACGTGATGAAGAAATCAAAAATCAAAAAGAATTGGAGAAATATCAGAAAATCTTCGAAGGTAAGAAACGAAACCGTGATCGGCGTATTCATAAACAGGAAGAAGAGATAAGATTTTTTGAGAAGTATAAAGTCGGTATTGTTGCTGCCACAGGTGCACTACTAGCTATTTTATCTATTTATCTATTTTACTAAGTTGCACATTTGTAAGAGTTAAGATAAATAAATTGGTTTTTCTATAGATAAACGCAATATTATCTTGTTGTTTTTTTTAAATCAAAGGTTAAGAGTAGTTCGATATTAAATAGTGAGTAGAATTCTTAATTATCCGGTACACGATGGATAATAAAGACTTATTTGTTATTGGGGCTGAGTATAACGAATTAAAATATGATGGAGTAAGTTGTTAATAAATCTAATTTGTTAGCAAAAAAATTAAAATATATTTTATGCCATACGTATATATTATTGAACCATCAATAGATATCAAAATGATTGCATTAATAAGCAAGTAATAATTGTTTGCTTGACGACGGGCCATTATGGCGTTGCGATGGCGTTATGAAAAATAATAGCCCGTTGCTATGATAAACAAGCTTTTTTGCAGTCATGTGATCATAATCTCACTTTTTCAAATGTCAAAGAAAAATTTTTAAAAACCAAAAACTTTTACTTATGGCATAAACTCATGAACGCATCATGGGTGTTATGGCCATAACGCCCTCGGTCGACACTCAGGCATTATTTGCCTCATAATGCCCTTGATACATTAATTACTCTTATAGTTTTGGGATTGGTTCGTGCGCGTCTCTGATGTCGGTATGTTTTGGAAAAATCAACCTACCTATTTGATTTCACAATTTGCATTTATTGTGGGCGGAATTCTAACACTCCTTCACGGTAAATCCATCAAATTCTCCAAATTCTATCAATAAATTTCGCATTATTTCAGCTTTGATAAGAGGGGGACGTTTGCCTTACTTGTGGCTCGGTATTTTCATTCATGGCACTATTATAGAATGTTTGGCATTCGTGACGCCGGATGTGGATAATTATTGGCATTCCCAGACACCGATAATGCTTATCGGTAGAAGGCTACCTTTACACATCACGTTATTATGTAAGCTTGCAGGTTTTGCCTGATTTTGGACACTTTCTGCTGCCAACGAGGCACTGTCAATCCTGATTTTTTGAAGTGAAACTTCTTTAGGCGCGCTAGGGTAGTTAATTTGTTCGGAAGCGTAACGAAAATGCGTAACCCCGTGAGGGGAAACCACCGATCTCTATATAGAGATCAGTGGGGGAAACCCTTTTCCTCTAACAGATAGCTGAAAGGGAAGAGTGGAGGCGTTGCCATAGCGTCGCTTCTACTCTCTCTCTCTCTCTCTATATATATATATATATATATAAATCTGTTGTGCCAACTGTGTAAATAAAATAAACACTAGGGTCTAAAGATGGTATTGTTGAACGATGCACAGCGCCCTTTGGAACGAAACTAAAATTTCCTGGCCTACCGCAATTTATGATTTTTGTGTTTATAATAGTAATTAATGGCATTAAATTGTTGTTTTGAGGTAAGTGCAATGTAGAAAAAAATCGAGCCTTCAGGCAACGTCAGAAAGAAAATAAACCAATAAAAAACGAACTTCATCTCTAACCTAAGAAGTTTCACTTCTAACGCGCGGCATTCCACACACTTTCAATTTTTTTTTCTATGTGTAAATAGATCCGTGTTTTATGTACCATTCGACGATCGGTGTGGCTAAAATGCGCCTACCGCAATGGGCGGAACCTTTTGCTGTCGGCTTAGGATCGGTTCTAATTGATCTTCCATATGATATAATCTCTGTGAATTTCCTACATTGGACTTGGCATGATACTGATCCGAATATTGGTGATCGTCATTATTGGGCACCTTGGAATTCTTACTATTTCCATATGACATTTGCGTGCAGTTTTACGTTCTGGTTTCATTTTATTAGAAAATTGATTTGTAAAAGTGAAGGTAAATGGATTGCGGATAAAAGGTAAAGCGAAATCGGTGTCTTTAATTAAAATCTAATTGTATTTTAATTCAAGTATAATCAGAGAAATACTATGTTCAGTCCTGGCAGGCTTGCTGGGACCTCCTGGAGGTGTCCTGTTATTCCTGCCGATCTATCATCCGTTACACGATATCTACAAAATGCACAGTGAAGTAACTTTTTTCGTGCTACTATCGATATTTTTGTTGATAGTTTGGTCCGGCGATCGTACCCCAAAAATGGATAATTCTAATACGGATTCAAAGAACAAAACGCATTGGACTACCTGGCTTTTAATAGCGCACCTATTTTTACATTACTCAACTTTCCTGGTAATCCCAACGTTTTTCAATGCCGAAAATGAGGTGGCCATCGGATTAAGAGAACGAATCGGGCCGTGTAATCTAACAGTACCACTTCATACAGCTTTCGGAACCGTATTATAATCATAAATTTATTAAATTTTGTTTAGAAACATTAAGTTGTAGATTCTTCATAAAAGGAAATATTTGTGTGCCATTGATTACGATGAGAAATACTTCGATTGGCATTGTCTACCAAATGGTAAACCACCATCGGATGGTTCTTACTGGTATACAGCTTGTGGTGTTCCATTACCAAATCGTGCCGAATTCATTGTGATCGCCGGTCTGGTTGCTTTAGCAGCAGCTGTTGTTTTCGGCAATTTGCATTTCAGATCGGGAGGTGATCAAGTTTTCACATGGAAGAATAAGACAGCTATGAAACAGAAAAAGAAGACTAATTGAGCCGTTTCTCTTAAGAGTCCACATAGAGGATTTTTCAGCAATAAACATTAGTCACATTGCTTTATATTAATCCTTATTTATGCAGATTATAGTCCGAAATCTGTAAATTAAAAGTCTCCATAAAATCCTGTAGTAATTCAAACGCTAAATCTATATGGGTCATTCCACCAAATTAAATCATTTTTACGGGGCGACTCTCGCCGATTTGTTTCAAATTTTGTGGAGGTGTTCTCTACTTTGAAAAAAAGATTCCCTGAAAGTTTGAGCTCTTAATATGCGGCCGTTTCAAAGTTATGAATTTTTGAAATTTTAAAAAAAAATCAACTTTTTCATCAATTTTTTTGAGGTAAAAAATCTTTTTTTCAAAATTGTAAAATGTAGCTTTTTGTAGGAAAAATTCTCAGCGTTTTAATGGGAATATTTATTTTTTCATACACGTAATGGAAGAGTCTTTAAAATCCAATCAAAGTGGAAAAAGCAATTTTTCTCACAGTGCGGCGCGTGATACATCAAATTTGATATTTTTTTTGAAAGCTGTGAGTTTTTCCCACAAAATATATCATTTTCGCGATTTACAATTAAATAAAATCTAAAATCTCGACAATTAAAAAACGTAATTTTTAAACTTTTTTCAGATATTGACGCGGTTGAGAAACGGCCGCATATTAAGAGGTCAAACTTTCAGGGAATCTTTTTTTCAAAGTAGACAACAGTTCCACAAAATTTGAAAAAAATGACCCATATAAAAGCGATTTACCACTCCCTCACTCATCACAATATCTCCGAAACTATCCGTCCAATAGACTTTAAATTTGGCATATATATTCCTTTCATAATGTAGACCCTCACTAAGAAAGGATTTTCGAAAATCCGCCCTCTAAAGGGGTTAAAAGGGGCACTAAAATTTCAATACCTTGCATGCAGCCGACAGTTAATTGCGACGTTGTCCCGTGTATCAGGGCGGATATACTTACAGGGGTCTGAAGGTAACTATATCATAGCCCTTTCTTATGATAGAAAATATTGGAAAAAACACGTCTTGACGACGGTATTCCTTAAAATGGGGGCTTAAAGCTTGAAATTCATTAATTTTCCGTTCCTGTTCGAGTCTTTCGGGGGCCGTATAGCATTTATTCTACTCTTCTTTTGTTATTGGATAGAAATTAAATGTTATCATCATTTTGTGTGAACAAATTCGCTGCAACTTTCTTGTTTTAAGTTCAACTGTTGCTGCATTCAAATGAATCGCGTATTTGGAGCAAAAATTGATTCAAAAGTAAACTTGAAGCTCGAAAAGTAAAATTTTTGGGAGTCTTAAGGGTAAATATTTTTTATTTGTATTCAGTTTCAAATTTAACAGAGAAAATAGGGGTGAAAGTTCAACTTACAAAAATTCCAATTTCTTCAAAACGGCCTAATATTTTTTAATAATTCAAAAATTGCATAATGGAGACTTTTAAGGGTTTTCACATGGTACAGTCATATTTTCTACAGCTTACTGGGGATTAGTAATATAAGCAATTACATGTATTTTCTAGTTTTGCACCCCGTTATTAAACTTAGATATAAAATTTAAAAAATCATAAGTAGCCTACTTGTGAGTTAAAAAATACGGTTTGAGATTACTGAAACATGATTAAAAAAACTGGTTGATTTTATTTAACTGCTACATTACAAAAGAATACAATTTTTAATCAAAACTATTGAAATAAATTACATGAAAGAAGTAATCAAATAATTTGAATTTGTGATAAGAAAAAATTGAATGAACAAAACCCTCGTCATTAGTGTACTATTTCGTTTCTTATATTTCCATGTTTAATTTAAACTTAAAACATTACAATTAGTAACTAACTTAAATCTAAACAAAAAAAAAAGAATCATTATGAGACAAGTGAATGTCAGTGGAAACATTGATGTTTTCTTGTTTATTTATTTGTAATTTGATACTTTATTCATTATTGTTTATATCAACTAACTAGAAATAACCACCAGTTTGCTGCTGATATACTTCAATTGTGTCACCCTCCTCCATGCCCAACGATGTGGGGGTGTCTGTTTCATTAATCGGTGTACCATCGAACCGGAATCGTACTACTTGCATACTTAAACCCTACACGCAGATAAAAAACGATGATTAATTGTTGTGATAGCAAGCGAATTAATCATCACTCAACAATTTCTACCGACATTTTTGTTATTTTATAAACAATAGAGATACTTACGGCTCGTTCACAATAGGCCCCCATGAGTTTCCTTAATGGGGTGTGTTTTTTGATCTTGAATTGGACAACGGCATTATCCTGTCCCAAGACTTTTAAATTGATGTGTTCCGATTCGTTACTCTATTGAAAAAACAAATACGGGAAAATTACAAATTTGATTTTTGAAACCGACAAAAGTTAGCGTTTTGCCATGTAAATTATGGGTTAGGATCGTTATTAACAATTACAACAAGCATGTTTACCTTTTTTTCATCACCCATGTTTTCAGTGCAATATCAAAATACAGTCTATAGAAATTCGAATTACCGATTTATTAATTTACAAACGGTAAATTTGAATAATTTTAACACTAAAAAATACACAATTTTTTTCTTAATTTTTAACACAAACGACACGCAGCTTGCCGCTTGCAAAATAATGGCCGGCTTAGTAAAGTAGCGGTAACTTATGCACCGGAAATGGCTACTCTAGTAGTCAAAACTGCTCCAATAGATTTATAATTTTAATTATTTTTATATCAATTTAACGATAAAACTATCGATAAAAATCATTAATTTTAATTATAATATTATTTAATACGGTACAAACGATAGAAAGTTGTTTATTAAATGGGAATAATATTTGAAAAATGCCGGTACAGATTATTTGAATTGGTCCAACTCTATTATTAAACTTTGCAAATTAACTAATAATTCAATTATAATTTTTTTATGTTAATTTTCAACTAATTTAACAGTAAATTTTCTTTATTATTTATTAAGAAAAGCAATGATCAAGTCCTGGATTTAATCGACCGGAAGTCAACTTTGTCTTTCTTTTTTTAATCAAATGTTAGCGCGTATATATCTATCTCACTTCACGATATTTCAAATTTCATAGGCGCAAAACAATTTATAACAATCGAAAGAATTCTGCTGATTGGCGGAAAATTTCACAACGCTATCTGTACTTTGAGTGCAAAATAAATTAAATGGCGGGAAATTTGATTTGTATTACATACTTTTATGTTATGTAAGCATAAAAGTTGATCATTCTTTAGTAATATCTAAATGATTACATTATAGTTGTACGTGGTTGTACGTATGATAATCGTATGTTCACAATTACTTAATAATCTCTTCCAAACTTGTTATCACCAGTTTGTTCAGTACAGTTTCAGATGTCGAACAGTTCGGATCTAGAAAATTAACTGAATTGTGAATTGTGCTCAATAATATTAGTGTAATTTTATTTAATAGTGTTAGTGTTTTGTGAAAATGAATACGAGAATATTATAACAAAGGAACCGATCAAGGTAAGACAAAATTAATGTTTGTTTAGTTAGAATATGAATATACCAATATATTGTAGTAACATTTGAGTTTAGCGGAGTTTTTATCGTTTAAATTGTACACAAATTTGTTGTCTAATCCTGGAAATTTGTTCTTCGCGGTATTTATTTGAATTTATTAGTGGCTCTTTACTGATAGATGGCGCGACTGAAGTTACCATTCCTAACCTTTCCTGACCACTCAATGACATTTAACACGCTAGCCAACACACCGATACAATTCGCCCTAGAAATTGAAAATTCTAGATTTTGCAAGTTTCAGTTTTAAATTCGATATAATTCAGTCAAATTCTTCGTTAATTCAATCGTAAGTTATATTTCAGTAATATAATTGTTTTATAGTACTATCGAATTAAAAAATACGGGTTAATTGTGGGAATTGTAAATTCTAACCTAATTTTTTGCAGGCCAAACAATGATTATTCCGATACGTTGTTTTACTTGTGGTAAAGTGATAGGCAATAAATGGGAGGCTTATTTGGGTTTATTACAAGCTGAATATACGGAGGGCGATGCTTTGGATGCTTTAGGATTGAAACGCTATTGCTGTAGACGGATGTTATTAGGGCATGTCGATCTTATTGAAAAGTTACTAAATTATGCCCCATTAGAAAAGTAGATTTACCGATATTGATAATAATTAGATTATAAATAGTTAATAAATGTGATTTTAAGGATTTAATAAACGAATTATTGATACTTTTGTGGGTTTTATCGTTTGAATTTACCACCAAAAATCGATGACGTTTAATTGTTATTATCGCGTAATATTCCGTTATTTGTTAACCAAAACAGTTTGATTACTGTTTTTGTTAATATAAACGCTGATTTTGTGATTATTTTATTGTTATTAAAGTTAGCAAGACTGCTGTCTTGAGCCCCCCGAAACATAACCTATAAAATGGAAAATAATTTAAAGAAGGTTGCCGAAGATTATAGTAAACTAATAACAATCGACATAAAGACTAAAGTAGGTGAAATATTTGATAATTCTTGAATTTTATTAAAATATCGGTTATAGTTAGATCCTGTAAGTAAAAATGTGGACGATATGTTATCACGTCTAGAAGAGTTCCAAACAATGTTGAATTTCGGTAAACAGGAACGTTTAAATGCAACGGAATCACTTAACGAGTTACATAATCATAAAAACGAATTACAAAGTCTATGTAATCGAATCGATTCAGTTGAACGTCTCTTAGAACACATCAAATCAAATCTACAAGTCTTGGAGGACGAAATGGATAAAGCCGAGGAAAAATTCGGTTATACAGATACAACAACGACCAGTAAAGTCGCCAATATCTTTACACCGTTATTTGTAAGTAAAATACATTTATTTGATTAACTGTTTAACATTAATTGTTGTAGAAAAAGAATACAATTGAGAAGAAAAATATAGTCTCCTCTAATTTAGAATTATTCAAAACTGAGGATTATTTCCATTAATACAAAATCTAATAAAAGTCTTCTTCATTAAATTTATTCGAATTGTCTTGATTCTTGACTTGTTCTTGACTCGAATACATCCTAGCGACTTGTTGGGCTGTTGTTGCTTCTTCTATCGTTTTATCATCACGTATTCGAATAAATCTCGGGAAACGTAACGAGATACCCTTATCAGAATCCGCCTAAAATCACCTATTATATAAAAACAAATCAATGAAATTTATAGTTGAAAATAAATACAATTCCGATAGCGGCGCGATGTATTGGCGATAACGATAAATCAGCGCATTTAATTTCCCATACTTGTGTTGTATCAAACCAATGATCCGGTTCTAAACTATTATCAAATCGATAATATGATTTCGGTTGGTCGATAATGTGTTGTTTTAATGATTCTGTATGTTGTTGTAGGGCTTCATCACTAAAACCCGTACCTAATTTACATATAGTTTGATATTCTTCATTTTCACGATCATAACAAGCCAACAAGAATCCACCATAGGTACCGGTACGTTTACCTTTACCTAAATAACCACCAATTACAACCAAATCTAATGTATCACCAACACCATCTAAATAGTCTTTTTTTAATTTCAACCAATTGTGTGAACGTTTTGCTATTTCATAGGTAGCTTCCTGTTCTAATGTCTTCACCATTAAACCTTCACAATGACCTTTGATGCTTTCTTCAAGGAATTCTTGGACTTCCTCCATAATTGTTGTATCCATTGATGTGGCAAAATGCCACTCACCATCGACTTGTTTGAAATGTTGTTTTAATAGATTGCGACGTTCTATAAATGGTTTCTTTACCAATGGTTCACCATTTAAATATAATAAATCGAACATAAATACGCAAACTTGGACTTTAATCGACGACTCATCAGCATCCTAGACAAATTATACAAAAACAAAAAAATTCGATTAAGATAGTTGGAAAATTAAATCAGTTTAGTTTGGATCAGAAAAGACACCAAATCCTGTTATAACACGGGTAGTGTTGTGTGAAACCGTGTTATGGCACACATTATGAGTGTTTTTAATCTTTTAAGAGTCAATGCTGGGTATCGTAATATTATTTTATCTCTCCAGAACACAATTAGATAGTATATAAAAAAGAAATGCATAAAGTTGCAGTGGCGTAGCCAACAAAAAATTACGTTATACTACGTCCAAAAATTAAGTATCAAATTTCAAATTGCAACTTAATATTTCAAAAGTTCCTAACTTTTACATGTTTACTTGAAGCGAAAAAAATATTTTGTTGTAGCACTACTGTTTGAATAAAATACTACGCGTTTGTTTACATATTTTGCTGGCAATTTTTAAATATTAACCTTAAATTTTATTATTCTACATTTCTTTCGAGATTCTAAAGATTTTTTTTATTTTGCGTCAATAATAGCGCTATTATTAAACTCGCTACTGTATCGAAATGAGCTCATTTCGATACTAGTGCTGAAAAGTAAAATGTAGGATTTTTTTTCCACTAGGTTGGTGACATTTTCATTGATTTTGACAACTGTCAAAAATCATCAAAACAATACCGTTTTTTGTACTGATATTTGGATTTATCGGGTAGTAAATTGCTTCCTGCATTTTCAGCAATTTCCCTTATTTCAGGTGGACTACATGAAAATTCTTCACTCATTGTTAAATAAGCAATTTGGCGAAAAAAAAACAATTGACTAAGAGTGAAAAATAAAACAATTGAAGTTTCCTAGCTGAATGTTCAATTGTTTTTTTTTTAGTAACACCAACTCCCACCAATTTCCCTAAATATCAAACATCGCAATTTTTTTGTAAAAAAAGGCACAAAATACAAAAAAATAGTATAAAAAAACTCGTGTCAGAAGTCGTATATTGCACTCGTCCTTTAGAAAACTCGCGGCTCCGTCGCTCGTGCAATAATAGGCGACTTCTGACACTTGTTCTTTAATATACTATTTTGAATTAATTTTCAGTTAAATACAATAACAAGAAATTCAAATTTTGATACTTTAATAGAGGGACTATTTTTTATATTTCTGTCGTAAAGTTGGTATCATTGATTGATGTACAGCGCCCTCTGGAACAAAACTAAAATTTTCTGACCTACCGCGATTTATGATTTTTGTATTTATAAATTAATGGCGTTAAATTATATATGAATATTGTTATTGATAATTGCAGAAAAAATCGAGCCTTCAGGCAACGACAGAAGGAAAATAATCCAATAATTGAATCCCACATAATCACATCCTAATCCTAAAAACGAACTTCATCTCTAACCTAAAAATTTTCACTTCTAACGCGTGGCGTTACTGATTAGGTATGTAGTAATTGCAATAATTTGTGTTTTTATCAAAATTACCTTTCTCTTGCGTGTTGATAATACTTGGAACGGTAATATCATTTGTTTTTCACGATCCCAAGCAACAGCCTCACAATCTAATATACACGATTGTACAGTATCATTTTTACATTTATTTATTCTTGATATAATATCAGGATATTTTGTTGTATTATTCTCTTGGTTACGACTAAAAATCGACACTTGATCACCATCAATATGGATTTGGGCACGTTCACCATCATATTTCCATTCACATGTAAATTTCATAGCATCAAAACGTTGTAAAACTTCTTGGATACCTTTTGTTGGATATGCCAACATTGGTTTTAATGGTATATTCGGTGTTAATTTACAATGTTTTGGGAGATTCTCAATGCCGTCTTCTAACAATTTGGGTACTATTATATTATAATTCGGACATTCACTATAAATAGGGAGTTAATCTTAGTTTTTTTGCTAGTTTTAGGAGCTAGCAACATTTTTAGCACATAATTTTAGCAAGGCCCGTTTTTCATATAATCTCCTTTTTGTTAGACTGATAAGCAATATAAGCTTTATGAGGACATAGAATTAAGGAATAATTAAGGGCACATTCCGGAAAGAAGTCTGTAGATTATGCTTACAATTAATTGAGATGCGGAAACAATAATGTATGTACAGTAGGGTGGTCGTTAAAAATAATTTTTTTTCTTTTTTTTTTGGACAACAAGAACACGTGCTGCACGCCCTTAGAAAATTATTTCTTCATAAAATTACAGTTTTTCAAAATATCTCTTAAAGTATACGGATTTGAGAAAAAATCATTTAAAGCAATTTCATAGAAATAAAATTCTCTACAAAAAACGTCTCTTTGATTTTTTCATAAAGTTCAAATTTATGGAGATATTTTCAATAATGAACTCAATAACTCCATAAAATCAAAATTTTCAGACATATAAAAGTATTTTTTTCTTAAATAAAAACCATTTTGTAACTTAAGTCACATTTACAACTATTAATTTAATGGTTTTTAGTTCCGGAAATAAGATGTTTATACGTCTGAAAATTTTGATTTTATGGAGTTATTAAGTCGATTATTGAAAATATCTCCATAAATATCAAGTTTCTGAAAAAATCAAATGAGACCTTTTTTGTGGAGGATTTTATTTCCTATGAAATTGCTTCAATGATTTTTTCTCAAATCCGTCTACTTTAAGAGATATTTTGAAAAAACTGTAATTTCATGAAGAAATAATCTTCAAAGGCCGTGCGGCACGTGTTCTTGTTGTCCAAAAAAAAAAAGAAAAAAATTCCCCCGTATTTTTTCATCAAAAGGAAGGTTTTTTTGAGGCGGCTGAAAAATAGTAGATTATGTTATTAGGCGCAAAAGTGGAACTTTGTGTGCTGAAGCTGACTGTTGTCTGCCGAACGTTAGTGAGGCAGACACGTCAGCTGAAGCACACAAAGACACTTTTGCGCCGAATGACATATACTAGTTTATCTTCAAACGTCTTAATTTAACATTTTTTAATATTGAAAAGTTTTTAAAAATTAAAATTTTAACTGATCACAATATCTTGGCAGTACTGCTTCCATGGCGATGCAAAAAACAAAATTCATACAACGAATAAAATTAAACGCCAGTGACAGATTTTGTCATTTTGTCTGCCTAAGCTTATAAAAAAAGAAAAAAGCGCCTAGGCACACAAAATGCTATTTTTACCTTGTCATTTGAGTCATAAAAACTGTCACTTTTGTGCCGTTTGAAGATAAAAGTAATTTTTAACGACCACCCTAATGTACAGTAAAACCTCTCTAATATGGACACCCACGGGACTTGGAAAAAGTGTCGGTAATAGGTGGCTTTGGAACTTGAAAATTCCATTTATAAGATTTAGTATATATGTTGGCAAAAGGGGGTCTATATTATGAAGATGGTCCTAAATGGAGGTTTCACTGTATTACAAGCAATGATAATATAGAGGTTTAAAGTGTTCTCGGTAATAAAATACGCAGTCCGCACTACAGAGGTTTCAATATAAACGTATAGCAAAAGTGTCCATAGAGAGGGTGACCGTAAATATAGGTTTGACTGTAATTTAAGATCAGTTCACAACCAGAAGACTCTCGAGAACAAAAACTTACGTGAAACATTTCGCGACGTTAAAAAAGGCCACAAAAAATGCTAATTGAGCCGTATGCAATCTACAGTCCGCGAGTTGAACACAGCTAGTCTCAATGTAGTACAGTAAAACCTCTCTAATACGAACACCCACGGGACTTGGAAAAAGTGTCTGAAATAGAAGATGTCCGTATTAGGGAGGCTTTTGAAGTTGAAAATTCCATTTATAAGACTTAGTATGTATGTTGGCACATGTGTCCCCAGAGGGGGATGTTCGTATTAGGGAGGTGTCCGTAATTAGAGGTTTCACTGTACAATCTACAGGCTTATTTTTCAAAAATCGACCACAATAGCCAATAATTAAAAAGAAAGTTATGAAAAACTGAATCTTGCTGGAATCATGTGCTTTCTAACGTTGTTAGCTCCTAAATTATTATTTGTTTTTAACAATTTACCAATAAGTTGTTTTCAGAATTAGAGCATTTTTATCGAGTTCCTCTTTGAAATCCTCACCACCCTTCTTCTTCTTCTTCGATCGATCTAAAATTGTCGGCGGATACTCCTGATTTGGCGGCGTCAACGTACAAGCCATCGCCAAAGCTTGTAGAACCGACTGTTCCGCTAAACCTATCCGTAATTTCCCAGCTAATGATCGTATCAAAAATCGAGCTTCTGAATGTTTACAAGCAACAAACATTTGTTGGATTTTCTCAACTTTCTTCGATTGCGACTACAATACAAATCGATTGATAGAATTGTTTAAATTACAAAAAAAATCGACGAACATACAGCCGGTCCTGTTAATTTAGCAATCTCTTTCAATTTCTCAAAAACACCACGTACAGTCAATCGTGCCGGTTGATATAACATCCGTTGATTTGTACGCGATTGTTCAGCAACCAAACCAATATCACCCAATGATTGACAATCGGATTTGATTTGTGCCAATGAACGTCCGGTCGATTGGGCTATAGCTTTCATTAGATTCGTTTCAGCTATACCTAATTCTAAACCTTCATAAGCTGGTGCTAATTTATTTAAGCATAGGTATAATGACGGTAATAGATCGTCGGGTGTTTGAACGATTACTGAACGAAAGAAATTACTCAGAATTTCAACAATTCGTAAACGACTCGATACATTTTCGATTGAATCGAGCGTTTTGGTTAATGCAATATAAGGTACACTGAAAAAATACAATTGTATAAGGGAATCAAGACAATTACGAGTCGATTTGAACCTTTGTCCTCGGGCCCAAGTTGCGTTCTCTATTGGATCATATTTTGAAGCGGTAGGATCGTAATCATCGCTACTTTTGCTCGATTTCCCATCACTTTCTTTATCATCTACAAGAAAGTTTGTGATAACACAAGTGCTACGTGTATCTACCAATAATTACCGAGTGTAATGTTTATTTTGCCTTCCTCTAAAATAACTTGAGGTGTAGATAGAATTTTTAATAAATTTTCTTTGGATGTGAACGGTTTTGTGTCTGTAGATTTTTTCCTAACATCAAACAATTCGTATTAATTACTCGAATAAGAGTTACGACCTATTTACTTATTATTTTCAGGTGAGTTTTCATTACTGCTCTCATCTCTAGCTCGTTTATTTGAAGTTGATGCTGTAATTTTCGATCTAGCCCGAAATAAACAAGAGTTGAATCGGTTAATGTTAACAATTCGTTTAGTGAAAATATTCAACATTTTCTGAGGATCGTTTAAATGTTTACGTACCCGTTAGTGGTTTCATCATTACTGGTTTCCGGATTGTTTTTGCGTGTAAAAAATGAACTAAAATCGATCTTTTATTAATTTGCTTTATGCCATTTGTAGATTGAATGCTTACGTTATACTGCTTTGTTTCATTATTAATTAATTTCCAGTAAAATTGCTCCACAATTAGAATAACAGAAATTTAAATTTTCGGCTTGTCTTGTGTCAAATTTGTAGGTTATGAGCGCGAAAAATTGGCGCCAAAATATTTATTTAAGAATTTCCCGATAAATTTCCACTAATTAATGAATTGTTGATATTGCTTTTATAGATTTATAACTTTGGGAAATTTTAAAAATTAATTATTAGGATTTTCTTAAAAAAGTGAGGTTATTTTCGATAAATATCGGTAGTTCTGACATCTTTTGGTATATGAGTCAATTACAATCATTACAGATTCCTAGTTTTTTGTTTGGGGCCAGGGATGTCCAAATTGAGAAAAATTGAAATCAAAACTGTATTGCAATAAATCAACAATTCAAATTTTAGTTTTCGTGTACAAATTAAATTACTTGCTATAATCTCATTAAATTAGATTTAATTAATTTCCAAAATAGGTGATGCATTAGCATTCCAAACTGTACAGGAAATATTACTCGCCATCTGTTGGTTACTTTCCCAACTAAATTTAAACAATTTTTGTCAAAATTCATTGTAATTTTGGAGAAATTCACTATTTCATTCCAAAAATCTGTGATTTTACTTTAAATCGTCTTTTTGCAATAAAAACTTCCTTATCGAGAAAAAAAACTTTGTTACATAACCACAAAGTTAGGTTATGTCCATGTTGGTCCATCTGTCAAACGTTTTCCGAAAGTCAAAAAATGCTAATTTTCTCGTTAGTGAAAAATTATGAAACGTAATCCACGAGTTAAATCATTATTGGATAAGTGGCCTGGCAAACGAATATTTGGAGTTTATCGATTTTTACCATTATTTTTCCTGTTAGGAGCCGCTTTGGAATTTTCTATGATCAATTGGAATGTGGGCGAAACAAATTTTTGTGAGTGTCTCAATACCAAAATTACACAAACTTGACTGTATTAAAAACGATTTTAGATAAGGTTTATAAGAGACGTCAAGCTAAGAATATTTTAGAAATTGAAAATCGTCCAGTTCAACAATAATTTGACTACAATGCCAGCCGGTGTATCGTGGCCGAAATATTTAACATTTGTATCAACAGCACTATTGACAATGTTTGCAGGCGCTCAAACTGTACATATTTACTATAAACCATTAGAAGATATCAGCAAGTATGTGGAGGACGAAAAGAAACGATTGAAATAGGAGTTTTTCGATTCTATTTAGAAACTTAGAAAAATTATAAACCGTAATAAATTATTTAGTTTTGTTTCGTTTTCAATCGATTGTTTCTAATTGTTCACTGTATTCTTTGTACAATCGTTGCCACGGCAATTTATTTTTAATTATTTCTAAAATTTCCTTTAATAATGAATGTTTAGATAATCCCTAAAAATTAACAATAAACAATTGATTAATAATAATTTAAAAATGTTACCATAATTGTAGAATTATTGTGTCGCGCTGATGAATGTGTAGGACCTAGTAATTCATCCAAAATCAGCCTTAATCGACATTCAGGACCTTTATCAAGTAAATGATTAACTGTTGCTAACAGCCAGTGTCGATATTCAACTAATGAATTCAATAGAGAACTGGCAGTTATTTGATTTTCCAGAAAACTCAACGTTGCACTTGACGGTAATGTATCATTAGAACCGTGCATAGTAACCGATCGTTGTAGCGATGATAATGGTAGATTTGATGGTATATTTCGTATCAAATTTCCACCAATTCTAGTCAAAGGATCCATTGGATTTGATAATTGTACCCTGTTCGTAAACAATGAAAAATTACTAATTAAGTAAATATTAAAATTAAAAAATTACCAAGTTTGTAGATCGTTAATGTACGAGTAAGCTCGTCCATCAGTCAATGTTATAATCGGTAGATTTGCCGTACTTAAGCCACAACTGCTCACAGCACCTTTTCCAGTTAATAAACTACGTATTGATATACGACTTAATATACTTTTAATCGATTCAAAATCCCACATATATAATAAACCAGTCTTTGTTAATACTAAACAATAACCAGCTTGTGATAGTGTTAATGATGATACAACATCATCTATAATAATCGGTGGGAACGGTTTTGCACCTGTTTTAATATCATAACAATTAATATTGAGATCTTCACAACAAACAACAATAAATCGTCGATTTGCTGCCATACAACGTATCGATGAACCTAAATAACTATCCCATAACGGTTCCTTATCGTTTTCACTTTTATATATTTCAATACAAGCTAGAGGACCTTTTGATGTTTTATGGCAATTATTCGTTATCTATAATTTGTATTAAAAATTATTTAGATTGTATTTTTTAATTTGATCAATAGTAAAATACTTGTATTTTAAAAGGTCCAGAAGTTTTTGTAGCTGTAATTCCCGGTGCTAATTTCAATGGATCTAGAATATTGATGAATTGTACAATAGGTTGATCACCGGGCACTTCACAACATGTTAATTGATTAATTTGAGCTCCTGGTGGTCGTAAATTGTGTGCTTGATTATTGACGGAACTGCAAATTAAATTGGTTAAATGTACGAATAACATTTTTCGACGAAATTTTATTTCTAATATCGTAATCGTCATTTTATAATGCTGTAAATTGGCACGGTATAATTACTGCGAAAATTACTTATTTATCAGGAAAATCGAGAACAATTCTTTATTCTTTTCTGTATTATGAAAGTAATGACTTCATTACGTTGTCCTGGGGTAAGGGTGGAAAATCCAGTCCTGTTGCAAGCAAATCGTTGAAGATTCTAGAAAACAATTTGTGTGTTCCCCAGAATCGTATCCTTTTAGACTATTATGTTAATGTTAAAAACTATTTTTCGGCGGGTGGAATAACTGAAAGAAAAATTTGATTTCTCTAGCTTACACTGTTAGAGGATTGATTCATAATTTGCTGAAAAAACTGGACATTTTCACAATTAATTTATCTAAATCATGTTAAATATAGAATTTTTTCGTTTTTCCAATCTCCCAGGGACTCAAAATATCAAAATACAGAACCCAAGCAAAAATCTTAAGAATTATGCCCAACGCTCCTTTGTACGTGACAAATCGAATTATCCAAGGTCTCGGTATTCCCATAATAAAAACGGTAATAGAAGAAAAAAGCAATAAAACATTAATATAAACTAGAAACACGCAATAATCCACTCATAAGAAGATTGGAGAGATGTTGGTCAAATGACTTATAAAACCTAAGATGCGCTGTCATTGGAGAGATCATTACCTAAGATCTTGGAACAGCAAATTAGTTTAACGAATAATTTTGTTTAGATTGTTAATAGACTAAATAATAATAAAAAAAGTAATAGCTCTTAAATTGAGATTTCTTTTATCAAACGAATAATAATAGAGTTGTTCGATAAACCGTATCTTTTCCACAACATGTGGTGACTAACTGATTTTTA
The DNA here is from genome assembly GCA_021725515.1 of Epicauta chinensis. NCBI lineage: Eukaryota > Metazoa > Arthropoda > Insecta > Coleoptera > Meloidae > Epicauta > Epicauta chinensis. The sequence goes on from JAEDXX010000023.1 coordinate 53,573, forward strand.
GATAAATTGAAAAATGCATTAACAAAGTATCTATTTAATGCACTTGCTGAGACTCGTATACAGGGCCGGCCCGAGACCACAGCAAAACAGGCAGTTGCCTGGAGCGGCAAAATTTCAGGGGCGACTGTATGAAAATATAATTGAAGAAACATGATAAAACAGTCTTGACTCTGATGAATCTGTTCAAGGATTAGGGTACTATTTTAGAACCCTTTGGAACTGCTGCTGTATATGGAAGATATGATTCAGTTTGGAAAAAAGTTATTTTTAGAGGAGTCAAATTTGGAGATAAACAATTGATCTCTTCTATGTAAGATATTCAGACCTAATAAATCGTGAAAAACATTCAGTTTCTCTCAGTCAAAATTCTAAGATAATTGCCTTTATTTTGAAAGTACAAAAAGTAGCAACCCTACAACGGAATTCTGGATAAGATCTGGAATTTTCCAAATCCATTCTTGGAAGTTTTTCTAAACTATCCAATTGGTCCCTTAGCCCTAATCCCTTCACCTGTATTTTCATTTATAAAAGACATTTTTAATACTTTCCCACTTTATTGTTGTTATTGTGACAATTGGGTTCTAGTCTCTGAAGTGTTAAGTTGTTTCGAAAAATTTTGATTATTTTTCGTTAATTAATAATTAGTTGTGTCTAGTGCTAGTGACAGTGTAAGTGCCAGTGCCTTTCAAATAATCATGTTGTTTCTTCTAATACTAATAGTTTTTCTTTCAATTTTTGTTGCACTTATGGAACTATAAAATGGAACCAAACTGTGAGTGTTTCCGCCCAACAGTATCCCGTAGGAAAAGGTCGATTTTTGCATTGTTTTGAATTCTTTTAATACGAAATCTTTTATGACACTTTTCTAGGGGACGCCAAACTTTTTTATAACCGATTTATCTAAAATTCAACAGAGAATTATCACAATTACTTTAGATTTTTTTGCTACCAAAAGAAACTATTTTCGATCAGAAATTGAGTAAATTTTTTTTTTCATAAATTGGAACATAATTAACGAAAACGCCAAAGGATTCGGTTACGAAATATACAAAAATTATGCACTCATTATTAATTTCCGTATATGGGCGCCGAAAATAAGCTTGCCTGAAACGCTAGGAAAGCTCTGCCCGTATTCTAAGTATTAAAGATCTTAAAGAGTCGGACTTTGTACTTAATAGTTCTTGGGAGCAAAAAAATAGTTAATTTACTGTTAATCGTGAAAATGCCTTCTAAGTAAGTACAACAGTAAAGCTTCTGTATTTCAAAAAATTATTCGTTTTCGAGAAAACCGTGCGTTTCAACATTTTGGTCGATAAATTCATTAAATTTTCTACGATCAGTAGAAGATGAAATTCTCAATATTGAAACAATTCTTCTCAGAAAAGTTGCACTCATTTTCCAGAAAATTGCCATCAAATGTAAACAATTCCACTAATAATATTGTAATAGAAGGGAGTGTATACTAAATTCATCGACCAAAGGGTTCCTAGATTTAAGTTGGTACCCTTGAATATGGTCATATTTTTACGGATTGATTTGTTTCCATGTCTCCGCTAACCGTGGAGGGAGTATTAACTGGAGGGAGCATAGTTTGAAAAATGTGATCCTCGTTATTTTGCCGCCACATAATAAAAGGTCTCTCAATATAGCGACTGTCACCAGTGGCGTGGGCTTGTGTTTTTCTAAGGGGTATTGTGTAATTACAATTTAAAGTTAAAAATATCTAATAATTACCTCTCAATTTATGGAAACAACGCACACACTGGACACGAATGGAAACCAGTAATGCCAACGTGGTATGACCCTTATTATAAACACACTAGACAAATGCCACAGGACACCACGCCACTGTGCACAAAAAGGCGAATTGTTAGATGGATTTACGCATGCTCAGTGCAGCAGAAGGGGCCATAAAAGGTCTCTGTAGGGTCGTTCGACTGGCGTCACTTTCTTAACACAGGAAAGATAGGCTATGCTCCCTCCACGGATTGATTTGCTTGTGTCCGTATCCCCGGTTACAATCCTGGGACTTCGTACTTTGTTCAACGAGACATCTGTCAAATCTAGTAACCTTTTGCTCGATGAATTCACTATAGTTCCAACTACTTTAATTTTTCCAAAATGTGAGGATATTGTAATCCTTGCAGCGACATTTTAAATTTTCTCGATAACGGGTCAAAATTAGATGTATTCATTCACTGTTATCTCATTCTATTAAATATTAGAGATTTTCGAAACCCCTATGTTTTAAAAACGTTTCCCTGATTATCTCGAAAACTATCAAGTAAACTATACGAAGTGAAAACTCCCAATTTTCATAGTTTTTGGTACATAGATAGAGGAGACTATTCTAAGGGATGCGTATTTTTTCATTCATATCCATACTCAAGTTTAAGGGAGAAAATGCAAAATTAGCTCTTTTTCAAAATATCTCAATGATTTGAAAACTGAGTGATAGTTGCTTTTAATGGCTATCAATTGGCGAAAACCGATTTTCTATATCGGAAGTTTCCACTACGTGTACTTTACTTGTTAGTTGCACTTCAACGTTTGATTTCTAAGCACCTGAATTATAATAAAGTTCAACTTACAATGACGTTACGGTTTGACTATTGAAACTAGTCTTATTTTTACCACTCTCAATCGTTTTACTATTGCTTTCTTTATTCGCAGTTGGTATTTGTAGTGTTAATTTAGTTGTATCGGTGGTGGTATCAGCTGTTGAAGCTGGTGCTGTTGTTAGCAACATTGGTGTTATACGTCGTTTACCGGATGGTAAACGTGTCTCTGTTTGTTTATTAACAGGCACTAAAACGTTCATATTCAATTTTGGCGATTCAATTGGTACATCTTTAACGGCCGGCTTTGGTATTTCAACACTTATACTTTGTACCGTATTTGTTTCATTCATATCATCGATGGCTTTCAATAGTTCCGGATTCTCGATTATTTGACTGCCTGTCAAATTTAAATTCCAACTTTTCTCCAACGATTTATGATAAACACGTTCATATAGATCGTTCTATAATAAATTGATAAAAATAGAGATCGAACAAAAGATTATTGTAAAAATTGTATACTTTCTCTTTGATTGTTAGAGGTGTTCCTATTTCGTTCTGTGTAAATAAAACACACGCTACACTACCATCCCAAGAGCAGGCGAATAAAAACGAACCATCATTACTCCACGATATATCAAGAACACTATCATCGAACAAATCTTTGATAACAACTAGTGGACGTTTTAATGATGTTAACCATACGCTGATCGAGCGATCCCTTGAACCGATCGCACAACAACAATACTGTTGACTTTTTGGGCTACCGGGTGATGTCTTTTTTAAAATATTCGAATTAAATCTCTACAACAAAACAAACTATTAAAAACACGAAAATCTGTTATTAAATCAATCTTACAACACACGTAACCGCTTTTCTATGTCCAACGAAATCTTTATCTTGTCGCCAACCTTCTCTTTCGATAATTTGTGCTGTTGGACCGCCACCATTCATTGCATGTGCTGAAACGAGATATTGGCCATCCGGTGACCAGGATAATCGTAGAACGTGTGTCGTAGCAGAACTATCAACAAACGGTTCTTTAACAACTTCTTGTTGTGACCAATCGGATGTTCGCCAGATTCGCAACGATTTATCATCGGATTGACTTGCAATGTACTTTCCGACAGGATCCCAAGTTACACCCTAAAAAATATCGAAATTTTTATTAATATTATCAAATTAATTGTGTGGGAATTGTACTTTAACCATCCCCGTGTGTCCTTTTAATACAGCAACTTTCTCGGGGAATTTATGGGCGTTCCATATAATAACAGTATTATCAACGCTGCCTGATGCTAACCAACCATCATGTGGTGCCCATGCCAGATCCAACACATCACCATTATGGTAATTTAGAGTGTGTACACATTTCCATGTTTCTAAATTCACTTTACCACTGCCGAAAATCGACGAACTACCTTCACTGGTCAAACGCCATATCATTACGAGTTTATCATCACCACCGGATGCTAATAAATGGCCTTCATTACTCCAACGGACAACATTAACACAAGCTATCAATTAAAATATAAATATATGTTAAAATTAATTGATTTTATTGTAATAGGCATCACCTAAATGATTGTCCATTTGACACAACATTTTCGGCACTTTCGGATCATTTTCATCGTTCTCTGATACAACAGGGGCGATATTCCAAATTACAATACGTCCACCGGACGCACCCTGACCACCGGTAGCAAATCGATCACTTTTTGGATGGATATCAACCGAAAAAATCGGTTTGTTACCTTCCCAAACAAAAATTTGAGGTTATTGTTGTTTTATCGTATGCGATGTATTAGTTTTACCTTCATGGGTAACCCAAGATGGTTTAAAGAATATCATTATTACAAAATTCCATAAAATATATGTAATTTGCTGAAAATTAGTCAATTTTGATGTAATTAACAATCGATTGATTAAGGTTGATAAATTGTCGAATTTAACGCTTCTTAAAACGATTATTTGTACACTATCAATTATATATAAGTAATATAGAAATTAAACATGCGCGTCGGTATTTTATTTATAAAAAATTGACGCTTTTAAACAATTAAATTAGCAATAATAAAAATCGAAATTTTACCAGTATTGCTGGTTGCCTACTATAGCCAACTAATTTATGGTTATGTCACTAGTTATTTGCAGGACACGATCTTTAATACCAACTGTTATTCGAAAAATCACCAAATTAGTTCGAGTCCACAAACATAGATGGTAGTTGAATCGCTAAAATCGAAAAGTAGTACTAAATTTGAATTGCAAATGAGTTTAGAAAACAAATTGTTTTATTTTACGGAATTTTCCAGTAAACAGATAATAATTTAATTTATTACCGAAAATTAAATATAATTGCGGTTAAATTTTGAAACACTTGCATAATTTGAGAAATCATCGAATAACCTTGGCCTAGACTTTGACCTTCTTTTTGTGTGTTTGTATGTAGGATGGATCTTTGCTTTTTTGCTACACCGTTTTTTTCCAATTTGTTTGTTTTTTGTTTTTGGAAAAAAAACAGGAAAACTCACATTAATTACAACAGGAAATATAGATAGTAATTCAATATTATTATGTAATAATGATGTTACCAACGTGTTTTTCATCCATTTACAGTAGCGATTTTTTGTAATTTACCAGCAAAAAAATAATTGAAAATTTACTTGTTTTTAGTAATTTAAAATCAACCTCAAATCACGTTTTCGATTACTGGCCACGTATTTTCCAAACTATTTATCGTATCATTTATAACAAAGAAAAAAAATCTACCCAATTCTTTGTATTCATCTTGTGGTAATTGAGTTTACCTAAATTTAATTATATTCACATGTTTATATGTGAATATAATTGTTAGAATGGATTCGTATTAAAAAAACGGGGGGGTTTTCTATATAAAAAATTATTAGTATTAGCATCATAACATGCATGTGAGCGGCTCTACGTATGTCCTTCGTCAAGTTAGCTCAACTCGGTGCCATGCCGTACCAGCCTTTACACTTCTGTCTTGGCCGGTACCCCACTCTCTTTACACAACAACATCAACAACACAACACAACAACAACAGGTCCACACTCAGTTCTATACACAATACACCTGTTTGATTATATTATCATTATTGTGACTTTTCACGACATCCGCTTTTATATTAAACAATAAATCTCTATCTAGAATTTAATACAATTAAATCTACATTAAACGATAAATAGAATTGTTAATAGCGATAATAAAGAAATTATTGAAATTTATTGAATTATTGAGGAAATTGTAGCGAAATTAGGTTGAGTCATTTGGAAAACTTGCCGCATGCACTGTACATTTTTGGTAATTTCTAACAAAAGACGATCGCAATTCCGCATTACAGCCAACTTAACAGGACCAGGGAATTTCGTTAAATCAAAAAAATCCTAATTTGCTATAAATAATGAACGGATTTCTTCAAATATAACTGTTAATCAACCGTTTATAGATGGAAATTTATGCGTTTTTCTCAAATCAATGGAATTATTGAGAAAATTGTGGATAATTAGGTCGAGATTTATTGACAATTTCGAACAAAAGACGATCGAAACTGTACAGACAACCAACTTATCGAGACGGAAACTCTTAAAAGTTCTAATATTTCAATAAAGAACGGATTTTTATAAAAATTAACCGTTTATTGTTGGAAAATTATACATTTTTATCAAATTAATAGAATTATTGAGAAAATTGTGGACAATTAGGACGAGTTATAGAATTTCTTTGACAATTTCAAACAAAAGACGATCGTATTGCCACAATACAGCCAACTTATCGAGACGGAAACTCTTAAAAGTTCTAATATTTCAATAAAGAACGGATTTTTATAAAAATTAACCGTTTATTGTTGGAAAATTATACATTTTTATCAAATTAATAGAATTATTGAGAAAATTCTGGACAATTAGGACGAGTTATAGAATTTTTTTGACAATTTCAAACAAAAGACGATCGTATTTCCGCAATACAGCCAACTTAACAGGACTAGGGAATTTCTTTAAATCAAACCAAAAAGCCCTAATTTGTTATAAATAAAGAACGGATTTTCTTCAAATATAACTGTTAATCAACCGTTTATAGATGGAAATTTATGCGTTTTTCTCAAATCAATGGAATTATTGAGAAAATTGTGGATAATTAGGTCGAGATTTATTGACAATTGCGAACAAAAGACGATCGAAACTGTCCAAACAGCCAACTTATCGAGACGGAAACTCTTAAAAGTTCTAATATTTCAATAAAGAACGGATTTTTATAAAAATTAACCATTTATTGTTGGAAAATTATACATTTTTATCAAATTAATAGAATTATTGAGAAAATTGTGGACAATTAGGACGAGTTATAGAATTTCTTTGACAATTTCAAACAAAAGACGATCGCATTTCCGCAATACAGCCAACTTAACAGGACTAGGGAATTTCTTTAAACCAAACCGAAAAGCCCTAATTTGGTATAAATAAAGAACGGATTTTCTTCAAATACAATTAATTAACCGTTTTTTTGATGTAGATTTATGCGTTTTTCTCAAATCAAAATTGTGGACAATTAGGTCGAGATTTATTGACAATTGTGAACAAAAGACGATCGAAATTCTACAAACAGCCAACTTATCGAGACGGAAACTCTTAAAAGTTCTAATAGTTCAATAAAGAACGGATTTTTATAAAAATTAACCGTTTATTGTTGGAAAATTATACATTTTTATCAAATCAGTAGAATTATTGAGAAAATTGTAGGCAATTAGGACGAGTTATAGAATTTTTTTTACAATTTCAAACAAAAGACGATCGTATTTCCGCAATACAGCCAACTTAACAGGACTAGGGAATTTCGTTAAATCAAACCGAAAAGCCCTAATTTGTAATCAATAAAGAACGGATTTTCTTCAAATACAACTGTTAATCAACCGTTTATAGATGGAAATTTATAAATTTTTCCCAAATCAATAGAATTATTGAGATTTCTGACAATTTCAAAGAAAAGACGAACAATACAGCCAACTTATCAAGACTGAAACTTTTCGAAAAGTTCTAATACTCCAATAAACAGTTAATTAACCGTTTATTTGATGGAAATTAATGTATTTTTTTTCGATTTGCAAATGTGCCACTCAATTGATACAACTTGAATTGCTACATCCGCCTTCGAGTGATTGATTTGTAGCCTATTTTGTACTAATTTCAACAAACAATAGGTGCTTGATAAGCCTGTTAATTTAAAATTATTTAAAACGAAAAATTGGATATTATTGTAAATTATTAGAATTTTGTTGTATTGTACGGTTTTTCCCCCCATTGTGTCACCTGAATGCACGAAACGATTAAATTTTGATTGCTGTTTCTTTGATTCTTCTTTCTTTTCACTAGCCAATGTATATATAATATTATAGAAAGAGGAGAAGTCAAAGACCTGGTCAGGTTCTCATGAATGACGTCGTTTATATACTTAAAGAAAAATATCTACTATGCATTTATATAATAACTTCTTCGTATATAATGTGTGAAATCAACTGATTTCACTATTTCATCTAGCAGAGAGATACCTGAATTGACATCGAAATGTATAGGTCAGTGTTCTTTATTGTGTGTGCATTCTCGATGGAAATTCTCAAATATTCTATTATATTTTGTAATATTGATGAAATCACATTAGAAATAGATGGAACGTTGTAGATTTTCGATGGGAAGGGATCTAAATTGTAGGAAATTTGGTTAAATTTCCACGTATTTGAATATGTAGAACATGTTAATTATTTTATATATGTGGGCTATGTATAATTTATCGTTAGTCTAGATATTGTGTTATAAGCAATTTAATAATTTATTGTTATTTTGCGTTCAACGGGCAAGCCAGTTCAATCACAAATAAAAATTTACAATGATCCCAAAGAAAAACCATTCATTCGGAGGAAAAACAAATAAAAAATTTAAACTTGCTATTCGAGAAATGTGTATTTTGCTCTTTTCTGTTTCATTTTTTTTCGTGTTGGTTGTTTAGAATTCACGGACCAGTTTTCAAAGTTATAATTCGATACCTAGAATATACGCTTTTTTCAACATAATTTAAAGTGTTTGTTTGTTAATAATCGAGTAATAACACGTGTCGTGGATTTGAGATTTTCCTTTCATTGTAGATTCGCAAATGGAAACTTATGAATAGGGATTTGGTGTTAGTTATGGTGCTGGTTCAGCATTTGCAATTTTCATAAAATTTTCATCCCTTTCATAAAACAACTTTCTCCTTATAAACTGTAAACTGTAAATATAATCAAGTGTTCTAGAACAAAATTCAAAATAAAACTTTTCAGTGTGCTCATTATCGGTAAATTTGAAATGAGGAATTTTCACCATAACACTCTTCATTTAACGATTTGATTAATAATTTGATGAATGGAAAAGATTGTTAATTAACGATCCATTGGACGAGAAAACGAGATATGTTTTTATCTACAAGCAAAAAGAACTATTTCAACATTTGGTTGTCTTTATTGCTTTGTTTGATTACCGGTGGAGAGCTAAAATTATTGCTCCAATGGGGAATAATTTTGGTGATTTTCAAAACATTTTTATTTCTATTTAATTATTTTCTGTATACAGTTCCAGAATTCTTCCAATAGAATCAGAAATATGTAGCAAATCTAGCTGGATTTCAACCAAAAATTAAGTGCAAAATTTCGATAGATTCGTGTCGTTGTTAGGAGCATGAAGCCCCAGAAAAAAATTGAATTTTGCACCCCTCAAAATTTACCACTAAGAGAAGCAAAAAGATTCTTTTTCAGCGAGTGTGACTTCTTGAGTTTTGGGCTACGACACTGTTCATATGCGATATTCGATATTTCTTAATTTAATTAGTTTTTTTGAGTTTAACAATAAAATTCAACTACATTCCACCGTCTGGCGTTGGTTTTGCTAGCACAAAGACTTTATAGGCTGTGCTTACGTGTGCGCCTAATCTTAATTATGCGTGCATAATGATACAAGGGAGTCTACATATACAGTGTGATCCATATTGATCTCCGACATATATATAGAAGCGATTTACCACTCACTGACTCACTCATCACGAGATCTCCGAAACTATCCATCCGATAGACTTTAAATTTGGCACATATACTCAGTTCATGATGTACGCGCTTACTAAGAAAGGATTTTTGAAAATTCGCCCTCTAACGGAGTTAAAAAAGGGATTAAAGTTTCAATACCTTGAATGCAGCTGACAGTTAATGGCACTCTTGATTGAATAAAATCCTACGCATTTTGATGGCAATTTTTAAATACGAACCTCAAAGTTGTACATTTTATATTCCTGTGGAGATTCTAGAGTCTTTTTTGAATCAATTTTCAGTTCAATCCGATAACGGAGACATTTTGGGACATCAATAGAGGCACTACTTTGTTGTGTAGGTAACTTGCATTTCTGTAATTTGAAATTTTGTACTTGATCTTTGGAGGGAGTATATATGTAGAACCTATTTCGCTTGCCGCTACTGTATAAAAACGATTCTTTGAAAATTCTGAAATGCGTAGAAAACGTGGAAAAATCAATTAAACCATTATTAATTTTAGATGTCTTTGTTTAGTTAATAAATAATGATAGAAAAACACATAGAAATTTATGATAAAATCAATTTCAATAGTAGACATGAACACTAAGTCAATATTTTAATAGCATCTATTTGGCCAATTCAAATATTATGAATTTTCGATAATTTAATGTGAATTTTTTTCTTTGTAAACTAACGAAAATGGGACGATTTTTGTTTAATTTCTCGTGCACAAAATAATTATCTACTATTGCTCGGCAATAAGAAATCTATTAGCAACGACTCATTAGGCTATAACAAAAATTTCTAAGATGCAGAAGGTACGTTGTCGGACGATGTCGTTCTAAACGCGCTACTCAAATGAGGCAAGAAGACTCAATTTTGAAGTTTTACTACTTCATAAAAGAGATTCTAAGTTATTTTTGGGACTTTAAAACGTTTCTAAGGAGTGAGCATTTCGTTCAAGTTTGGCCGATAATCACCCACTTTTTGCTTTGTGTGTCACATTACAGTTTTATTGTTCAGGCAGTCAAAATCTTGATTTATAGTCGACCAAATTTAATATCGCTTTTATGGCCTAATGTTAAAAATAGTTATAAATCACCATAAACCTAGAGGTGGTCGGTGGTCAAAAGATCTGTTCAAATTTTCTGCAACAAACGGATTTACTTCGAACTATTTTCAAGTTCTTTGTTAAAATCATTGCAGTACTTCCAGGCATCATAAAGCCATCAGGATATGAAATCGATACGAAATTTGGACTACCATATACTTACCCGTTTAAAGCTGGTTGATCTTGCCTTAATCTCTGTTTGAATTGTCGTGAATTAAATACATTCACGGTCTGTGGTTGCGATTCTACCCTCATTTGAAATTCCTCTGATTTCCTCATCATTATAATCGAGCCTCATTCTTGTGATTCTCCCACAAAGTGCATTGATGCTAATATTACTCTATTAAAACTGATTTATTATGGGTAGTATCTTTAAATCTTTTGATTATTAAGAAATTTCGTAGTGCAAACCCTATTTATTGTTGAGCATCTCCCTAGGAGTTATCGTTGGAGAGTTGGAAATAAAACGCGGTAGCTCTTTGAAAGTTGAAAATAATTAAAAGTCCAACTTGTAATCTTCAAATTATTGTCTCATTAATTACAGTATGCTAAGGTAATTAATGCTTTGTTTTTTTTTTGAAAAAATAAAAACACAAACAGTATGAGAACATTATGAACAATTAATTAATAATATATTACAATATATTATAAAATGTGGAAAATTTCTATAAAGGCAAAAAAATTAAATGCAAATTTACAAAGATAGTAACATAAATCATCGAGACAAAAATTTTTATTGATTTTTACAAATTAAGCATTATATTAATGTTGATTTAAGATTTTATAAAAAAATAAGTTTGGAAAAGTGACGCTAAAATTTGACTCTTTTCTTCACTGATTACGTTCAAATGTTGGAATAAGTTTTCCAGAAAAACCAATCAACTCGAAAAATCTACTAGCAGCGCTATTTGAAAGACTGGAAGATTCTTGTTTAAATATTTCCCCATGTGAATTATTAACAGAAAAATCTATTGAAGCAAAAATTCTTTGAAAAATAAGTGAAATACTTCAAACATTGCTCGTCTCTTATGGGAGAATAACGACGGATTTTATTTGTCCTGTTGTCTTGGGAAAACTTGATCGAATTTTTTGCAAATTAATATGCTCTATAATTATTGCATACGATCCGTTGTTACAATTATTACAGGGTACCAGTTATTTGCACAGTAAAAAAGAGTGTTTCCGCAATAAACTCAACGTAAATAACAGGAAAAAAATATTGATTGCACATTAAAAAATAAACTGCGTCATATACATAGTACACGAAAAAATGACATTGCTAGGTACAAAAAAAATCGATTATAAACTAAATCAAAAATTACACTAGCAAAATTGGGCAAAAATGCACGATAAAATGAAGTTCGAACGTTAAAACTATAATGTGATTACTACAGAAGAGAGGGAATAAACGGTTGATATATACCAGGTGTCTTTTCTAAATATGGTTTTCTCCACCTAATATTGCGTAGAAAAGAAATACAAATCCTCTGTAAAGTATCGATATTTAGAAGCAACATTGGAGTTTAACGTTCTTTATAAGAGTTGCATGTTTTTATTGTTTATTTACGTAACGTGGACAGTGGTGGCACAATTAGGAGGGCTGCCGAACTCCGGAATGCAAGCAAAACTTTGGAGCTCAAAAGGTGCGTTACAAATAAAACACAGTGACTCTGCTGAACGCTTTTGGTGAAGGCCCGAAACACTTTTCAGTTTCATGTTTTTGAGAACGCATTTTTGGTAAATCATGGAGCAACACTTTTTCTATCTTCTTGCAGTTTAACGTTCTTTATAAAAGTTGCATGTTTTTATTGTTCATTTACGTAACATGGACAGTGGTGGCGCAATTAGGAGGCGTGCCAAACTCCGGAATGCTAGCAAAACTTTGGATGTCAAAAGGTGCATTACAAATAAAACACAGTGACTCTGCTGAACGCTTTTGGTAAAGACCCGAAACACTTTTCAGTTACATGTTTTTGGGAGCCCATTTTTGGTAAATCCTGGGCGTTTGGAACAATCACGGGAGAACATGGGCTGCATTTTCCTTACTTCCTAGATCGCTACAATAATGATTTTTTATCTTGGATAATCTGTCTATCAACCATATTTAGAAGAAATGCCCGCTCAAACTATGTTCTAGGATTGTGAGAAGGGCGGCATATTCTAGTTAAATCCGCCACTGAACGTGGAATTTTTTACTGTTTATCTGTGGAAATTATGTTCGATGCTTCGGTAGGAAGTGTATTTTAAAGTAGTGCAAAAATGCCTTGAAGCTTAAATAGGCGATTAAAGTTATCATTTATAATGCTGATACCTCCTAATAACGTATTATGATAACAATTGTACATAAAAACAGAGATATCTGCTCTAAAAGTTACTATCTAAAAGAATTTAATTGAATCTATTGTAAAGTTAATACAGTGAAACGAAATAAAAATTGCCAATTTCAATTTAATTATGTAACAATTACGTTTTTATTTTGATTTTAAATAGATGCAATTCGGTTTTTCCTCTAATTTGACTTTGTGAAAGGCAAACGATTTTTTCAACTTTTTCTCCGATGAGATTCTCTAGAAACAAACTGGAAAATTACCGAATTTCCAACAGTCCAACAATTTCCGGCTTCCTCTATCGATAATTATTCGTTTATTTTCGATTTTCAACAGTTTTAAACGTAAATTTAACCTTGGATTACACACAAATCGACTGTTGTTGTTCCTCTTCTCCTCCATCGTCTTCTACCAGTTGTCGCCTGATGATGCTTTTCTCAAAGATACCTCTCGAAAATTCTCACATCACCGTCTAGATATCCATCTATCCTCGTCCAACATTCGTATATAACGTGTACAGGTATATAATGGAAATATAGGTAGATGTTACCTGGGTGTATATAGTGGAATACAGGGCAAGCGCCACAGAATTGCAACCAACCATTTCCACCACGATGTCGACGACGACGACGGCAATAATATTACACTGAAGACGGTGTGTAGTCAGTCGGCGAGCGACCGTCGTCGTAGTTATCACAAACATTTCCAATAATTAACGGCAACGAGTAATTTTTCCAAAAAAACAACACAAAACCTATCAAACAATGAGTCGGGCACGATAATTAGGAAGTGGCGACAGTGATTATGTTTTGTATAGTATCGGTGCGGTAAAAGCTCAACAAATCGAAACTTTATACAAACTTTTTCGATTTTGTTATGTTTGGGCTATTTCGATTGGATTATTGAGAATTTTTGGGGGCGACCGAAACAATATTTATTGAAATTTTGTGTATGTGTAGTGTGAGGGTGGAAAATGAAGTGGTTGTGGCCGAACAATTATCTAAACTACTTTACATTAATTATATTCAGTTATTGGGCGATCGTTTTAGTGATAGGAGATAACATCAAAATTGCACCGGGTAAGTTCGATTTTAGGCCAACAACAACTTAGTTTTCTAATTGTTTTTCGTCGAATATTTGCGAGGTTATTCACCTCGAATTTCGTTCAAATTCGGGGGCAATCTAATTCGAAAATTCATCAAAATTCGAAATCCAGCCGATTACAAGTGCATTTTTCCAGAATTTCCAGCCAAATTTGTTCGAGTTTCGTACGAATATCCGTTCGAATTAGTTCAGATAGAAAGTCTTCTGCCACGTTTTCAACAACTGTTATGTGTTAATGTAATAAACAGTTATTTTGACGATACAATGCTAATTTCTATCGTAGGCAATTCGAAATTGTCTTACAATAAAGTGGATTGTTTGTTGGTATTAATTTATTACCAATTTGTTAATGACTTGGGGCAATAAAATATTTTTCTGATAAACACCTTATTGTTGCAACTTCCTTGCAATAAATCAAAAAAATAACTGATAATCGTGGAGAGGAAGCAAAAATATAATAATTGAGCGAGAACTTTTCATCGACTTAATATGAGAATTTTGGCGAACAGTCCGCATTTTAATAATACGAAAAATTATAATGGAAATATGCTACATTTCTCTTGAATCGTAACGATGAATTTATTCCAATTGAGTTGGCGCTGTTCATTTCGTAAATCCCGAAACAGGAACAAATCTAAAAACACCTTCGAATTATGACCGGTGAAGGATGAAATCGTAATAATTCAAAATCCCGACCTTAATTAATATTCTTTCACTTGTTGTATATTGATATTTTCCACGATTTTCCCTTGAACAATACGAAAAAGATGAATAATTCTCGTTTTAAACATTTGTTGATATTCAAACCATGACTGCTTCCTTAGAGACGGCATTTTTTCGTCACATTAAAGTTTTGTTAAAGTTTTAATGGCACATTAGGTGGATTTCCCATTATTCGACGAATAATTTAGACGAACCCTGAAAATTATCATCGATTATTATTAATTGTTAAACTGGAAAGTGGTAATATCGATTTTTTCAATCTAAAATCTATGTGATCGACACGATTTGACATTACGACTCTTGAAATCTAATAATTTGCGCAATTTTCTATGCGGTATCAGCCGCACCTTTTCTTTATTGTTTAGAATAGTCATCCTCGCCCATAAAATGTCGGATAATCGGAGTTCCTGTTTTTTTTTAAGTACCAGTGTCTAGAACAAATTCTTTCAAGTTTAAGTGCGTGTTCGAGATGTAAAATATGCTGTTTTATAGCCAGTCAATCTAGCTTTTGTATTGGGAAATTACCATTCTATCCCCAATTAGTTTCGTTGATCCTGTTGTGTTAACTAGTGATAGTTTTTAATGGAAATTTGTCCTGTGGGTTGAATAAAGGAAACCGAGACCACGTCAGTTTTATACGAACAATTATGGCTATGTTTGACTCATTTTTGTAGCACCCACAATAATTGTTTGTTCCTTAAAAACCGACATTTTCGTTGTATCAGTGATTGACGACCAGCGAACAATAAATAAATACTAGATCCGGTTGAAATGCTAGAAGATCGAGTATCTGCTTAATAGATTGTTGGATCGGCATTGAATATGTGATGGAAAAGTTTATAAGTTCCATTCGAAATCTAGAAAATTGTTACGTGTTAAGATGACTTGCTTATTTGTCGATTAGAATTATTTTGGTGTTCAAAATAGTAAAAAAAAAATACCTGTCTCTCCACTTTGTTGGTCAAGTGTATTATGGTAACGTTATTTTAACCGAAAAAAAAGTCAACGCCGAATCTCTGCAAATCTCCTACGATTGGTAAAAAGGCTCTTAAGTTTATATTGTGACCGGATTGTAGAATAATAAACGAACTTTATTACACAGTTGACCAGTAAAGTGGACAGACAGTTCTTTGATCTTAGCACAATGACAATGGATAAATAAATAAGTCGATGAGATAGGTTGTTAGTATCCGTCTTAAATTATTCCACACTTGTGGGTTCTAACGTGTAACGATCGAACTAAACAAGATAGAAGACCGTTTTCAATGACGCATATCGTAGACACTCAAATCAACAATCGATTTACACGGAAAATCGTGTAAAAATTTCACAGTACACGAACAAACGAACAAGCCAGTACCGGGAGAAATAAAGACAGGGTCGGTCTGAGAGCACAGCAAAACAGCATAATTTTAGTGAGTCCGGAGCTGGATTTTATGAGTAGCATTTTGTTAAACGAAAGAACAGTCTTGATTCTGATGAATTTGCTCAATATGGGATTGAAGTACTATCTTAGAACTCTTGGGAATTGCTGCTAAATTTGATTCGGTTTGGAAAATGTTATTTGATGGTTGTGGACCGTAAAAGAGGTACAGTTTTTAGAAAATTCTCTCATCGTCAATCAAAATTTTATGACCATCACTTTTTTTTTGAACGTACAAAAATTGAATAGAAAAGCAATTAATGAAGATGTAAAAGAATTCGGTGCACTCCATCATTATTAATTTCTGTAGAGAGGGGCCGAAAATCAACTTGCCCGAGAAAAACTCGGCCCGGCCCTGAATTTTCTGTCAGAACGTGCGAATTAGAACGAGACTCTATGGAAAAGCCAGATCTGCTCCCCTGACTTCTTGAATTAGCTTTTTCCGTGTATTTTGCTCTCGATTTTCACAGTCAATGATCAAGGAAAAAATTCGACGTTCTCACAAATCGTTGTCGATTTCTAAAAAATTCTGGATAAATTGGATGATTTTTTGTAGACGTAAGCGCGGCGACAATTGATTATGTGTAATTAATACATTTTTAATCAGCGAAACCCTCAAATAGATGCCATTTTCTGGTCGATTCTTCTGGAAGGAAATTATTACCGTTCTTCGAATACTCGGCTCTTCCTGAATTAATAAAATAATAAATAATTTATAAAAGTTTGAGTTTCAATTCGTTTCGTTACTATTGCGTGCTAGAGTGGTATTATTATAAAAGATAATAAATGTTTATTTTTGTAGTTCTTTCTCAAGTTCTAGATTGCTTAATTTCAGAATGAATCAACAAACTTTTAATAATTAGTCGAGTTTTTTAAAAAAATTTTTAAACGATCTTCAAAATTCTCAACTTTAATAAAAGAGCGCTATCACTAATGAAATTACACGTCTTCAAAAAACAACAACATTTAATTAACATCATGTTAGCTTTTATAAAATTGATGATAACATGTTATAACTAGCTGGCATATTTCGTATTTTATTTCCACTGCTAATAAAACGGGAAACTTGATAAATTCGTATCATATTTTTCAATGTTTAGTGACAAGTAGAAACAAATTGGTTTAATTTTAAATGTAGGATTCTAGCTGAATTTCCCATAGGATCAATACAACTATAGATATCTATTAGAATTGAGTTAATGTCGTTTAAATGTTGGAAATGCTGCTGAACTGTGAGCAATACAATTGAAAGCTCTACTGTTTAATACATCTAGATGTATAGATCAGTTACATCTGTTCAATATCCCACCATCAACCACCATTTATTTGCTAATATTATCCTAATCCATTTAGAATCAAAGCATTCGATAATTTCAATTAGATTTTCACTGGTCTACCGGCTAAATATAAAGATTTGTCGGGGGGCGCTTTTTTGCTTTTTTTAATAAAAATCTTCGACTTTATATAGTATGAATTTCAATGTAAATTTTAATGGTCCCTTTAAAGTTTAATGTAGCGTAGAGTTGAAGAGGTTCACGTCGTTTTATCCGCGCCAGATTACCCCCCAATTTTATTCAGCGTCGTTTTTGTAAGACGCAGAAAAATGCCGTAACAGGTCACTTTTATCACGAACTTAAACATAATCTCTTTGTAATTTTGAATATGAACAACAACAAAAACGCGATGGAAATGTTGTATATAGATAATGTGGAAAATCTGGGAAATTTCGCATAATACTTGTTAAAAATTTATCATGGAAACGAGGTGTAATAAAATTTGATTTTATTTCGTGTTACTACAATAGTGGGTAGATTGTAATGCTTGATATAAAGTGAAGTCAATCTGCAATCTGTTTCGTTGACACCCTTAGTGGTGGTGGTGGCGGCGGTGTGTGTGGTTGGGACGTGTTTTGAATTTGTGTTAAACAACTCCCTTGCGGACTGGAACAGTTAACTTTTTTTTTTTCGCGTTCTACATGTACATACGTCTACCATTTACATATATTTTTTGCGTTAGGCATGCTTACGAAAGGAACAAAACGTGCACAAAATGTCAGCGATGAAAGCACAGACTATCTGCCTTATTTGTAGTTATTCGGCAGGAAACGATAGCTTTGAGGATATTTACAGGAGCTCGACTTACTGTACGATTTTTATCATTGAAACGTAGATAGAAGAGATTCTAAAGTATTTCTTCATTCGTGTCTGTTCTCAAGTTTAAGGGAGAAAATGGGGTTGAAGTTCACCCTATAAAGTAACTTTTTTCAAATTATCTCCAAGATGGCTCATTATTTTTCAATGATTTGAAAACTGAATGCTGCTTTTAAGGGCTATTATATATGGGGTTGGAGATTTAATCAATAATATGCATTTTTTGTAGTTTTTCACCCCTTAATGCCCCATAATTAACCCTATCAATATGATATTTTGTGTACAAGTAGCAAATTAAAAAATAAAAGTTACCTGTTTTTGAAGTTTTTGATATTCTTAATATTTGGGAGGGTAATACTTATGAAGGGTGGTAAGTTTAGTGTTCAATTATATGAATTCTTAATTTGTCATCTACATTCAATAATATTAAATGTACTTTCAAATGATAAATCATTTGCTACTCTGATGAACATTGTGTCTGTCTGCGTGAAGTAATTCTGCAAAGATTGATTGAAGGCTAACTGTAAATTCAAATACGATACTAGGCAGTCGAATCGAGTTCAATTGGCTATTGCCCCTTCTATTGTACGTTCTACACTTCTTGTGCACGTCTCCTGCGAGCCTGAATTAAATTATCCATAGCAAAAAAATCGTAATACGAGTCTTTCTCTTTGTGAAGGATTTTG
This sequence comes from Epicauta chinensis, assembly GCA_021725515.1. NCBI lineage: Eukaryota > Metazoa > Arthropoda > Insecta > Coleoptera > Meloidae > Epicauta > Epicauta chinensis. The sequence goes on from JAEDXX010000023.1 coordinate 72,725, forward strand.
TTACTGTTTTCTTGAATTCCGGTACTCATGGCACAGTTGGAGAAGCTCTGCTTTAGTCTGGAAGAGTTGTGTATACGCTTTTTACATAAAATTAAAGTCCGACACAGCTTTAATTGGGAAACCTGTCCTGATAACACCGATTTTAGCTGCCTCTATTTTGCATAAATTTGAAACAAATCCAGGCAAATCTGCTGCATTATCCGTATAAATTTGTACTTGCATTGGAGGCTATGCCCAATATTTTTTTGCCTAGATCTCATGACTGGTGAATTCTATCAATTTTAAAATGTTGTGCGATCCGATATTAAACATTCAGCTGCGGGTCCTGGTTGTTTTTTTTTTTGATATGCAAATAGCGATTGGTTCAATGGTATTGTCGAATTTGGGATTCAAGCATGTGAGTTCAATATTCATTCGATTGTTGTTGTTTTTCTTATTGATGTTGTCCTTGACTCTAAACAGAATAGTTTATTGCAAAATAAGGACCTCTTATGGTATTATAGATATATTCTCTTCAATGTTAAATTAATCGAAAAATGAAAGGTTTAGCCTTAACTATGATTAGTAATAATAGTAATACCACATAATTTAAAAAGCGATTTGTTTCATAAAAATGTCGAGATTTTATTTCTAAATTGTTTAAAAATAGAAAACAATAACGATTATTCGAGAGTGCAAAAAATTTGCATGGATTTGGACGAAAAGGTCGACCACTTTAATCGAATTATTTCCCACAGAAAGTTACAACACACCCAAATATAGTATACGAAGAAAAAATTGAATTTCCTTTAGTGGGTTTCGTTTATTATTTACACATTAAGTAATGAAAATGACACCAAAGTGTCGCATTTTCAAACATTTATTTTTTACAAACTTATCAAAAAGTAAACTAAATTTAATTTCCTTTGAGGATATCTAGAATGTTACCGAGTTCTAGAAAGGTTTACGAGAAATTTTTTCTTACTATTGACTATATGTTTTCCGTTTTTTCCGTCTAAAATACACACATATTTACACAAATTATCTCAACAACCTCGATTTCTAGCCGTTCTCTTCTCCATTGACTATTTAATCGTAATAATTCTACATTGTACACAGATGTTACAAGTATTGCTTGATTAATCTCTTGTCTCGTGTAGTTTAAAACAAAAAGCAATAATAATTATCGTTGGAGCTAGCGGTGGATTGTCGCTATATAAATTCAAATGAAGTCGTTCAATTGAGAACTAGTTGATTGAGAACATTTCGTAATTGTCCCCCGATCTTCTACATATCAGGAATCATCTTGCAGCGTGAGAAAACTTTCACTCCAACATTGTTTTTATAATAAAATTTGAAGGAATAAAAAATGCAGTAATCGAAATGGTATTTCCTAATTATTTGTAATTGAAGCACGCGAAAAACCAATTAAATTTCGACTTTTCCAAATATAATAATAATAATAATCGTACGTAGGTATTATAAAAATTTATTCAGCATTGACCGGATATTATTTATTGTACCGTTAAAATCGTTTACCGCATTGAATTGTAACACATTCCATTTTTGACATACAATCCAATTGTTTATGATTTATGAAAAAAAAAAGCACGACCCTATTCCATTTCTGTGTGGGACAGTTTTGTTGAAAAGTGATTTTCGTCGACAACGTTCCGAAATGATGATGATGATGATGATGATTAAGTTGTAATACGTTTCGTCTATTTGGTGCGTTTTCTTTTCGTTTTGGTGCATTTCATTATATTTTCGAGATGGAAATGTGGAGAGGCGAAACGTTGGGATTACGTATACAGTGTAAATTTCGTTTGAAATGATATTAGTGTACGGAATATGAAATCTAGAAGCCTTTACAATTAGTTTTATATTACTTTCGGTTCTATAAAATAACTCAATTTATATAGAATTTGGTTGTGTTTAATTAATTTTGTTAATCTAATCTCCAACTAGTATAACTATTGATTTTAATTCTATTATAACAAACGCTGTAACTGCATTTTGTCTAATTCAGATTTTTCATAATTGTGGAAAAATGCAATATTAAACTAAACTGTTGCTCGCTAAAGGTCCTTAGAGGAAGACAATTTCTTTGGCATCGTTTTGGCTGTAAAGATTCTACCTGAATTGTTGACAATCTACAGTTGTTGAGTTGTTGAATTTTTGCTTTTTGAAACTTCTTTAGGCGCCGTAGGGTAGTAAATTTGTTCGAAGCGTGACAAAAATGCCTGACCTCGTGAGGGGAAACCCTTCTCCTATAACAGACAGCTGAGAGGAAAGAGTGGGAGCGTTGCCATAGCGTCGTTTTTACTCTCTCTCTATCAATTCTGCCAACTGTGTAAAATAAACACTAAGTTGGTATCATTGAGCGATCTACAGCGCCCTCTGGAACGAAACTAAAATTTCCTGGCCTACCGCGATTTATGATTTTTGTATTTACCTATAAATTGATTAATGGCGTTAAATTATGTATGGATATTGTTTTGAGATAAAAGAAATGCAGGAAAAAATCGAGTCTTCAGGCAACGACTGAAAGAAAATAAACCAATAAAAAAAGAACTTCATCTCTAACCTAAGAAGTTTCACTTCTAACGCACTTTCATTATTTTTTTACAAATATCTTAAGAAATAAATTTTCTATCCGTTTCCAATGGTAATAAGCCATCACCTCAAATGAAAATTTATGGGAAAACTCATTTAGTTTTCCCGCAAGAGGTGAAAATTCAATGTTCGTCCCAAATTAAACTAATTTTTTCGTTCTTGTCAATTGTTTATTAACAGAATTGAATGAAATTTACATTAGTTAAAGATGATAGTGCGCTTGATGTTGGTATAGATTTATTTTTCCAACCGCATGTATTTTCCAAAAAAAAACAACGACTTTTCTCGACCGACTGTTATTTATTAAGTTTTTTGCTAAATGGTGCGAATCATGGAAAAAGAAATTCATGCCGACATCAAGCACACTATCGACAATAACTGACATAAATTTCATTCAATTCGGTTGATAAACAAAGGAGAATTTTCTCAATTTTCGGAAAAACTATGAATTTTCCAACAAATTTCCATTTGAAGTTATAGCTCATTACCGTTGGAGAGGTATGCCAAAGAAATTTTTCCATAGAACATTCAATACTTTGGAAAAAAAATTAAAATAAAAAGTTAACGGTGCACAACTCAACAGCAGATTGTCGATGATTCAGGTTGAACCTAAACGAGCTGGACATGCCGGCGTTACATAGAGTGCTTTTGGGGGAATATAAATAATATCGAGTGTAATGTTAAAAGCTCAAAATATGATCTATAATTGGTTTAGTGAAACTCTCAGCTCAGATAATTTCTTTTGTTTGATTTATTGCACAAACTGTTGGTTCTTGTTCCAGTCTCGGACCGGTAAAAAAACTCTTCCTAAAAATAATGAGTCCCTCCTCTGCCAGTTTCGCTCCAGTACCTAGTCATTTTAAAAAATATTGGACTACAATTTTTGCGAATCTGTTTTGTCATCTTGTGAGTGATGAATAATGGGCGGATATCAGCTCCAAGATGGAGCAAGGCAAATTCTAGTCTCCTGACGACAAATTCGTATAGAGCGTATTGGCCACAGCTGTTGTACTTGCATAATCTATCTTTTCTTGTGAAACGTTTTTCTTTAGAAATAGTGTCCGAACGTAGAGAAGCAGTGGACCAGTTGAACTGCTACCGTGACGTCGTGACGTTATGGCGAAAAAACAGGTGCTCAGTTGTACCGAATTTCTATGAAATTCTGGTGGCTCTCTCTCATTCTTTAAAAGCGGCTCGTCAGGGACAACAATTTTAAAAAACAGCAATTTTTGACAAAAATAAATTAAAAAAAATATATGCAAATACATGCATTAAAAAATAACTACGCCAACGGTGCATTTCGAGCGTTGTAAATCTTGCCAAATGGCCTTCATTCCGCCCTTTAGTCATGAATGAGTAAAGTAATGTCCTAGCTGTATATCTTCTATTAAAAACTCGACTCATTCGTTTGGTAAGCGCAAAGTGCTCCACGTGCCGCTATTATACAATTAAAACAGAAGCTGTGCTAGACAAGAAGACAGGTTTAAGCTTCTTTAGTTAGTTAAATGGAATCTAGTGACATTTATATAGTTTTCTAATTGGAGCAAATTTCTCTTTGTGATGTGGATGTATTGCATAATGCCTCTTAAGCATGTCAAAACAACAAACAGAAGCAATCGCAACTTTTCCAATACATGCTAAGAAGTGAACACTGCAAATATACAATATTTCATGTTTAACATATTTGATAAAATTATGTTGTAAACTACTCTACTGCTATCTGAAACTAACTTAGAAATTAATTAACATATTTTGATATATATTGACAGACCCACATGTGTTCCAGAGGCACGTCACTGACATGTGTAAATTAGCCTTAATTGTAAATTCTCTTCGAATTGTTCACAAACACAAAAAAAAGAAATGTTACCGTTATTTCTAATGACATTTCATGACAATAAAAGTTACAATAATAATAATAATGGTGTTAACGTGGAATAAAAATACAAATCAACTTTCTCATAATAGAATTGCTTCTTTCTCTCTATCTGTGTATTGCTGTTTTCAATCAAATGCCAGAAAATAATAATAAAAATTGTTTGACAAATATATTTCTCTTTGAGAGGTTGACACAGTTGAAACTGAAATACGAGTTTAGTGTGTTAGGAAGGATATTTGAAAATAGAATTATAAACTGATAACTTGGTTAACGAGTCGGTTCGGATTATAGCAATAACCGGTCAACGGTTTGAATTTTAAAATGTTTCTACTGCTGCTGGTGTATAGTTGCTCTGTTGAATTGCTACAATATAAGCATAGAACTGCTCTTGGGTTCGTGTAACAGTACCTGGTTATGGGTCATTAACCTACGCTCCCACTGTATTGTTATACCATATATCTAGAGATTTCATTTGGTTTTATGCATTTATAATGTTAGAAATTTGTGGATAATTGCAAAAACTAATTAAAAACGAGAAAAAAGAAGTTTTGTGATATATTGATGAAAATTTATTTAACAATTAATGAGTTTCACCGCAACAGTAAATGACCCTAATCTGTAAAGATTTCTTTTAAGTCTGTACAACAAATATTCGATATGGCGACATTTGTACGATACAACAAAAGAAAGTAACAGAGCGGCGTTTTTCTAGAATTAACATAAACGAAAACCTTAGGGCTCTAAACAAAAAAACAATGATATAGTCTCCAATTGTTCTCTTGCTGTAGGTTGATGTTTTACACGCGAACAATCCGATAAAGGCGCGTCCACACTCGACCTTTCATCCCAATGTAGGTGTCGCAGTTTTGAGCGTAATAACGTTAGCCGTGAGGAATATAATTGCTTGAATCAAGCCGTTCGTGGTAGTTAGGCAAACTATTCCGCAGTGCGTTAAATTTGAATTGATCGAAACGTCTCCGATGCAAGTCACGTTTTAATAGATTCAAGTTGAGAGAAAGTATAGAAATGTTAATGATAAAGTTTTCCGGTGCTGGTGGTCATTTTCCAATATTTCCGTGGATAATTAGCGTACAAGAGAAAATTGGGAAAGACTTTATGGCAGTCGTAGTAGTGGTAATAAATCTTGCCACCAATAATGAAAAATTCGGTGTAAATTCGTCGAGTCTGTGTGATAAGAGCGACGTTAATGAAGCATTACTCGAATGGCTCATTCGTTGTGAGAATTTCAACGTTATATATCAGTCGAGTGTTCAGTGTAACACGTAAAATTATCGTATTTTACGTGTAGACGCGACTCTATTAAGGATTATTTGACTACATTTCGAAAATCGTTTTAATTGTTTTAATGTTGGTGTTATTGTTTCGTGTGTCGCTACAACCGGTTGTTGCTATATTAATTTGACGTTTATCCAAATACGGTAAAAACAACAGATACGATCTGCATAAAAACAATTTCCATTGTTCCGCTGTTTATTTAATGAACAATTGAGGAGTTGATTAAATTTCACTTAAACTCTTCAAATAACAGTGGTCTGTATTTGAGAGGTTGGTGTGGTTGAAATGGCGCCATTTTAAACGTGAAAATTTTTGGAAAATTGCACACACACACTCACCAAAATATTTACGCTTTCATCCACACTTCTTTGAAGTCGGTAGTACGTGTGTGCATATCAAAAACGTCCGTTTTTGCTCTCTCTCTCTCTCTCTCCTCCACATCTATTGATTTCTCTTCGATTTCAATTTGATGGAAATTTCTCTGCGTAGAATTTACGAAAAATTTAGGTCAAATTTAATAATAAACAGAAACAACAATTTCATTTTTTAGTGGATAGAATAGAATGAAAACAAAACATTTGTTTTTTGTTAACTAACGGTATATAATCTAGGCTTTTTATCTAGAAAATAAAATAGAAAAATTGTAGTTGAATTTATGTTTACTTTTATTTATTTGTACTACGAGAAATTATGTTCAAACCAACTGGACTTCGGATGCGACCACAAATTTTTATTTCTATCAAGTACAATCCAACTTAATGTACGGTCGATAGTTTTTATTACTCATGCGGCGCAGTGCTAACTTTTCGCCCGTCACTTCGTACGGAAAGTAGCTGTTTGCACACAGCATGTAGTAATATACCCTATTCACTGAAAGAACGGATTTTTTTGACAGCTTTTAACAGCCTAGTGACCAACTTGATAGAATAAAATTTCCTATATTTAATTCTAAACGCAGCTTTTTGTAGCTCTTCTAAGTATTTGGCAGCTTTTTTACCTAACGCATTGAAGAGATTTTATGTGCGAAAATGTTTTATTCTATTTATTGTACATCAAACTGACTTTTACTACAATTTTACTATAATTTTGCTCATGGTGGCGATGGAAACCGTTCTATATAGTGAATTTATCGAGCAAAAGGTTACTAGATTTGACAGATGTTTTCTTAAACAAATAAATCCCTAAAAATATCACTACATTCAATGGTACCTACTTCAATCTAGGAACCCTTTGGCCGATGAATTTAGTATAGGTGTTTCGAACAGATTATGACGCGAATTCTGTAAATTTAAATTTTGATGGTCTTTCTGAGGTTTTGTCTCTAGAATATTATTAATAAAAAACAATATATGCAACTCGAGCGGTGAGCGTACTCACTTCGTCTATGCGCTCTCGTGTGCAATTGACAACTTCCCGCACTAGTTGCACAATGTACTATTGAAACCCTTTTTGAGATGCAATTCATAGACCTGAAAGTATAAATTTATTTAATTTGGGATTCAAAGGAAAATCGAGTGGTGCTTAACAACGTAGTTGTAGGAGGATTCTTTCAATTTCTTACATCATCAAAAACGGAAGTTTCCACATCCTATGATTCACTTCACTATGTTAATCACTTATGCATTAGTGTTCGTATTACAACGGTAATTTAACAATATTTTCATTTAATAGAAATTCTGTTGTTTCTCTCTTAAGACTAAGTCGCCTGCACACATAATCGAAATTCTTTCGATTGGCGCGCGTAGGACTGACATCATTTACCTGGTCGCTAATATGTCAGCATTTGATTGTTTTCAAACAGAAGACACACGCAATATTAGCGTGCGTTCGATAGCTTTGAACACGGGCCTCACAACTGTCACCGGTGACTGCCCCATTGTTTTTCGCACGGCAACCAACGTGGTGGCACTGGTGTTTGGCCGATACTTTTCGCATGGCATCAACGTGGAGCTCTCAAGGTGTATTGTAAATCAAAAATTTGGTACTGGAAAGACAACAGGAAGTTGTTGCAGATGCCAAAATTCTTCTTCTTTCGTTGTGCAATTCATTCGAAAATGGGCTCTGATGGTTGTTTTTTTTTTAAACACTATTTCTATTTGTAATCGATTCCGTATTTTGTGCACGATAAAATAGACGGAAAATCGTCGTTTATTGAGAGGAAATTTCAAACGAATCGCTAGGAAAAGTGTGGAATTATCGAAAAACAATAATACTTGAGGTCGACAGTTAGATGCTACAAAAATGGTGGCATAATGTTATTCCCACTTTAAAAATTGCTTCTACCATAAATTTTTGTATACATTTATTACCTATTGATTTTAAAAATAGCATTCCTCATTTAGTCGTAACAATAATTCTGTTGATTTTTCCAAGTTCTCTTTTGTATTCGAAATTGAATTTAAACGATTTTCGATTACTTTACAGACATGTAACGATAATAATAATAATAATAATGATAATAATAATATGTTATTATTATTATTCAGGGACAAAAAAAGAGTAATTTTCTAAGTCGGTGATTTTGGTTGTCTTGCAGCAAATATAAATGCAAAACGATAAAGATTACTGAAATGAGACAAGCAGAAATTTACAACAACACACGACACAACAACGGATATCCTAAGGAGAAATACAAACGTCAACTTATTAACGTTAAAAATCCTCATCTCTACAGAACAAACTGTACTGTAGAAGCGGAAAGTCTTGCATATATATCTTAACATTATCATCATTATTTTCCACATCGTAAAATATTAAATATGAATAAAATGATTTTACTGGGACATCCGCTATATAAGGGTAATATTGAAAATTATGACTAGAATCTCCGCTTGGCTAATTCTGAAATGATTTCAATAGAGAAACATAAAGGAATACAGAATGTTCTATTAAGAGCACCCGTTTTGATTGAATTTGTGGAGCGTTTGAAGATCGTATATTATGTAATAAAGTTTTATTTGAATACCGGATGATTTCTATAGTGATTTATTAATGATTGAAAAGTTCAGTTGAATTATTTTTGAAAACAATGTAGCAAATGTAACTTTTTACAAAAAAACAAATAACAACGTAAACTTTGCGACATAGTTATTGGAAAAACAATTACTGACAAGATAAGGAGAAGTTTTGGAGATTTCTTTTATACAAAAAGAAAAGAACGATTATCTACCACCACGTTGCCAAAGAGACATCAGAATATATTGTTTTCAAACTTCATATCTATGTCAAGTCTTATTCTTGTAGAAGTGATAAGAAACAAAATTGAATTTTACAACGTCCACCATTGTAACTTAATATTGTATCACGAAAATATCGCCAGCTAAAGGTGCAAGTTCACGAAAGTTAGGAATCACTTAACAAATAATCTGATAAGACCACACCACAAATTGCACACCTTCTCCATTGATGTCGACACGTTGTCTTTTGTCGTTAGCCACCACCAACTTGACGATTATTTCGTTAATCTATCACATCTTATAGCTTTCGTAATATTTGATTAACACTACATTTGCAGACAAGTCCACAAAATTTCATAGAGCAAAATAAACACAATCAAACTGGCAGAAGAACTATTCAAATGTTTGTACAAGTTACTTTAATTGATAAAATCGATTTGTATGAAACGTTCTGTATAAGCAGCTCTTGATGTCAATATTTGTTCGTCAATTTCCCTTCAGAAAAAGTCTATTTTCTTTTAATTTGAATGTTAAAGGTGTTTTGTCGTTGCGCAATAAACATTAATAAAAGCTCCTTTATTATTTATTATCAACGATGAAGATGTTTTTCAAACAATATTGTAATAAAGCTCGTATAATAACCGACCAGATCCAGATATTTCCCACAAAAAATCTATTAATATTCATTAATGAATAAAGCGAAATTATGGATAAATTATTAAAATTTGTGTTTTCGAAGAAATGGATTTACGTAAAATTAATCTACCAGAAATTCAACACTCACCTTGTCGGACCTTCGATATGTTTCTTCATTTATTTATATTTGCAAAATTTCCAACGATATCATTCGATCTCGTTCGTCGGTTGGTTGTTTTTCTTCGTTGCTAAAATGGCCCAAAGCTGTTGTCTTTCAAAATTTTATTAATGATAATTCAATGGATATTTATTTGATTCGTTAAACTGGTTATGTAAAAAATTTATTGTTAAAAAAACTACAACAAAAACGACATTGAAAATTCCCAACAATTAATAGATCTTTATAATTTAAATTAACAATGTTGTTGTATTTTGTGATTAAATCCAACAAAACAAACATTAAAATCAATACAAATTCGATTTGCGGCAATTATTATAATTTAAGCTTTTTTTGTTGCAAATAATAAAACTAATTATTATAGAAAATAATAATAATTCAATAATTTCCGTTTGCTTTCACCGGATTTGAAAATATTGTTTGAAAAAACCCATAATTTGAAATCCGTTGTAAAAAAACATTGCTTAAAAGTTTATTAAAAAAACGAAGCGAAAATACACAAAAATCCCTGATGAAGGCAATTTTGAACATGAAAATAACATTATGTCAATATTTTACTAGTATCTATGCAGCAATATTACTGTATTTCGATGATTTTACTGTTTTTCTATTGACTTTTCGATTCATTTGAATTTTTCTCATTGAAGGTGAATCAACGAGTTTTCGCCCATTACTAAACAATAAACACCATTTAATATCAACAGACCATTAAAATCGAACGCAGTAAGTTTTACTATTAACAATATAACGCCTTCTAAACTACCTGGAACTCAACAAAACTTACCAATTATATTGAACGGCAGACAATTGTTGATCTAGTCTGCGAAAGTAGTATTGAAGGCGTCGTATTGTTGGTAGTTGAAATAAAAGTGCTGATGCGGTGATTTGAATCGTGGCTAAACAATTAAACAGTTCTGTATAGGTCAATATTTGAAAACATCGTATAATTGACATGGGAAATAATGCGAATTGCGCTCTAATTATAACAAATACGAGTGGCAAAAGAAGCTCTTTTTATTAACCAATGATACGTATAAAGCTTCTTTGAAGACACAATGAAGCCTCCTTATCAGAGACACCGATTGTTCTTTATTGATTTCGCACAACCTTCACAACATTTCCTAGAAAAATACAGCAGCTTTTCACGAGCAACTCGAATGGTGGCCGCATTAGAAAGACATCAGTAGAATTTCAACATTATATTGTACTTGAAAAATAAACTCGAACGCAAATACTGTGTCTCGTAGAATAAACATCTCTACTTGTATACCAAAAATGATTAAAATCTCTTGTAGTTTGCTCGTTAGATAAATACACGTTTAGTAATCAAGTCTCTCGGGGGTGGTTTCATGGTCTTATTGTTGTGGCTGTAGAATTGCGTGCCTTGTTCGTTTTATTCAACCATCTTCCACCGTGTGCCTCCTTATAAAAGATCCTCAACAAAGATATCAACGTTTAAATTGAAAATTTCATCCAATTTAATACTTATTAATTGTTGTAAAATTGAATCATTTTCAACAAGTGATGGTCTATTTATCGTACAAATAAAACACACTGGCGGCATACAAATTTCGTCTATTTACATATTTTGAATAATTCAAATCGTTCGGTGTGTGACTCGATTGAAATTCGTTTCTTTTTTCTGTACAAAAAGAAATAATTAACAACACCGGATTGGATATCGGAAATAAGTCGGATTTTATCATAAAGTATAACAAAGAAAAATTGGTCTTTTCGATTGTTCAATAATACTCTGACAAAAAAAAAAGAATTAATCCAACGATTTCCAAACTCAATTAAAGATAGCAGAAAGAATAATCGGTGTGTCGAAGCATAAAATTGCTTCTCATTGTTCTTAAAGTTCTCTGTACTTTGCGATAGAACTTCTCTATTCAAACATACAAGAAAGACAAACTACCCCCAATTTCTATATGGAACAATTCGAAAATTTTGAAACTTTCTTAGTGTTTTTATTTGCGAAAATTAATAATTGAATTTTTTTTTTGGCTTGAACTTCTAAATTAGTTTGGGTATAGAGTACTAAAAAAAACACATTACATTCGGTTGTTGGAAGTTCGCTTAATAATAATTAGAGGAAAGTCAATGTAGAGAGGAGGAAGAAACAATTGCTTGTCTAGCTGTGTGCTTTTGATGAAATATTTCACATTTAACAAACAGTTAACTATTATACTACTACACAAAAAGTTGAGCCCTTAGCGTAATTATCAAGACAATAAAGGGCTTCTAAATACTGTTAGTTCCCCATCTATTGCCCTATTTTACTAATTAATTAAAACATCTGTAGGGAATTGATGGTATTTTTTTCCCCGTCCTTTAGTATATAATATAAAGTCGATATTTCATGTTGAATTATATATGTGTGTTGTACATACGTATAATAAATCTGTTTATTTCGGTTCAGTTGGGATTATCCGGAAATTTGTAGAATGTGGCAATAATTTAAATGTTATGCGACACATACGATTTGATCTATAAACAAAATAATAAAATAAAATAACGAAAAATCAACATTTTGTAATTGAATAAAAACTGTGTCATATAAGCAATTACTCAGCTATTTTTAATTGCTAAATATAAATTTTTAACATAACAGTACATTTTTTTTTTCAAAACGTACCGTTTAATTTATTGGTGCTATTTGAAAAGAACTACTTTAGTGGAACTGGGGCAATTCAGCGCCAGTCGCAATCTGCATCCGAATCTCAAAACTTCAGAGTGACACATTTGACGGAAACTGCTTCCAGAGTCTTGCCAGTTTTGATTCATTATAAGCGGCTTAATCTGCTCTCCAACTTTACCAACTTAATGGGGGATTATTGTCGAAGAAAAAGTGGATTTCTAAGCCAGTTGCTATATTTTTAATTTCGCTAGACAGTCGCTTTATGTATTTTTTATACGTTTGATGTAGTAAATCTCCCTGAAATTAGTGATGTCACACCAGACAAAGAGATCATCTCGTTTTGATATGTGAGAAAAAAATATTATATCGTCGACGAGGCGAGAGGGGCTTATCTCGTCTCGTCTTTCGTATTATTTCCTAAATGGCGAATGTTGACGAGTTTGCCATTCATTTTGTGAAAGAACTAGAAGCTGTGCATAAATTTATAAACATAATTTTTATCGATAAATGATGTAGAAAAAAGACAATCACTTAATAAAGTGCTTTTGAATTCACTTAAGTTCCATTAACAGGTCCCAAAATCGTCAACACAACAAAACGTTATCTTTTTGATTATGTATTTTTCATTTGTGATTTCCCATATTTGATGATTTTTATTATGTTGATCTGCAATAAAACTCTTCACTTTGAACAAGTGTCAAGTAGACAAAACCTTAAAAAGCCTGAAACTTCATTAATTATGTGTTGATCAATTTAATAAATCTTTGAAAAGTTTTTATGTATCATTTTAATCTCCTCGCGAGACGAGAGAAGAGTGATTTTTCGATACTTGTTGATCGCTCGGGACGAGAGATTCTCGTCTCGCTGGCACCACTACCTGAGACTGACTTAAGTCAGGATTGCCGCAGGCTCAATTAATCTTCCCCGCCATATACACGAATGGTAAACGTGCTGTTTGCAGAATAATTAAAATGAATAAATGAAAATAGCGATCAAGATCGTGACTTGCTGTGGAATTCCACGAATACCTGTCGATCATAATTACTAGATTACCCACAAACAATAATTTAATTATATAGATTTATTTAATTTGTTATTCTATTAAATTAAACTATAAATATCAAAAGGATTGTGCAAGAATTTACCTTTAACACACCATTAATAATTCCATTTCTATATAATTTTTTTATTGTAATTATTTATTAACCATTGGCAAATTATTATTTTGATTGTTTAACACAAATTTCATGCAATTTAATAACAATTAACATAATTATAAAGAAATTCATGTATGCAAATAGAGAAATTATTATTTATAATAACAACAAAAAAAAAACAAACAATGAATGATAATGATAGAATTCACAATGCTAATTAGTTGGGAATTCTCGATCTTAACTTGGGGGGAAATTTTCATTTGAATTTATTTAATAATCAAGTGAGAAAACAATGAAAATTGTCGTGGATTATTGAAATTCTTGGGAAAAATTAGACGATCTCGGAGAAAATTATAACGGAAAAATTGCACTCGAAAATACGAGACCGTATTCAAATTAGATTCGAAATTTGTTCGGTTACATTATATGAAAACCTGGAGTTTTATAATTAACACACAAAAAAAACAGAGATATAAAAAATTGTAATAGAACACGAATGAGAATTTCGAATTTTTATTAAAACAAAGCATCAAATTTAATCTCTCTCTATCCCATCATCAGTCCATATGCAAATTTTAAAGCCCACTAAATTGATGGACACTCTTTTCCGGATTAATTCATCAATTAATTCCCGTCAAATTCTATAGAATTTCAATTAGAATAAAGAGTCGCGTTTATCCTTGGCGTTTTCTATACAAATAATGTAATAAATTGTCGGTTAATTACGTTTGAAATTCTGTGTGTGGATTTAAGGCTAGTTTACGTATTTAATTTTTCGTAATTATTAAATAAAATTGATGCGGTTTAAATAAGTGATCGTGTGCGGCCGCCTTTCGACTTGATTAAGAATATCCTGCACTTTGTTCCCTTCTCTTCTATAGCCATATATACAAACGTACGACCGTCGTACCCGTTGGTACCAGCTGACATGATATCTCTTGCGGAAATTCATGCTTGTTTATTATACGTCTACACAATTATAATATTGTGTTTTGTATTTTACTAAACTTAACATTATTATTATTATTGGAACATTCATAAATAATAGAATGAGAAAAAATGGTGGTACTACCTTTGAACTTTAGGTTGTGTTACAAAATCGGTTTTTTCTCGTTTGAGAAATGATAGATGTGGAGGAGGTGTTCACGTTTTTTTTCCCCTCTCTCTATTCATTTCTTCTTTACACAATCTTTATTTTTATTGAACTAGAAACTCGTTATGTAGATGAAATCTAATGTGTTATAGAATTATAACTGTAATTAGGTACTGCTATCGGTTCATGTTGTAAACTCTTTCAACTTATTATTCAAATGCGATTATTAACAGAGCCTCTAATTAACGTCTACGGTAATATCAATACGAAGCCACTCTATTGTATTTGATAAAATGGCTTCTTTTTATTTGCCAAGTTTTAATAATTTAATTAAACGATCGACGCATCTGGGTCTTTTATGTAGAAAAACTTTCAGATCAACGGAACTTGTGCCATAACTGTAAAATTGTTTAAAGACGACTTTTCAAGGTTTCCACCGGACTAATTAAACGATAATTTATTTATAATTAAATTTTTCTATCCTCAAAAAGTTGTAATTTAATCATCGCGGCTGGCGTCCAGAAACCGCCACTCTTTATTCCACCCAACTTTTCCGAGTGTTTATCAATTTTTAACTAGTTGCTACTATCAAACTTTTATAATATCCCATCGATTGTGGAAAGGTCGTGAGTTACACAACGATGAACACATGTTTCGTTGAATTAACGACAGGCAATAATGTGTGTAAACCCTGTCCGGAATACGGATAGTGTGTTGTCTCTTTTATGACTTTCGACAACCCTCTTTTAACTTTCCTTTATTAAAACGCTCCTCTTGTGGATTCGATTTTATTAAAGTATCAATCTATGGGTTTTTAAAGTATGGCAAAAGATGAAAGACTCGGATTTGTTCGTTTGTAATAAGCGCTTTATTATGTTTCGAAAGTTTCGTGTAATTAATGCTTTTTATGTTTTGTTCTCTCGTTGCTCTCTTGTAAAACTGTGAAATTTACGATTGTGTAAAACTACTTATCCTATTTGAAAATCTACAAATGGTGTGTGAAATTTTATTTATAATTCTCATCAAGGATTTAAAATAAGTACAACAAAAAAAAACTGTAATTTAGTTCTTTTAGGTGTTTGTTCTATTCCCAATCCAACTTTATAGAAGCCTTCCTGGCTATGATAGATAATTCAAAGCATAATCAGTCTGTTGTTGAGGATTTAGTTAGTCGCCCGGAGTTCAAACGCTTTACAACTGTCTGGATAACTATGGAACTTCCTCTACTAGTTTAACATTTCTGTCTTTGTGTTACTGTCTTATCGGGAAATTACGAGCACATAATGTTTGAAGAATACTGTAACTTGCTCTTAAACACAATTATTAACAGAAAAACTGGCGCATCAGTTGAATTCTGAGCGAGGCTTGAGATCGGCGAGAATTAATCAATAGAGATGAAGATCGAGATATTTGTTGTGTTATCCAAGAGTATCCGAGTAATTAGAGAGATTTTTACTGTACTACTTTTCTTGATCGTGAAGAAATTGTTTGAATCGTGCATTCATTGCGGATGGGATTGTTGCAACCGGCTTCATCAAGTCGGATAATATTTTACGTTACTGCATCATTGAAAAGTGCATTACTGATGGTTGTTGCAATTGATTCTGAGTGGCTATTAAGAGAATACCTACTTATTTAATGAGCTTAGTGAATTTCTTTCGCGTTGGTCTAAACTGCAGACTCTAAAGCTTCAGATCACAATCTCGATGAGCTTGTTTCTATCAACATTGTCGGTTTGTCGTTATAGAGACATCTTTGTACTCTAATGGAAGCATTTTTATTTGTTTTTATTCTACTGGTTGTAGAACTCTAGGGTCTCATTCTATTCATGCAAAAAAGAGTGGTAAATTCTTATTTATTTGCAGTCCTTTGGCAAGAACGATTTTTGTTGTGGTTATTAGAGAATTATTTTTTCCTTCCACAAAACTTCAATATTTTCTTGTTATATCCTCAAATCCATTAGATCATAATCGGGTCTTCTTACACTCATACAAAGACGATTCTGCGTACGCGAAAAATGTGGCTTCATAAACTTGGTAATATATTTGAAACAAATACTCCTGAATTAAGTTGCATTTAAAGAATTATTAAAAATAAGGGGCGATTTTATGACCCGATCCGCTTATGTGTTAATAGAGATAAAGATCGAGATTGTTCTACTGTTGAATAACTTCGAATTTTTAAGAGTGATTAGTGAAAAATTTTTGGAGTTGGAGATCGATATTGCATCAGAATTGGCGACGATAACAATCAACTTAATCCTGTTTTAATTTAGATTTGTTCGAAAACTTTGGATCAACTCTGCATAAATTTTACTAACAAAGGAATCCAACACAGCTTTGATGCTTGAACAGATTGTATGCAATTTCTTATTAATCGTATTTATATGTAAAGAGAGTTCTGTACAGCATCCCCATCATCATCATCGACCATTTCATTATCAAAACGATTAAGTCTGACAGCTACAGATAGCTGCCACTTGTAGTTTTTCCCCGATAAAAGATGATGAAATATTAGTTCTTTCTATCAGTTTTTTTTGTGTGTGTTGTTCGTCGTTGGTGTTGCTGTCCGATGTTAGCAAAAACCTTTATAGACGTCGTTTAATACAGACTTTGTTTGATATGTAGACATAAGCAACAAAAACGTTTAGGAATCGTGCAATATGGAACAAATCTCCGATTGTAATAAATTCAACCAATCTGTTGGACGATTTTTATGAAAGTAATAGATTCTATATCGGATGATACATATTATTAGATATTTTCCAGTATTGAATGATTGATAAGGATCAGTTGGCCTTCAATGTTTCCATTATCGGCACGAATTCGTATCATTTATTATTCGAAAAGATAATAGATTTCCACCATTACCATTTCCGATAAATTCATATAAAAGTCCAAGCGTTAAGAGAAAAAACGACGTAATAAATTTTGAAAATATAACGGTAGATAAACGTTCAACAACGATCCTATCACACGGGTAATTTCCATCAGTTTTTCCACTGGACGGAATCATCACACGTTCCAAATTAGTTTTCCGCTCTTCTATGGCACCCAAGTTGGAAATCAGTAATAATAGATCGTAACGTAATCGTCAACGGTTACTGCTTCAATCTTAATAAATGAACGGTTTTTTTTTGAAAAATTCTACCATTAAAATAACGTTAGTTTTATTAAAATATCGCCATTATCTGTATAAAAGTTTCGTAACGTTTTCCGGACGATTTTCTATTACACGACCTTTAAAACGTTTCAATATCTATTCGCCGTGCAAAAATTCTTTGATATCGTCAAATTGGTGATCATTTAGGGAGGGACACATCAAATCGGTTTTATTCACAATAAAGTCAAGGGATCGATCTTGATCGAAATGTTGACAACAGGCGTTGGAAAATAATAAAAATTCATAACACATTTTGTTGAATATTGAGTACGAAATTTTAATATTTGATATCCAGAAACGGGAACAATACACATATTTCAATCTATAGGATATTATAGTGGAAGGTTGGTGAATTTCGCCTATAACCCAACAGAGATACGAATATATTTATAACAATATAAACTGTAACATTTCGAGTCGATATAAAATATATACGAACGCAGATATTACCGTATAAAATTCACATATATACTCGTTATTGATCGGTGCATATAGGGCTGTAAAATAGAGAATTGCTATATTGTGATTGTTTCATTCGATATTATTCAAAACCCGTTTAACGATCATTATAAATTTTGTTAATAAATTTATCCACAATGTTGTCCTTGTCATATACAGTTAATCCGGCTGTCCGTGACATATTACTGTTAATGATAACTTGACAACAATTCTCATTCAACTTAATCTTTACAAACATCTACATAAATGATAGAATAAAGTAAATATATATGTAGACGGGACATGATAGAGTTAGGTTAATCTGAAAATTGCATTACGTATTTCAAAGATGTAGTTGGCTAACGATGAACTGTTGACAGATCCGGGCTTCCCCTGAGGTATAACTTGGATGTGCTCCGTATAAATTTCGCTCTATATCACAGGATGTTAATATCGAGCCATATCCAACGGATCTTGTGGTGGTGTATTTTAAACACACGAGATTGTATCTACAATGGACTTAAAAGTTTTACAACTAAATTAGCATGTCAGTGGAGGTGTTGCCGGCTTTACACGTTAACTATCAATTTTCTATACGGAATATTTGAGTGAAAAATGTTTAGACGAGTAATTTTCCCGGCGCATCCGCCAAATTCGCCCCCTCTAATTCGGTTGCCTTTGAGAAACTTGAGCAAACACCGGATTACTATTATTATCACCATCATCCCTATCGCTACTTGTATGAAGTAAACTGAGTATTTTATTTGCGAAATGATAAAAAATGATTGTTTCATCCGGCGCATCCACCAAATTTAATCGATCCGAAATTCTGAATTTTTCCATTGAATTCGGGCTTATCTCATTACAAATTCGGCCTGATATTCCATCAATTACGGTTAATCAAGTGTTGTTAATTTGATTACCGGCATGCAAAACAAACGTTACTTAATTAGCGGAGACAGCCCCCAAATAAACCGCATATAGTCGAAATTATGGAAATGCGTAATAATTAGAAGACAATTCGAACTGTTCGTAATTGAATTGAACGAAATTTTGGGTTCGTTTGGTGTGGATGGATCTGTCACTTGTTGGCATGATTTCATTTCGAGATGAAATTTGTGACAGTTACGATTTCTGTAAGACGATATGAAGGGATGAGACATGAACGTTTAAAAAAATAATACGTCTCGTGCTTCATTTCAACAAATATTGAATATTTGATTTTATTTGTTTAACAAGCAATTATTCTTTATTTCTGAGCGAAAAACACGATTATTCTTAGCACGTAGTTTGTGCATTTATCTCTGGCACACAGAAAAACAACGAATTGTCTGCGAGGGAAACATAGAGAGAGAAAGAGAGAGTAGGACTTGGTTCGCGGGCATTTGTTGACTGTTACTCGTAAATTCTGAGTCGTCCAGGGACCTATTTATTAAAACGATTAAACTTTGATAATAAGTTGGTGAGAGATAGAATATTGCTTTTATATTCAAAACGAAATTTTACATTTTTCTTATAATATCCCAGTTTCCATTCCATTCACCATACACACAGTTTTCATTAAATTAATCCAGTCCGAAACGTAACGGCGGCCGGTAAAAATGTATTTCTCGATTTTCAATAGAGATCCGGATGCTTGTCCGTCGACTGGAATCCATTAATAACTATATCTTTTCTAAGGATTTCACGATATTTCTCCCAAACATTCTCTAAAGGCTTATTTATTTTTTGCTGGATACAGCGCGTTTCGAAGTTGAAGAAGTGGTGTTTTCCGCATATAAACACGTTCAAAATGGCCAAACTGTCGGTTATGTCTTTCACGATAAATTGACAAGGTTCTGGAGTTGTTCAGCAGTCAACAAATTTGTGTCTTCCACCGTAAAATGTGCGATTTCTATTACACAAGTTGTAGCAAAATACACAATAAATTGAAGAAAATTATTGGAGTAATAAATCTGGCAGACCGTGATATGTTGGCACAGACATTTATTATTATTATTATTGTGCTAGATTAAAACTAATCGTGCCTGAAAGACAAATTTTTTTCTGTAATTCCAGGTGGCGATCCGTCCGGAGTGGTATGTCCATTGGGCATGTTCCGTTGTCCGGAAGGTAAATGTATACCATCGCAACGGGTGTGCAATTACCAGAAAGACTGTGAACGAGGCGAGGATGAATTGCAGGCGTGTCGTAAGTGTTCGATTTGTAGTTTCGTATGAGTTGTGGGAAATTCACCAACTTGTCGGGGATTCGTTCGTTCATAGCAGCAGTTCTCAATTCAATCGACAGACAATTGTGGGAATTTTTGTTGTGATATGTTGACATTTTGGTAACTGCTGATCTTCTAGATAAGTTTTGTGGATATCCGACGAAAGCTAGTTTGTCGAAATTTACATTTCAAAGTACAAAATGCACCGATGACGCGGGATGATTTCCGTTGCAAATCCCCTTTTCGCTTCTCTCCAGTGGGAGAGAAACAATTTATCGTTGTAGTCAACGGATAAATTGTTTAATTTTGCAACACGGAATGACCTAATTTTTTTCTGATAAAATTTCAAATAACTGCACCAGCTGTACTCGACGACTTTGTTGTAATATATTGAAACTAGTTTTGAAAATATTTCGTGGATATTTTAGGCAAAATTCAAATCGTTGAAACTTTGTAGATTTATTATGAATTCACTCTGCAACCAAGGTGCATTTATGGTTAATTTCATTGCCTTACTGGTAGTATTTACAGCCACCACAATGTAAATACAACTAGAGGGCTGTTTATTATTGTCACATTTTGTGGTAAATTAAACTTTAACAACGCTGAATTTATAACAAAGATAAATTGAAATTTTAGATTTCCACTATGAGGATGATTTAAGTGCCCAAATACAGTTTCTAAACTCATACGAAGCTTTTAAACACAACTCCAATAAAAACAATGTTGCCTCTTTGTTATAATTTTTTGCTACGCCTTTTCAGCTCCACCAGACTGTGAGCCGGGACAATTAACATGTAGACAATACATTTGGAATAAGACTTATTGTATTCCGCCACATTATCGCTGTGATATGACCGTTGATTGCATAGATGGCTCCGATGAAACCGAATGCAGTAAGTATTTTTCAAAATTACCATACAAACAGGCTTGCCACAGTTGGTACGTTAACGCTAATCTGATCGGATTTATTAACGTTTACGTCGTTGTAGAAGAGAATCGTACAATAATAATAAATTCAAATTGTAATCTTAACAATCATAAATCAACTGGTTATATTCCTTCTAGACAATAGCAACAATGAAGATGGAGCTTTCTCCCAAATAACTTACTTAATCCTAAATAATATCTCTGTTGAGGGTTCTCGATGTGGAAATATCTTACAGTATTGCTATTAACGTGTAGATCGGTTGTTTAATACTTGACTAATGAATATTAATTATTAGACGAATTCGATTTGACATGTGCGGGATGAAATTTGCCGTTGTTGTTTTGCGTTTATACCAGAATTTATCGATGAGGAGAAACATTGAAATAATTCAGGTGAGACGTGGAAAAAACGATGAATAAGTCCTTGTGATATCACAAAACGGTTCGTATTTTTCCTAGCCATACACAAAAACACAATATTCATTACCTGCCATTTATAGGAATTTTATTGTAATTAGTCGCAATTAATAATATAAATCGCACAGGATAATCTCTTCCGCCCGTAATACATAGATAGAAATGAATCTTCCACTAATATTTTATGATAAATTGTTTTGTGATTTTTCTTACAGCTTACAGAAAATGTCAGGAGAGTGATTTCCGTTGCGGTTCACGCACCTCCGACCCCTGTATACCAAAAGAGAAAAAATGCGACGGCTACTTAGATTGTCGGTCCGGCCGTGATGAACAAGGCTGTCAGGGGGTGGCGTGCCGTTTAGATCAATTCCGTTGTACGAATGGACAACGTTGTATCGAATTATCACAGAAATGCGACCATAAGAACGATTGCGGCGACAATTCGGATGAACAAGGCTGCAGTTAGTATTCTAGATTTGTTGGTGTATCTCGTAAAAAAATTGTTTTTTTATTGTTATTATTGCAACAGGTTTCCCACTTTGTCACGGTATACAGTTTCGATGCGCCAATGCTTTATGTATACCGGGCTCGTTCCATTGCGATGGCTATCAGGACTGTTCCGATGGTTCTGATGAGGTCAATTGTACGGCCATTGCATGTCCTGATAATAAATTCTTGTGTCCACGCGGTGTTGCTAATAAACCGAAATGTATACCGAAGAATAAGTTGTGCGATGGGAAGCGAGACTGTGATGATGGGGCTGATGAAGAAACAGCTTGCTGTAATTTCTCTTCGTCTCATTATTATTATTATTTGTTAATTAAATTAATATTGTAGCGAAATCGTCGTGTCCATCATTAGGTTGCGAGTATAAATGCCAGGCATCGTTGACAGGCGGCTCCTGTTATTGCCCTGATGGCAGGAAACTGGCGCCCGATAATCGAACATGTATCGATAGAGATGAGTGCAATGAATGGGGCTACTGTGATCAACTCTGCACAAATTCCGATGGTGGTTATTTTTGTTCGTGTGCCACCGGTTATACGTTAAAAGATCAAAATCGTTGTATAGCTGAGAATACAACAAATCCCCTATTGTTTTTCGTACACGACAAAGCTATATTCCGTATGACGACCAGTGGTAATGATTTGAAAGTTATAGCAAATACTACGGGAGCTAGTGGCTTAGATGTCCATTACAATCGTAACATTCTATTTTGGTCTGATGTTAAAACAAAGCGTATCCATTCGCAACAATTACGAAACACACCAAGTGGTATTTCAACAGTTTCCGATATTGATATTTCATTGCCTGGTATGTGGTTGCCGGTGGCAATTGCCGTTGATTGGATCGGTAATAAGTTGTATGTGGCCGATCAAGTTGGGCAAAAAATCGATGTGTTTGAATTGAAAAGTCGCGGACATGCTATTGTGTTGGGTTCGAATTTAACAAATCCTGCCGATATTGCATTGGATCCAATTGTTGGTTATATGTTCGTTGCGGATAGTTCGCAAGTGTTACGTGCAAATATGGACGGTACTAATACAAGATCTATAGTTTCTGAGGCCGCTTACAAAGCTTCAGGTGTTGCCGTCGATATAATAGCGCATCGGGTGTATTGGTGTGATTCATTGCTCGATTATATTGAAACGGTTGATTATGATGGCCAGAAACGGTTCCTAGTTGTACGAGGTCAATCTGTACCGAGTCCGGCACGATTGGCACTATTCGAAAGTCGTGTCTATTGGACAGATGGTACGAAACAAGGTGTAATGTCCGTTGATAAATATGAAAGTTCATCGATACATTCGATTTATCGTATGCGTGATATTAGAGATCCAAAGGCGATACGTATTGTACATCCTTTAATACAACGGTATGCGAATACACCGTGCGGCCATAATAATGGTGGCTGCCAGCATATGTGTATTATTACGAATACTGAAGCCGGTTTGGGTTATCGTTGTGCCTGCAATATCGGTTGGAAATTAACTTCAGATGAACGTAATTGTGATTTAATTACCGATTTCCTCATGTATTCACAACAACGTTTCATCAAAGGCAAAGTATTAGATCCTGTAATACAGGGATTTAGTGATGCTATATTACCGGTTGTATCGAGACGGGCACGATTCGTTGGTCTCGATTTCGATGCCAGAGATCAACACATTTATTATTCGGACGTCTTACAAGACGTCATCTATCGGGTGCATCGCAATGGTACGTCTAAAGAGATCGTTTTAGCATCACAAAACGAGGGTGTTGAAGGCTTAGCAGTGGATTGGGCCTCGAAGAACTTGTATTATATTGACAGTCGCAAGGGAACACTCAATGTTTTATCAACACGAAACGTCACTTATCGTCGAACATTATTGAAGAATCTCAAACGACCCCGAGCTATTGTAGTGCATCCAAATAAAGGTTTTATATTTTTCTCGGAATGGGACCGGCCAGCGAACATTTCAAGAGCGTTCAGTGATGGTGGTAATTTAACAGTTTTCAAGAATTTAACGTTAGGCTGGCCGAACGGTCTATCAATTGATTTCGAACAAGATCGTCTGTATTGGTGTGATGCTCTACTCGATCACGTCCAACATTCAAATCTCGATGGTACCGACGTTAAAACAGTCAATTCCCGATTAATTCGCCATCCGTTCAGCATCGTAATCTACAAGGAATTCATGTATATAACCGATTGGCGTCTGGACGCTATCATCAAACTCCACAAACTTACCGGCGAGAAAGAGGAGACCATCATCCGTGAGCCGCAAACGAATCGTTTGTACGGCGTTAAGGTAGCCACACAAAATATCCGAATTTTTGCCTAGTTTACTATTTGTTTCTTCGATAGATTTATAGCGAGCTCGAGCAGAGGATCGACGATATTCACCCGTGTTGGATCAATAATGGCGGTTGTGCAAAGTTCTGTTTCGCTGTACCGCGCGACGATAACCGCGGATTGATGGCGAAATGTGGCTGTCCGTACGGCGAACGTTTGGCTTTCGATCAGAAGAGTTGCCAACCGGATCCGAACCACGAGCCACCCGTACAGGCCTGTCCAAATTCGTGGGATTTCACGTGCAACAATCAGAGATGTATCCCGAAATCGTGGGTGTGCGATGGTGATGATGATTGCTTAGATAACAGCGACGAGGAGCAGAATTGCACAAGTAACTAATCATTTTTTTTTTGGTCTTTAATTTTGTAATAATTATCTTTATCCGGGGTAAAGTTAGAAGAAAATATGTAGAAAATATTGCATACACTATTTTTCAACGATATGTACATTTGGGTGAGCCAAAATGACTGACCTATCGAATTTATGGTCTCAAAAGGGCCATTAGAAATTTCCCATTTAAATAACACGCAAAAAAAAAATTTGTCCATTAAAAATGCTATAACTTTCGAACCGTTTGAGATAAAATTTTTATAAAGGCATATTCTTGTAGAGCATTAAATTCTCTAAAAAGGTGTTTTAAAGTTGATTTTTTAACTCAAAAATTCGTATACTTACGGGCTATGAAAGTAGATGAAAAATAGATATGTTTTTTTCAACTTTCATAGCCCGTAAGTATATGAATTTTTGAGTTAAAAGAATCAACTTTAGAATATTTTTATAGAATTTAATGCCCTATAAGAATATGCCTGGGTAAAATCTTTATCTCAAACGGTTCAAAAGTTATAGCATTTTTAATGAAAATTTCCATAATAGCTTTAAACTAAACATATCTGTTTTTCATCAACTTTCATAGCCCGTAAGTTTATGAATTTTTGAGTTAAAAAAATCAACTTGGGAGCCTTTTTTAGAGAATTTAATGCCCTACAAGAATGTGCCTGGATAAAATTTTTATCTTAAACGGTTCAAAAGTTATAGCACTTTTAAGGGACACAAATTCGTTTCATATCGTTGCAATTTTGCATAATAGACGTTGTGGACTTAATAAAAATAAAGCTTTTTTACTCAGACTCCATGCATGCTACATATTTCTCTCCTTAGAATAATAAGTTTATATCTTATTTTACTATATTTTACAATCATGAAACGAAGGTTTAAGGAAAAAGTTGTTCTAATTTCTGTTCTTTTTTTTCCAACTTTGTAAGCCACTTTTGGAAATGACTTTTCAATGTTTAAATTCGTATAAAATCAAGTTTTTTTACTAACATAAAGCCTCTGTTACATTGTCAAAGATCTTTGACAAAGTTGACTTTATAAAAGAACTTTGACCAGAAGTATGACAGATTAACAGCTTATCGGTGATAAAAGATCTCCTCTAAAGTCAGCTTTTATCATAGTTGATCTATTGCACTGTCATATTTGTCAAATTTCTTTTATAAAAGCAATTTTGTCAAAAAGATTTGATAAGCGAAAAATATGACAGGTGAACTTTGATAAAAGCTGACTTAATCAAATATCCACAACTGTGCACAATAACGCGATATTTTTTTGGCGGACAAGAGGTTTAAACACGCTACAAAGCACTTATTTTCTTAAATTATATTGTTAATGTGACCAATTGATGTCTGGAGGCCGATTCAAAGGATAAACACAAAAGAAAGTCGCATTGTATCGAAAAAAACACCCCGTATCTTTGACGGAAAAGAAATTTTATAAAAGATCTTTGTCAAAGAACTTTGATCGTGTAAAACCCGACCTGCCCCGGATAATTGAACCACAACCAAACGACTATCTACTGTACCATGTCTTTGGCAAACAATTTCAGAGCCCACATGTGCCGCCAACGAATTCCAATGCAAATCCGGCCGTTGTATCCCGATGACGTTCAAATGTGATGCGGAAAATGATTGCGGCGATTTCAGTGATGAAACTGGCTGCGTTAATGTAACTTGCGGTTCGACCCAGTTCCATTGTGATAATGGTCGGTGTATACCGAGCAGTTGGAAATGTGATTCGGAGAACGATTGCGGTGATGGTTCGGATGAGGGTGATTCGTGTGCCGAAAAAACGTGTGCTTATTACCAATTCACGTGTCCACGAACGGGCCATTGTATACCACAGAATTGGGTGTGTGATGGTGATGATGATTGTTTCGATAAGCAGGACGAACAGGACTGTCCGCCGATCACGTGCCAGTCGAATCAATTTAAATGTGCCGATTTGCGACAGTGTGTACAGGAGAGTTATAAATGTGATGGTATTCCGGATTGTAATGATGGTAGTGATGAGTTGGGTTGTCGTAAGTTGATTAAATTGTCTTTTTTTTGAATAAAATTAATTGCGAATTGATTAGCGTCAATTGCTCCGGATCAATGTAATGTTGAGAAACAATTCCAATGCCAATCATCAGGCATTTGTATACCGAAATCTTGGTATTGTGATGGCACTTCAGACTGTGATGATTCTAGTGATGAGCCGAAATCGTGCGGCCAAATCAGTTGTCCGGCCAATTTCTTCACCTGCACGAATTCGAAATGTGTCTTTAAAGTAACCGATCATCGTTTTTTTTTTGTTTGTTGAATTTACGTAATTAATTATTGTTTGAAATCGTAGGCGTATGTTTGTGACGGTAAAGATGATTGCGGCGACAATTCCGATGAGAGTTACATGCATGCCTGCGTTAAACCGCCGTTCCGTTGTCCAGATGGCCAGTGGGCATGTCCGAATGTCACTGAACGCTGCATCAATTTAACAAATGTTTGTGATGGTAAACCGGACTGTCCAAACGGTGCTGATGAAGGTGAAGATTGTGATTTAGATGAGTGCGAACATCAGGGCGGTCTATGTTCGAACGGGTGCAAACAAACACCACAAGTTTGTTTATTAAATATTGTACGAAAAAAAACAAAATTCAATTCGAAAATTTATTTTAGGGTCCATTGTGTTTGTGCCCGAAAGGTGAACATCTCGGTCCCGATCAAATAACCTGTCAAGATTTGAATGAGTGCGATCCGCCAGGGCTTTGTTCGCAGTCCTGCACAAACGTTAAAGGCTCGTATTATTGTAGTTGTGTTGCTGGATACACACTAGAACCGGATAAACACTCTTGCAAAGCCTACAGTGAGTCTTTACAATTTTTCTAAAGAATTCTAATAAATATCGTTACTTTTATTAGATCATTCGGCGGCATTTTTGATTATCTCCAATCGTCACTCGATACTGGTAGCCGATTTGAAAGATCAAAGCTTGGAACGTGTACCGATAATTGTGGAAAATGTCGTCGCAACCACTTCAAATATGCACCAAGGCACTATCTTCTGGTCGGATATGAAATTGAAGAAAATCTCACGTTTAGATCGTGGCGGAGAACCCGTTGATGTGATTTCAACCGGCTTAGATCTGGTCGAAGGTTTAGCCTACGATTGGATTGGACAAAATATTTATTGGTTGGATTCCAAATTGAACGCAATAGAAGTTGCAAAAGAAGACGGTTCCAATCGTATTGTTCTAGTAAAAGAGAATATAACACAACCGAGAGGAATGTGTCTGGATCCCGCTCCAGGGTAAGTGGCAAAAAACCCAAAAAATTACAACAATTTTTGATTAATCGTGTATATAGGGCACGTTGGTTGTTCTGGACCGATTGGGGTGAAAATCCGCGCATCGAACGTATCGGTATGGACGGTACGAACCGTTCAACGATCATCAATACGAAAATCTATTGGCCGAACGGTTTAACTCTGGACACGGCAACGCAACGTGTCTATTTCGCCGATTCAAAACTCGATTTTATCGATTTTTGCTACTATAACGGAACGGGTAGACAGCAAGTGTTAGCCGGCAGTCATTATCTTCTCCATCCGCATTCGTTAACACTATTCGAAGATACGCTTTATTGGACGGATCGTCAATTGAATCGTGTCCTGTCAGCGCATAAATTCAAAGGCAACAATCAAACTGTCGTATCGCATCTGATATCGCAACCGTTAAGCATTCATGTGCACCATCCATCGCTACAACCAATTACCGAGAATCCCTGTCAAAATACACCGTGCTATCATATCTGTTTGTTATCGCCATCGTCAAGTCGTGGATATACGTGCAAATGTAAACCGGGCTTTAATTTAATGCCGGATGGTAGATGTGTGGAGGAGGAAACTAGTTTCCTAATGGTGATGAGGGGATCACAAATTATCGATGTTCCAATTACGCCCGGCGAACTGTCTGCTGGATTATTAACGCCAGTTGTTGGCATCGAAAATGGTGTACAAATCGATTATGACCGGAAGAATAAACTCATCTATTGGGTGGAAGGCAAAGAGGGTGATGATGAGAACGTAAGTTACTAATTTACACAAAAAACAATCAATTATTAATCATAATTATTAGTACACAGTATGGTCGACACCATATGGAGGCGGCAACAAGACCCAATTCCTCGGCCTCGACTCCGGCGTTGTCGGTTCACCATCAGCTATCGCCTTCGATTGGCTCGGCCGTAATCTGTTTATCGGCAACCGTTTAGCAAGTAATTTCGAAGTTGTTCGTGTTGATGGTAAAGTTAAACATCGCACAATTATTCTGGCTAATGATGGTAATCGCACATCGGTCGCTAAACCACGTTCAATCTGTCTGGATCCGGCCGATGGGAAATTGTATTGGACCGATGAAGGTGGTAATGGTGTACCGCAGAAGATCGGTAAAGTTAATATGGACGGGACCAATTCGATTATTCTGGTCGATAATGTTGAACGACCTGATGCTATAACCATTGATATTGAACGAAAAGTATTGTATTATTCCACACAATATCCACCGTTAGTAGTTTCCGTTGATGTGTACGGCAATAAGAAAATGACAATTTTATCAGAAGAGAATAATATTAATCGACCGAAAACTTTGGGTGTTATCAATAATCGTCTCTTCTATTTGGATCCAACTTATGAGAAATTAGTAAGAGTTGATTTGCCGAGCGGCGGTAATCCGCGGATGATTCTCGAAAACGAACCGGATTTGAAGAGTTTCACCATCTACAAGAAACGCCAATTAGTCGATCATCCGTGTCTGCAAAATAACGGCGGCTGTGAACAGATTTGTATACCGGCAGAGGGCCGGATGCGGCAATGCGCCTGTGGTGTCGGCTATAAGAAAGAAGATACAATCAGTTGTCGACCGTATAACACGTTCATGGTAGTAGCCCAATTAGATCTGGCCCGCGGCTATAGTTTGAAAGATAGCTCCGATGCAATGGTACCGATAAGCGGCCCCGGCCATCACATCCTCCATGTCGATGTCCACTATGCTGAAACATGGATATATTGGGTTGAATTCAATCGTGGCCCATGGAATGGTATCTTCAGAATCCGTCCAAATGGTACAGAGATCCAACAAGTCATCAAAACTGGTATTGGTAGTAATGGTATTCGGGGTTTGGCCATTGATTGGGTGGCCGGCAATTTATATTTCACCAATGTGTTCCCGCATGAGAATTACGTAGAGGTGTGTTGGTTGGATGGAACGAATCGTAAAGTGATTGTTAAAACGACAACGGACGCGCCACGAGAACTGGCAGTGAATCCGCTAAAACGCCAACTATATTGGATCGATTACGGCCAATATCCGCGAATCGGTAAAGCGAATCTTGACGGTTCCGGTTGGACAGTTCTTGTAACATCTGGTATTAGTAATCCAAGAGATTTAACGATCGATATGAATACGCACGATGTATATTGGGTCGATTCGAAACTCGATACTATTCAAAAGATTTCGTATAACGGCGGCAATCGACAGATTATTAGAAGAAACTTGCCGAATCCGATGGGAATTGCTTTGTATAAAAGTGAAGTATTTTGGGTGGATCGTAATTTAGAGACGGTGTTTAAAGCATCGAAAATACCCGGAAATGCGACGCTACCAACTAGAGTACGTATGAATTTACCGAAATTACGCGACATTGCTATTTTCGATGTCACCAATCAACCGTTGGACGACAGTAATCCGTGCCGACGATTCGGCAACGGTGGTTGTGAACAATTGTGTTTCTCATTTTTACCGGATCTAACACAACCGGTCCAAACCACATTCAAATGTGATTGTGCTACTGGCAAACTAGCCGCAGATGGACGTAAATGTGAAATCGTTAACGAATTCTTAGTGTTCTCAACGAGAACTGAAGTACGCGCGATTAGTTTAGATCCGCGTTCAACAAATCGCCCGTTCAGTCCAATTGGTAATTTAACAAATGTTGTTGGTGTTGATTTCGATTATCAAGATCAGAAATTATTGTTTACACAAATCCGTCCGTGGGCTAGAATCAGTTGGATGCCATCCACAAATCCCCAAACATCGACAATTCATAATATTATAACACGCGGCATTAATCCGGAAGGTATTGCATACGATTGGACACAAAAGAAGATCTATTGGACCGATTCATCCAATCATAGTATTTATGCGATGAATCTAGATGGTAGTGATTTAGTGATGATTGCAAGAGTCGAACGTCCCAGAGCTATTGTGATCGATCCGTGTAACGGTACTCTATTCTATACAGATTGGGGCAAATTCGGTACTTCCGGCAAGATAATCCGTACAACAATGGCGGGATCATTGAAGAAAATCATCATCGATAAGAATTTGGCACAACCCTCAGGTCTGGCTATCGATTACGAGGATCGTAAATTGTATTGGACGGATGCTGTACGTGAGAAAATCGAACGATCCGATTTGGATGGCCAAAATCGTGAAGTCTTAATAACTGCCACAATTTATCCATTCTCGATCACAATCCATCGTGATTATATGTACTGGACTGATCTACAATTGCGTGGTGTTTATCGAGCCGAAAAACACACCGGTGCTAATATGATGGAAATGGTGAAACGTTTAGAGGATAGTCCACGGGATATTCAAGTATTTACGGCTACCAGACAGGCGTGTTCCACCAATCCCTGCCACATACATAACGGTGGTTGTTCGCAAAGTTGCCATCCAGCACCGAACGGTACGGCCGAGTGTCGATGTGACGACACCACGAAACTGGTGAACGAAGGTAGGATGTGCGTTGCGAAGAACGTTACATGCGATTCAAGTAAATTCTCATGTGCTAACGGCCGTTGTATATCGAGAATGTGGGCGTGTGATGGTGAGGATGATTGTGGTGATAATAGCGATGAAGATGTCAATTATTGCTGTAAGTATCGATCTGCAAAAATTTTATGATTTTCTAATCGAATTCAACACAGCTTACCACACTTGTTCGCCAAACGAGTTTCGGTGCAATAACGGCCGTTGCATCTTTAAATCGTGGAAATGCGACCACGAGAACGATTGTAAAGATGGATCCGATGAGGAGGACTGCAAATATCCACCGTGTGCTGATGGTGAATTCACCTGTGCCAATTTTAGATGTATACCAATGTCGCAGGTGTGTAACGGTGTGAACGATTGTAAAGATAATGTAACATCGGATGAGACACATGAACGTTGTCCACAAAATACGACA
The DNA here is from genome assembly GCA_021725515.1 of Epicauta chinensis. Taxonomy (NCBI): domain Eukaryota; kingdom Metazoa; phylum Arthropoda; class Insecta; order Coleoptera; family Meloidae; genus Epicauta; species Epicauta chinensis. Next base: position 104,932 of record JAEDXX010000023.1, read on the forward strand.
TGTCCAGCGAATCATTTGAAATGTGAAAAAACGAATATTTGCGTCGAACCGTATTGGTTGTGTGATGGTGATAATGATTGCGGTGATAATTCGGATGAGAATCCGTTGCATTGTGCTCAACGCACATGTCCGCAGAATAGTTTTCGATGTCCGAATCATCGCTGTATACCGGCGACATGGTGTGTACTTTTTTTTGTTAGTGATAAATTCAATAATTTCAACGGTTACGTTGCAGGTATTGTGACGGTGATGATGATTGTGGTGATGGTGCCGATGAACCGCCTGAATATTGTAAGAGCGAAGGCCGGACGTGTTTCGGTGATTTGTTCACCTGTGATAACGGCAATTGTGTACCACGTATCTATATCTGTGATGGTGATAATGATTGTTTAGATAATAGTGATGAGGATGCTCGACACGAATGCAGTAAGTCACGCTTATATCCAACAATAATTTGATTATAAACCGCATTGTTGTAGATGACAGAAAATGTGATGAAACAACCGAATTTACATGCGAAGCAAATAAGGCTTGGGGCCGTGCCCAATGTATACCGCGCAAATGGTTGTGCGATGGTGATCCGGATTGTGTGGATGGTGCCGATGAGAATACAACACTTCATAATTGTGCTACACCGCAACCGTGCAGCGATGATCAATTCACGTGCGCCAACGGTCGTTGTATCAATAAAGGTTGGTTGTGTGATCACGATAATGATTGTGGCGATGGTACCGATGAAGGTAAAGATTGTAAATACAAGAGTTGCTCCGAGCACGAGTTCGCCTGTCAGAATTTCAAATGTATCCGCAATCAATACCGTTGCGATGGTGAAGATGATTGTGGTGATTATTCGGATGAAGTCGGTTGCAGTAAGTCTTTTAAAATTACTATATATAATTATAAAATATAATTATAAAATTGTAGAGAAAGAAAATAATACGTGTCCGGACCCGACACAATTTCGCTGTAATAACGGCAAATGCATCGATTATCATTTGGTGTGCAATAAAGTCTCCGATTGTTCGGACGATTCCGATGAACCGGCACATTGTAATGTTGATGAATGTGCCAAAGTCGAGATCCACCAGTGCGGCCACAAATGCATCGACACTCTCACCGGTTACTATTGTGAATGCAATAACGGCTACAAGTAAGATTATCAATTAATTAAGCCCACAAATTGTGTAACTTTAACGCCCTAATTTAGATTGATGGAGGACGGTAAAGCTTGCCGCGACATTGACGAATGCCACGAAACACCCGGCGTTTGTTCCCAATATTGTTCCAACACGCCCGGTAGTTTCTATTGTAAATGTAACGATCAATACTATGAAAGAGCCGCCGATGAGCACACATGTAAACGTAAAGATCTCAAACAAGAACCGTGGATAATCTTCACAAATAAATATTACATCCGAAACATGTCGATTGATGCATCTGTTTACAATTTAGTCCATCAAGATTTAATGAATGTTGTCGCGATTGATTACGATTTAATGGGCCAGAAGATCTATTTCTCGGATGTAACAGCAAAAACGATCTATCGATCCACAATCGGTGGTACGGATAAAGAACCGATAATCCGTCACGATTCGCACGGTTTAGAAGGCATCGCCATCGATTGGATTGGACGGAAATTGTACTGGTTGGATCGTCACTCCAAGAATCTCGATGTTGCCGAATTGGATGGAACGAATCGTAAAACACTCAAAACTGGTATTGCAGATCCTCGAGCTCTAGTTGTACATCCCGGTACCGGTTATCTGTATTTCACATCGTGGCATTTACAAGCGTTTATCGGTAAATTAGGTATGGACGGTTCGAATTTCACTAGAATTTTGACATGGGAAGATGATATCGCCTGGCCGAACGCTATAACTATCGATTACTTCACTGATCGATTATATTTTGCTGATGCCCATTTGGATTATATTGCTACAACGGATTTGGAGGGTAAACATCGGCATATTGTGTTGTCGGGCAGTAAAGTGCCACATGTTTTCGCCATTTCACTGTTCGATGATTTTATTTATTGGACGGATTGGAATATGAAATCGATAAGTCGGGCGCATAAATTCAGCGGACAAAATTTGAAAATGTTACGAAATACAACCCATAAACCGTACGATATCCATATAATGCATCCGCTACGTCAATTACCGTATACAAATCCTTGTGGTGCAAATAACGGTGGTTGTTCACATTTATGTTTGATTTCACCACCGCCAGTTTCCAGTTATTTGAATATCGACGGTTATGGTGATGAAGATACAACCACGTACAAATGCGCCTGTCCCAATCAATTCTATTTGGGTAAAGATGGTAAAACGTGTATTGCAAATTGTACAGCTGGACAATGGCAATGTAAAGGTAACGATGAGAAATGCATCCCATGGTTTTGGCAATGTGACGGCGAAAAGGATTGTCGTGATGGCTCCGATGAGCCGAGTACTTGTCCGCCACGTCAGTGTCGTTCCGGTACGTTCCAATGTAAAAACGGTAATTGTACACCATCGGCAAGGATCTGTGACGGGACCGATGATTGTGGTGATGGTTCGGATGAACAAAACTGCGACCTACCGTGTCCAGAACTCGAATTTAAATGTCGCTCGAATGGTCGATGTATTCTCGACAGTTGGAAATGTGATGGTGATGCTGATTGTAAGGATGGTTCCGATGAGGATCCAACGATGTGTCACAAACAAGACTGTGATCCGGAGACGCAATTCAAATGCAAAAACGGTCGTTGTATACCGAAATTGTGGATGTGTGATTTTGATAATGATTGCGGTGATGATTCAGATGAACCGGCTTATATGTGTCGTCAAAAGAATTGCACAACTGGTTGGCAACGGTGTCCGGGCCGCGCCAATTACCGTTGCATCCCCAAATGGTTGTTTTGTGATGGTAAAGACGATTGTCGTGATAATTCCGATGAATTACCATCAAATTGTCCTGAATGTAATCCCGATACGGAATTCAAATGTAAGAATAATCGTTGCGTATCGAAACAATGGGTGTGCGATTTCTCGGATGATTGCGGTGATGGTTCGGATGAGAATCCGGAAATGTGCCACGGTAAATATCGCGAATGCTCCGAATCGGAGTTCCGTTGTGCAAATGGTAAATGTATATCGAATCGTTGGCGGTGCGATCACGAGAACGATTGCGGTGATAATTCGGATGAGATTGATTGTAGAGAATTCCAATGTAAAAACGGTACATTCCAGTGTGCTTCTGGGCATTGTATAGCGTCGTATTTCCGTTGTGACGGTGATCGTGATTGTCGCGATATGTCCGATGAGAAGAATTGTCCGCCACGGTTCCCGAACGGCCGTTATTGTCCCGAATCACGGTTCCAATGTAACAATCATTTGTGTGTCAGTCAAGCGGATCTGTGTGATGGTGCCGATGATTGTGGTGATGGTTCGGATGAGGCACCGTCGCTTTGTACGAATTTCAATTGTGACACATTACGTCGTTTCCAATGTACGAATCATCGTTGTATACCGCGGTATCAATTGTGTGATGGTGTCGATAATTGTGGTGATGGTTCCGATGAGAACAATATGACTCTGTGTGCCACCAAAATCAAACCTTGCGACACAATGACGGAATATAAATGTGCAAATAAGAAGTGTATCGATAAGGCGCAAGTTTGTGATTTTGCTGATGATTGTGGTGATAGTTCCGATGAATTAGGTTGCCATCATAATAGCGTGTGTACTGAAGCGAATCGGGGCGGTTGTGAACATCACTGTATGAATCTCACCGATGGCGGATATCTTTGTACTTGTTACAATGGATTCATTATTTCGAAAGAGAACAGAAAAGTTTGTCTCGATGTGGACGAGTGTGCTACCGGCACACATCGCTGTTCACAGATTTGCACCAATTTGAATGGCAGCTATAGTTGTTCGTGTCATGAAAACTTCAAATTATCCGATAGTCTCTCCGGTGTTTGTAAATCACTAACCGGTGATGTTGGTGTATTATTTGCCAACGGTCCAGAAATACGCGCTTATAATCTAGAAAAACGCGAAGAAGTCGATTTGATCAGCGAAGAAAAACGAATCGAAGCCATCGACTATAATGTCGAAACACAAATCGTCTTTTGGGCGGATAGCTATGATAAAACCATAAAACGTTCATATATGATCAACGCACAAGACGGTAAAGTCAAAACTGGCTACGCTCAAGATCTCAACATGAAAGGCAACTCAAAACCGACAGCACTAGCCATCGATTGGGTCGGTGATAATCTATATTGGACCGAAATTGAGAAGCCCAATTCGAAGCCGAAAGGTAAAGTGATGGTAGCGAAAACGGATGGTCGTTATCGGCGTGCTCTAGTTAGTATCGGCTTAGAAAATCCAACGTCTATTGTTGTTGATCCACAATTAGGCCGGATGTTCTGGAGTGATTCCGGATCAGCGCCTAAAATCGAAGTGTCTTGGATGGACGGCTCGAAACGTCGCCCGCTTATCATCGAAAACATCCGCCAACCTACCGGCTTATCAATTGATTACCAAATGGACCACACATTATACTGGGTCGACACCAAACTCAATACAATTGAATCAATCAAATACGATGGTAGCCAACGTACAAGTATCCTAAAAGGTGAGGCGCTACACCATCCGATCTCGCTAGATATCTTCGAATCGGACCTGTATTGGGTCACCAAAGATACGGGTGAATTAATCAAACAAGACAAATTCGGACGTGGCGTTCCGGTTGTTATACAAAAAGACCTATTGAATCCGTCTAGTGTTAAAATCTACCATACGGATCGTTATAATCGTTCGATAACCAACCGTTGTCGGAACAATGAATGTTCACATCTGTGTCTGTTAGTACCGGGCGGTCATCGTTGTACTTGTCCGGACAGTACCGTACCGTCACCGCAACGCGGTAAAGGTGAGATTAAATGCGATGCGGCAGCGGAACGTCCACGACCAGCACCGAGAATCTGTGAATGTCGCAACGGTGGATTGTGCCGTGAGACGGATACCAGCGATTTGATTTGCGAATGTTCGGAGAACTTCCAAGGGCAGTACTGTGAAATTTTGGTGGCTAAAAGTGTAGCTGGCACCACATCGAGTACGTTAGCATTTGCAATACCGTTGGTGATCTTTATTTTGATTGGAGCCGCAATTGGGGGCTGGTGTGTCGTCAAGAAAGTACCATTGTAAGTTCTTTGTTACCGGTTGATTTGTGATCTAATCGGTTATCTAATTGTAGTGGAAAAGGCGCCGGTTTGGGTAGTCTCGGCAGTAGTCAGAGCGTATCATTCCGTCAAGGGACCAACGTTGAATTCGGCTCGAATACGTTCAGCGGTAACGGTGCTGGTAATCCGGAACCATTAGATGTGGCCTACAGTTTAGATCCGTTGAGTAATAAGAATCGAGACTTCCACAATCCGATGTACGATGCTGTACAGAATAATGATGCTGTTGCTAACGGCAGTTCAGGTATGAATTCAAATAATTTTCGAAAATAATCAATAATTTGCGATTGTTTAGCTCTATATGAAGTTCCTGGTGATGTAAAAGCGAAAAGTGAGACTTTCACGGAACCACCTAGTGCTGTGATAGCACCATCGAGTGTGACACACCGCTCATCACCACAGGTCCAAGTCAGACATAGAGAATTAGATCCGGCCGTTGCGGATACGGGCAAAGATACACAGAAGTTGGTTGTTGAAGAAGACTGCTGATATAAAAGATTTTATAAGATTTTTAGTATTGATTGGTTAGTTTTAGAATTTTTTAAAAGATAGTAAACCGATTTTTGACGAATCAAATGATGACACGTTAAATTCAAATAAATTAAAAAAAAACACAGAAATCTAACTTAAACTCTTAACTTTTACGAATATTATTTATAGAAAAAAATTATTTTTATATTTTTTGTGTTAGAGAAACAAAACAAAAAAATACAAGGTGTTGGTGTGAAACAAAATGTAATTAAAATGGCTACAACCTATTTTTAGAGATTAACAAAAAAAAATTGAGTGCCATTGACACACTTGATAACAAGAAATGTTTATTTTACTAATTACGAACCGCAAAACGAGGTTGTAGTAATTTAATTCATTTCAAAGGTGAACTTTGGACGTTCAATACATAATCAATGATGTAAAATTAAGTGAAAAATCAAAACGATCTTCCAATTTGTTATTATTAAAACATGTCGAAATGTAAATATAGATTAAGAATTGATAGTTGGGGAAATTCTTTCGTTTTTTGTTTTTTTGAATAAATATATCAGACTGCTTGAATAACATTCCAATTTTTTTAATTGTTAGTAATATTTTCTTTAACCAATAGTAAAAGTAAATGATCTAAAAAATGAATAAAACCGTCCACTATTTTTTGTGTAAGTAAGAATTCTATTACGAGCTCAAAAATTGCTTAGATAACCAAGAGTTGTTTCATTTGAAATTTTATTGAATTGTTATTTAATTCATATAATTTTATATAAATAGGTAATCTAAAAGAGAAGAAGAACTATAAATAATTAGATAAAATCCTGTTCTGTTGAGTTGTTGTTTCGATAATATTCCAATTTTTGTACAAGTGAAAAATTCCTTAACAAATTTGTATCTTTGTACATATTTATTATTATTATTAATACTATTATTATTATTATTACTATAATTATTATTATTTTTAGTTCTGGGAGAAGTATGTTTTACAGTGAACACAGAAATATATAATTGAAATTTTATTTTTGTTATTATTTCCCTTAATAATTTGGCACACACCCAATATCAGCCAGAAACAGGACTAGTCAATTTTTCAAAAATGATAAACTTAGTTGATCGCCCAAAATCGGATTTGCCCTTATTAATCCAGGGGTTCGGAGCCCAATTTATAAAGTGCTTTATTTTCCAGATTGCCAATTTCTCTACCGTTAAAATAAGGGTAATTGTCAATATCCTGGAATTTTGACAGAGACTTTTCCAAAAACTGAACCTCTTTTATGATCTACGAGGTCTGAAGACCTGGCAGAGAATTGATCAATTGTTCATTCCTTAGTCTGAAAGTTTTCCACCTTCAACCATTAAAAGTAACATTTTCTTGCGTATTTAGCACCGTTTCAAAGAATTATAAGGTAGTACCCTAATCTGTAAAATCGTTTCTTTAGGCGCGGCAGGGTAGTAAATTTGTTCGGAAACGTAACGAAAATACGAGACCCCATGAGGGGACACCCCACCCCTCTAACAGGCAGCTCAGACAGCTGATAGTGAAGAGTGGGGGCGTTGCCATAGCGTCGCTTCTACTCTCTGTGTCAGTTTTGCCAACTGTGTAAAATAAACACTAGGATCTAAAGTTGATCGATGTACAGCGCCCTCTGAAATGAACCTAAAATTTTCTGGCCTACCGCGATTTGTGATTTTTGTATTTATAAATTAATTAATGGTGTTAAATTGTATATCAATATTGTTTTGAGATAAGTGAAATGCAGGAAAACACAACTACAGAAACAAATCGATTCTGCAAGTAACGACAGAAAGAAAATAAACCAATAAAAAACATGAACTTCATCTCTAACCTAAGAAGTTTCACTTCTAACGTGCGGCGTTCCACGCACTTTCAATTTTTTCAATTAATACAGTATTCTAAACAAAACGTTGCAGATAAAGTCCAGCAAGCAGAGTCTAAGAAGTTTTTGAAGATGTATTGGAAACAATTAGATCAACTTTGGGAGATCCGGGACTAGCTTGACTTTAATTTCCTAAGCCAATCATTCGTCTATACAACTGAATAATGATTTCAGGGTCTAATAACTAAATTCAAATTATTGCTACCATTCTAACGAAGAACCTTAAATTTTCGACAAGTTGTGGTTCCCTTAAAGTTCCTTATTTCTGGATGCATTCGATTTGAAACTAGAAAACGAACAGAAATAGAAGAAGATTCACTTATATTGAAAACTGCAAATATTAGGAGATCGACAAAAATTGTAGTTTAGAGAACGCAATATTTTCAATTACGGTTAAAGTCGCTTTTGGGGCAACCTTATTAGAGAATTATCCTGTCAAATTTAGTTCAAAAATGTATTATTCAACAATAATTTAACAACGACTCGATTAAGTATGTTTTGTGTGTTAACATTTAAGTTTGTTAATTATATTTATACAATTTTAGTACGTTTTTCCTCGGTTCTGTTTCCACAAAATATTGCATCATAAACGGAACAAAAAACAATTATTAACAATTCGCCTAATATTTAAAAAGAATGCTAATTCTTAATCACTGTATTGTTTTATAAAATGCTGATGGAACTCCTTAAATTTATCCAACATAATTTTCAATTTATCAGGTTGTGGTAGAATGGTTGTACGAAAATGATAAGTACCTGGTTGTTGGCCAAAACCAGATCCAGGTACTACACATATACCGCTTGATTCCAATAATTGGAATGCATAGAATACATCGGGTGCCTTATTTTCAGCTTTAGCTGCTTCGATCGCCTTCTTCGGTAATTTGATTTGTGGAAAAGCGTACATCGCACCTTGGACCGGATTACAACTGAATCCTTCAAACGAATTGAATGTATCGGCTACCATTTGGGCCCTCAACTAAAAACATTCATTTTTGTAAAGAAAAACAAATATTAATCCACAACAATAAATACTTTGAGGGAATCGAGAACTCCTTGTTTTTCTTTAATGAAAAGCTCATAACTTGGTTCACCTTCTCTCGGTGGATTTACAATAGCATCTAAACATGCTTGTCCAAGTACTGTGGGACACAACATTGCACTAATCGCTTTAAAATACATCGCTTTCACTTGTGGACACATATTGACGACCTCAGCATAACCACCACGTAGGCCACATTCACCCATATAACCTTTTGAACAGGACATGAAACTAGCCAATTCCATATCCGTATAAGGTTTACCCATTTCCATCAACACTTTTTTAAATGAATAGAATTTCGAACCGGGCGCATAAATGTTATCTTGGTAGACTTCATCGGCAAATATAAATAATTTCTCTTTGTGTGCAAATTTAATGATCTCTTCGATATTTTTACGTGACAATACTTGACCAGTTGGATTACCCGGATTAATAACGACAATAGCACGCGGATTTGAAACAGCTCTGGCCTCGTCTACGGCTCGTTGTAATTCACAAACATCCAAACCCCATTCACGTGACTCATCTAAGAAATAACCAATTTGGTGCATATTGAATTCAGCTAGTGATGCTGAATATAATGGGTATTGTGGGATTGGTACTAAAACTCCCGGTTTTTTACCATTCACATCACATATTAACAATTTTAAAACATTCTTGATACAATCACTGGCCCCTATAATCAATCAAAATCGATTTAATTCACTTTGTGGTTTTTATTTATTTATTTGATAACTAACCGGATCCTAAGACAACGTTTTGCCAATCAGCCGGTATACCACAATCACGTTTTTCTATATAATCAGCAACATGTCGACGTATAATCTCGATACCTGGCGAATCTGTGTATGAACCAACGGAACCACCACGACAACCGGCTAGAATTTGACGGGCACGTTCTTTCACATCATCCGGAAATTGTGGATCATTGAATAATTTCGGATAACTAACTAATGCTAATATTTGTCGGATAAATGTTATTGGTACTTGGCCCATTGCATGGCAATCACCAATATTTGCTTTGATGACTTCTTTGAATGGTTTCTTGACGCCCTAGAGAATTTTAAATTACAATATTAGATAAACGATTTCTATGCAAATTGTTGAAGGATAACATGCTCGATAATGATTAAGCAGAAAATAGCAACGATCAGGTTTTATTGTAGAAATGAATTTTCTTTAATGTGAAACAAGATGAATTTATTAATTCTGTGGTACGTCATTTCTTACGGTTTATAATAAATCGTTTTAGGTAGGAAAGAGATGGAGATTTTTGTTTATCTATCAACTAATTAAAAGAACTAGAATTTATAGGCTTGTCGATAGAAAGAAAATATTTACATTGATTACAAAACCACGATTTATCTTTTCAATATCCTCGAACTTTCATTTATTTATAATAAATCAAAATGCAATTTTTTTATAATAATTATCAATAACATTGGAAAATTTTACAAATATTCGATAATAATTATCAGTCCCCTTGGTCAAAAATCATTAATAACTTTCACGTGTTTATAGGTAAATATCATTTCTAATGAGTAAACAATTGCAATGATAATTCACGATAATTCTATATAAAACATGAATCAAATAATATCAATAAAACGATCAATTACAAACAATTGTTTATCGTAACTTGATTGAACTTAAATGTCAAATAATCCGGCGAAAACCGCATATTATCTTGTCTTTTAGCAAGGAGTGCAGTTTTCGCAGGATCTGGTCCGTCTCGAAATGCACAAGCAAAACAGTCCACCACCGGACATTCCTACGGATCTGATTAATCAAAATCGTCATATCATCGAAATAATCAAGTTTGTGATAAGTATTCGATTGTAGTAAATTCATTATATCGCAATAGATCCGATCGGATCCACGGAAAAGGACAAACATAGAATGTGGCGGAACTAATTATTATAAAAATGGAACAACGTTATAAAGCCAATAAGAATACGTATATTAATTATGCAACATCCTGCAGTCATTCCAAAGGAATTGACAAATTTGATCTTGGTGGAGTCTTTAATGAACCTGTTCCGGTGAAAGATCCGCTCGCACCCAAACCGAACCTCAGCAGTTTGTTCGTGTGTGACTGACTGAACAATTGAGCAATTGTTAAGATTGGGCATGTCTTGGACTAAATGAGAGAATTTAATAATTTTGGCACTCGATAAAGTCAGCTGAATTTGACGGTTTTAACTTTTGAACTTTCCAAGAAATTCAAAATTATTAAAACCATCACAAGGTGTTGCAAATAAATTATTCTATTTGAAAACTGACTGTTATCAGAAATTAGATATGTTATCAGTAGTCCACAATTACCCCACATTAATTCAATGTATTAATTATTTGTTTAACTACTAATTAGGGCAGTGACGTAGCGAACATAAGTGGCCGGGGCGTGAGACTTTATTGGCGCCCCCATGTTACAATCATTTAATTTAAAATACACTTCAAGTTTGTCTTGGAGAGTATTTGGCGCCCCTCTATGAGTGGTCATGGTAGACCCTCTTGCACCCCCTCGCTACGCCACTGAATTAGGCAAATTATAATTAATTGATTAAAGTGTTTCTGTTGATTTCTGTGATAAAATCGTAATAATTGCATTTACAGTTAATTGTATTTAATTAAACAATTAAATTAGTAATTATGTTAATTACCTTCTCCAATTCTTTTTCGATTTCACCAGCCCTTATAACCAACGGTCCTCTGACAGCATATTCCATAATTTTGATATTTGGATTTAAATTGTCCATTGTAAGACATGGTTGTGATGACATTGTCCTACACAAATTCTTGCCAATTCCTGTTTTCTTATTATTATTATTATGATGCAGGAATAATGATCGTTCCAGATGTAGTGTCGATGACAGATCACTACTGCTGCTGCTACAATAACCAGCACGACGCACCAACAATCCGCCTAGACTCCTGGTTGTTGATGTTGCCGTCGATGGTGATGTTGCAACACATCGTGATAATAAAAATGACGTCGACATAATTACGGTTTACTTTTGTATAATTTTATCCACAATCTATGGAAATTTATCGATTTTACGGTGTCGTTTTTTTTAAAAATTTATTCTTATGTAACACTAAAATAAAATTGTAGAGAGAAGGGGATTTTAAAAATCGACTACTGCAACACACCAAACACTCGCTATTATTATTATTATTATTATTACTATTTACTATATTTTGAAAGTGAAATGGGGAACGACGAAAGCTCGGTTAGAACTGAACGGGTTTCGTTTAGAAATTAAATTAAATTCAGAGTTCTAAAATCTCGTCCAAAGGTTCTGTTTTGTATCAAATTTTTAAAATGTTAATAGTTTATCATATTATCAATATTTTTTTGCCTTCCTTATTCGTATTATTGGTTTTTATTGCAATTATAAATTCGGATTGTTATTTGTTGGAATATACTGTTGGGCAAACTCGGAATTATCGATTGTAATTTGTAAACATGCGCGGAATTTTTCTGTATGTTTGGAATTTATTCAAAACTTATTTTTAATTTATCGCTTTTATCGATCTTACACACGCAACTTTTGTGTGTTTAATGCAGGGAGTGAATGCAGTGAATTATGTAGGGCACCATGATGATTGACTAGAAATAGTAATTTTATTGAAAAATGTAACATTGGTTGAATCAGGGACGGACTAGGCATAAAAAAGAGCGGGCAATCGCCGGTAGCCTTTTTTTAATATAAACGGGCAGCTATAGTCTAGAGCCTGGCCAAAAAGCAGCCCATCCCTGGCCACGAGAACGTTGCCGTATAAATGCGTGCAACCTAACAAAATAACGTTGCAATATTTGCGGTTATTAGGGATCCAAATGCTGAAAAACTGGATTGTTCACCTACGAAGCCTCAACTTAACATGGAACGATCGGGGCAAAGAAGAGTGGCTTCAATTCAAGGCAGATCCTGGAGATTTGGAGAAGCTCAAGCCTGTTGATCGATGGGGAGAGATGAGCGATCTTGTGCTCAATATTTCGAAATCAAAAAAACTGACAAAAACGCACGAGAATAGTTTTTGGATTCTTTAAAAATCGAGTATTTATAATACAAAAAATTGACTTACTTCGCATAAAATTTTATATTCGGATTTTCTTCTGTAATTTAGCGTAATGAGGGACTTGAAATACAGGATATTCGGATGTAGAGCCCGAGCAATTGCTCCTCTGTCCCTATTCAAATAGCACCAGAAATTTTCTGGAAAAAAGCATTGAACTGAATTCAAAAAATACAATATTGCGCCTATTGATTATTTCTACTGTATTAATAATAATGCGAATTATTGAATAAACAAAAACGTAAAAGTACAAAGTTCAAAGTTGATAGGATTCTCTCTATTTTTATACCCGCCAATTTCCAACAATCCTACAATAATTATTTTTTTTTTAAATTATAGTCAGGCATTGATCTCTTCTAGCATCTGTTTAAAATGCATCTCAGTCTGTGTCTCCATATGACTGATACCTTTACATTCAAATGATAAAGACTGAGATTGCGACATCACCGTTTGACTTTCTACTGATTTCAATACAGCATCAAAGACGGATGTTTGTGTTTGACTATTCGTCAATTCTAACACATCATCATCATCAACGACATCATTGGTGTTATTACTTAAAAACAATTCAGCACACGTTTGTGTATACATGTTCGTATAATCATCACAACATTTGAATAATTCATCGCTAAATATTAGATCGGTTTGTGTTTCCATATTACAATTGAAATAATTCGAATCTAATGTCTGTGATAACATATCATCATCATTATTATTATTGTTATTAGTTGTTGATGGATTCATATAGGTTTGTGTGCCGACTTCATTGATTTTCAAATCGTCAATATTATGGAAATCGTATGAAGTATTACATGAGACACTTTTCGGTGTTGTGGTCTGCGTTTCTACACTCTGATTGTTGCGTTGTTCGTAATTCGTTTGTGTTTGTTGTGATGTTCGTACGATATACTGTCGATCAGTTTGTGTACTTTGTTCAATCGCTTCCACTATTATTTGAGGTTTTATCATTATTAGTTTTGGTAGTATCAAACGTGGTTGTTTTGTTTTAGTTGCAATAACCGAATTTCTACCACTTTTATACGCAATTTTCTCTAATATTTTATGTTTTTTACGTCTCGCGTGTGTCTTTAATGTTTCATAACAAGCGTAGAACATATCACAATCGCAACATTTAAACGATACTTTACAATATTCAATATGGTTTTTAAGAAATTGTTCAGTTGGATAGCCTTTATTGCAATTGGCGCAAATATAGTTTTTCTGTGAATGTACTTTTAAATAGTGTTGTTTTAATTGTTTGAATTGTCGAAAATTTGTTTCTTTATTGTAGAGACAACTATTAATGGGACAAAAATAGAGTTTTTTCGTATCATCTTTCCACAGACTTGTTTGTTTGTGTGTTTTAATTAAATGCAGATTTAAATTTGATTCTGATTTGAATGTATTCTTACAATATGGGCATGTCGAAATTTTATTTACAGCACTTAATTCCTCTTCAGTTGGATAAATGTTTTCTGTTGTTGTCATGACTCTACAAAAAAAAAAAGAAAATCGATGAAAATTAATATGAGACTAAAAATAATAAACATGGAGTTTACGTGATTGATTTTCAATAGTTGTGGCAGAACAATTTTCCGCTTTTACACAAAAAATCAAAGAAAAACTTTCGGAGATGTTTGATTTTCAAAAAAATTGAAAAGTAATAGGTTGGAAAATTGACAGAGTGTTGTTTGACAGCGAACTGACTACGTTTACATCACGTCAATTGACTGGCTTCGAATATTTATAACTACAGCGCGGATATGACAGATATTTTCATAAAAACAGCATGTCGCGAAATTACAAGTATAGTGGATTCATTGGTTAAGTGTTACTAAATTCGACAGATATATCGCAAAACAAAGTACGTAGTCCCAGGATTGTAAGCGGGGATATGGACACAAACAAATAAATCCCTAGAAATATCACTAAATTCAAGGGTGCCAACATAAATCTAGGACCCTTTGGTCGATGGATGCACTATACATCAAATTTGCTGGTTGAAGGCAAATTTTCAAATGTCAAGTGCGTGAAAAAATTCCCCAAGTTGTCTATGTCGTATATGTCGAAATATAGGTACTTTTAAGCCGTTCAGTTGCACATTTGCCTTCAACTAGCAAATTTGGAAGTGAATTCTTCAACCAAACAAATAAATCCCTAAAAATATCACTATATTCAAGGGTACCAACTTAAATGTAGGAACCTTTTGGTCGATGAATTTTGTATATTATAGTAATTTGCCGGTTGAACCTGAAATTTCAAATGTCAAATGTGCAACTGCACGTTCCAAAAATCCCCAACGGTGTGGTATGGCGCTTGAAATACCATAAATATAAAATAACATGATAAGGTGAATCATTACAAAAATTACTTTGAAAGTCACAAAAGTTGTTAAAAACAGTCAAACGCGCGAAAAAATCGTAATGATATAACAAATTTTTAGGTTAGAAAAAATAATGTAAACAAACGCATAGGGACTTTTGGAGGGTGCAGTTGGACATTTGACATTTGAAATTTTACGTTCAACCAGCAAATTTGGTATACTCCATCCAAAATTTAACTATAAAATTTCAAATGACAGAAATGCAGCTAACCTACGCAACGAAAAATAGTCCCTCTATTAAAAACCCAAAATTTAAATTATTTATTGTATTAAACTGGAAATTGTGATTCGAAAATGATTTTAAAATCTCTAAAGAATTACAAAATATCGAACTTCGAAGAAAAAATCACCACCAAATTATGTAAACAAATGTGTAGGGTTTTATTCAAACAGGTGTGCCACAACATAATATTCTTTTTCTTTATAGTAAACATGTAAAAATTAGGTACTTTTCAAATATTAAGTTGCCTATAACCTATTTGAAATTTTACACTTAATTTTGGACAGAGTATATATATGTATATCAGTTTTCTTAATAAAATACTATACTCTGTCCAAAAATTAAGTATAAAATTTCAAATGACAAAAATGCAGCAAGCCAACGCAACGATAAATAGTTCCTCTATTAAAACCCCCAAAATTTAAATTCTTTATTGTTTTAAACAGAAAATTGATTCGAAACGGATCTGACAATCTCCAAAGAAATATAAAATATGGAACTTCAGGCTTAATAGTAAAAAATTACCAGCAAAATATGTAAACAAATGCGTAGGGTTTTATTCAAACAGGAGTGCCACTATATAATGTTCGTTTTCTTTCATGTAAATATGTAAAAGTTAGGAACTTTTCACACATTAAGTTGCCTATAACCGATCATCTGCAATTTGAAATTTTATACTTAATTTTTGGACAGAGTCTAGCGACTTTTGTCATATTCAGTTTCAGCCTTGACCTTCGAAATGGATTAAACGCACCCAGGGTGTAAACGCAGTAAGCGCACCCAGAGCCTCCTATTTTCAGTCATTTGCAAACCACAACAAGTTGTCAGTTTACCTGCAATGTTTCCAATTGAGTATTTCTAAATAATCAAAATAATTAAATTTAATTGTTAAAATAGTGGTGTACTCTAGAAGAATTATGGCCCATTCATCACAGGGTGTTTATGCACCCTTACCACAATCAATCAGTGATTCCGATTCAGAAAAAGAACTACATATGGAATCGATTTGTACAACAAATAATTATACAAAAACCAATCAGAAAAATGGCATCGATAATAAATATGAGAAATATCATAATACATCAACATCAAATTGTATGCAATTCAATGATGATCTAATCGAAATTAAAACGAAACCACCGAAAATGTCATTGTTGCGTCGAATTGCGTTCGTATTATCGATTATTTTATGTTTCCTACCCATCATTGTATTTCTATGGATATTACCATGTTCATTGCCGCAAACATGCAGTGTAAAAACGAACAATTGGGAGAACAAACAGGACGATATTGAATTGAAAGGACCAATTAATTTAGTACACGGTCTCAATCAGAACAATTTAAATTTAGCTGTTCTATTCCGTGGCAATCTACTACCATCATCAGCAGCATCAATTCTAAATAATGGTGCTGTATCGTTTTTGGGCACAAGTGGAACAGTTGCTTGGTATTTCTGACAAGAAGTGTTACCGTTACGTTTAGATTGTTCGATAATTGATATCGATTCGAATGGTATTGATGATTGTTTAATGTTGGATGAGAGAGGCTTGAAATGTATTGAAACTATATCGGGACAAGTTGTATGGCATGCCCATAGTCATCAAGAGAGGCAATCAATCAACAATTTAGAATTTCCAATAGCTTTAATTGATTTCAATAACGATAAAGTTAAAGAGTTATTATCGATTTATCAACGGAATAATCTATTATTGATTTGTGGCCGTACCGGGCAGGCTCTTCTCAATATTCCCATCAAATCGTGCTCGTTACTGCACGATTTATACATCGAAAATAACATTATTTTCGAATGTTTTAATCATGATAATTCGATCTATAAACAGATAACAATCAATGATATTCGTAGAAAATACCATAATGGTTCTTATAGTATCAAACTGATGGATGTTGGTGGCGATTTTAATGGGCATCATAACAGTAATAACAAGAAATTTTCGATTGGTAATCGTGAATTAATTATAAACAATTCCGGTAATTGTCCGAATTGTAAAGCTAATATTGAATTGTTCGATAAGACAACATCAAAGAAGAAAATTTGGCCGTACAATAATGCTTATATAATGCTACCAAAATCATTTAAATTCCAATCAACTCAAACGAATTTAAGATCTTTCAGAGGTCACATTAATGGTTTTATTATAAAGATTTGGCAATGGCAAGATACAAAAACAACAAATAATCATAATAATAATCGCAAGAATGATACGTATTTTATTAATTTGATTAATGAGAAAATCATTTTGATCACATTTAATGAGACTAGTGTTTATGTAATCAATGCTAGTTTAGCTGAAATCCATCAATTGTGTTGGTTGGAAAAGAAGAACCAACCGATTTGTCAGCCGAATTTAAACAATCAAATCGATTCGATATTAGTTGCTGATCTGGATCAGGATGGTAGTCAAGAATTGATCAGTTATTCGAGTACGTACATTTTGAAAAATAACGATAAGAATTTAGATGAATGGCAATTAATTTCGAATATAAAAGTGATACGTTTAGAAGCTGAATTGCCGAAATTATATGAAGAGAAATGAGTTGTCGTTATCTGTTTTAAAAATTATTATTGTTGTGTCGATTTTATTTAAATAAATCTTAAACTTTAGCTCCCATGTAATTAAGTTGAATTACATGAACAGAAAGGAGTTTGGCGTGATTAGCTCAATTCTAGATCCGGCTTTGGATAAACGTTTAGTCCAGTGATTCTCAAGCTTTTTTTGTTACGGTACACTTTCAACCAGGGTTCGGAAGTAGTAAATGTCGACGTATTTGCGGTATAAAATACGCGTAGTTTTTTCATTTACTACGTGTAGAAAATTCATTACAAACTACATATTTACTACGCGGATCGTTTTTTTTTTTTTGTAATTCAGAGCAAGAATTGATATATTAAATTCTCTGTTTCATTTGAGTTGACTGCAATTTTTCAAAATAGACTTTCATTCATGAATAGTAAGTTAAAAACAGGACATAGTTTGCAGTGAAAATATTCTTCAGTGTTCTCAATAACGGGTAAAAATTTTCAACAAACGGATACATCCAGAGTTTCAAAATATTGTGCTGCATGGTTCATATAAATTTCATCTAATTCCATTGCGTAACACTAAAGATATTGCCCACAACTAGCAATTGTTTTTGTTTATTTGCTGCTGGTTGCTATGGAGTTGCTATCAAGTTGCTCGATGGTAAAGTGTTTACTCAACGGTAAAGTAAACACTTTACCGTTGCGGTGGCTAAAGTAAACACTTTACCATTGACGTCGTTAAAGTGCTACTTTACCATCAAGTTTTTAGTAAGACTTTAACAGCAAGTATTGAAAAAATACAGTTTATACATAAATATTAGGGTGGTCGTTAAAAATTAAATTTTTTCAGCCGCCTCAAAAAAACCTTCCTTTTGATGAAAAAATACGGGGGAATTTTGGACAACAAGAACACGTGCCGCACGGCCTTTGAAGATTATTTCTTCATGAAATTACAGTTTTTTCAAAATATCTCTTAAAGTAGACGGATTTGAGAAAAAATCATTGAAGCAATTTCATAGGAAATAAAATCCTCCACAAAAAAGGTCTCATTTAATTTTTTCAGAAACTTTATATTTATGGAGATATTTTCAATAATCGACTTAATAACTCCATAAAATCAAAATTTTCAGACGTATAAACATATTTTTTTCGGAAATAAAAACGATTAAATTAATAATTGTAAATGTGACTTAAGTTACCAAATGGTTTTTATTTAAGAAAAAAATACTTTTATATGTCTGAAAATTTTGATTTTATGAAGTTATTGAGTTCATTATTGAAAATATCTCCATAAATATGAACTTTATGAAAAAATCAAAAGAGACCTTTTTTGTAGAGAATTTTATTTCTATGAAATTGCTTTCAATGATTTTTTCCCAAATCCGTCTACTTTAAGAGATATTTTGAAAAAACTGTAATTTCATGAAGAAATAATCTTCAAAGGCCGTGCGGCACGTGTTCTTGTTGTCCAAAAAAAAAGAAAAAAATTCCCCCGTATTTTTTCATCAAAAGGAACGTTTTTTTAGGGCGGCTGACAAAAAATAATTTTTAACGACCATCCTAATAAATATTTAACAGATAAGGCAGGTAATGGTTGTTTGCATTTTATTTAGAGCCCAAGCGAAATGTTGCCCCAGGCTTCAGAGGTGCTAAAGCAGGCTCTGTGTTCAATTATATATTAGACAGTATTTACTACATAAACTACGTAAACTATATTTACTACATCAAAAACTACGCGTAGACGTAGTTTATGTAGAAATATTTTTTACAAGTACTTTTCCGAACCCTGCTTTCAACATTTTCAAATTTTGGCCGCACACTGACATTAAAATTCGCCAGTCCGGCCCTGGTTATAGTTAGGCAGACGAAATAGTGATTTCTGTTGTACTTTGGCCTTTGGACTGAACTCGATCTTATTGATCGGTTATGTCTATATTTTTTTTAATAATAGTAACAATTCCATTAGATCTGAGATAGTTATTGCAGTTGCTACTGCAGTAGGCGAAAAGTTATGAAAATCAGAAAATTTCACAAAGTGTTAGTAACACAGTAGAACCTGTTGGGAGTAGCTAATAACTTTATTTAATCGTTAATCACACTTAACTGCTTAGAAAATTGTTAGGGCATTCCTATAATCTTTAACTATCAAAAATGTAAATTTCTTATCATGCAGCTAATTTGGTGGAAAGACCTTTTTAGGTTTAACCGTTTGTAAAGCAAATCCCACATCTATCAAAGAACTGCTGAAGAAGTTGTAATTATTGATGAAAATAAATATTATTTCAAACTGTTTTTAATTCACGCAAAAGATAACAAATATTATATTGAATTGCAACCAGAGCCGCCAAACCGAGGCTAAATTGGGCCCGGGACAAACAAGGCTTTCATGCACCCTTTCCACTATCTATTGAATAATGTTCTAGACGGAATTTTCAATAAACGATTTCCTTAGTTTCTGTCTGACGTTAATTGTCTTTCGATGTAGAAATGGAATGTTATTTTTTTTACTGGAAACCATGTATAGTGAAAATTTTGAGCTAAGAGATTCGGATTTTAATGCGCAAAACCACAAAATTACCCAACAAAAGAGTCGGTAACATCAGAAGTGGTATATTGCCCCTTGTAAATCATCCAAAAAAAGGCCGTATTTGAAAATAACCAGATGGACTTTGTGAAATTTACAAAATGTCACGTACCACGTAAATTTACAAGGGGCAATATATCATTTCTGTTGTTACCGACTCTTTTGTTGAGTAATTTTGTGGTTTTGCGTATTAAAATCCGAATCTCTTAGCTCAAAATTTTCACTATAGTGTGCCCGAAATCTGGCTTAAGTGCCTTATTAAGCAATGTATATTATATATGTGGAAAACAAATAAAGGTGACGATTAAAATACACACTTTCTGAACTTTACTAAAACCAAAAATAAGTCACCTTTTTACCAAGATCGGTGCTGGATTAGTGGGAGTTAACTATATGCGAGAAACGCCTTTTACATAAATCCTAGGGTTCTTTATTCAAGCAGCTCTAATAATAAGTAATAATAAAACATGGATGAGCTTTAACAATATCCACATTTGACTGTGGACGTCGCCTTAGATTTGGCAATCTTTTTATCAATATTTACTTTTTTTCTTCAAATTCTCAAAATGGGCTTATTTTGTTTAACAATTTCGTTAATTGCTTCGTGAAAATTAATAAATCATGTTGTATTGCTATTGGAGTCTTAGTTTTCCGTTTTGAACCAGTTTAGAGCATTTTAATGATAAATTTATTCGTCAGATACGCACGATGCAACATTTTAAGCCACGATCTTAGCTTAAAAAAAATAAAAACATTCCATTTATTATCAAAGTCTGAAGAGCTCTAGCCAAAAAGCTTGAAATTTTGCATAACATAGATAAGCACTAACAATAATAAGGTATATCTACACCCAAACGAGTTAAATAAGGAATAAAAGTTCAACATATTTGAAGTTTGAAATAAAAGTAAGTTGTATCAGTGTTTTTAGAAACTCCGTTTCTTGTTTCACTCCCTTATGGGCGTTTCTATGGAAAATGTTGCAGTTAGAAACGTAGAAGTTGGCATGGAACCACACTAGCAGCTTATTTAAACGGAAACTAATAAAAAAAAACAACTACAAATCTTGCACTTCAAATTCGACATTTTGCAGATGAGCTCAATTTGACAAAAAGATGAATTCGAAGTGCAAAATGTAACAAATCCAATACACAATTTGGGAATAATCAAATTATTTCGAATTGAAATATATATTTTTCTCTAATATATCTTATTACTAGACGTTTTCTAACAATTTTGATCATTAAAATCAACTTGCCATTTTTACAAAAATATAATCAGATGTTTTTGTTTTGCTTTACAATTGGAGGTAAATTCTAAAATCGCATTAGAACATCTCCAGTAATTTAACAATTGTTTCATTACTAGAAAATTTATTCTTTTTTTTTATTGTTTAAATTAAACAAACCAACAATAAAAAAAATTAATATATAAAATATGTTTGTTATATTGGAGAATTTATAACAATTCAGCAAGATGAAATGACCTAACAAATGAGAGACTAGTAGTGAAAGGCTTCCTTTTATTGTTGTTTTTTTTTTAAATTATTATTGAATTAATTCAATAATTACTCAACATCATCCTCTTGCATAACATTAGTTGGTGCAGCTTTAACAATTCTTGGTGCAACCGATGGTAATTTCTCAATTAATAATTTGAACGCTTCCGGTTTCAATGTTTGTTGTAACAAATTTAATAGATCACTTGGTTGTGCACATACAGCAACTGCATTTGCAATATGATCAACACCATCGGCCATCTCACCAGCAGCTAGTAATTCTTCACCTAATTGGATCTCTTGTAGGAAGAATAATTGTACGGCATCGTAATCGCGCATATCCGGGAATACGGTGGCACGTTTACCGGACGATGCGGCCACTTTCCTTGCACGGCGACCTTTCGATTTTTTTTTGTCATTATAATAATTAATTGATTTGTTTTTAAAAATAGATTCAATTTCTCAATTGTACTTACGTTCACGTAACTTCTTTTTAAAATCGGGATCATTGTGCCGTTGATAATCGAAATAGATGCAATAACCTAAAAATAATGTACCACATACACCGGCTATGCCTAAGGCAACTTTCGACGACATCATTTCCATTGTGCTAATTTTTCAAATTTGTAATTAATTTAGAGGATAATTATTTTTATTTTTTTTTTTTAGTAATTTATGGTCATAATTTTTCAACCCAACTTCGAGCACAAGCTTCGGAAAATTAAGAAGACAGATGACAACTGACAGACCACCAAGGTTGCTTGTAGGTCACTGCAGGCGTGCGTTCAGAAATACGATTCTAAAGTAAGTGCAATGATTGGTTCGGAAATATTGAATGTCAGGTATGTAACCTAACACTCCAAAAGTCCCTAAATTTTTAGTATAACCTCAAAGGTTATTGTCGTTTTTATCAAAGCAAATATAAAAACAAAAATTTTGTGCTGTGTTCTCTTTTTATAACTATTCGATTAACTTGAAGTTTTCAGTCTAGCGTGCTAGCTAACATCTACTGTTCAATTTTAAATAGTGTATCTTATAAGAAATTACAAAAAGTTTTCGCTCTTTTTCAGGAAATTCGTGATTTCTTGATATACAGGGAAACTAATTCAATTAGCTACTTAAGAAGAAGAGTGGGAGGAAGTCTCCTCCTATTCACGGCTGACAATATAATAGTGCGGTCAGAGTAGGAGGAGTTTTTTATGTTTATTATTTAGACGCTCCCCAGTGTTATTGACACTGTTAAGATATGCATACTTAGTCACGATGAATAGTTGTAAATACGTGTGGATTTCAATTGATAAATAGAACAATATCAATAAACATGTGTTGTCTTTGTCTTACTCATAATGATTTTTGAATAATTCTCGATAGACACGTCTCATTCTGTAATTAGTCAGACAAGAAAGGATCATACTGTGTCTTAATCTTTTTAAAGTTACACAAACAATTTAATCGTCCGTTTTTATATAGCGTCATCAGATTATTGCTGAACAGGAAGCGATAGGTTCAAAACCCTTGAGCGGTACTATTCACTTTTTTCTTTATTACAGTTTAATAATTATTCACAAATGTACAATTTTTCATAAGTGAATCACAAAAAAATCAGAAAAAGTGACAACAAAATTAATCGATTAGGAAATGTACGATTTAAATACGTTTTAACAACATGGGAATGATGAACACGACATCCATCCTGTTGAAACCAGTTCATTTTTTTTAATAGTTCGAACTTGTTCAAGGTTGATGTCAAATTGATTAGCGATATCTCGACATGCTGCATTTATTGATCGAAAGGTTACTAGATTTGACAGATTTGTCACTAGCACTTAGCGATAGAAAATTAGTACCACGCTAATAGTAGGTAAAATAAATAATAAAGTAGGAAAAGCTGTTAATTTAACAACAAATTATCCTAGAACATACACTGATGGTAAAATCGTCTATAGATTTTGTTTTTAAATAGTCCTGCACACACGTAAGCAAACGCATATGAATATAATATCACTAGATTCAGGTGCACCAACTAAAATCTAGTAATCCTTTGGTCGCTGAATCTATAATACCTCAACACTAGCACATACCACGGATCTCTTTAGCTTATTGTTCATCGCTTCGTTTCTTATTTGATGTTTTATGGTTTTAGGAGTTACACATCCATTGGTTTCAAAATTTACTACAACTCGAAGTACAGTTTTTAAAGGAGTATCAACAAATATACTTTGGATTTTGCACTAGAAATTACCACCGAAATACCATTTTACGATTTGAATTTTTTCCTCCAAAGTATAAATATCCATTCTTAACTAACAATAAAATAAATAGCGAAAACAATAAACAATGCATATTCAACAGTTGAGTAAATCAATTTAACAATAACTAAAGCCAAATTAAAACAAAAACTGAAGACGAAGATTGTTTAAACTGAAATTAAAAAAAAAAGTTGAACAAAAAAATCGTAAGATTATTATTTTTTACTTCACCTTAAAAATAATGCAATTTAGTGAAACGTAAAGTTTTTTTTAACAGTTTTCAGTGCTTAATTTCAGAAAACTGAAAATTTACTTTTCATAACCTCCACGTTTGAATTGTCAGTTATGAAAATTGCAACGTTGCCAAATGTATTTACTGTTTATTTCATTTTCTACCAGAAGGCGCTCAACGAGCGGGAATTTTAAATCTTATATATATAAAAATGGTATAAAAAATGTATAGTAATTCATAAAATGAGAACGGCTGGGCCGATTTCTGTAAAATTTTTTGTCAGTTGTTCGTATTTTTGAGGAGAAGGTTTTTACGGAAGAAAATTTTGGAAAATCCCTCCGGAAAAGTCGGAAAATAGGAAAAATCGAAAATCGAGTTTTTGTGTGAAATTATTTCTTAATGGCTTTCCAAATCAAAAAATAGAAAGTTCTTAGTGTAAATCATGGAAAATTGCGGAAAATGCGAAATGCGGAAAATTGGAAAATCTCTCTGCAAAAGTCGGAAAATTGGAAAAATCGAAAATTTAAATATATATAAATGTGTTGTATTATTACTCTAAAGTTTGTCTGAAGGCTTAAAATTGGGACGAGACGAAGTTCGCCGGGTCCGCTAGTTTTATGTAATATGTATGTGTCGCCGGCATATTCTAAAATCAGTCGTTTTATAAAATGTCTGGTTGTTTTCACAGTCGGGCTGATTTTACAGCTCCTGACTGCTTTCGTCTTCCCCGGCTATCATGGTGTTTAGCTCAGATCAGGTCCTTTATTTTCGAATTATCAGATAGCAGCTCTAAGAAATTATGGTTGGTACTTTCGAACTCCTTTAGACATTTTTTTTTGTCGTTGAAGAAAATACAATTTGTTGTCACTTTTTCCAATTTTTTGTGATTTACTTATTAGTGTCAACTAAACGTTTACGAAAAATTGTATCACCTCCTGCTCAGGATTAAGCTCATGAAGCTAGATAGCAACCGACTATTAAATTGTTTGAAAAGAATTAGACACAGTATAATCCTTTTTTGTATAACTAATTACAGAATGAGACGTGTCTAAGTGTCTATGGAGAATTATTCAAAAATTATTATGAGTAAGACAAAGACAACACATGTTTGTTGATATTGTTTTCTTTACCAGTTGAATTCATCGACCAAAGGGTTACTAGATTTGACAGAGGTCTCGTTAAACAAAGTACGTAATCCCAAGATTGTAAGCGAAGATATGGACACAAAGAATGAAATCCCTAAAAATATCACTATATTCAAGGGTGCCAACTTAAATCTAGTAACCCTTTGGTCGATGAATTTTGTATATTAAACTTGGCTAACAAGTGGGGGGCGTCTAATTAATAAACATAAAAGCTCCTCCTAATCGACCTACTCTGACCACACAATTGTTCTATCGTAAGCCGTGAGAAGGCGAAGACTATCTCTCACTGTTCTTAAGTAGCTAATTGAATTAGTTTTCCTGTATATTCTTTTGAAGAGGCTGCCTAAGAAAAAATGTTTGGGGTCTCTGTTCTAAGTTTATACAATTGAGCAGGGACTTTTGATTTGTCACTAAACTACCATAACCTTAGTTATTTGTTTATTTGAAATTTTGCAAAATTATTTAATTTTGAGTTATTTCAAGCAACAATGTCACTTAATTCGTTAAAAAAATACGAATATATCGAAATAGAATTGAAAAATGGTGAAATTTATAAAGGGAACTTATCATTTTTTGACGAAAGACTATTAGAAATGTGGAACATTGAATTCGATGGCAAACCACAAGATATTTGTCTAACATTCTATCGAAGTGAAATCCGTAACCTTAAACGCTTATCACAGCCTGGAACTAATCCGGAACAAACAGATAATGATGACGAAAACTCCAGTCAAACTGAAGAGGAACTCTTAGCAGAATTTTTAACAATAAATGGTGTCAACTATGCTAAAGCTTCAGAAAATACTAAAGATCTAGAAATTGTACCGAAAATGAATGAAATTGAATTCGGTAGATTTACAAAAATGATCGATACTTACGTTTATATCGGCAAATTTGGGGAGGAATTCAATCGATCAATAGCACAATTGTCGCGATGTCAATGTGTTGGTGTTGTAGGATTGGGTTTTAAAGAGAACGTAAAAGTAATGAGTTTTTTAGCATTTAGTAGTATAAATGAGATTTTCATCTACGATTTACTACAATTGCAATCATTGGATTCGTTAAAAGTAATCTTCGAATCGCCGTTTATCAGAAAAATCGTCCACAATGGCAAACAACTTTATACTCACCTACGCCATCATTATAATACCAAAATTAATAATCTATTCGATACACAGGTTAGAGGTCGAATTGAGATCTTCATCAAAAAATGTGAATTAATTATATTTCTAGATAGCTGATTCGGTGATTTCCAAGAGAGATGAGGCGAAGGCGGCCACAAGAAGTCTTCCTGCATGTCTAGCACACCGTTACAGAATACCAAAATTATTCTATGATAAGTCGGTTCAATATACCGATTGGTGGGATCGACCATTACCCAGAAACGATAAACGTTTAATTGGATATTTGGTGGTGTTCCTTCGGAAATTATACAATGATTTGGACCGATTACTGTTGAAAGACTTATATCAGAGAACACATAGTGAATATGAAGCGTACAGCAGCCAGTCGGATGTGGATTTGGTTTTCAGGAATGCGCGTATAGTAAAAACGCGTCCTAACCGGCTACCAAATCCATAAGACTACTGTTTTTGTTTGGTAATTTTTCATCTATATTTCATTATTTTGGGTATAAATTTGGAAAACCCCTTTTCGTTTGTAAAATTCTTAATCGGAAGTGGCAAATATTTTTTTATAATAAACAAAATTTGGGCGAAAGGCCCTTTCGTTTAAAACTTAAAACTCTGATAATTTATTTAACGTTTTCAGTAGTTCCATTTGACCCGTCGCTAGAAATCAGTTAATAGCGAGTAGATTACTGAACATTGAATAATTACAAATGTTTTTTTATTTTTATATTTAATAATGTTGTGATTATTATGATTAGATTAAAGAAAAATTTAACATTACAAAATATATATTATATCTATCACAGATATGTCCACTATTGAGAAAATGTACGACTATCATTTAAAATATCTAAAAATTAAAAAAATGAGAATAATTGTGTAACGCGATCCATTTTCCACAGTACTTCAAACTCTTGAAGTGACCAAAAAGATAATTCAATAGAAAATATACAAAACGTCCCAGCCCAGGGAATCACCTTTCATAACTTCTTCAATCATCAAAATATTCGAAAGAATTACTCCTAGGTAACCTATTTGGAGTCTTTGATAATAACTGAAGAAGTTATGAAAGGTGATTGCTTGAACTGGAACAATCTGTATACAGGCTCGGCACAAGAACCAGATACTGAATTTTTTTGGCAGATTCTCTGTAGAGTTTAATTGTACCGTGGAAAATGGGTGATCTTTCAAAACGTATCGATCAAATACTGACTTGGCTGTCCAATCATAAGTTGACGTATTCAAATTTTCAATAGCCCGTTGTCTACCAGATCCGATTCCAGATAAAGGATCCTTCCAAATCGATGGCATTTCAACTTTACCTTTAACACAACAATTATTGATCGTTTATTTCTAAATAAATTTCAAATATACTTGGTTTGTTTGCAAATAATGTAATATTTGAGTCTCGACGTACACCAGACGGTTGACCGGCCACATAACGCGATACACTCAAATACTGACTTCTGGCCGTACCTGCACTGGCTTTAGCCAACGGCTCCAGTATATCTTGCAGATTATATTGGCTCAAATTGATTTTATTCTGTTTAACTTGTTCACTATTATTTGTAGGATTAGTTGTAGTATGTAATTGAATTTTACTCCTTCAACAAAACAATTTTTTATTAATGTTTTTTCGTGTTTGCATCAAATTACCCTAAAATATCAGCAAAATCATCCTCGGAATAATCATTACCTAAACCCCATGAGATTTTTTTGTTTTGCTGTAAAACGCGTGCCGATGATCGATTCAATTTCGAACTATTCAAATAGTATTTGTTAGCATAATCGGATTGTCCAAAACTATAAAGAATAGGCGCTTGTTGTTTATCATTATTATGTACAGGTTTGATTAACGATTGAATATTGATTTGTACAGATGGTTGAATATTTGTCGCATGATTGTATTGTTGATGTTTTGTTTGTGTCGATTGATTATTATTTGTAATATTTGGTAATTGTGTAACAGCTATTGGTGGTGGTTCTTGTTGTTGATTACTATTGATTGGATTTTGACGTAGTGTAGTTTGCAGGACAGCACTATAAGCTTGTTGGCCAACCTATAAAATTATAATAATTCGTAGTTATTCGACAATACAATCAAATTATTAGAAAACCTGGAAATATTGGTGTTTTAAAGCGGATTGTGCAGTTGGTCGTAATACTGGATTCCAATTTAAAAGGCCATCCATTAGATCCACAGCTATTGGACTGGCTTGCGGTACAACATCACTGAGTGGTGTTTTGGTGAAATATGGGAATTTGAAACCGGCAGCACCGGCTAGTTGGTAGCCTTCCGGCCACTGTTTCTATAAAATTCAACAAATTGTACAACAAAACATACATTGTGGCATCTCATCTAGGCACGAAGTTGGAAGTCTCTACGAATATGGTCTTGGATGTCAACGTGCTTAGATAAAACGCCGTCACTGTATAGATTTAAGCCGATTTTCACAGTATACAGTTGGAAGGCAAAAAAATCTAATGCACAATGAATAAAGTATTTGCACTATAAAATAAGACCTTCACGTAAATAGAAAATGTATCGATTTTTATGAAAAATTCAAGAGTTCTAGCAACAATTGCTTTAATAATCGATGTTATTATCAAGAGTGGAGAGTATAGTTTTTCCCAGAAGAATCTATTTTTCGTATAGGAAATAATTTAACACGTTGACTGCCGCTCGCATTTACGCATTTTGCTTATACGCGGTCACCGGTGACTCCCACGACAGCCAACGTGTTAATAAAGTTTGCATTAATGATAGTAATTAACTTGTTTCGGTCTTGTTTTGTTGTGCTGCTAATAGCTACCTTATCGGGTGTGCCCAGAATAGCACAAATTTTATACAATTGATCGGTCTCTGTGGTGCCCGGAAATAATGGTCGGTACGTATAAATTTCCGCCGTAATACAACCAACCGCCCATAAATCGATGGGACTACTGTAAATTGTTGAATGTAATAGAACTTCCGGTGCACGATACCATCTAGTTGAAACGTAATCGGTGTACGGTGGACGTGAACGTATCTCACGTACCAAACCAAAATCGGCGATTTTAATCAATTCAGGCCCGGAACATAGGATGTTTTCCGGTTTTAGATCGCGATGAAAGAAACCATGACGATGTATAAAAGCTAAACCTTGCAATATCTACAATGAAATAATTAGTTAAATATTTAAGAATCGGGTATTGAATTGTATCACTTGATATAACATATTCCGTATTGTGGCTTCGGGCAATGGGACACGTCGATCTTTGATTAATTGATACAGATTCTCTTGCATGTATTCGAAAACGAAATAGAGAACGTCATTTTCACGGATGACTTCTTTCAGTTTGACAACGTTCGAATGGTGCAACTTCTTCAGTGACTACAAACGAACAATTTAAACACTGATTGATATTGTAAATTGAACTTACCTTAACTTCACGTAGATTCATCGCTTCATCCCATGAGTAGTATTTCCGTTTCATTCGTTTAATTGCGACTTTCTCACCAGTATCTTTCCGTTGGCCCAAGACAACAGATCCATATGTACCATCGCCTAATTGATGCAGTGTAATGTAGCGATTCATCGTATTAATTACTACACATTCTACGAAATAAAAAAATTAAAAAATCAAAAATAAAATACTGGACAAAAATTTCGTTGCTGTTGTTAGTCGAATGGAAACCAACCAACCGACTAACCACCTATACGGCAGGTGGTTTGTTATTAGTCCAACGTTTTTGTCCTTCTAAATATTGATTATTTTTCGATGATGTGAACATTTCTACAGTGATAGTAGTAGAAAATGAGTAGAGTTGTAAACTTGTTTTCATCTATTTATTCATTTATATTGTCATGTCTATTGGATGATATGGTGATTTGTTAATAACGGATCAATGAGAATAGAAATCAATTATTTCGAATAAAATCGTCGATTGTAGTCGCCCACAGGTAAACTACACGAGGTCGAAAACATTGCTTTTATAAATATCGGTATATAGAGTAGTTTATTCTCTAGGATTAATTTTGAAAGAGGATTAATATTTTTATTTGAATATTAAAGATTAATCGGAATCTTCAAACCACAGAATCGTGATATCTCCGGTAAATCTGCAATAGTTTTTTATCGTTGAGCCATAATATCGATTGACACACTTTTAGAGAAGTTGGCAATAAAAAGCAACATTAATACGCATTTTTTTTTAGAAATTTCGGTGTTCCAAAACGCTTGTAGCTTAAGAGGTGGATTAACGTATCGATCCGATTATGGGACGTGAAATTGTGCAAAATTCAAGTCTTCGTTCTATAACTTTCCACGCTGAAAAAGCATCCAAAAGACCTTGTTATTATGAATCTAAAGTTCAATATTTTTTGGAATTATATTGAGACTTTTGCGAATTAATTTCAACTTCTGCAAACTAGAATGTGTCAATTGCAAATGAGAACAACGGGACAAAAAAAATGCATGCAATTGCGTTTAGTTCTAGTGGTCCCAATCAAGATTTATAAAACCAGTCTCAACCACATAATAGCCCTTAAAGTCCTTAAAGATTCAATTTGTAAATAGATGAAAAATACTGAGCTTTGGAGATGTTTTTAGTAAATTGTAAATTTTGCAGGGTGAATTTCAACTCTTATTTTCTACCTGACACGAATCAAAAAATAGATATGTTGGTGGGGTGGAAAGTTCCGGGCCTATACAAGAAAACAACGTTTTTTCGGGATTTTTTCAATTCATTTTTCCAAATCTCCAATACGTTCTTTATTATTTAAAAGTCTCTTTCCTCCAAGCCGTTTTGCAAATCGGCGAACAGATGATAATCACTCGGAGCCAGATCTGGTGAGTATGGAGGATGCTCGAGCAATTCGAGCCGCAATTTGTTGAGTTTTGCCATTGCTAGGACTGAAGTGTGAGCCAAAGCATTGCCCTGATGGAAAGCCACAATATTCCTCATTTATTGTTCTACCATTTTCTAGATAATCGATATAAAATGTCGCCATCAGTTTGTTGTCTCTTCTCGACCCACTTTTGGTGAACCCAAGCTGAAGGCAATTCGTTGAAATCCGTTTTCAGTGCAGTTTTTGTTCAGGGGTGAGCAAACGCGGCACCCACCTTGGGCACAGCTTGTTAATGACCAAATGTTCATGTAAAATATTACGGACGCGTTCTGTTAATATCTTTACAGTCTCTGCTAACTCACTGATTCTTATACGTCGATCAGCTAAAACGATTTTATGCACATTTTCGATGATTTCTAGCGTATTCGCTTCAGGGGGCGCCCACTTCGCGGCTCATCTTTGGTGCTTGTTCGACCGATCTTGAATTTTGCAATACAACGTTTAAAGGTGGTAGCCGATGGAGCGGACTCTCCCAATGTCGAATTAAGCTCTTTTATGATTTGCTTTGCAGCAAAGCTTTTTAGAAAAAGTGTTTAATCATAGCAGGAATTTTTAATATTCCCCTCTTTCCGCTTCAATTTAACGCACTTGAAATTTTGACAGTAAGCTAATAAAGGATGAAACAACACAAAATCGCCGACAAAACCGTTACAACGCTAGCTCTGTATGAGGCCCGGAATTTTTCACCCCGCCCTCGAATCCTGTAGAAGTTTTGTCAATGAATTTTTCCGCAAAATTTTATGGCATCTATAAAATAACCTTATCTCAAACAAAGTAAAGAATCTTTGATTTGGAGCACAGTTGAGTTCAAGCGATAAAAATAACAATTACCTGGCGTTGAAACATTCTAAATTGATTTCGTAGTTATTTGGAGCAGTATTGAACGTATCTTTAGATATATTATCGTTTCCTTAGTATTAATCCAGGAAGTAAGATAAAACCGTCAACTGTTATTTGAATCTTCAAATTATCAATAGCTTTCCACCTGCAAAGTATTCGTGCGGAACTTGTCAAAAATACTTCCTGACATTTCCACTGTTATCAAATATTAATAACAGAAACTAGATAACTGTAATCGTTACCGTGTAATCGAAGAAATTCAAATTAAGCGTTTCTAGAACGGAACACGTGCATGTTAGATTAGAAGACTCTAATCTATAAAATATTGATTATTCTACAACTCTTCATTGTTTATTCAACAAAAAAAAAAAAGAAAACAGAGAAGAGAATAGGGGCGACCGCATTTAACGACACGAAATATTCTAAAACTGGAGCATCGCCTTATCAAACATTAAGGATAAAGTTATTGAGGGGTTTATAATAAATTTATATTACACACTTCATCGATACGTGATTGTTGTCTTTTTTAATATCATGTATATTTATATATACACACACAGAAAAAAAGGACACAAGCAAATAATATCAAAATAACTTAATTTGTAGTGTATCACAGAACTATTAAGAAAGTTACATTCAAGATTATTATTATTATTAAAAGATGATGAGAAATTACACATCGGGCACTTTACTGTGCTGGAATTCGACATTTAAAAAGTACCTACAAATTGCTTACTAATTTAATTTTTTCACTAACAACCCATAAACAATACAAAACAAAAAAATGATAGGTGTATGTAAAGCTTTATGATTCTTTCTTCTCTCTATAATGATGATAATAATAATACTAATAATGTGATATGCAACCAAATCTAAACATTTTAATGCTTACGTTTTAGAAAAGACAGGTGATAACATTTAAAAGTTGCAATTTCGACAATGATGATGGGTAAATATGTTGTCTTTTTTTTTAAATGAAGAAAAAAGTAAATTATAAAAAATTCTATAAATAAATCCCGCCTGAGTAAAAACGTTGGAATAAATAAATAATTAGCTGCTATTACAAACAAAACTCCTTTAAAATGTGCAAACAATAAGAAACTCAACAAATTTAAAAAAATTAATACAGTTAGTGATTTTTGCTTATTATCTAACGAAAATACACCGTCAAATTCAAAAATTTTACACAACCATGCGATTCAAAACCTTAAAGTGAATTCACTCCTGCTAATTGATAGTTACACTTAAGAATCGGTGAATTTCTATATTATGCTTTGTTTTTTGTTTTTTTTTGAAAAGAGAAAACTCGTCTTGTTGCACATTTAAAAGGGGGCCCAATTAAATAGGGGGGGAATTTAAAATTGTTTTTCAACAACCAAAGAATAAGCAGCTAATCATAGCGGCATTTTCTCACCCCTGGCCCCCCCTTATGTCATACATATTCTAATGGTGAACGTTTGCCTTTGCCTTGTTGTTCCACTAGACGTTCAATTAATTTCTTAATCTCTGAAAATATCCATACCGATGATGTTAATGTTGTTAAAAATAACATATCCATTAATGTTAATTTTTCCGTTTGGAAAATACTTTGTAATGGTGGGAAATATACAACTAATAATTGACCAATCACTGATAATGTTACAGCAATTAGAAACATACGATTCGAGAATAGACCAATTTGGAAAACGCTCTTTGTTTGTGAACGACACGATAATGCATTCCACATATCGAAGAAGACGAAACATGTGAACGTCATTGTGGTGTCACGTGCCGTTATGCCTTCCGAACTCATCTAAACACGAAAAAAAACGACAAATTAATTAAGTAATTACTAAATTGTAATTAATATATCAAGGGCGTTATGAGGCAAATTAATTTTATTTTTGTTTTTTAATGACTGCAAAAAAGATTGTTTACCATAGCAACGGGCTATTATTTTTCATAACGCCATCGCAACGCCATAATAGCCCGTCGTCAAGTAAACAATTATTAATCGTTTTGATATCTATTAATGGTCCAATAATATATACGTGTGACATAAAAATAATAACGTACTTCTTTTTTGAAAACCCATAAAGTACCAGCAATAATAAATAGGGCAGATAGTAGAACATTAACGATCAATTTGCGCGTTATCATCGGTTCTTTTGTATTGCGCGGTTTCTGTTTCACAACATCTTTTTCAACCGGTTCAACACCTAAACTTTGCGCCGGCGGACCATCCATAATAATATTAATCCATAGTATTTGCATAGCATTCAATGGATTCGGTATACCCATCAATGTGGCTAATGCAATCAATGATAATGCCGCTATTGATGTTGATAATTGGAAACGAACGAAATTTCGTATATTATAAAAGATACTTTTGCCCTCTTCAATTGCAGCACTACAAAAAAAAATTACGATAATCTATCAACCGTATCAATTATGATTAAAATTTACATAATTGTATAGAAATCATCATCAACTAGTATCATATCGGCGGCTTCTTTACACACATCGGTACCATTTTTACCCATAGCGATACCAATATCGGCCTTCTTCAATGCAACACCATCATTAACACCATCACCGGTCATACCGACAATTTGGCCGGATCTTTGTAATGATTTAACAATAGTTAATTTGTTTTTCGGTGATACTCTATAGAAAACTGTAGCATGAGTGATTGCAGCATCTAATTCAGTTTCAGTAGCGAATGTATCTAATTGTTCCCCAGATATTACTTGTGATGGTAAAGTTTCCAGACCAATAGTTTGTGCTAGAATTTCAATTAAATGAAATCAATTTTATTAAAAATTTATTTGATTTAATCTACCAATAGCAACGGCAGTATCTGCAGCATCACCAGTTACCATCTTAACTTTTACACCAGATTGTGATAAGATATTAATAGCTTCACGTACTAATGGTCTTGGTGGATCACATATACCAACAATACCCATATAAACTAGATCTTGTAATGTTGGTCCTTTTGCTAATGCAATAACACGTAAACCTTTCCGTCCAATCTCATGGGCTTCAGCAATAAAATCTTGTTCTTTTTTCGTTGTCATTGTTTGTGTACTACCATTCCAACTGAATTTCGTACATTTTGGTAATATCTTTTCGATTGCACCTTTTACAAAAAATATTTCCGTTTTATCACTATCATATTTTGATATACATTTAACAGCCATCATTTTAGTTTCTGAACTAAATGGATATTCTTGTAAACGTACATAACGATCAGCTACATTATACATGCCGTGTTTCATTGCGGCAGCAATTAGAGCACCTTCTGTTGGTTGACCAAATAGTGATTCATTGTGGATTTGGGCGTTGTTACAAACGGCTCCCACCTAACAGGAAAAAGCTTATTTTAATCAAATTACAAAAAAGCTGAGGAAAGATGAGATCATGGTGTAATCATGACTGTGATCTTTATGTAGGGCATCAAGTATTAATAAATAAAAAAAACTTCAAATTCTAGAAGATTGCAAACACACCGTCCATGAATCTAACTTGTCTATAAACGATTATACCGGCTGGAGCGTTTTTGATGGTTTTGTAGGCATTTCTGTAATAGTTTTTCAAGACTAGTCAGAAGGTGTGATTAGATTTTTGTTATGTTCTTTTGTTTTCACGTTATTTCCGGTTCTTCATCTTATATTTTCTATCTCATAAACTTCAAAGCAACTTCACTTCTTTCTCGTTGTTTCTAATGATGTTTTGGGGCGATTTATCCAATTGGATTTTGTCAAGTTTTTATATTTAATCTATTGCTTATTAAATTGATTAATTTTTAGATTGTAAAAGCGTTTTGTGTTGGTAAAACTAGCAAAGCACTGGTGCAACTAAAGACGTGCCGGAAATACCGATAAAGTAGTTAATGTGACTAATTTGAAAATATGACAAATTGGAGTTCATGCAGGAGTTGAAAAAAATATCGAATTGAATATTCGGACTGCCTTTGATGCGAAACGTCTCGTTGCTTTAAAACTATTATTCAGCCTCAAAGGAGTTCAAAATAGAAGCATTTGAAGCAAGGTCAATTAATAGAAAAATAAATAGCTCGAGTCTATGGCCGTTCAATATTGTTTACTATGCAAAATTATATAGTAAATAGAATTCAGACGTAAACATTTTAAATAAAAAATCTCATCAATGAAATTGATAAACAATCTTACGTAAATAGCAATAGACACGAGTTATTTATCTAATAATTAAGGTTGCTTCAAACGCTTTTATTTTGAACAGTTTTGAGGCCGAAATGTCAGACTTTTTAAAGCAAAAGGCCCTTTCGCATCAAAAGTAGTCCAAATTCTCAATTTGGATTTTTTTTAAAACTCTTGTATGAATTCCAAAATTTTGTGCCACATGAACATTTTTACTATCCAAAGGAAGCTTATTCTACTTTAGATTCTTGAAGATTTTTTCCAGCTTTGTCCACAAATAACCAATACTTATTCTACAGTTTATACAGGTTAGGCTCACTATTGTATTGTGTTCTAGTTACTTTAAAAAATGTGAAGAGTTATTTAGAGAAATTCGATTTTGCACGAGAAAATTATAAAAATTAAATGAAAAATTGAAAAACTTGAAGAATCTGAAGTACAACATCTAAGCTTCTTTTGGATAATAAAAGTGTTGATGTGGGTAGTTTGGGAATATAACAAAAAAGCAGTTAATTTTAATAAAGTTGCTATAAAATTTTTACAAGTTTGGGGGGGGGGGA
Organism: Epicauta chinensis; assembly: GCA_021725515.1. NCBI lineage: Eukaryota > Metazoa > Arthropoda > Insecta > Coleoptera > Meloidae > Epicauta > Epicauta chinensis. The sequence continues at coordinate 142,097 of JAEDXX010000023.1, forward strand.
TATTTAATTTCTTTGTCGATTTTTTGAAAATTTTTGAGGCGAACGTCCCATATTTCAGGAATATTCTGTGAAAAATTCAAGTCGATCCGAGAAAAATTGACGGAGCTACATCATTTTTAGTATAAGTGCCTCAAATGCAATTTTCAGCGCATGCATGGAAAATTGCTCCCAAAATTTTGACATTGCTGCTCATATAGCAGAATTAATATTCAACAAAGGTAGTTTTGCTTGCTATCCATCATGTGTAATAAGAGTACTGACGACTCTATGTAAGTAAAAAAAAATTATCCCTTTATGATGAGTTTTGAAATTTCTCAATGTCAAACTTTAAATCGATTTTCCCGCAACTTGCTTTTTAAAAGTCGGTGGGCACTGTCACTCAAAATCTACTGAACTTTTTCTATACATATTTACCGGGTAACACTGTCTTGTTTTTTTTTAATTTTAAGTATTTTTTATAGGGGTTCAAATGTTGTTTTTTGGTCGAAAATCGAGTTTTTGACTTTAAAATGCCACCAAAAATCCAAAAATGAGGGCTACATAGATAAATTTATAAACTAACAGAATCGCTTGAGGTTTTTGTTTTCGATGATCCAGTCTTGAGTTCTGATGTCCACCGCAAAACGTTTTTTTTCCCCGAGGCGCCTGACAAGAGTTGCTGCCACTGGCTCAAATCTTTATATTTTTTAACGCAAATTTCACAGAGTATTCTTGAAATGTGACTTGACAATACCCCATTGGAATAATATCATTCAGATTAACTGTTTCTTCAATAAAAAGTCATAAAAATATGCCTTTTTTTGACCGAATTAATCCCCCCTTTAAATGACTCACCTTGTATATTTGGAAGCAGAAATGATAAGCAATTTAATGAGCAATAGGTTCCATTAAAAAAGTAAGATTGTGTCATATTTAGAAAACGGTAGAAGCTAGATAAAATGCAATTAAATAAATCCAATCAGCATTAAAAACTGCAATAAAGATAATAAGAAAAAAACAAATTTTTAATAGTTTACGAGATATAAGGCACCTTCGAAAGCTTGAAAAAAATAACAAAACTGTAAATGACTGAAAAACAAAGAATATATCAAAAAGTTTTAATCTTTAAAAAGTAGGATGCCAATGTGCCATACGTTGTTTCTAATAGGAAAAATGCAAAACCATCGAAAACGAGCCATGTATGGGAATTTAAAAAAAGTTACGTTTTCTATGCAATAAAATCATTGCACTTAAATTTCTAGACAGCTACAAAGTTTATCGTTTACTTTTCTTTTATATTCTTTCAACCTATAGCAATCAACTATTTTTATTGTTAAATATTACCTCTAATAATGAACAAACACTCTCTCTGGCTCTATCCGACGAATCACATTTATGTAATAAAACTTGTCCATGATCATTATAACCAGCACCTGTTAATTCAGCAATATAACCATCGGCCGTTACCAGAACGGTAACAGTCATTTCATTTCGTGTTATTGTTCCTGTTTTATCTGAACAAATAACATTAACACAACCTAAAGTTTCAACTGTTGGTAAACGTTTAACAATTGCATTCCTTTTTGCCATACGCATAACACCTAATGCTAATGTTACAGTGACAACAATCGGTAATCCTTTGAAATGAAATTATTTAATTTTTATAAAGAATTCTAAATAAGGTAAGCATAAATACAATTATACCTTCTGGTATTGCTGCAACAGCTAAACTCACACCAATTGTAAACATTTCTAATATAACTTTGCCTTGTAACCAACCAACTAACATAATTAAACCAATTATACAAAATGAATATAATGATAATTGTGCCCCTAAACTATCCATTGATTTTTGTAATGGTGTTTTGGGTGCTTCCTCTTCCAACATCATTTTAAATACGGAACCAAATTCACTATTTGCACCTGTACTAACAACAATACCTTTCCCATTACCGCAACGTACCAATGTACCCATAAAACCGATATTAATATTTGATGAATGTGCACCATTTGGACGTGATATTGATAAAATACTTTTACGTGCCGGTTCTGTTTCACCAGTAAAACTACTCTCATCAATTGTTAGATCGGTCGCTTCAAATAAACGTACATCGGCTGGTACACGATCACCAACATTTAAATAGACAATATCACCAGGCACCAGTTCACGGGCTAGGAACGTATCGGGACTACCTTCACGTAAACTAGAACATTTTATATTTTACAGTAATTGTATAAATCTTTAAAAATAATTTTTTACCAATGACAAGAAGGTGGGACTAGTTTCGTTAATTCTTGTAATGATTTCTCTGAACGGTATTCTTGCACAAATGCCACGGTGACTACAATAACTATAGCTACGGTAATACTGATAGCATCATCGAATTGTTTCATACTAACTGATACTAGAGCTGATGCTAATAATAATAAAATTAGTGGATTTTTGAATTGTTCTAAATATTTCTTCCATGGTGGTTCAACGTCTTTCACGCAAAATTCATTGTATCTAGAAATAAAACAGAATCACTTTGTTAATAAATTTGTCGATATCCTTCGGATTTTAGAAATAAGCAAGATTAATAGTTGCATTTCCAGTAGGTACCGCATAAATTGTCTGTCCACGTCATGTCTTTATTAGTCTCGCTTTTGACATAAATTTTACAACATTTACATAACACGATAATAATCATGACTATAGAGGAAACGTGTAGAATGCAGAATTTTGGCGTTAATAAGGAAGTGTGCTAGATTTGCAGAAGGCATTGTCTTCTTGAAAGACTGCAAAATTTATATTTTTATATTGAGTAATATTACATAAATAAAAAATGCATTTCTCCTAAACGTGTGACGTGTACATTTAAAATTCAATAGAAAAATTAATTTACCCAATAATTTGGCGGCGATGTGTTGCCTCTTGCCATGTTAAGCCTCTCCTTACATCCACACGTAATCGACTGGCGACTTCTTCATGTTCAAGACTGCTTGCTTCAGTTGTTGTTAACCACATTTTTGATTCAGTTGTTTCCTCCTAATAATAAATAATAAAGATAACAGAAATAATTTCAAATTTGTTTTTATTTTTATGTTGTTGTAATAAATAGGTTTTTTTTTTGTTTTATTGTTGTAAATGGTTATCGTTATCATTTATGGTTTTAGTTATAGTTGATTTATCACATAACAATGGTTTGAAATTGTATAATGAAAATATTTATTAAAACAATTTAATATTTGTGTGTTTTCATTTAATAAAATTAAAATAAGTTTATAAATGATTCACGAAATATAATTTAAACAACAACCAATGTCAGGTTTACAAAAATAATCAGTAATATAAAATAAGTTGTTATCACGATTGAATTTTGTGATAAAAATACAATATCTACGTCATTCGATTGATTTTATAAAGCATAAAATTGCAAAATTTCCATCAGTTGGGTACCTGATATCGCATCAAAATATCAACGTTTGAACGAATTCGTGTGGAAAATTTTAAACTGGCTACAAAAGGATTTATGTGCATGAAAAATAAGGGATACTCAACACAAACTTTTCATATGATAAAGCTATTAATTGATTAGTAGCTTTTGTTGAGACCAAATTGTCTTTCCTCTCCAAGTTTAAGTTGACTTAAGACCATCATCTTCAATTTCAAAATCTGCTTTGTATCAAGTCAGCACAATTTTGTTAAAATCAACTTAATGTAGATCCGTTTTATCTTAAATTTCTCAAACTTAAGTCCGATCTTAAGCGTTAACAACCTTCTTATCTCTTTACATACGGATCGTTATCCACAAAGAACGACTTAAATCTGTGGTAAAACTGAATAGTAAAGAGATAATAATTTCGAAGTTTAAGATCAATATTTAGTTGAAAGAAATTTAAGGTGAATCGGGCTTTGGAAATGGTAAAGTTCAATTTTAACTTTGTTAAGAATAAGCGACCTTTACGAACCACTTGATCAAACCAGACTAATAGTTTGTTCATTCGATATTTGAGTATAAAAGATATTAAAATGTCCATTTTTTTTTTAATTTTCCATGTTCAAAATGACAAGAAAATGAGTCAATATGAGTACTACAATAATAATTATTATCATGATAAAAAAAAACAACTATAATTGATATAAATAGCTAATTATTCATAGACAAAACACCTAATATACCTATAATAGATAATATACCTAATGTTCCATCAAGGCATCATGGGTTCAACTTCAACTCTCAAATCAATTAAAAGTTTAAATTGCTTATGTCCATGAGTAACGAGCGATTACTAAATTAATCATAGATTATGTGATTTTTTTTTAAATGGACTTTTATCTACATAATATCCCATAAAAATTTCCGTAAAACAAGAACAATGAATATTTGATCTGATTTTGCATTCATTTCCCTTTCTATGTAACGCAATTACAAAAAAATATATGTTCTGTTAGAAAATATCCTTATCTCCTTTGATTTCCTGGTGTTTCCGAAATCTTCCGGTTACGAAAAATTGCAAATATTTCTTCATAACATATTGTCGTCTGCAATTCTATCAATTAAGACGCAAAGATGTCGAAAAATCGAATCCAAATTAGATCAAAATACTAACATCGTAAGAGTTAAGAATTTTTTTAAGTTTAAAGGACTTCTTAAGGGACATTTGAGTCAAATACGAATTGGTGTTACATAACAGATGCAAAAGACAATAGTTATGAAATAATATTGTATACACGCGTTTCCCATTCATGGATGAACGAAAAATAGACGTGAATTTCCTGTTTATTATTGGTGCTTTTTTTTATTGTTTTGATACGAAAATCCATATCTAATTGATGATATTCCCAAGGATTATTATTTAACATAAAATACACGAGAATTATTATTAAACTTTCAAAGATAATAAGAACAAAGTAACAACTAACATGCATTACCGTGGATAAAAATACTTATAGAAATAATTTTCTATTTTGATGGTAAATGCAAGAACTCACCTCTTTTTGTTCATCTTCTTTTTTCTTTCGTTTAAACAAATTTATAAATGGACCACAATTTACCATACTCTGTTTATTGTTTTAGTTGTTACGTTTAGTAATACAAAAAAATTATAATTTGTTGATGTTGCTAGTTAGCAATCTACCTGTTCAAGTAATTATTTTCCGGTATCAAGCTCTTTAAATTACCTGTCCAATAAAGTGGAGGGGAAAATGGAATAATGAAAACAAAATTTTTTGGGAAAAAAACAACAACGAATAAGTAAAAAATTAATTGTAATTACTGATTTATTCTACTTATTTCGTTGTATTTTTATTCTTTTTAATACATCTTTGCAATAGAGTATAAAATGATTAATTTCTGTTAACACGAGCGCAAAAAAGAATCGTATTTAATTAATAATTAATAGCAAAAATTTTATAGTCAATTGTGTGAAATTGTAAAAACAGAAATATATTAATGAAATTGTTAATATTCTTTAAGCTCCTTGAATTGTTTTATAATAAAATCCATTGACCATAACAGAAATTAATGTTTCTTATTAAATGCAGATCTTATTACAATTACCAAGGTCAAAATGAATTATTATTATTATTATTATTATCATCATTATTGTTTTTGTAACAATAATTATATAATTTTCCCTGATAAATCTTTGATTGGAACTTGAAACTTTTAAACAAATTATTATTTATTCCCAAAATTCTAGCAGACAAAAATAATAATATAAAAACAGTCATTTAGTAATTATTTAAATTTTTATTATCGATTAATGCAAAGTGCATCCGACAAAAACGTGTTTTTAATTAATATTATTCGATAGATGTTTAAAATCTAAATACTAAATAGTACTAGTAGGCCATGATTTGAAGGATTATTTATTGTAAAAACTGACAAAAATATCAAAATTATTATAATTATTTATAGGAAAACTATTCATTTGTTTCTTATTAATTGATCTAGTGACTTTCGAATCATAGAGTTGCATGAATTTTGACATCTTGTCTGGCGAAATTTTATACTACAATAATGTACCAAGTATACTTGTGTAAAAATGGAAAATGTAGTAATTTTTTCCCTAACGTTGGTATTGATTTTGACAACTCTCAAAAATCGTAAACAAAATCAACAAAATACATAGTAATTTTTGGTAACATATACAACCACTAATACTCAATCAAAAAAAAAAACAATGTTCAATTGTTATATCAGTAACACCAACTCCCACCAATTTCCCTAAATATCAAATCTAGCAATTTTTTTTTTGTAAAAAAGGGCAGAAAATACGCAAAATAGAAAAAAATAGTATAAAAAACTCGTGTCAGAAGTCGTATATTGCACTTGTCCTTTAGAAAACTCGCGCTTCGTCTCTCGTTTTCTAAATTTCAACTCGTGCAATAATTGTCGACTTCTGACACTTGTTTTTTAATATACTATTTTTTTTATTTTGTGTCAATAATAGCGCTATTATTAAACTCGCTACTGTGTAATAATGGAAAATGTAGTAATTCTTTTCCCTAACGTTGGTATTGATTTTGACAAACGTCAAAAATCGTAAACAGAATCAACAAAATATACCAAATTTGCTGGTTGAACGTGAATGTCAAACGTCAAATGTGCAACTGAACGCCTTAAAAATACCTATATTTCCACATATACGGCATATACTTGGGGAATTTTTTTGACACATTTGACGTTTAAAAATTCACCTTCAATCAGCAAACGGGGTATACATAGTAATTTTTGATAACATATGCAACCACTAATACATCAAACAATGTTCAATTGTTTTTTTAGTAACACCAACTCCCACCAATTTCCCTAAATATCAAATCTCGCACATTTTTTTGTAAAAAAGAGCACAAAATACGCAAAATAGAAATAAATGTCCAACTGAACACTCCAAAAGTCCCTATTCGTTTGTTTACATATTTTTTTGTCACCTCAAAATTTATTAACATTACGATTGCTTTGTGCCTTTGACTTTTTTAAAGAAATTTTATGACTTTCAAAATCGTTTTATATTTCAAACACCATACCACGTAGTTAGGAGTTTTTGAAGTATCTAACCAGTAAATTTGGTATACCTGAATCTACTTCATAAATCACACACTACAGATTCAAGTCTACCAACTGAAATCTAGTAAGAATTTGGTCATTGTATGCACTATACCTAATATAAAAGTAAACGAGTTGTATATGTATTTATAATTTGGGATTAAATATATATCAATAATTATCCCATAATATAAGAATTGTGTTTTTTTTTATTGTGAACTAGGCCCATTAGGTGATTTTTTTGTTATATTACCTATTGTTTTTTATTGTTTTAAATTTAATAGTAATCTACAATTTTACGGGGATTTCAATTTATTAAGTTGTCATTCGAACAATTTAAAAGAGAACAACATAGTTACCCAACTTGAAAAATTAATTGTTTTTTTTTTCTTCATTGTAATATATTTTATTATTTATTGTTTCAAATAAAAACAATTTCAATATTGAATAATTAGTGATAATTTTTTCGTTATTAAATAATCGACAAGTTGTCACAAACAAAACATTTTTAATTATTAGATAAGCAAGATATTGTTGAAATCGAAAAAAAATGCTAATTTTATATTAATTACGATCATTATAAATTATATTTTTTTAAAATTATTTACATAAAAAATTAGTTGTTTATTATTAAATAATGTAAAAAACATAATTTAGTAGTAGGCTCTGCTATAGTTTATCCAAGCTTTGCGTTTATAATATTGTGCAACCTAATATATTAAAAGTCCCTAACCTTCTCATATAAGTAAGTGAAAGATTTTGCCGGTTAGTGACATTTCTATTATTTGCAATTATACGCTAAAAGCACCGATGTATACTCTGTCCAAAAATTAAATATAATATTTCAAATTAGAGATGATAGGTTATAGGCAACTTAATGTTTGAAAAGTTCCTAACTTTTACATGTTGACATGAAAGAAAAAGAATATTATATTGTGGCACTCCTGTTTGAATAAAACTCTACGCGTTTGTTTACATAATTTCGTGGTAATTTTTTCCTATTAACCCTGAAGTTCAATATATTATATTTCTATGAAGATTGCAAAACCCTTTTCGAAACATTTTTCAGTTTAATACAATAAAGAATTTAAATTTTGAGGTCTTATAGAGGGACTATTTTTCGTTGCGTAGGTTAGCTGTATTTTTGTCATTTGAAATTTTATACTTAATTTTTGGACGGAGTATAGTATATTAGAAGTAATTTTTAATTTATAAAGTTTCCATCTCTAAAATGGCAAATACTTTTATATTAGTTATTGTGAATTTTTTCGTCAATTTTGCGAATATACAATAACTCCAGTATTAATTTATCACCGAAAATTTATATTTTATAATTAATTCCAAAATATCTTCAGTTATTGATTAACAAACAACTATTTGTTATTCAGATTATCTTAATAGTTGGCTATGAATTAATTTGGGAGTTAGCAATTTATTACGTTAAGTTGGTCCAACTGTGAAAATCAATTGTTTTGTATTTTAATTATTGATAAACTTTTATTGTTTTTACATTTTTTTTATTTATTCTTTAAATTATTGCAATAATATTGAAATAATCGTTGTATGTTTCCAGTAATAATGTTGTAATTTCAGTAATTATAATTAAAAACATAAGAAACGAGACCTACATAATGGTTGCTTGATTCTTATAAAACGTTTTAATTATTGTAAATTTCTGGAGCTTGGATCAATAACTTGTATTAAGGGATTCGAGAAACCTATCCAATAACTACTTTCAAGGACCACTCTAATAACCGTAATAAAAACCTTTTTAATGTTTCACTAGAACATTACGTGTAACATACTGACTGGTTCATAGAAGAATAATAACAATGCGGTATTTACAGTATCGATCGTCTCTCTACATACGTATAGATTATACGATTAAATATGGAAAAAGAGCATATCAGGAAATACCGAAATTACGCCATAATTCGGCTAGGTCAAGAATAACCAGGAAAACCAGCACTAATTAATTTAATTTAGGAACAATACTCACCAAATGATTTGGTTGTTTGAATTCATCATCTATTTCTTTAAAATTCTGTGATAGTTTCGCATATTTTGTGTTCGATGAAGATTTTTTCATGCTTTCGATTTTAGTTTGTTCGAGATTCCTTTATTAAATCTAGTAATTAAATTAAACTAATTCATCATTTTAAAAACGAATTTTTAGAATTATCGAGAACGACACGATTTCGGCGGCACATATTTCACCATTCATCTCACAAAACACACAGGCATTTGACACACATCTACACATCTGTCAAAGTTACTGTCAGAAAATTTTGACAGCATTGACGCAATAACGATTGCTGGCTAATTGTAGCTCAACGTCATACTATATTTCATTTTATTTGTTACTATTAGATCAATTTATTATTCAAATTACAAATAATAGCAAATATTTACATTTGCCTTCCTGAATATCATAACGATTTGATAAGATTTTTATTTATAATTATTAAATTATATATAGGGATAGTAAAAATGACAACGTCGGAATTGCGTCCTGTGTTTAGTTGCGATCTGGATGTTATTCGATTGTTACCATGGTGATATAGTAATGGCGGCAAATTCAAAAATCAAATCGTTAGATTTTTCTATATAAATAATTCGTTTGCTAGAGTATGCCTTTAATTTTAGAAACCAACACAGACAAAAATCACATTTATAATAATTGATAAGTGACCTATATTTGAGTCAATTTGGTGTTAATATCAAAATATTTATATGTATAATATTGTTAAAATAATCACAAAAAAAAGAGCAATAACTGAAACATCCATTTCCTACAAAATAAATTACGTTAATTTATATACAATATCCATCCAAACAGAACAGATATTAAGTTATTATTACTATGATTACAAAAAATGTTACAAAGCCGGTCCTGTGCCATCGTCTAAATCAAAGAAAGATTCCCTCGATGTTTCATCGATACGATGTAGATTCTCTAAAGTGGACGCCATAATTCGTAGATTATCAACACCACATAACAATTGTCTAGAAAATTATGATTTTTTAGAAAATTCTAATAATCCTGATCATATGATTTACCTTAATGAATGTTCGGCGGTTGTAGCTGCCGCTCTCAATTCTTGAGCTAAACGTCGTGAATGCAAAATCTCACTTTGTGTGTGATAATCATGACCGCCGCCAGCGGCCCCCTCTTCGCCACGTAATGCACGATTCTCTTTTCTCAGTCTTTGAACTTCAGCCTACAATTAGAAGTTATTAAAAACGATCTTTTTTTGTACATATATAGAAAAATTAATCACATTGCTCCTCTGTAAATTCTCCTCAACTTGTTCTAGAGCTCTAGTGAGATTTTCGGTATATTCACGTTCTCTACTACGGGCACTCTCTAATTCTTTCGTTAAATTCTCGATACACATTGTCTGTTCGGCTAATTGTTGACGAGCAATATCCAGATCTCGTCTCAGTCTTTCACATTCACGTTCCGGGCTCTCGACACATTGATTGTCGGATTGTTGGGTCCGTACAGCACCATCAGTCAGAAAATCCGGTAAACTCTTCGATACGCCTACCTACAATCAATCATAATCGAGTGATAATCATAGAATTATAGAAATATTTACTTCGCTTGATGAACAATTTCTTGAATTGTGTTGTACCGAATCGCCACCAATTGGTAAATCTAATGGGAAACCGTTCTGTTGCCGTCGTATTGGTAAATCTAATGGTATCGATAAATCGTCATTATCACACCGTTGACGATCAAATTCTTGACTAGATTCAATATTGATTCGATTATTACTATTTCTATTTGGTGTGAAGTCCGGCAAATTAATATTCAAATTAAAATTACTATTCGTATTATTCCCTAAATAACATTGTTCAACAACTATATGGTCTTGTACGAAATCGGGTAAGGCGGATGATAATTCCGAAATGAGTCGTGTTGGTTGTTTCGATTTCGTACCAGTTGGTCGAGTGGTTCTCGACGTTGTTGTTGTTGTTGTTGGTGTTGTGGATGATGTACCATTATTCTGTATCACTTCTAAATCGGATACACTAGCAATTGGTCGGCCTTCACAATACACTTTCGGTCTGGCTCCTTTGTTTTGATAACTAGCAGCATCACAACGTAGGAAATGTTTAAATGAAAACGGATTGTCTTCTCGACGATTGTTGTTGGTTGATTCAGCACCTGTACGATTTAACTTGTTTTAAATCGACGATTCGATTGAATTGAATACATTTTATACCTGGATTTGATGAATTCGAACAACCACCTAACCTATTTGTTTCGTTAGTACGGAGTAAATCGTCACCTAAATCCAAGTCTAAGCTAGGTGTTGCTTCATCTAAATTTGTGTCAATGTTGTTCAAGCGATTATCTTGTTTGTTATTCGTATTATTTGATGGTTCTCTATTTTCAGCCATTGTATTTGTTAAAAAATAAACTTATTGTTATACGAAAGAGTGTCAATCAAAAACATTTTGACATGTAACTGTTCGCCGCCATGGGCCTTGTTGCCAAATCTACTGGTAATATATGCCGAAATTCTTTAACTAAAATACAGTGTGACCCTGTTTACCGACACCCAATAATCGACTGAACACATTCTGAACGGCACGCGTTAGAAGTGAAACTTCTTAGGTTAGAGGTGATGTTCATTTTTAGGATTAGGATACGGTTATGTGGGATTCAATTAATGAATTATTTTCTTTCTGTCGTTGCCTGAAGGCTCGATTTTTTTCTGTAGTTGTCTTTTTCTGCATTTCACTTATCACAAAACAATATTCATATACTAAATTCATCGACCAAAGGGTTCCTAGATTTAAATTGGTGCCCGTGAATATAGTGATATGTTTAGGGACTTATTTGTTTGTGTCCTTATCCTCACTTACAATCCTGGGATTACGTACTTTATTTAACGAGGCATCTGTCAAAACTAGTAACCCTTTGCTCGATGAATTCACTATATATAATTTAACACCTTTAATTACTATTATAAATACAAAAATCATAAATCGCGGTAAGCCTGGACAATTTAGTTTCGTTGCAGAGGGCACTGTACATCGATCAATTACACCAACTTTAGACCTTAGTGTTTATTTTACATAGTTGGCAGAACCGACAGAGTATAAATGACGATATGGCAACGCTCCCACTTTTTCCTCTCTGTCTGTTAGGGGGAAGTGTTACAATATAACTCATGGTATCCGGCATTTTCGGCAAGCTTTGAAAAAAAAATTACTATACTCCGTCCAAAAATTAAGTATAAAATTCCAAATGACAGAAATGCAGCGAACCTACGCAACGAAAAATAGTCCCTCTATTAAGACCCCAAAATTTAAATTCTTTATTGTATTAAACTGAAAATTGTTTCGAAAAGGATTTTACAATCTGCAAACAAATATAATATATCGAACTTCAGGGTTAATAGAGAAAAACTTACCACGAAATTATGTAAACAAATGCGTAGAGTTTTATTCAAACAGGAGTGCCACAATATAATATTCTTTTTCTTTCATGTCAACATTTAAAAGTTAGGAACTTTTCAAACATTAAGTTCATCCCTATCATCTCTAATTTTATATTTATTTTTTGGACAGAGTATACCACTGACTGACTGAAAAATTGATGCCAGCAATGAAACACGAATTTTGTTGACCGGGAATTAAGTCTAAAGTTTTCGTTATCAGAAATCTGGATAAATTTATAAAAATTGTATCGGCTCAAAAATGGTGGAGGCGCCGGGTGAACAAATTCTGCAATTTCTCGCAATTTTTGATTCTTTTCAAAGTAAAATATTGATAAGAATTCAAAAAAAGCCCCCTCCCCCTTTTCGAATAGGGTTCAAACTCAAAGGCGGGTGGTTTGCCTAAAAATGGAACAAAAATAAAAATCTCAATGTACTATACTAAATCTTGCTTTCAAATTAAAGGGTCGTCAAGTATTACGTATGCAAATCTGGGGGTGAAGAGGGTTCAATTTTTCATTAATTTTTCTGTCAAAGGGGTGGAAGGATAGATAAAAGTCTTAAGTAAATACAAGAAATAATCTCCAGTGGCTGTACTACTGGTACTATTTGTTATGTCTTATCATTTGGAGGGGATGTGGGGTTTACAAATACTTGAACTATCCCTTAATTATGAGTTTGTAAGCCCTGCATCCTCCTTAAATTTAGCACTGTACATGTTCTTGCAACTTTTATTCTTCTTATTTCACGGCTAAAACATCCTCTGATAATCAGCTAGGAGTAAAGAATTTGGCAGCGTTTTTTGAGTTCTTATAATGAACTTACTTGAGTCTCCATCTAGCTATAATCCTGAATAGCTTTCATAAGGGCTATTCGGATTAGGTGTAGGAAGGCAATCAAACTTTAGAGGTCTTGCTACTTAAACTTTTTCTTTGCAATCGATTTCGACAAATCAAATTCAACGTGCGAGAGTAAATTTGCATGCTAAAGCTTCAATTTGGGAAGCATGCCTTTAAAACTAATTGACTTGCATAATTTTGGATTTAATTGAAAATGGGTAACCTTCTAGTTAATTAAGTCCTTAGTAAACTTTGTAAGTTAATCAGAGTAATAAAAATTTAGTTCTAAGCGTCTGAGCGCAGCAGGTTTCGGTCTGGACATACTTAAGTACTTATGAAGTGTCCCGGTCGAAAACTTAACTCAGTACTCTCAGTAATTTACTAAGTTTATTAAGAATTTATTTCGGCCGAACATACCCAATGAGAAGTAGGAGTTTTTAGAGCAAAGATGAAGTTTTAGAATCGCAAACTCGAACTCTATTTAATCTGGGCGTACGATTTTATTTATGAATCTAAAAAACAATATAGTCAGAAAGTTGTCGTCCCACCCTGAGCTACGCCCATGTTATGTGAAGAAATTGGAAAAAATCAGTAGATCTACAGAAAGTTAATTGATTAGACATTGTTGCATCGTTTTGCATCCTCGATAATTTTGGCAATTATTGGAAATTAATAAACAAAATAGTACCTTTAATGGCAAAAATTTAGGATCATGAGCATTTTTCTTAAAATCTTTATAAATATAATTAACAATTAAACAATTTCATAGAAAAAATTGATTACTATTACCAACATAAAACAAAATCATAAAATTCCCTAGATGCTGTTGATGAAAAGCGTCCTGTCAACAAACCTGTCATTGTTCTAAGATGTAGTTGTAATCCAAAATAATCCAAAATAAAATTATCTATTAAAAGTATCATAAATTAACGATCTACAGACAGATAAGACTCAATTACACTTATATAGAACAATGTACCGGAAAATTTACAGAACATTTCCATTTATCTTATCAGATCCATTGTGATTAATCAGCCACAACTTAATTGAAAAAAAAATAACAATAATTTAATGTTAGACACCACATTGATTGCCGTTGATTGATAATTCTGTTGTGATTAGTGTTGTTGAAATTCGGGTGGAACATGTCGGGCGGTGGTAATAAGAAGAAAGTAACAAAAACACAAGGTTGGGAGGAGGCTGGCTCTGAATTCTATCAAGAAAGCTATCCCACCGACACCGAATTCGAGGTACTACAAAAAGATGCCAAACACCTTGCCACTCTATTACCCAGCAAACAAACCCGAGCAGGTTGTATTGTTGTACTTTAAACAATCAGATAAAAATAATGATTTATTTTATGATAAAACAGCCGCAACAACAATGCGTTTTCGTACCAACGACAGTCGTACAATGCGTCGACAGACCTCATCACGTTCAAGACGCGAATCAACAGTCCACCGGCGTACATCGACCATCGGTGGTGGTGATGTCCAAGTGTCGATGTTACCGGATCTATCCGAAAATCTATCAACTGAAGCCACCACATGGGACGAGATAATGCTGATCAAAGCCATGCCGATTCCGATGGCGCAGAAGAAGGAGATGAAGGCGAAAATTCTGGTTTGTCTTATTCTATAATTCATGAATAATCATATAAAACTATAACTATTTTAATAGAATGAACCCAATTTACGGCTACAAGGCTACGAACAATTCAAATGGAAACGTAGAAAGATGTGGCGACAGATCCAGATATACCTAAGAGAATGTGTATTGAAATTGGAATTGTGGAAGAATGATTTGAAGCAAATCGAAGGCCATTTCGGGACAGGTGTAGTCTCCTATTTTCTATTCTTAAAGTGGTTGTTCTATTTGAATCTATTCGTATTCACGTTAACTTTCCTCTTTATTATACTACCAACAATAATCAACAATAATAATAATGATTATTTGAACAGTACGTATTGTAGAGAGATCATTAATCAACAAGATACAGATTTCGTTACAATTCTGTTACATTTAATGCAAGGCACTGGTTTCATGGAGTGCAGTATATTATTTAACGGTTATTATACAAACCAAACAATAATCTATACAGATTCTGATAATAATGAATACTATTATAATCTTCCATTAGCTTACATTTTAATAACAATAATCTGTTTGATTGTATCATTGATAGCAATTATGAAAACGGCTGTAAAAGGTTTTCGTGAACATTTAATTGAGGGCGAAGGACAATTCTATCAGTATTGTAATTTGATTTTTGGCGGTTGGGATTTTTGTATAGACAATGCGAAAACTGCCAAAATCAAACATAAAGCTCTATACAATGAGATTAAGGCGAATTTAGAGACGCAACGTTTAGAAGAATTACGCCAGAATCGTACAAAAAGTGAACGTATCAAATTGATTTTAAAACGTTTTATTATTAATTTATTAGTTATAATAATATTGATCTGTTGTGGTTGTGCTATTTATTATATATTTGTTTATAGTAATGAACAATTACAACAAATCAATAATAATGAAGAGTGTCGACAAGATTTCGAACAATTATACTATCATTATTTACCATCAATTATTATTGTTTGTTTCAATACAATAATACCGTTGGTTTTTTATTATTTGATCAAATTGGAGAATTATAGTCCATGGTATGAGGTGCGTGTAGAATTACTTCGTACAGTTTTCTTACGTTTATCATCATTAATTGTATTATATGCAAGTTTAGATAAAACATTAAATAATCACAAGAATGTATATCAATGTAATAGTAATATCGATTGTTGGGAAACGTTCGTTGGCCAACAGATCTACAAATTAGTTTTAACCGATTTCTTTACACAAATATTTTTAATATTCTTCATAAATCTACCAAGATCATTATTAGATAAATATTTTAATTATATAAAATTTGTCAAATTAATCGGTGAACAAACATTTCATCTACCAACACACGTCTTAGATGTTGCCTATTCACAAACATTATGTTGGTTGGGTTTATTCTTTGCACCATTATTATCATTAATTTGTTTAATTGTATTCTTTTTAATATTTCCATTAAAACGTTTCCAATGTTTAATAAATAGTAAACCGAGTATAATAATTTATCGTGTATCACGTTCAAAATCAATGTTTATGATAATATTATTAATAACATTAACATTTGCTTTATTACCATTAATTTATACAATCACCGAAATACAACCATCATTAAATTGTGGTCCATTTCGTAATTACAATACAATATGGTCGTATATGGTTGATTGTTTTCATAAAACACCGAAATTATTACGTGATTGTATATTCTTTCTATCAACACCCGGTTTTTCTATAGCAATTATAATTTTATTGATATTATTTTTATATTATTATCATGCCATTAATTCAGCTAATAGACATATGGTAATGGTGTTAAAGAATCAATTAATATTAGAGGGACATGATAAACAATTCTTATTAGAAAGACTGAGTAAATTTATTAAACATCAAGAGAATCAGAAACGTTTAAGGCATGTTGAATTGATGCAACAACAACAACAACAAGAGGGTGATACTAATATATCGTAATCTAGTCATTATTTGTAATATTACTCATTATTGTAATTTTGTTATAATTTAACAATAGGAATTACACAAAACTATCTTCCAAATGTTGATCACTTCCTTGTTTTGTGAAATTTGTATTGTTTTAGAAACTATAAGCTATCTATCTATCTATATTTATATATATTTAATTTATCAACACTATTAGTTCCAGTAATTACAGACTGTTCCAAATCGTTGGATACCAGCCAGTGTTTTGTAATTATTTACAAATCTATGGAGTGCTCGAAATTGTTGTGGAGTTTACAAAGCAACAATCACTGCAGGTATTATTTTGTATTTTGATTCTGGTAAAATTGTCTAGTGTTTACTTTTCTTACTAGTAAATTACACAATTTTCATAGTTGACTATTTGAAATTTCAAATAGTCTGTTTGTGTGCTCGAAATGAGTTTAAAAAAGATCGTATTATTATTAATTAAAATTAAATCAAACATTTGCCCTTATAATTTTATCTGTTGATTAAAATAACTAGTGTTCAGGGTCATGGCTGTTTTTGAGTGTTACATAATAGCTGATGTACATCTGCACTAGGGTGCTTCATTTCAGAGCAAAAAATTTTGTTTTCAAGTCCCACCTGAAAGTCTTGTAGTCGGTGGAAAAACAAAAATTTTGAGCCGCATAGTAGCTCTTAATTCCGATTTTAACCCGTTGCTAATCCATTTTTTATTTTTCCTATTTAAATAACATTGAAAAGTAATTTTTCTATTTTGCATCCATAATAGCGCTATTATTAAACTCGCTACTGTATCGAAATGTGCTCATTTTGATACTAGTGCTGAAAAGTAAAATGTAGGAATTTTTTTCCACTAGGTTGGTAACATTTTCATTGATTTTGACAACTGTCAAAAATCCTAAAAACACGATACTTAATATACCGCTTTTCGTACTGATCTTTGGATTTATCGAGTAGTAAATTGCTTCCTGCATAAGCAATATGGCGAAAAACACAATTGACTAAGAGTGAAAAATAAAACAATTGAAGTTTCCTAGCTGAATGTTCAATTGTTTTTTTTTTTAGTAACACCAACTCCCACCAATTTCCCTAAATATTAAATCTCGCAATTTTTTGCAAAAAAGGGTACAAAATAGGCAAAATAGAAAAAATTGTATAAAGAACTTGTGACAGAAGTCGTATATTGCACTCGTCCTTTAGAAAACTCCCGGCTCCGCCGCTCGTTTTCTAAACTTGGACTCGTGCAATAATAGGCGACTTCTGACACTTGTTCTTTAATATACTAATTTTTTTTTAACTTTTTCCTTCCGCTCACCGTCTTAATTTTTTTTTCGTATTTTGACTTATTGGCTCTTGTAGAGGACTAAATTTGCTACGAAAAACGTCCTTTGATTCGAGTCCGTAACTCGATTAGATTTCTTCACAAATCGCTTCTTATATTAAAATTTTATATTTTAAGAGGCTGTAGCTACTAAACTATGAGAGTTACGACAAATTGTTTAATTACAAAAATTGTAGGGCATAAAATTTCCTACAAAATTGTTCTTGACATTTTTTATCCATTTTCAATAGTTTTTGCGCTAGATGAGATTTCACGTTATTTTTACGAAATTTTAATATAAGAAGATTTGTGACGAAATCTAATTGAGTTACCGACACGACTCAAAAGACCTTTTTTGTAGAAAATTTAGTCCTCTACAAGAGCCAATAAGTCAAAATACGAAAAAAAAGACTTAATACGGTGAGTGGAAGGAAAAAATTTTTGTTTTTTCACCGACTACAAGATTTTCAGGTGGGACTTCAAAAAAAAAAATTCTCGCTCTGAAATGAAGCACCCTAATCTGCACGTCTTTGTTTTATTATCATACGACCCAGAACTCTAGTAATTGTTGTGCGATAGGACAGGCTGTATAATTCTAAAATAATTACTTATAGGTCATTCCATCGTGACATTTTAACTCATTTTCTAATGATCTTTTGGATAACTTAGAAGTGTTATTGAAGTATAAAATGTATTTTTTTTTCTTCGATTCTACTCTTAGATACTTATTCCGAAATATAATGTAGCAAAAAATCTGAATCTCTATCTTTAACTTGTATTAATTATTAAGATTATTATCAGTGACGAGTGGGATACGAATTATCCTATGGTTTTTGCATTCAGATACCTAATAGTGAAATTCAGATCAATTTTAAGCCTTAGTTTTGGATTTGCACGTTGTTTGAAAACCAAAGTGGCTATTTTTTTTACAAGGTGACAAAGGTCACCTTTCATGGAATGTATACTGAGAATGTTTGTATTCTCTGTGCAAAAATATTCAAACATATTCCACCCAAGAACGGCCACTCTGTTTACACCAGAGTGAAAAATGAATCAAAAATGCATTTATTTAACTGTGTCCTCGTTTCTTTATACTAGCCTGTAACGGTCTATATGATTCAGTTTAAGAATAATCAAAAAATATTTAGCCAATTTGGAGATTTTGGATATTTGCTTTTAAATGTTTCGATCGACAAAAAAAATATCATAAAGATCTCGTGCCTCTATTTTTATAAAAATCTAGATAACAAGTACTTGTTTCAAAACAGTCTGAGGAAATTACTTATTATGATTATCAAAAGTTCATTGTTTAATTAATAAATACTTTAAAACAGCATATATCAAGATATTAAAAAAAAAACTTATTTACGTCAAGTATTTGTTTAATAAAATTCATCTCGAACGTAGGATATGGCGACGAATTATCTGTGAAATTATCAATTTTTTTGCAAGAGTAAAGTTCGCATTTAGTCAATCGAATAAAATTCTTCAAAATAACAATAACTAAAGCAGCATTTCCCAAAAGAGAGGAGTGACGTCAGGCAACAGTATTCTAGTAAACCAGGGGTTCCCAAAGTTTTTTGTAGGAGGGCCAATTCAGTATTTCCCAAATTTTTTGCGGGCCAGAAAAAAAACGGAATTATATCAACAGTTATTACAAACTAATAATCTATTAATTATCATTAACAAAAACAAATGCAAATTAGACATATCGTCCCCTTTCTGGGTATATCTTGTATCTACAAAATCGTAATTTTTCAGAAATCAATAAAAACTGTCTTTAATTATCAAAAATACATAAATATTAATAATAAATATCAAATTCAGACTCTTCGTGTCAATTTATAAAGATTAACGAAAATTTCATGATAATTGGCAATCAAGAGCTGATGATGATTTCTGTGGATGATTTTACGTAGATACGAGTTTTTGCTATAAACTTCTATGTAGATACGAGGTTATAATTTAAAAAAAAATTACTTAAGATCATTAAAATAGATTTTTTGATACAAAACTTATCTACCAGTTTAATTAAAGTATTATTAGAAAGTTATACCAGTAAACAATGAGTTAGCAGTGCCATGTAAACAATTTCTGCGGTGTTTAAATCAGAGGGTGTAGATACGAGGTAAATAGAGACCTCTAAAAAAGTTTCTATTGTTTTTCTGCACATTTTAAGTTGTTTTACATTAAATTAGAGAGTACTCATTGATGTTTTCTACTAAAAATCTCAATTTCGCAAAAAATGTAGTTACGAGCTATACCCAGAAAGGGGACGATATTACACTAAAAAAATATATATAAACTCAACATTATTTTATGGCATTTTATTCGTAATATTTTATATACTAGTTACTCATTTATTATTTAATAAAAATATAAATTATCGCATTCATGTCGCGGGCCGCATTTGCAGGGTTTGCGGGCCGCATTTTAGGAACCTCTGTAGTAAACAAACAAATTAGAGCTTTATACAGTAGTGGCCAATGAAACAAGCATTATTACACACAACTTTGATTGGTTTCCCTTACTCTAGACGTTTTTTTTTTATTGAAATCATAGATTATCGAAAAAATTTCTCTATAAACCAATTATATGCAAAGTGTAGACGTTCTGACAAAAGCAGGGCCCAACTGGCCTTAACTATGATCGGACAATTGCTCGGTTGGCTGCTGCTTCAATTACCAATCCACCCCTGGACGAAAATCACAAATATTAGAACGTCTTAATGAATATTTGATCAGTTAGGTTTAGAAAAATAGCAAAACACTAGACAATTGCCGTAGAGAATTCAATACAAAAAAAAGCTTTTTTTTTGAAATACTTGAATATCAATCTGTAATAAAGGTGTAAATTGGAATGGAACAGTCTGTACCATGATCTCTGATTATTTAAATAGGATAACACAAAACGTATGATGCCAAATAAAGGATAACACAAATAAACCTGCCAATTATTGTTTGATTTATCGATAAAACTATAGAGAACAATTTATTTAAACTATTATATCATAGAAATGTTTTGTGTATTGAATTTTATTTTTAAATGTATACGATTTTTATTTATTTATTTATCAATACAGTAAAGGCACACTTTGATTACTATTTGCAATTATTTCCTTATTCTTCAACAATAGGACTGTGTAACTGAAAACATATCGTTTTACTATCATTCGATTTAATAATAAAAATAAACTTACAGCTTCCGCAATATCAATCCAATCTAAAGCTTGTACGATCCGATCATTTCTGCTTGGTATTTTATCCCAATTCCAATGTATGATCGATTTGAAATTATTCGTCACATAAAATTTACGATCTTCCTTATCGGTTTGTGGTCGAATTTTCTCCTCCACCACAATTCCAATATAGTTTTCTGGCAGATTTATCTGTTGGCCTTTCAGTGGATAACCTCTAAATGTTGCGGTTAATACTACAAAAAAATCCAACATTAACAAATATTGTATTTCATTGGTATTAATTATTAGCAATATTTTATGTACTGTTATCATCAGTGGTTCGTACATATGGATCGAAATAATTTGAAATGTTCGCATCTTCATCTGTATAAATCTTACATGGTAAACTTTGGATTTTACTTTCTGATTTTTTTAAAGCCGCATTATCTTTCCCTGCAAATATATGAGTTGCCATATTATTTAAACAAATTGGTGTTAATTATATTTGGTATTAATTAATATTTGATTTGTAGATAAACTTTTAACAGCAAAAATTTGTAAATATCGGTCGATTTAGGGGATTTTCGTTTTTCACTAAAACAGTTGTCCAACATGTAATTATTAAGTTTATTTTAAGCGTTAATTTTGTTTAAATATAAATAAGCTTGATTATGTATCCTGTGGGATCAAGAAGCTGTGACACTGAATAGATAATTCACAATTTCCCATTTTCTATTCAATTTTTATCAATTCTAAGCAATACGATAAGTAGTGATTTTTTTGTTTGCATATTGGTAGTAGTGTGATAGCCACAAATTCGAGTGTTGATTGGCTGAAAATGTTATTGAGTAATCAGCGCCCTCTTTTCTTGTTTTCACAAGTTCAATTTGAGGTTAACTCAAAATAAAAACGTGTTTAGTGGGTGCTTAGCATTTTGTGTTTTTCTCCAATAAAACTGTGTTTACACACGCGATAACCACAGAAATTTGTGTATTTATTGTGTCCCAATTATAAATAAAACCAATGGGTAGACCAGGTGTGTTATTTTAATTGAAATAATTGCGTTTAGAATATAACACCTTCGTCACGTGTTGTACAATTGTTTGAAATTATCGTCTCTTGCAGGTTTCTCGAGAGGTGGAGGCGGCGGTGGTGGTCGAGGCGGTGGCGGTGGTCGAGGTGGCGGAGGACGAGGCGGTCGTGGTGGCTTCGGCGGCCGACCTAGTGGCGGCGGCGGTGATGGTGGTGGAGGTTTCGGCGGCCGATCTAGTGGTGGTTTTGGTAAACGTGACAGTCGTGGAGGCGGTCGCGGAGGTCGTGGTGGTGGTGGCCGTGGGGGTCGTCCTAGTGGTGGACGCGGTGGTAGAGGCGGCGGCGGCGGTGGCGGCTTTAAAGGTGGCAAGACTGTAGTTGTTGAACCGCATCGTCATGAAGGCGTTTTCATTGCTCGTGGTAAAGAAGATGCGTTGGTTACATTGAATTTAGTACCCGGTTCAGAAGTCTATGGAGAAAAACGGATATCTGTAGAGGTATTGAGTTGATAATTTGAAATTTATATGAAATTTCATGCTTTTTTTGTAATTTTCATGATAGAATGGTACTGAGAAAACTGAATACAGAGTATGGAATCCATTCCGTAGTAAATTAGCTGCAGCTATATTGGGTGGTGTTGATAAAATCCATATAAGTCCTGGTAGTAAAGTTTTATATCTAGGTGCCGCTTCAGGTACCACTGTTTCACATGTATCCGATATTGTTGGACCGGACGGTTTAGTTTATGCTGTTGAATTTTCACACAGATCCGGTCGTGATCTATTAAATGTGGCCAAAAAACGTACAAATATTATTCCGATCATTGAGGATGCCCGTCATCCTCACAAATATCGTATGTTAGTTGGTATGGTTGATACGATATTCGCTGATGTTGCCCAACCGGATCAAGCTCGAATTGTTGCTATAAATGCGCAAAATTTCTTAAAGAATGGTGGACATTTTGTTATATCAATAAAGGCGTCATGTATTGATTCAACTGCACAACCGGAAGCTGTATTTGCTTCGGAAGTCAAAAAGTTACAAGCCGACAAATTGAAACCACAAGAACAGATCACATTGGAGCCGTACGAAAGGGACCATGCTGTTGTTGTGGGTGTGTACAGACCGCCACCTAAGCAGTAGTTTTTTTTTAATTAGAATTTTTATAATTGCATATAATTTTAAAGTTTCATCAACTTTTAGTGACATAAGAAATGTTTTATCTGAACATCATGGCCTTTATGATGATTAATAAATATTTTTAAGGTACACTTTATGGTTCTAATATAGAGAGAAACCTTTATTGGCGCATCCCTTAATTTCCCTATATCATGTGTAAAAAATACCCAAACGGTAGTTGGTTTTAGAATTTTTCACGATTTGATCCTTACCGCTACATAAAGGTGAGTTTTTTCTTTCAAAATCTACGAAACGACTCAGCATTTTCAGTAAGTCAAAAACTGAAAATCAGAGGCTCTCAAGGGCTATTATGTGGCAGAAACAGATTCTCCATATCTTACTTGGCGATAGAGATATGCACTTTTTAAAGTTTGTACCCCATTCCACCCCTCTATTAAGATATTTTTCAAACAAGTAGCAAATTAAAAACTGAAAGCCGCATGTTTATGGTTTTTTCTTATTTTTAACTTCGTTTTTAGGAAAAATTGAAGTGGAAAACTTTGAAAAACGTATAAATTACGCATATAGCTTTGCCCAATCAACGGCCTCTATTATTTAGTTTTTGAACGACTGAAAAACATTGAACCACTTTCCTTCCTTAAATTTGAGGACGGACACAACTTAAGCGCCATTTAAGCGTAATCTATATTATAGAGCAAAGCAAAAATCAAGGGAATTAAGCGTTTCCAACTGATAATTTATGCATCAGTTGTCAAACAAAGACAATTCTTTTGAGTAGTAATATATTTTTCAAATACGTTTACAAATGGTATATACTCGCATCTAAGCCACAAAACATCTCTGTACATAAAATAATCTTTCTTTTATCAAGAAAACCAAACACAAAGGCCAAATGCTTTTTGTCTCTCTTCCTAACTACCAAGGGAAAAAAGATTTATTGTATTATTTTTTTTACAAGAAAAATCACAAAGAAAAATTCAACACTTAAAACAATTCAATTTTACGTATAATAATTATGTATAAATAAATAACGCATTTGCATCATTCTCGTCACCATCATCATTTCAACAAACAAACTAAAAAAAAAAACGTTCTAAAAATCTATGAAATATTGAGTAAAGGTTAACTATTGCATTTGTGTGTACATTTATCCTGAGGAATTTTTAAAATCTAACAATAGAGATTACAGTACTTGTTCTATTTTCTAGTTAATCCAAAAATGTCCAAAATATTCCGCCAAAATTACCTTTTGTTTTCATTTTAATTATTTATAATTTTGTTATAATTTTTGTTTCCAAAAAAATTCGGGGTTCTCGTCTCAAGTATACCTTAATCTCTATATTTTTTTTTTCTACATTTGTTTTTTTTCTCAATAATTCTATACGCGACCGTATTTATTTCAAGATTATGTCTTTTTTCAAAAATCGTTACAATTACCATCAATCAACAAAAGAAAAAGAGAAATATAATAAATCAGACTGAGCTGAGGTTGAGGAGAAAGTTTAAAATAATTACAATAATATTAATAATATAATAGAATAGGTAGTAATGGATCACAGTTCGTATTTCAAAATAAATATGATCGCGTACGAAACAATTCAACGTTTTTATTTGGCAAAAACTTGACAACAAATTTAATTTTTTGTTTTTTTTTCTTATTTTTTTTTAAATGTAAGTAGTTTAAGTATAAAACTCTGACATGAATTTGTACCTTGCAAACAGCACTATTTTTATTTTAAAAAATATTTTCAACCATTTTTTATAAATGGTTTAACTTTTGTTATCTTTTTTTTTTCTCAAAAAATTCTCCATGAGGATAGCTACATCTGTATATTTACAATATTGACAAAAAGACAAGAACCGTAATTGGTAATAATGCTCAACCATCTACAAAAAAAAAAAAACTAATAATAATCATAATAAAAATCAATAATTAATAAGTATTAATAATAATTAATAACATTTAATAATAATTACTGTATAATGGTATGTATAGGGTAATATATTGTTTTTATATTGAATTCTTCCTCAAAAATTGTGCAAAAATTTCCCAACAAATCAATTTATTTTTTATATTATTGTTTTCCATTGAAACTACTAAAAACTAGCCAATTTAAAGAAATTAAAAGAAAAACCTATTCCAAATCAGTCTTAATTTCGCACCAATTTTCAATGAAATCAACCGGAATCAATGCACAAATATACAGAGTGTTCCACTCAAGAGTATGTCAGCCTCATCTGTGAATTATGCCAGAAAAGCTAGAGATCCGAGATATTATGGAAATATTCAACAATAAGAATATTCTGAATCGATTCATTATCACTGTTTTGTTGGACGCCACAGGTTTGAAACCCATTTCTGTAGATTATTAAGGTGTTTCAATACAATACAGTTGAGGGGATAATGAATCGATTCAAAATGTTCGGTACAACTCACAAACGGGGAGGTACACTTGACTGGAACGCTCTGTACACAAAAAAAATCAAAAACATAATTAAAAAAAAATTAAACAAAAACAATGAGGTATAACAGTAAAAAATTAAAAAAAAGAAATTAAATAAAGGCATACATGTGTTTCTTTGTGAATGTAGTAAATAGTTGTATCGTGTATCTGTGTTTTTTTTTCGTGTGTGTGTTTTATAATTGTGTGTATCTAAAACTTCAAAAATAGATCAATTTTACACAACTAGGCATTAATTTCTAGAAAAAACTGTACAACTTAAAATTACAATATTACATGATTAGAATAACTATGTGATTATACAAAGTTTTGTTTTCTTTTTCTCTTTTATTTATTTTTAACCACTTAAAAATACTCTTATGCAAACTATATTTTAATCAAATTTTTTTCGTTTATTTCTCTTATTTTTTTTGTTTGTTTAATAATAAGGTGCATCTTAATATAATATTATTATAGGTACACACGTTTTTTTTTCTCGTTTTAATCATAATTTTTTTGTTTCGCAAAACTAAATATTGTTAGGCTTTACAACAAGTACATTAATATGATTTTTTTTCGGTTTTTCAATTTTTCCATAAATATCATTTAAAAATATAGTTAGCACAATTAATTTTCTTCCTTGTACACGGTTGTATTTTTAATTTATATATTTTAAATTTCGAAAACTACACTACCAAAATTAATTAGGGGATAAAATTACAAAGCATCGTTAAAATAAATCTCCGATTCAAGTCGATGACTAATACAAATTGTGAACGAGACTTTTATTCAATAGTGTACAATTGTAGGGCATCAAGTGATTTGATTATTCACTATCAACAAATCAAAAGATGATCAGTGAAACTGTATATTAGAGAAACATTTTTAAATACGATCAATTGCAACACGTTTTTGATACAAATCTCCCGTAATGTTTTAGTCACGGACTTGGCCATAAAACTAAATTCTTAACTTTTAGGAACTACAACAAATTTTTTATCCAAATTCACGACGTACACGCTCTCATCTACGGTAATTTTGAAACATAAACTGATATGAATATTATAGCCAATTGTTTGTTTGTTTTTATGTAAAAATACCAGTCTTTTCTTGAATTTTTTGTTTTATATCCCCAATGTGAAGAATATATTGTGTGTCTATGTGTGATTCTATGTTCTGACTAGCTTCTCAATTCAACAATAAAAAAGAAAACCGATAGAAAAGTTGTGAAAAAGAAAAACAATAATCACGCTGCAAAAATTACCTGATAACGGAAACTCATAAACTATATCTACAAATATTTATAAATATATTAGTGTTTGTTTGCTGTAATTGTTTGTCTGTTTTTTATTTTGTTTTTTTTTTAAATCTACTTATGGCTGGACAATTTGTTTTAAAAATTGTTAAACGAAAGAATTTTAAAAAGTTTCTTCAACAATTAATAAATATAGTCTTTTGTATATTTTTAATTTAAATTTTAAACAACTATTTTATTTTTTGAGTGTAAAAAAATAATTGACTTGGTTTATCATTTACGACTTTGGCAAATCGGCAGTTTGTGTGTATGCTTAACAATAATTCTTTAGTGAAACAATTTTTAAAACAAATCAATCATGTGAGCAGTGTGGAACAGGAAGGAGGATCACAATTGTTTTCTGTACATTTTATAAATTAAATGAAAATTAAATTAGACAAAAAAAAGGAAGCAGCTGATTTGTTTCTTTTGTGTATTTTTTTTCGTTTTGTTTTAAAAACTATGGAATGGGTGGGCAGTATGATTTATCCTTTTTGTTTTCGTTTATAATCTCAGAAAAAACAGTAAACTTACAACATCCACTCGACAAAAGACCCAATCATTCACAACAATCAACATGATAATTAATCACAAAAAAAAATACATTTTTTAACATAATACTCAAATTATTGAAAATCAAAAAAAAAACACACTCCCATATTGTTCATTTTTCACTTGAGTCTTTCCTCAATCTATAAACGATTAATAATTATAAACAAAAACTTTTGTTGAACGTTAAGATGATTTTGATTTACCTGTTGAAATTTCACATTTTTAATTCTTCTGCCGTTCGGAAATTTGAGAGTGTCTTTTTAATTCGTAAAGCTGTCAATCTAGCCGTTGCATTATGATACCAACATTCTTTCATCAATTTGACCATAACACGTAATGCTTCACAGCTTTGCCAACGGTTTGGTATATTAGGCCTCTGTTTGTCCATACAAACAACCCTATTTATTCAAAATACAAAGACGAAATATTTACATTACTCAAAATTGGACAAATAAAAGAAAAATTCTACGCATGAGGATTGAACCCCGTAGTTTTGAGCGCTACACG
Source organism: Epicauta chinensis (assembly GCA_021725515.1). NCBI lineage: Eukaryota > Metazoa > Arthropoda > Insecta > Coleoptera > Meloidae > Epicauta > Epicauta chinensis. Next base: position 170,434 of record JAEDXX010000023.1, read on the forward strand.
CAACCACTTGAGCTATTTCATCTTACAATTAACCGAATAAATAATACTAAATGGACGCAAAAAACTTTAAACGCTTTTTTCTCTAGAATGGCTGGGTATACTGCGAGCCTGCAAAAGCTCTCCTTGTAAGGTAAAGATAAACATAGCGTTTTTATATACATAAGTAAAACCAGAAAACTAAGTGAAGTGCGAAAAATTGTATTATTGCTTGGACTGATTTATAGGCAAAACGAACAGTGCATTCGACCCTGCACGTGTTTCGTATTACAGATCGCTTTGGTATATTAGAGGCCTCTGTTTGTCCTAGAAACAGCCCTATTTATTCGCAAATAAAACAAAGACGAAATACAGTCGACATGCAAAGAAAAACAAAGACGAAATATTTATATTACTCAAAATTGGACAAATAAAAAAAAAATTCTCCGCATGAGGATTGAACCACGTAGTTTTGAGCGCGATACGCAACCACTTGAGCTATTTCAACTTACAATTAACCGAATAAATAATACTAAATGGACGCAAAAAACTTTAAACGCTTTTTTCTCTAGAATGGCTGGGTATACTGGAAGCCTGTTTTTGCAGGCTTGTAAGGTCTTTACCTACTTAGCGTTTTTATATACATAAGTAAAACCAGAAAACTAAGTGAAGTGCGAAAAATTGTATTATTGCTTGGACTGATTTATAGGCAAAACGAAAGCACATTCCGCACGTTTCTAAGTAAATGTTGTTTGGTATATTAGGCCTCTATTTGTCCATAGAAATAACCCTATTTATTCAGAAAAACAAAGACGAAATATTTACATGACTCAAAATTGGGCAAATAAAAGAAAAAATCTCCGCATGAGGATTGAAACCTGTAGTTTTGAGCGCAATACAACGACGCAACCACTTGAGCTATTTCAACTTACAATTAACCGAATAAATAATACTAAATGGACGCAAAAAACTTTAAACGCTTTTTTCTCTAGAATGGCTGGGTATACTGTAAGCCTGCAAAAGCTCTCCTTGTAAGGTAAAGATAAACAGCGTTTTTATATACATAAGTAAAACCAGAAAACTAAGTGAAGTGCGAAAAATTGTATTATTGCTTGGACTGATTTATAGGCAAAACGAAAGCACATTCTGCACGTTCCTAAGTAAATGTTGTTTGGTATATTAGGCCTCTGTTTGTCCATAGAAACAATATTTATATTACTCAAAATTGGACAAATAAAAGAAAAATTCTCCGCATGAGGGCTGAACCCCGTAGTTTTGAGCGCGATACGCAACCACTTGAGCTATTTCAACTTACAATTAACCGAATAAATAATACTAAATGGACGCCAAAAACTTTAAACGCTTTTTTCTTTGTAATGGCAGGTTATTGCGCTTTAGTTTTTTAATATGTTGTTAATCTAAAGGTATACTGCAAGCCTGCAAAAGCTCGTTTCGAAATTCATTTCTGAGGTCGTGACCTCTCCTTGTAAGTTAAAGATAAACATAGCGTTTTTAGTTAAGTAAAACCAAAAAACTAAGTGAAGTGCGAAAAATTGTATTATTGCTTGGACTGATTTATAGGCAAAACGAAAGCACGTTTCTAAGTAAATGTTGTTTGGAATATTTGTACAGAAAGGCAAAGATAACTCGTGTTTCTGTTTACCAAAATAAAATATAGAATAATATTGTCTAAAATTCCATAAAAACAGATTTTTTTGGCGAGATCTAAGTATTTATATAGCTTAGTAATTAAAAACAAAAGATTACCGTTTCATTTCTTCTATAGTAGGATCCGATGGTACAGCATCATAAAATGGTAACTGATAATCATCATAAATACCACCAACATTACATCTACGTGCAATCTCCCAAAATATTAAACCTAATGCATAAACATCGGCACGTTTAAATGAATCAAAATGATTTAAATTCATTGTTTCATCAAGTACTTCTGGTGCCATATAACGTTTTGTACCAACACGATTATTTAATGGTATATCAACTGTATCAGTTGTAACATCATGTCGTACAGCTAAACCTAAATCACCAATTGCACATGTACCATTTGATTTAACCAAAATATTTTTTGATTTTAAATCACGATGTGCAATAGCCGGTTTGCCTTGAGTACCCATTATATCCATATGTAAATGTGCTAAACCTGTTGCTATTGATAATGCCATACGTATCATTTCATTCGTATCAACTGTATTACGACTTAAGAAATCAAATAATGATCCAAACTCATGGTAATCAGTTATCAACCATAATTGGGTCCATGTACCATTATCTATATAAAAAAAAACCATAAAAATAAAATCATCAAATTTCATTAATTAGATTACAAAACCTTTATTATCAGCCGCAATGAAACCTAAAATATTATCATGCCTCAACATAACAGTTTGATAAATTTCAGCTTCCCGGAACCATGAGCGTTCTTCACGTGAACTAAAAATTTTAACAGCAACATTCTCGCCACGCCAACGTCCACGCCACACTTCCCCGAAACGTCCTTGTCCAATAATCTCAACTAATTGTATTTGACGGGCTATACTGCGTTGCACCAATAACGGTAATCCTAAATTGCATTTTATATTATAACAACGATATTAAAATTATTATAATCGATATTTATTTAATACCTGAACCACTACCACTGGTCGTCATTTCGATCATGTGCTTCAAACTGACACCCTTCAAAATCGGATGATCGGGCGCCTCAATACTATCCTCACCATGTCGTAGATGATGATGAAGGGCGCCGTTACGTTTCTGATGTGATGTATAAAAGAAATAACCAATAACAACAATAAAACACATTACTAAAGTTGGAAGAATTATAGCTGCCGCTAGTTCCAAAGATGTAAAAGTTATCGATGTTGATCCTAGATTTTGAACAAAAAAAAAAACGAATGATATTACTTGAAAATAAAGAAAAGTAGTTACATAAATTAGTAATGGTGAAAGCACTTACCTTATTGTTTCGACAAATAAAAAATGAAAGAAATTAAATAAAAGACAAGACTACAAGCTAAGCACAAGCAAAATGGAAGCGAGTTGTTAGTTTCTACAAAAAAAGTTGTGCGATTCATTTACAGGAATAATTTTCAAAAAATTATATCAAAATAGCAGACATACACAATTTTTTTTCATGAAATTTTTGGAAAATTGTCTGAAAAATCGTTATCATGCATCCTGTAATAAAAAAACAATAATAGTAACATTGACATTTCGACGAAAGGACAACAGGAAAAAAATTGAAGGATCTTTAACAGTTCACTGACCGTTTTAATAAAATGGTCATCTGATCGTTTTTTCTTGTTTGAATCATACTTTTATTTATTTAATTTTCACAATTTCCAGTATTGTTTATATGAATCTATTAATAATTTTATAGAATCCTTCAATTTTTTTATTTGTAATTTTTTAGGAGGAAAAAATTTGATTTATTTCGTTCAAGACAAGACACATTGGCAGACCAACATTGTAAACGAATTCGCCCTTATAATTTCTGATAATCATAATAATTAACCCAACTTTCTTTAATTGTTTACGAGCATTTTCACCAGAATATAAAAGTCTAACCTTCTATATTAATTTTTCTAGGCAGTATTACATCATTACAAAAATCTGAATTGTCACAGCAGGCCATCACGACCTCAATATAGTCTGGATGATTTGATACATTTTCGTTACAATATTTGGTCGTTATACCACTTGTTTGTACTATCATTGGTATAGTCTTTTTGAACAAACATCTATAAACAAAAAGAAAATTAAACAATAATATCCATAAAAAAAAATAATTACAATAAAGTATCGCACAACAAATTTTAGTTGTTTATGTCCACAAATAACATTATCTAAAAATAGAAGTTATTTACAAAATCTAATTATATAAACTAAAATATTAATGATAATAATTAAAAAAAAATAAACCATGCTCTAAAAAATTGTGCTACTATTATACAAGCGAAGACTGCCACCTGTTACGAAGAGATGTTTTCTTTTCTAAAAGATACGTTATAAAAATAATCAAAAGCCAAATGCTACATTACTAGAATTGTCAATAAACTACAACCTTGTTAGCAAATGTGCTGCTAATAAATAAAGAAGATAAGAGAAAAAAATGCTGCAAGAAATTATCAAAGGAAACAGAAAATTTGTATGTACAAAAAGATGCGAAGTAAATAGAGAAAAAAAAGGTGTGAATCTCGTTTGTTTGAGATAGAAAAGAAGTGTATTTTCAAATTTGTCTCATTTTCTTTTCAATTTTTTTTGTTTTTTGTAATGCTTGTTTTACCTTCAGGCTTTGGCATTAGTTGGGGTGAAAGGCGTACATTGCAGAAATCTTCATCTTTGCAGCACTCCATTACAAATGTCTGATTGATCGGATTCTGCCGATGGCAGAACATGGGATTATTTGGAGGAACTTGTAGGACTCGATCCAGGCACCTAAATTTTTAGTTTTTAATTTTTCTTTTTTTTTTTGATTATAACACAAAATTATAACGCCAATTATTAATAATTTTGTATCAAATATTCAATTTTTTCTTTTGGGAAATTTTGTAAAAGAAAAAATTTTGAACGCCAATTCTATCAAATTTCAAGATGCCAACTTCTCTTTACTAATTTATTGTTTTGATTGATAGCCAGTCTGAGGATAAATAGGATAAATATTAAGGAGTGAAATTGGGGAAATCTAAAATAAAGAGAAGACAAAACAAAACAGCTCTAGCATATTAAGATTATGGAAAATTGTACCTAAAAATTGCCTGTTAACTGCACCAACTTCAATCAAGTTAAATTTCTGCAATTAACATGCAATTAAATATAATAACAATAATAGTAATAATAATAAAACTTGTTAGTTAAAAAAAATCTTGCAACTTTATAACAAACAAATAACTTCAGTTAGCTTAGAGTTAAGGAAAAACTTGTTTGGTTTCATTTCTAATATCAAAAAAATCGGATACGAAAACTGATTAATTTCAACAGGTTATCAAAAGGGAATTTCTTCGTATTTTTTTGGGTGTTTTAAAAAAAGGGAACAAGGGCGGCACACTCTTTTACCTGTACTTTTATCATCGTACTGATACAATTCATCACTAATTGTTGAAGAAGAAGAAGAAGGCACCAAATTTAGTTGGGCCTCTAAGTTGGCATTACAAAAATCCATATGATCACAGCATATATGTGCATCATATTCTTGTGTAGGGGCACGTTGTGGTTGGCACCATTTTGGATCTTCAGGTGGGAAAAAGCCACTTCGGTTTAAACAGCTAAGGCGCAATTTTTTTTAAATAAAACAATTATCATCATCATTATTATCATCGAAAAAAACCGTTCAACTGTTGTTCGTTGTATTTTGGGCATAATAATGTATGAGAGGAACAATTAAAAAAAAAAAATAAAACCGTATTTCCCTCGGAAATTATATAGTTTTACGTTATAATTTCTAATTAAATTGAAATTGAGAATTTCCGAAAGAAATTCAATTAATTTTATACAACAAAAGAGAGATAACGGTGAATTTTCTGTTAATTATTTAATTATTCAATAATAAAAGAACAATTTTATTCTCGCAATTATGTCGGGTAATTTGAAAGTTAATAAGAGAACTGTTGGAGAACTTTAACCATAATTATTATTATTATTTTTTATTATTATTATAAATAAATAATAATCGTAAATATAAACTACCTATGTTTAGTATAACTTCTTTAATGTATTATTTATATTTTGTTTAAACAAAATAAATAAATATTAAAATCAACCGTCTGGACACATATTGATGAGAGAAGGTTTTTTTTGGTCATTGTCATGAGAAAAATCTAAAATTTCAAGGAGAATTGATTTTTTTCTTTTGAACTCTCGGTAAAATTGATGTAATTTTGGATAATAATTTATCAAATAAAAACAAAAACAAAAATACGGGGGGTTGATACAAGGAAATTTAGGAATTTTTGTGATTTAATCGACTGGCTACCAGCAACATTACTTTTATTAATTATTGCTGAACAATTAGATTTTTTGTCACAAGTTCAAATTTTTCTGTTCTTTTTTTTTAACATCATTTTCGTTTATTAAATAATTCAAAAATTACGGCTACGTCTGACAGACGATAATTTATTGACGTTTATAAAGATAAGTGCTTTTTTTGCTCTACGCAAATCTTGTAAATAGTAAAAGGAATAAAAATCGAAAATAAATTTCAATACAGTTGACCATGAAAGCAAAATTTTTTTTTAAATTTCATAAATTGCGTATCATTATTATATATTTACATAAGGATGTCCCATAAATATTGACCCCCTTTTTTTTTGATTCACATCACAGATTATTATGTAAATATTTGAATAAAAGAATTTTCAAAGAAATATCGATTTGTACATTTTTAAAATAGCTTTTTTTTTTATATATATACAGGCTGTTTATTATAACTGTATATATTGAATATACATATTTTCTCATTTGTGAATTGAACTAGAAAACTATCTTAAGAATTTAGCAAGTACCGTTGCAAAGTATTTGGGAATTGCTGGGTCAGCTCTAAAGAAAGTGTGAGAAATAAATTTAGCAACACTGGGACTCAGTTCTATATTTTTCTAATTTGGCCGATGAAAATTTTGAAGTATCACAGGACGAAGTTGGGCTTCTAAACAATACTCTAACCAGGGGCGGCTTTATCATGCCTAATAAAACTTAATCAGTCCAAAAAGGGCCCTACAATTATACCAATATGCGGTTTGTAACTTTATCGAATTTTTTCTCCTTAAAAAAGTTCTTGAAATAATTAGCCTCATGCCCTCAAACAACTACATCCGCTCCTGGCTCTAACAGAAAAACTCCTGACGACTATTATTGTTAATGAAATCTAATGACTTTCAGCTACAATGCAAAAGTCTATAGAGCAAGAATAGTTCTAGTTTACTGTCATGTAAAAAAAATAATTCACAACTCTCGCCAGATATGTCCCAAATAGCTTAGGCTCTTTTCCTATTGCTTTTATTTTCAATATTTGCTTCAAAGAAAAGATCTAACGAGCTTTCGGAACATCTGGTAAGCCGTGTAAATTGTATTTTTACAACTGGCATTCATAAAGTAATTTAGAGACCAAAATGTCAGTCCATTACGACTAGTCTTGCACTATACACCATTATAAAGATATAAGTATAGTAGTATTTTTTTAAATAGTACAAAGCCATAAAACTATTGCCGATTCATTTCTACGCATTGAAGGAACCGATATAGAGACTTCGCCCAACTTCTCTAGTTTCATTCTCTTTTTTTTACATTACAATGTTGAGATAGTGAGATGATCAACTTTACCAGTTGTCACACCTTTTGCAAAATAGTGTATAGTGTATCCAGGAACTGAGTAGAGAGGCCGGGTGATTTATTACGGCTGCAAATCATAAATTCAAGTGTCTTCACAATGGTCCCTCAATATCTATCCGTTTGGAATTTATGACCTAATTGCAATATTTTTATTTATTAGCAACTTCTAGATATTGAGGGACCATTGTGAAGACACTTGAATTTATGATTTACAGCCGTAATAGATCAAATGACAGTTCTACTAAATCGATGGACGTACCATACAGCCCATGGAAGAGGTCCCAAACACTTTCGGAAGTTTTTAAAGCTGCATAAGTTCTATTTATACATAGTCATACTGGAAATAACGGGCTTTTTCAGCCAACATAAACTCCAAAATAATGACAATTAAAGCACAGACCCACTTTATAACTCCATGAAAGTTATTGACCGGATGGCTAAAATTGCTGGTCTTTCTCATTGCACCAGTAGAGAGATAATTTTAGAAATGAATGACCACTTTTATATTTTGAAATCTGCCGAAACGCAAGCAGGTAATCTAGAAATAAATGCATTTGAGAATCACTGATATGCTTTTAAAAGTATCTCCGATGCGACCCAACCACGTGGATTGCTTTCTCTTACATTAATTATAAAGCTCTAATGAACAGAAAAGGAAACATAGCATAGAATCAATTTTAGGAGGGAGTGTTTACGTCTCTCTTGCACTTTACAACTTTATAACATTCAAAAAAAACATATTACTATATAAAAAAGTAACAAAGGGTATAGTGAAAATTTTGAACTAAGAGATTCGGATTTTAATGCGCAAAACCACAAAATTACCCAACAAAAGAGTCGGTAACAGCAGAAGCGGTATATTGACCCTTGTAAATCTTCCAAAAAAGAGGTCGTATTTGAAAATAACCAGAAGGATTTTGTGAAATTTACAAAATGTCACGTACCACGTAAGTTTACAAGGGGCAATATATCATTTCTGTTGTTACCGACTCTTTTGTTGGGTAATTTTGTGGTTTTGCGAATTAAAATCCTAATCTCTTAGCTCAAAATTTTCACTATAGCTAGGTCAGGTCCCTCTCTAATGCTCTCTCTTAAACATAAAGAAACGAAGAAAAGCTGGCACGATTAAGGTAACGATCGTAAAATCTATCAGAGTTTCATATGATTTTATAGAAACGCCATCCCTGAGTCCAAAAGTTGTTTTATTTAAGTATAATAGAGCTAAAACGAGTATATTTTAAGCTATTCATGAAGGATTGAACAATAAGAAATCTCCTGTGGTGCGTCACCAATCTCGAAAGGCCTAGTTAATAGGAGTATCAAATTCCAACCCTTTCTGTTCGCGCCTATTGAAGTTGAGAATTGAATAAAAAGCTTCTAACGTTCTTAGCTTCTAAAAGCTTACATTATAATTTGAACATTTTGCATTGAAACTTTTACTTTTAAGTATGGTTAATTTGCGCTACAAGACGCGTAGCAAAAGTTGTAAACTTTGATAATTGTGTGCGTTATGTTAGACGAGAGTTTCGTTCTATTTAAGATTAATATCTCGAACTCATAAGCTTTATAAACCGTTATTCAGTGTCTAGGTTAGATAGTAAACAAAATAGATTATGCATGAGTGATTTTATACAAGAGGGGCGACTAATTAAGTTCCTATTTTTGTTATCTTAGCGAATCTTTGATTTCAATTAAAAGTGCTGTTATTTTTTAATAGACAGGTGTCGTTCCTCCAACTGATATTCTTCCATAAAATAGAATAATAGAATCAAATATCAACAAAAGATGGGTCATTAATGCAGGGTGCAAACGATTCAATTTGAAGTGTAAAATTTGCAAAGCTTCAACTCTTGAATTGTCAATTTCTATGCAAAAAACTGAGCCAACTCTGGGAACAAACCGCAAAGAAGAAAAACTGGAGACCTTTTTATAAGACAAGCCTCCATCAATTTGGTGAAATCATTGCAGAAAGATATTAACGAATCATCTATAAGAACCATAGACTGTGACTAATTATAGAGGAATGGAGGACAAGAAATTTGGCAAGGATTTACATAGCTTTCTATTATTTATGGGTAACTAGCAGTTTTATTCAATTACCGCTTGATGCCCAACTTAAAAAAAAACATATGCTACTTGATACGAAAAAATAGAAAGCCAAACTGTCTTGCAAATTCTTGAGATGTTTTTCTGTTTACAAATAGTGCGTAAATAATAATTTAAAAAAAAAAGCATTAATGTCGATTCGGTGTAGATTATTAACTTTATAAACATTAGCGAAATTAGTGTAAATTTATAAAGTTATAAAGAGATCGTTAAAAACAAACAAATAGGGGTCAAATTGAAATCTATTTATTACTTTTTATTACTATATATTATGATTAGTATTATGCAAGATAGATTAAATAAAATCAAAACAATAGAAATATGTTTTGCGAAATTGAAATGAAGGACAAATAATTGGGAAAATTATCATTGGAATTACACCACTGATTGAAGCATTTATCGAAATATTAAAATATATATATAAAAGTTATTATGTTATGACTAACGGATGATTTATTAATTATCTTTTAATATTTTTACTAAATAATAATTGTGCAATTATTTCAAATTTATCCGAAAATAAGTGAAACATCAACAAAATAAAGATCTCTCTCAACAAACAGATAAACTCTTGTTTTATTGCTTTTTAATTTCAACGTCTCAATTATTACCTAATTACATGACCTATTATGTCGTTATTTTGTTGGTACAATTCAACTTTCACTTCTATTAAGCCTTTCGCTATTAGAAATTATAAAATGACAACTTGTGACAGAAATCTAATTATTTTTGATTTGTATCGTAAAACAAAACCTTTTCCAGATTCTCTCTCATTTTCTTATCAATATTAATAAGCTTCACCTATTTCATAATAGATAATTTGTATAATTTATTGTATCAGGTTTGTTTTTTCCGTTTCGTTTATTTATTTATTTATTTAGCAAAAAAAAGAGAACATACCTATAACTGTGCTGTACACCTCCATCCTTTCTAGGCACGTAAGTCGCTGTAAAACAGTATCCATCTGTTTCGCACGTATAATTGGTGTCTCTACACACATCACATTTACATTTCAGCGGTTGTACACCTGGAATTAATGAACAATTTTTTTTTCAAATTTAAAGATCTGTAATTAACACGTTTTGTAATTAATCTGATTTACCATGTATCAAATGCCCAAACCAAAACACGTAACCCAACAATACAAATAAACCAGTTCGTGACATTTTTGTTTAATTTGCGATGGTTGTTGGTTGTTGTTGTTGAAAATAACAATAATTATACGTTTTCCTTTTTACGTTGTTGTTTCTAACAAAAATTATAGTTCGAAATGAAAAAATTCTCCATCTATATAATTTGATACACCCAACATTTCCTTTACATTATTTCACACACAATAATAAATGATAGATTCGTACCATCTATTAATTGAAAATGATTTTAGATTGTTGTTTTTTATCAAAATGTAGTCTGCCATTTAGGAGGACACTTTAATTATGTTGTTGTTTTTTTTCGGTAATTGTTTACACTGCCACTTTGTACTTGTTGTTGTTGTTGTTGGCATTTTCTTATTCTATCAGAAAATTTTCTCAAATTTATAACCAAACAATTGCCCAAAAACGACTAATTCTTGAATACGAAATTAATTAATGTCGTACGAAACAATTGAAACACTCAACGTAACCATCCAAACTCTTCTCGTATTAATTTAATTAATTAAAAAAATTAAAAAAAAAACGGAAAAAAATTATTTTATAAAATACCACACGAAAATCATGCGAAATTTATTAAAGTGACTGACTTTAGAAAAATATCAGCCATGTCAGTCTATGATTTTTTTTTTTAATTATCATTTCGAACACTAGATAGCACTTGATGTGATATGTCAAGAAAAATAATGGCGCTAAATTTAAATAAAATTTATTTGATTCGTTTTAATTACAATTGCACTTATATTTTTATATTATTATTTAGAATTATATAAAAGTAAAGCATCATAAATTGTTCCCAAATAAGAGCGGAATTAATAATGTAAATAATACTGGAAGAAATTAAAAATTCAAGTACGATTATACAGGAGAGACGATGAATTAAAACATACAGATATGGCATTTCAACTAGACATAGAGGTGAATACCAGCACTGCCTACTTTACAAGAGAAATGCTTTATGGATTCAAATGTGTAGAATTCCTCGATTTTTTACGACTCAAGTCAATTATTATCTTTATGGTTATAAATTAGTCTCTAGAAAGCCCAGAAAGACTGTTTTTGGGCTTTGAATGTCTCGACTGCAATTGATATTAACAATACAGATCAATTGAAGCCATTTTGTCATTCAATTGCAATATTTTTGCTGGAATGTCTGCCGGAAAATTGATTCCAAAATTTTCCGGAATTATTGGCTTTCAATGGCAGTCTTTTTGAATTTTCTGGAGAACAGGTCCTAAAATGAATGCCTCTAATTGTGCAAAATATAATCCTCTATTGTTCGTATGAATGTTATTCCATTTTGTTGAATAGCAAGTGAGATATTAGAACATAAAAAAAACGTATTTCCCCAATTTAGTGGATGATTTTTTCTGGATAATTATAGTCCATCCAAAAATTAAGTATAAAATTTCAAATGACAGAAATGCAGCTAATTAACGAAAAATAGTTCCTGTATTAAGACCCCGAAATTTTGATTCTTTATTGCATTAAACTGAAAATTGATTTGTAAAGGATTTTACAATCTGCAAAGAAATATGAAATATCGAACTTCTTGGTTTATAAAAAAAAAATTACACCAAATTATGTAAACAAATGCGTAGGGTCTTATTCAAACAGGAGTGCCACTTTTTCTTTTATGTAAACATGTAAAATTTAGGAACTTTTCAAACATTAAGTTGTTTACAACCTTCCATCTGTTCTTTGAAATTTTATACTTAATTTTTGGACAGAGTATACCGATAATTATTTAGAAATATGTATACAGTGACGGCATTTTATCTAAGTACACACTTACAGTATCTATCAGAGGTCCAATAGGACAACTGGGAAAGAAACTGTCGTCTGAAAACAAAAACACAATTATGCACATTTTTAAAAGAATCTCAGACATAAAATAACTTAATACTGACGCTTCCAGAGATACCCAATCGACACCAGTTCGAAAAGAGTTAAAAGTCGAAGCGGTCGAAAAATTGGATAATCACAAATAAATGTGTAGTTTTTATTATGACACAAAGTTTTATCTGCAAAAATCTGCAAATAAAATCAGATAATAGATGCGACAGGTTCTTTCCTGTTTGTTTACAGTTTGCAGCCATGACAATTTGAAATTTTCTTGGCTGCATTTTTGTCTGTTTCCTTTCAACTTGATATTGAAGGCTTTTGCTGGTATTTATCTCTGGCATTTTTATATGAAAAATAACACAAAAAAAGTGACTTCTAGTACCTATTAATTTTCCAAAAGAAAGGTTCAAATTATTGCTCAAATAGGACGAGAAAGCATCGACCTTTTAACTAACATCAAATCGGGAAAAATCTTTGTAAAAATAAAAATGTTCTACCAAACAAACGATTTTGATATACAGATTGTTTTAGCCCAAGCGCCCACCTTTTATAGTTTCTTCAACTATTAAAACATCCACTAAACGCCCTCAAATGCTTGGGTGACCTAGTTTAACGGATATTTTAATAATCGGACAAGTTGTGAAAAATAGGCGGTTATGCTGAAGGGATAGAATCCAAAACGAAATCCTTTCCCAAAGCATATCCTTTTGTCCACTAAGTAGAAGACTAATTTTGTGATATTTTGAGAATAGGTGCTCGAAGTCACACGCCACAAAACGTTTTATATCTCCAACACATCCTGATTAAATTCAATTACAATTACGGGTACCGCACCATCTCAACAACGGCCGTTGTAGACGTTTACCAATCGTTTGTACATGAAAACCAATATTGATTAAAGCTTCATGATCTAGAATTTTTCTACCATCAAAAATATACGCCGGTTTCATCATACCATCGTAGATTCTATGATAATCAAGGGTCTAAAACAAATTTTTTTTAAACGAAATTGAAACTAGGATACAATCAAATTTACCACAAATTCATCCCATTCGGTACACAAAACGATAGCGTGTGTACCACTACTGGCGGTATATGCATCGTGATAAATACTAACACGTTTACGTACATCTTCCGGTGATTCACAAACAGATGGATGTGTTAAATCCTGGAAGATTTGTTGTTCTTCCACTTTCGGATCGTAGATACGTAATGAGGCGCCTTCATTTAATAGTGTTTTAGCAACATAAATAGCTGGTGTTTCTCTTGTATCGCCTGTATTCTTTTTAAATGCAAATCCCAAGATACAAATTCTCTTACCACTGACTGTATTGAATAAAGATTCGACAACTTTGGCAGTGAAACGGGATTTTTGATACTCATTCATATCAATGACTTGTTGCCAATACGCTGCTACTTCCGGTAAATTCAAGCATTCGCAAATGTAAACTAGATTTAGGATATCCTTTTGGAAACAGCTCCCGCCGAAACCCATAAAGAAAAACAAATTAATTAAAACGATTATTAATAGTAAAAACAATAATAATTAAATTAAGCAATAAATTAATTCTGGGAAATTGCGAAATTGTTATTATTTAGATAAGCATTAAGATAAGTTTCTAGGGATTTTTACCATCTAATCTAATACCTATAGAAGCCTGTAAAAATTTCGAACCAATCCTAGAGTCGAGACCAACAGCTCTGGCCACTTCTGAAACGTCGGCGCCTGTAGATTCGCATACAGCTGATAACGAATTAATACTCGATATCCTTTGTGCTAACATTGCGTTCGCTGCCTATTTACAATTATAATAGAAACAGAATTATAGAGAAAAAAGCTTAAATTTAATCTTAAAACATACTAATTTTGATAGTTCTGACGACCATGTATTTGTCGTTAGAATCTTTTTACGTGGAATCCAATGTTCGTAAATACTGCATAATTCCTCGATTGCGGCTTGACCTTCTGGCGTTTCTTCACCACCAATCAATACGCGATCGGCATTCAAAAGGTCATTAATAGCGGTGCCTTCAGCTAAAAACTCCGGATTCGATAGTATCTGATAGGAAATGCCAGGCTTCTGATTGGCCCGGAGAATCTTTAAGATACTTTCAGCGGCACGCACCGGTACCGTACTCTTTTCCACCACAATCTTATCGCTTTTTGCAATATCGGCGATCATACGAGCGGCACCTTCAACGTATTTTAAATCAGCGGCACGTCCCTGTAGAAAAAAAAACAACAACAAAAACAGTTAGGCAACGTGGAATTTTGTAATACGTGCATCATTGCGAACGTCGTCAAGGTAATTCTACAGACACTCACCTTGCCGTTGCCGAGCGTTTTCGTCGGCGTATTCACCGAAATGAAGATTAGGTCAGCCTCAAGAATAGCGGTGGTGTAATCGTTGGAGAAGAACAAATTCTTGCCACGACAGGTTTTCACAACTTCATCTAAACCGGGCTGTAAATCGAAACAATAAAGTTTTTGTAATTTGTACAAAGAAACGGGGTAATCACCTCGTAAATTGGAAGCTTATCGGAATTCCATTGGGCAATCCGTTCTTTACTCAAATCGACCACAGTAACTTGAATTTCAGGACATTTTAGGGCGATAACGCTACACGTAGGCCCGCCGACATAACCAGCACCAAGACAACAAATCTTACTGATGACCATTTTAATTGACTTAAACTATCAACGAAATTTGTAGAATTGTTGAATTAAACTAGTGATTATAGCAAATATTACCTTTACGAAAGGACACGTCCACAAATTATCAATAATTTTCCTGGAATCTATTTGAAGGAAAATTCGTATCTTTATGATAACATTAAATAAAAAACCAATAACTTTAAACAATGGTTGTATAAAACTACAATTTAAAAATATTTAAAACCACAAACAAGCGATTGGAGAAGGGGGAACTCCGATTTTCCCTACCAAAAGCGAAATTTTCGATTTCTACACAACAAATCGAGTTAACCTCCAAAAACCTGCCACCGTCACAAAGCAACTGTATCACACCTCCCCACCAATCACAAACCGCACAAGTGGTGGCATATTTGAATCGCTGTCAAATTTCTAGTGACTTTCACGGGCGTTGGTAGCCATGATTGTCAAGTACATGTCAGCAGTACACGATTTCATTTGGATTTATTTAAAAATAAATTAACAGAAAAATTAGCGATAATTAATTGAAAAAGGATGAGTACGAAGACGAAAATTGTTGAAAAGAACGGTAATATTAAATCGACAAATTCGAAATCGGTGTGGAGTAGGGCGATTACAGCGAATTCTGAATGGCCGGATAAGGTTAGATTGATCGCTTTTTTAAGTTTAATTAATGAATAAAACATCAACATTAATCTATTTCAGGATGAATTTCTTGATGTTATCTATTGGACACGACAAGCTATCGGAATTATACTCGGTATTATTTGGGGTTTTATACCGTTAAAGGGCTTCCTCGGTTTAGTGTTGTAAGTGCACGTGTTTGTGCAATTAACGTTCGATTAATGTTTTAAATTAATCTTTAGATTTGTTGTGGTGAATGCTGCAGTTATCTATTTCTACTTTAGTAGCTTCCAGTGTGTAGATGAAGAAGAGTACGGTGGTGCTTGGGAGTTAACCAAAGAAGGCTTTATGACTTCGTTTGCAGGATTTCTCGTACGTCTCTAATTGATAACATTTTTTTAATCCGTAATTAATCACGAATTTTATTAGGTTACATGGATAATTATTTATTCCGGCTTGTACTACGAAACGGACAAGTTGTGACACAAATTAGTTTAAGATCTCTTCCTATTACGGTTAGTCTTAAGTAAAATTGTTGATTTATAATTTAATTATTTGTTTTGTCAATAATATAAATGTCATTACATACTGGAATTTTTTATTAAGAGTATAAAAAAGATTAATACAGAAAATGGAAGCTTTTTTCGTAAATATATAACACAGTACCAACAAAAATCAGAACGGAGGACTCGACGATGATTACGTTAAATATAATAAACAAAAAAAAAATATTTATATACAAATATTGGAGATTAGCACAAAATCCAATTAAAATATGGCCTAAATGGTATGATGGTGTGAAATATGAGGATAATTGAATGGCACTTTATTCTTAATAATTATCAATGCCCTTAAATATTGCAACAATTATCCTAATATTAAACGTGAAATAACAACAGAATGAAAATTATCACAATATCGCTATTATAACAAACAAAAAAAAAAATCTTAAAACTATATTGCAAAAATCACGTCTAAAACAATAAAATTATAATAATAGGCGAAAGCTACGATGGAAGCACAAAAATATAAATTTTTGGTTAAATAAAGATAAAATTAGAAAATGGATGGAAATTCAACAATTTTCCTTTTGTTTTAAGTAGTATGGAAATGTTTAGAAATTCTAAATTCCAATTAAACGAAATATAACAAATACAACCACATTTTAGTAGAACGTTATTATTTTTTTTTACAAAATATGATTGTTTTGTTTACATTTTTTTTCCTCAAAATATAGATATTATTACTATTATTGGAGAGGGAAAGAGAATAACTAACACGTTTTTTCTTCTTCTATCTTAAAAACTACAAATACAATTGTTTTGAAGAGAAAAATCATCTATCTATGTGTGCATCTTGTGTATCTCTACAATTATAATTGCTATCTCGTCTGGTTAAAATCGACGATGACTGGCCATCTTTATCAGAGGTTTTCTCCTGAAATTTGTAATATTTAGAAATGCTATAAAATATGGGAAGAAACATCATCATCGCTTGATGTAATCTGCGTGTCTCAGGGATTTAGTGATGTAATTCTAACACGCATCGCAAGGATTCTCTCAATTTATAGAAGTAGACTGTTCGAAGATGACACTCTCAAGAAGCAAAAGAGACTGTTCTAAGGGACGTTTCAGCTCAATAGTTTTTATTCAGAGAAATCGATCACACACCCTTCTTCATAAAGGCGAAGAACACGATAAAGTTTCTGGTTCGACGATATCTTAGAGTCGCGTCCACGAAAATTTTACAACAATCAATGGTGCTATCGGTTTCTTGTTCGATGCAAAAAAAATTTCAATCCTGGTTGATAAGGCGACAAGGAACGACAAGTTCTCGCGTTTATATAAGCACAATGCAAAAGTTTAATTTGCATTAACGTGTAATGCAGCAAAAACTATAGATACAATAATTCTATAAAAGACACTACAGAAACAGTACAGAAGGGCAAGATCGTCAAAAAATCAATGGAGGAACTTCAAATATAAGTAAGAGAAGCCTACGAGAGATTACAACGAAGACGGAGAATGAAGCAAGCGAAGTATATTGTATACTTTTCATCTCTTCACTATTAGAAAAGTCTTTTTTATCTGTTCCATAAAATGTTTGGCATGTCGAAATATCAGAATCTTAAAAAATTAACAGGCGAATTGTTCGGGTTTGAACAACAGCTTCCCACGGTCTTGGACACATGTGGAAACCGTTTAAACATTTGGATGCAAGTTTTGCTAAATTTTGGATATTAATTTCAGCCCCTGAAATAAACAGAGGAATTTGAGACAAACAGTTAATCGATTTAACAGTCGTCTTTGAGTGGTCAAGCAAAATCTGGTATTTTCTAAGAAAACGTGGGAACCAGTGATTTCCATCCACTTAGTAAAGGCCATCCCACTTTATAAGAAAGGGGCATAATCTTAAGAGGGTACATGGCCAATAATATTGATTCAAAGATTTTGTAACCAATAACATTGATTCCAAAAATTTGGTAATTTCCTACAAGAGAGTTTATAAATTTAACAGAACTGCATTCAAAAAGACAAGTGCCAGAAAGTGCAAATAAACGTAGAAAGGGTAGAAGTGTAACATTGTAACAACTAAACCAGAATTATTTTAATAATAATTACGTCAACTATTGGAATCCTTTAATTTCGATTCAACAAATCTTATCAACAACTCGATTGGATTCCCTATTAATTTAAGGAGTCTCGCATACTCGCACCAATTAATAACTTTGAAATTAGAGTGTGCAAAAATCATGAATTATAACAGGATATAAGAACGTCGGCCATCCTTAGATTAATCCAAAAGTCAATCTCCATAAAGCAGGAGTGGATGTAGACGATTGAGGGTCCGAAGACATTATTTGAACTGAAACTTCTTTAGGCGCGTTAGGGTAGTAAATTTGTTCGGAAGCGTAACGAAAATGTTAGACCCCGTGAGGGGAACCCTTGCCCTTTCTGTCAGTTCTGCCAACTGTGTGAAATAAATACTAGGGACTAAAGTTGGTATCATTGATCAATGTACAGCGTCTTTTGGAACGCAACTAAAATTTCCTGGCCTGCAGCGATTTATGATTTTTGTATTTATAAATTAATTATTGGTGTTAAATTAAATATGAATGTTGTTTTGAGCTAAGTGAAATGCAGAAAAAGACAACTGCAGAAAAATCGAGCCTTCAGACAACGACAGAAAGAAAATCAACCAATAAAAAAAATAACTTCATCTCTAATCTAAGAAGTTTCACTTCTAACGCGCGGCGTTCCACGCACTTTCAATTTTTTTTTCTAAGAAGTGAAAAATAAAACTATTACAAATGTTATTGGTACAATTATAGATTAACTATTAGAAAGGGGGCCTGAAGTTAAGCCTCATTAGCCTCATGGTAAACCTGTCTCAGTCATAAAACTTTGAATTTGATTACATTGAGCGATGAAAACTCTAAAATAATGATAATCCAAAAAAAGAAAACAAATAAAAGCTACCTTTTTACGGGATAAAAATCGAAAATCCGTACGTTCCCGTATACAGTTCGTAACAATTCCTTAATAGAATAAATAAAAATAAAATAAACAAAAAATAATAATATTAATCAGACAACTACAACACTTACCACCCCGTTTCAATTTGACATCTTTCCCAACTCGTTTACTATCAATTGACGATTCTAAACTATCTAAAGTTTCAGCTGAATCCGGTGTATTACTTGTTGAATTATTTGCTGATGTACCATCACTTAATAAACTTAAATCAGCTGTTTTGGCTTCCGAATTTACCATAGACCATGGTCGTGGTTTTGGTGCAGTTAATGGTGCTGTTTTATTTTTTATTTGTTTTAATGTATCATTTTCATCTGCAAATTTAATTTTATTTAATTAATTTAAAATTTAATTAAAATGCCAATTTACCAATATCTCCAGATGAGGAATGTTCAATTGGAATGTTAATTTCAGCCGTTATACTACCATCACTACTTTCTTGTGATAATAAACTATCACCAGTGAAACGTCGTGTTAATGGTGATGTTGTTATTGTATCACCACTACCAGTACTATTATTATTATTATTATTATTATTTCGACGAATAAATGATGGTGAACATTTTTCTAAATTATCATGTGATCTAGAACGTGGTGTTGGTGTTGTTTTTGTTGTTGCTGCTAATAAACTATTACGTAATAATGGTGAATGACGATTTAATTTTGGTGTTTTACGATCATCATTCAATATTGGTGATGAATAATCATGATTCGGACTACCATCAGCTTGAAATGAATTACAATCATCTGATGTTGGTGTTACTGATCCAGGACGGAAAAATGTATCTAAACCTTCCACTAAATCTTGTGATACACTATCACTAACATCAGGATGTTTAACTAAGGGACGTGTTGGTGCCCGTGTTTTCGCCCTCCTTGGACGACCTAAAAGTTTCATTATTTTATAAATTATCATATAATCATGTTGGTATTTCATTTCCCTATATATAATTTAAAAAAAATACACATGGCAACGTCGCAACCAAATTGACGGTGGTGACAACTGACAGGTGAACGTATAGAAACTTTAATACCCCTTTTAACCCCGTTATAGGGTGAATTTTCAAAAATCCTTTCTTAGTGAGCGTTTACAGCACTAAAGGGATTTATGTGCCAAATTTAAAGACTATCGGACGGATAGTTTCGGAGATCTCGTGATGAGTCAGTCAGTCAGTGGTAAATCGCTTATATAGAAGATAAATAGAGAAAATAATAATGATACAAAACCTTTAACGAGATGTTGTAATTGATGTGTAGCACTAGGTAATTCAGTAACAGAATCATCTTCTTCTGTATTACGATTATTTGATGGTAATAAACTAGGAATATCGTCAGCTGAAAGACCTTCAACACTATCAACAACTGATTTCGGTCGTAATTTACGTCCATGTAGACTTTTACGTTTAATTGACAAATGAGGAGTTGCCTACAATTTTTTAATCAAAATTAATAACTACATCAAACAAACACAAAAAATACTACAAATAGTGCAATTATTAAATACAGAGTGGATTTTGCAAATACAGTAGGATACTTACTAAATTCAAATATTCCAACATCTGCATGTAAATCAGTAAAGATTTGTTTTCATTGTCATCAATAGAAAAAAAGAATTGCTTACCAATGGTGAATGATCAGATTGATGACTACTATCTGTTATTGAAATATCACTGGCACCATGTCTTGAACTACCTGAACTTGATAATCGTGAACGTCTAGGTGGTGAATCTATACGTATTGCACTAGCATCACCAACTAAAATCTTATAGCTGCGCATTAATGCTTCATAAACTTCATCGGTGATTTGTTCGGCTAATTGCGAGGCGACAATCAAATTTAACTCCCTACAAAAATAACACACATTTCAAACAATATTATCGGGAACCAAATAGATCTTTTAGACTTTTTCAAGCTATAAATGGATACTGTAGTATTAAAAATGTTCGTATGTTTTATCAGAGGTCAAGGTAGATATTTCTAAAGAAATATGCAGTTTTTCACTATTTTTTTTTCATTAATAAGTCAAGAATTTTTATTATAGAAGAGGAAAAGGCATAAAAACCTATGTTTAACTATTGGAAAATATATCTATTATAATTGAAATTCATTGAATTAGCCAAAGTCGTAAAATTATTTTGTCATACGTATATATTATTGAACCATTAATAGATACCAAAATTAATAAGCAAATAATAATTGTTTACTTGACGACGGGCCATTATGGCGTTACGATGGCGTTATGAAAAATAATAGCCCGCTTTTACGGCTGGTTTCAGTGATAAACAACCTTTTTGCAGTCATTAAAAATGTGATCATACCCTCAATTTTTCAGATGTCAAAGAAAAAATGTAAAAAAATAAAATAAAGTTAAATTGCTTCTTTTACTTATGGCATACTCATGAATGCACCACGGGCGTTATTTGCCTCATAACGGCCTTGGTACATTAATTACTATAAAAAGTCGCTGTAATTATGAAAAATTAAAAGATTTGCAGGAAGGAACAAATCTATTAACGGATTGAACAATTTGGCAGTATAGTAGACCAAATTTCGTATCGATTTTACAGACTGATGACTTTATTATTTCTAGAATTGTTGCCATAATTTAACAAAGTATCTTGAACTAGTAGCAAATATACAACTAGTTGTAAAACACTATAGACCTAAAAATGGTCGATGGATAAAACATCTGTTGAAATTTTTTGTTGGAAAGAAGTTTATTAACCACTTCGGTACGCCGCCCATCGGCGACGAAACCTTGCCCAGAGCCGACCCTCACCATCCGCACGCTGCCTCGTGCATCGACAGTGAATCCGTCTTGCTCTTTTACAGATCGGTGACGAGGAAAGCTTTGAAGCACTGAAAGCTTGTTTTACATTACAGGCAGACATTAATTGTAATGTAAATCAGGAGAGCGTATCCTTTTATTACGATATTTCTAAATGTTGACAATTATATTTTGATAAATGAAAAATTAGAAAATTTAACTTAAAATTATTGTTTTTTTTTGTTTTGAAAATCTATTTTATAGCTTAAAAATAGGAATTTCTCTACCTGCTCTTGTAAAGCATAAGCAAATGTTGGCTTAGGGGCAATTGCAGAGATAAGATAAAAGTTCTTGGCGCTGTCGACTAAAGTCGACGCTCGGCCGTGCACATTCATATCACGGCCGTCAACTAAAGTCGACACTCGGCTGTACACGTTCATCTGTGGCTGTCGACTACAGTCGACGCTCGTACCGAAGTGGTTAACGATAAACTTTGATAAAAATTCCTATAAGATATCTGAGTAAATATTTTGCATTAAATATGACGTTTCTAAAAGAAAATCTATCGGATCATCGGGCGCTATCAAATGAATTGTAGAATGGACGCGTAAACCTAGACACTCGAGGATATTGAGTGGGAGTTTGAAATAGTTCAATATTTATATAATTAATTTAATAGTATTTGTACAGTATAATAAAAATAAAAACAACCAAATAATTGACAATTTTAATCAACATCTATAATGCTTGTGCATTTTATTCAGTTACGTGTTACATTTTGTATGTAAAACCATGCGCTTTCAATTATCAAACGATTGTATTCGTTCAATGAAAATTGCATATAAATTCGGTAATTTCCTTTTATTTATTCCCTCCTATGATTTTGACAAATTGAAAATTTTACACCCAAAACGTGATAAAATCTTATCAATTATATTTTTATTAAATTATTCGTGTGCGGTGATTTATATATCGAATATAATAACAATGGTACTGAATCCATCAATTACAAACATATTGGCAGCAATAGATGTATTATGTTTCCTTTTATTGGTGGTGAATTTAACTGTATCATCAATGTTTTTGGTACCACAAAGATGGGTAGACTTGACAAACAATTTACAACAAATCGATAAGTATCTTTGCTGTAAACAACGAAAAAAAATAACTGTTTTCAAAAATTTTTATTTTCATTTATTTATTTTTTCCTGCTGCCACTTGGCAGTTTTCTTTTATATACACTACCTAAACTATGGAAAAGTCACAGCGTTTGAAATGATTTATTATACGATTTTTACGATGAGTAATTTCCAGAAATCAACTATTGATCTTTTTATTATACATTTTATAACAACCTTCAAAATTCGCTATGCTAATCTAAGACATTCTTTGGAGAAGAATCCAAGTCGTTTTAGATTTATGTTGACAACCAGAAAAGTCGAAAAGATTCTTCAATTATTAGGTTTGTCGATACGATGCTTTAATAAAATTTTTGGTTGGGCTCTTGCTTTATCGATATTTAATATCAGCATTACGATTCTGCTAAGATTGCCGAGTGCGGTCAAACATTTTGGCAAGATTGATCAATTTGTACCACATGAGGAAGACGTCTTACAATTTCATTTTGTCAAGTCTTATGTATTGCTCTTTTTAAGAATTGTATGTTGTTCATATTAATTCTACGATAATCTTTATTAATTTTGATAATTGAAGGGATCACTTATTGTTATTGCAAGTGAATCTAGTTCAATGGATGAAGAAGCTGATGATCTTGAATGGTTATGTAATGTTACTGGAACAAACTTGAGTGAAGAATCGTTGCGTAACGAAATTCTCTTTTTGGGGGAAATGTGCAAGAAATACCGTTGTAGAATAACTGCAGCAAATTTCTTTGATATTAATAAAAGTTTACTTCTTGGAATTTTATCAACAATCGCTACATATTTGATTGTAATACTACAGTTAGAAGTATAAATTTTAAAATAGCACATTTTTGACGAAATGAATCCACACCTTTCGCTTTATTTAAATGTGTTTTACCATATTTTAATTTGATTTAAGTCAAGGGTGGATTTACAAAGTAGTCTAGAGAGTTTGTTTGTTCCATAAGTATTTTCTAAGAGAAATAAATAAGGTCCTGAAGTAATTAACTTCAGGCGTCCGCTACTCAATTTAGTTTAGCGAGTGAAGTAGGGAAATTTCTGATTTCAGCTTGCCCGTTGATTTATTAAGTTAGTTGTTCACTAAGTATTATTCTTATAATATCAATGAGGTTCTTGACAGTGATAGAAAAACAATATGTATCGCATAGGTCGTTTTTATCAGATAATTCAAGTTGGTTAATTAGAAAGCCATATTTTTAAACGATCTTTTATTGTATAACATTTTCTATGTTACGCTACTGAACTGCGTATCTCTGTCAAGATTTTCCCGATAGTTGCCGATCTAATGTTCGGTCGGCGCCGGGATTCGCCATCCTAAAACGCGCGACCAGTACTAATGTGTGACAACTGGCGCCACCTATTTTGACACCTGTCACAGTTTTAAGGTTATATTATTGTCGTCGAAGTGACATGTAGACGCGTGCTCATTAAAATTATTTAATTTTTTAACAATTTCTCTAATTAATTAGTCAATTAAGAGATAATAAAATTATGTCAAATGCACCAGTAAAACGTCAAGCACCCAATATATTAGTAACTGGTACACCAGGTACTGGTAAATCAACATTATGTTCAAAACTATCCGAACTAACAGGTTTACAATGGTTGGAAATATCTAAAATAGCTAAAGAATATAATTGTTTAGAAGAATTTGATGAAGTCTATCAATGTCCAATATTAGATGAAGATAAATTATTAGATGGTTTAGAAGATGTAATGTCAAATGGTGGTAATATTGTTGAGTATCATAGTTGTGAATTCTTCCCAGAACGTTGGTTCGATGTTGTATTTGTATTACGTACAGATAATACAACATTATATGATCGTTTAATACAACGCGGTTATAATGGTAAAAAATTAGAAGATAATATTGATTGTGAAATTTTCCAAGTTATATTAGATGAGGCACGTAATTCATATAATATTAATATTGTACATGAACTGACAAGTGTGACGATTGATCAATTACAAGATAATATCAATCGGATTTGTTTATGGATACAAGAATGGTTTAAAAATAATCAACAGTAATAATGATAAAAATAGAAGATAATATATAAACACTCACCTGACACGATTCATTATATCAATTCCAGATTGTTGTTTAATACATGTTGTAATAAAATCTAAAGGAATTTGTTTTTTATTCTTACAAATCTTCTTAATTTCTTGTATTGTCTGATCATCATGTAACACATACGGACATTGTTCTTTACAACATTTCATCATTTTGTCGGTGGTAATCTGAAATTTACAATAATTGCTAAAATCTTTGCTGTTAAATACTTTGATTTAAGAAATTTCAATAGCTCGAGATCGATAAATAGGGAAAATTTTGCAATACTTCGAGCATTATTAAATGCACTGTAAAACTTTATTTTGCAGTCGTTTATTTAAAGAATTACAAAATTTATTAAGAATACCAGAAAAACTGTCTTAAGCAGCGCAAAAGTTTGGACAAATCGTCTGAAAGTGCAGCCTATGAAGATGAGAAAATGAAAGGAGCGAGATATTGATGAAGATAAGAGAGAAGTCTGTAAATTCTAGATTTGTAGCACTCAAATAAAATCGATTGCTAGGCCTAAAAAAATCTTGTTAAGCTGAAGTGAGGCGCCTTCTTAACAAACTAAAAATTAGGAGATTTATCATGAAACTTCATAGAAAAATTGAACAGGAAACTTTTTGAAAATTATCACTGCGGAGGCTTCCTCGCGATTTTTTTTTAATTACTCTGGTTTGACGTCCTGATTTTTGAGCAATCTTTGGGATTTTTTTGTAAAGACCAATGAAGAGATAGAACTTTGAACTTTTTACCAGTTATTTATACATATTTCAAGAATATACAGTTGAATTTTTAGCTAAAAATATTTAGTAGAATTACAGTTATAGTGGTCTGAAGACACCCGCCTCAAAAAAATGGACGCCCACTTCCTCCATGATATCAGCTGATAGGCTTATCCGAAACAAAAAAATCCAACGGGGCTTTAATCTGTATACTTAAATTCATCGAGTGGATTACGATCAAAAAAAATTTTTTGAAAATTGGATATTTGACAGACTTCGGAACAAAAAAGTTCGAATTTCATGTATTTTTTGTCAAGTTTTTGAAACAAAAAAAAATAGAAATTTTCAAAATTTTGGGATGATAATAGTCCACTCGATACGTCTATATGTACTGAGTAGACCCTATAAATTTGAAGTAAATCGGCCAAGCCGTTTTTGAGATATGATGGAGGAAAGCTTGAAAAACATGGTTTTAAGAAAAACGCATTTAAAGTTTCAAGCGTTCCGCTCAACGCTCCGAACACCTGTCCCTTCTAACTGCTGTATCTTTATAATGGCTTCGAATATCGAAAAATCACTTTACTTCCACATTCTAGAGACATTAAGAAAACAATTGATGGAAAAAAAACAAATTCGATTTGTTGAATCTGTTAAACCAGAGAACCCCCTTAATAAATTATTTATACAGGGTGTTTTTTCTAAATATGGTAGGTAGTCAAGATCTCCTATTAGCAATAAAGCAAAAACTGTGTGCAGTGTTAAATTTAAGGAAGATCCAGAGCTTTACAACCGTTCTAACTAATCGGGAAATTTGATCCAATTTGTTGTAATATTTTAATCCATCCAAGTAAGTGCAGTCGTAATATACACGAAATTCGTAACGTTTTTTCCATTTATTATCTTTTTAAAATTTGACAAAAACAGGTTAATGATGTAGACTAGCGCCCGTCAATGTATCTTGGACGGTAGGCCACTTTAAAAAAATATATCTTCAAGCGGACAGTACAGTAAGATGTTTGGAGTTCGTGGAGCAAACAAGAAAATTGTATTTTTTTGGCATAACCTGATTTAAACAATCTTCCAATAACAGAAAAACAAAAAGGAATACTTTTGTTGATCAAAAAAAAAAATCATTCAAGACTGAAAAATGATTCAAACATAACTCAAAAGATGGATAAAAGCTCCATTTGGTATACATCCGTAAATATCATTTAAAATAATCAATAAACGATAAAAATCCACGAGAATCCCAGCGAAATTACAATATCTTTCAATGTTTAACAAACTGGGTAAATTGTTTATAAATTACCTGTAAGTAATCCGTAATTGTGTTGTGTATTTCGCACGCCACCTGTTGTAATTTAGCTTCAATCGGATGTCCATCATCTCGATACTGTGCAACTTCTTGTAAACGTATCAATAGTTGTTTTGTATTTTCAGCATCATTAATAATATCATTAGCATGATTTATATCATTATTTGATGTAATAATTGATGATGTTTCATTTGTTAAATTTTTAATAGCATCTTGTGTTTGTTGTACTAAACGTTCTAAAGCTTGTTGTTTTGATATTAATAAAAAGCCCGGTTGTAATGGTAATATTTTCAACGTATTCTTATTTAATGTTACATTACGATTTAATAAATCTTGGATTTTTTTCATTACCAAATCGGAACGTTCATTTGATTGTTTCATACATGGAATTATATCGTAAATTGGAAATGGTATATATTGTAATGTATGATTACTTTCTAATGCATATGCTATATCATTATAGCCTTGTATTGTTATATTATTACGATCTATTATTAATGTTTTTAATTTGTTATTAATTTGTAATGCTTTTGCTAATAAACGTGCACCAGAATCACCAATCAAATTACCACTGATATCTAACATTTCTAATGATTTATTATCACCTAATGCATTCAATAGATTAAACATATCTGATCGTAGACGACAATCGGGTATTATTAATGATTGCAATAGACATTCATCATCTTGTAGAATTTGTACAACAGCATCCATTATTACCGCCATATGTTTCTTCATACTACGGCCCATATGTAGATGTCGCAAAGATTTATTTTTACTTATTGCTAAAACTACATTCGCTAAATCACCATCCATATCTACAATTCAATTTATTTTATTATCAATAATTATATTTTAGTAATAGAAAACAAAAAACGTACTATTTTCGGATATATCCAGACTAGATATACAACGTACACCATGTACACATGATTCTAAGACATGTGCACCTTGACTGCCTAAACCATTATTACTTATATCTAAATTCATATCTTTGGTAAATTCATTACATGCCAAACCTAATAATAAATTCTTTAATGCTTCTTGTGGTAATTTACAATGTGACATATTTAAATATTTTAAATTCAATGTTGTACTAAAGAATTGCTTGAATGATATTGGTGCCTCTTTACTTTTCTTACTACTAAATGGATTCTTTGATATATTTAAATGTACTAAATTTGTTGTACAACCACGTACTAATGCACCAAATAAATTCTCCAATATTATATCAGTTGATGAGATATCTAAATGTTGTAGTGCATTTGAATGTGATAAGAACGTATGCAAATGCTGAAATAAACACAATGATTATAAAAACAAAAAACTGTGAATGAGATGAGATCGATTTTGCGGACTTTGTTGGCAAATTTCTGTCGCTAGTGCTTATCATAAATCCCAGTATGCTTGTTCCGTTTAATTTTAATTTTATTGCTTCGGTTTCGGTTTTCGTTCCGGATAAAATATCGGTTTTATTCGGTTTTCGGTTCGAAGTACTGGCGACGACCCTTTTCAATGGTCAGAAAACAGTTGAAAAAAATAATTAATGATCAAAAATAAGTTTTGCAAAAAAAGTCCACAAAATCTTCCGTCCATGTCTCGTAAAATACTTACACTGATATCATCCTTAAGATTATTTCCACATAAATTTAAATATGTTAATGTTGTTAACATATTTGGATTATTATTTAATGCTGTTGATAAATGATTAATACCTTTTGAACTTAAACCACAATGGGCTAAATTCAAATGTACTAATCCCTTATTTAAACGTTGTATACAATTTGATAAATATATAGCACCTTTATCTTCAATTGTATTATATGATAAATCAATTGTATGTAATGCTGATGATGGATTCAATTTTAATACATTCGTTAATTTATTTAGAAAATCAGCTTTTAAACCTAAATTATCTAAATAGATCTCTTCTAAATTAATTGATTTACGTAATACATGTAAGATACGTTCAATATTATCATGGGATAATTTTACTTGATTTGCACGTAATTTTGTAAACCATGTATTATATTCCAATGCACTAATTATTGGAATTAAATCCCTAAAAACAATAAACAATTAATTCTGATTATTTACTACAAAAGAAAAAAGAAAAACAAACTTTTGATCTAAATAATCGAAATCTTTAAGGCATAATTCTCTTGTATTTAAAGTCATGTAGATATTATCAACATCCCATGCAACTTCATCACGATAAGTCATACCATGATAATCACACATACAAGCATATTGTGTTGAGAAACCACCACATGGTCCTACTTCACGACGACTACTAGCTATAGCTTCTAAGTCACGTAATTGTTGTAAACGTGTATTTGGTATTACATCAATCTAAACGATAATAAATTTATTTAAAAAAAAAAAATCGTAATGATACGAGAAATTAATACTTTTTTAATAATATGTTGTAATGGAACAGTTGGAAATATATTTCTAATAGCATTATTTAATGCTGATATCATATTATCAACTTCAATACTACATGTTGAATCGTCACCTGTTAAAAACGAGTAAACTTTATCATTTATTGTTAAACTTAATTGATTGCCACGTTTGCTTTCCAACGCTTGGATTTCCAAATAGTGGAAATGACAGTCGATCTAATAACAGACAATTCAATAATACTATATATAATTTATTGATAATGAAACTCTTACTTTTGTTGGCACTTTTGCTGTGAGCAACAATATACGACATGGTGAAAATACCTGAAAGAAATATTTCAAATTTAGCGCTACTAGAACAACGCCATCTACACGATTTTAGAATCATTATCCAAACAAGTGAAAGAAAAAGATAAAAGATTAGAGAACCAATTTATCTCTTTTTAGTATTGATCTTCAAACTTAAAAAAAAAAGTTTTATTATCAGCGATTTTTGAGTCTCCCAACAGTTCTAAAGTAATGCTCCAAGCTTTGGCAGAGCTGATTATGTTTTCTGTCTATAGATCCTGAAGTGTTTCAGTTTTATAAGACTGGCATAGTAATTTTTGTAACACTAATTCGTTAACTTTCTGAACAAGAAATAATAAAAAATTAAAATAAACTTCAGCATGAACAACAAAAGTTTGGCCATCCCTGGTTTAAGTTATGTATGAGGCCACCATTCCAGTATGTAATAACGGCGTCAGCGCCCCCTATACAGCAACGTTTACAATGACAATTTGACAGTTGCCAGTTGTCAATTCTGAACAAAACATTTCGCATCAATTTGAAGAATTTTTAATTTCTTTTGTCGAAATTCCGCAGAATTTCGTGGAAAATTTAATTAAGAAAACAACTCAGTGTATATTTGTGAACTAATTGGTGATATAGAAAACAGTGAAAAATGCCGCGTGCCGAAGTGGGTACCCCCAAATACATTGCCAATAAAATGAAGGCAAAAGGCTTACAAAAACTACGATGGTATTGCCAAATGTGTCAGAAACAATGCCGTGATGAGAACGGTTTTAAATGCCATACAATGTCCGAATCACATCAACGCCAAATATTATTATTTGCTGATAATTCAAAACGTTACATTGATGATTTCTCTTATGAATTTGCCAAAGAATATTTACAAATACTACGTCGTCAATTTGGTACGAAACGTGTGAATGCAAATCGTGTCTATCAAGAATATATATCTGATCGTAATCATTTACATATGAATGCAACCAGATGGGTAACATTGACTGGTTTTGTTAAATGGTTAGGACGTACTGGTAAATGTTTAGTTGATGAAACTGAAAAAGGTTGGTTTATTACATATGTTGATCGTGATCCGGAAACGATAGCACGTGAAGAGAAGAAGAATAAAAAAATGAAAATGGATAAAGATGATGAGGAGCGTACATTGGAATTTGTTGAAAAACAAGCACAATTAGCCAAAGAACGTTGTACTAAACCCATCGAAGAGCCTGTATATACGGAATTAAAACGTGAGAATGAAGAAGAAAAATTGAAATTAGATATAAAACTAGCTGGGCCAGAAAAGAAAGAAATTAAACCGATCATATTGAAGCCAACAATTAAACGAACATCAGAAGTTGAAACTAGTTCGATTATAAAAAAATCAAAAACTGAAAATCCAAAAAAGACCGCATTAGATGAGATTAAAGAAATTGAAGAAAGTAAAAAAGAGAAGATTAATCGTAAAGATTATTGGTTAACTGAAAATATAATTGTTAAAGTTATCACAAAAACATTAGGTGATGAATATTATAAACAAAAAGGTGTTATTAAAGAAGTACAAAATAAATATTGTGCTATTGTTAAATTATTAGAAAATGGTAAAAAATTGAAATTAGATCAAGAACATTTAGAAACTGTTTTACCAGCAATTGGTAAAAATGTTAAAATTGTTAATGGTGCATATCGTGGTGAAATTGCCACATTATTATCAATTGATGAGAAGAATTATTGTGCTGAAATTAAAATTGCATCAGGTTTATTAATGGGTCGTATTGTGAAAAATGTTGAATATGAAGATATTTGTAAAATTTATGAGGATTAAATTTAATTATCGCAAAAGTTCTCAAAACTTTCAAACAATCGTTAATTTTTTTACAGATACAGATTAGAGAATTTTATTGTCAATTTAGTTATGAAAATTGAATTGATAACATTATATTTATTTGGATTACTTTTGTAAATTTAAATAGCAACCTTCAAAACTGAAAATTATTCGAAAAAACCCGAATCCTTCGTCAGTAAATAATAGAAATGTTTTTTGACCCTTTTTATTATAGAACGGGCTGGATTTTTGGATAACTTAATTATTCCATAAAATTTAAATAAAGTTGGCAGATATTTTAGCATTTGTTGTTATATTTGACAATATCCTTAAATTATTCATCATTTTACCCAGAATAAATTAACGATTCTACCTCAGGTAAAAATGTCTTTAAATCACGGCTAATAGACACGAAAAAAACCGTTATTTCGATCAACAGATTGGCCGTTAAAGCTACTTTAATAAAAAGCTTCTACAAGGAAGAAATTTCTAGATTATGGCTAAAAAGCCCAAAAAAAATATTTCGAAATTTACAATGTTTTTAACTGAAAAAACACATAACAGGGAATGATATTTTTTCACTTATTTGGGCTTAAACCAAACAGAAGAGACTTTTCCGTTGTATTTTCCAATTTTTCGAGTTCAATAGATTCGTACTTTCAAATTAAAGCGTTTGTAAACGTGAAAAAACAATAAACTTCTAGAAATTTGCCATTCCAATAAAATACGACATAGCAAAGCCCTGGAAAGCTCCATTCCTTCTAAATATTAATTCGTTTGAAAGTAAGAACTGGGCCAAACTTACTAAGGGACGAGTTATTTGCGCCACTAAAGTCTAAAGGTTGAAATAATCAACAAACAGGATTTTTGGATTAATTCAAAGTTCTTTCTTTAATCAATTTTTACTTATTTCAAACACAATTTCTGTAGTTCTTGGTACACAGCGATGGCATCTGTTCTAGATACATACATAGATAAGAAGCAAATGACTGACATCAGCACGAGTTTACATAAAGGCACGACAAAGATTAGTGAATAATTTTGTATTCAAGACTGTTTTTGGTTCAAAATTGCTATCAAGCAAATGACACAGAGATATAATCGTATTTCGTAGAAATTCTAGTCAGAAATTATAATTATGAGTGTGGTTTTCTTTGTGGTTATACCAGATTTATGAAAAAAAGGGAACAAAGAACAACCTTGTGCTCATGACATAACTGGCAAATATTAGGCAACAATCTGATCGCCTATGCTTCTTCAATAGATTTTAGGTACAATAATTGTGTCTAGGTGCCATTGTACCGGTTATTTAGAGCAGCAGCTCATAATTTTTTTGGAGACTTTTTAAAATTTTAAGACAATAAATATATTAATCCATAAGTTGTGTCTTACTTACAAGAATTTCAGGGAAGTCTTTCAATCGTACAGTATAGGACAAAGTTCAGAATCGGAAAAAAAAATTAGGTAAATAAGATATTTATTTATTAACCAATTCCCAGATGAACCCTCTCTATTTGCTACTTTATTCAAGGAAAGCTAGCACAAAACGTATCCCTCAACATATACAACCTTTGGAAACAGATCTAATAGAGATTATCTTCATGAAACTCTCTTTATTTGCAAGACACCGACTCTATGCACTTAGATTCAATGCCACATTCTACTTTATAAAACTTTAACACTGACTGTGTTGAGAAAATTTCCACATAACGTAAATGAGCAAAATAGCTTGAATAGAGGATCAAATTTTATATGGAAGTTGGTCATTTTTGAAAGCAGAAAAACATGGAAATTGGTGCTTAGGCTTCTGTTGCGTCATTTGTGTTAATTTTTTCGACACATCGTCCCCTAGGGGAACAAAATAAGGGACGAAAGTTTGTATAAGTACGTTATTTTGGAAGTTAGTATCAGGCATAAAGTATCACAAAATATTGCCTCAAATCAATACAGAAGGAACTAATAAGTAAGCCAATTATATATAATTTAATTATTAATTCACTTCGACAAATTGGGGACGTCTTTTCGAAAAACCACAAACCGTACGTATTTAATAAGAATCCAGCAAACCTTATGGATCGTTTATTACTCACCAATACTCTATTTTCAGTCTTATCACCTTTAGTTTCCAAACGAACAACATTCTTAAATAAGATCTTCACTTTATTGCCAACTGATGATTTTATACTCTCTGTAAATAGAAACAAATAACAAACAATGAATCAATAAATAATTATGATAATTATAAAATTCTATATAATCGAATTTGGTCAATTGGTAGTAATTTTTTCGAGGTCATTAGGTCAATACAGCACACACAAAGGCACATTTTGAATCATTCCAATCACGTATTATTTATTCTTACAGTTAGCTACACTTGGGAAAAACTACGGAATTTTCTAGAATTTCAAAATAAAAAAAATACAATATATTAATCATCGAATTGCCCGACACTCCCCTTCAAGGTACTGTAAACATTCCTCATCCTTTTTTCCCCTTTGATCATCTTATACAAGGTATACATATATATATTTGAATGAGAAAAAAAAACGATTTTCCAGTAATTTCCAACTTACCATTTAAATCTTTTGTAAGCTGTGATCGTGTAGACATACTTTAATAGCGTTAAATAGAAACACTTCATTTAAAACTTTTAATAATCGTTTATTTTTTTTATAAATTTCCAATGTTTCATTTAGATAAAAACTATAATTTTGACGTTTATCGGGTTATCAGGGTGGATACTAGTGGAATTTGTTTGCATACAGTTGCGTCTATGGTTGTATAGCCAATATTATCAACACAATTTCCCCTAAACTATCAACAATACATTAAATATACAGGTAAACTAATGTAACTAGGTACATTAGAAGACGAGTGGGAGGAAGTCTCCTCCTATTCACGGCATACGATACAACAATTGTGTAGTCACAGTAGGAGGAGTTTTTTATGTTTATTATTTAGACACTTCTAGGGATGTGACATGAAGTGAAAAAAAATCTGGAAAACGGTTGACACTGCAGGCCACCCTAAAACTTCCCGCTAAGTTTGTTGAACAATGATTTATTAAAGATATTTAAAGAAGTGAAACTTCTTAGGTTATAGATGAAGTTCATTTTTAGGATTAGGATATGGTTATGTGGGATTCAATTAATGAATTATTTTCTTTCTGTCGTTGCCTGTAGGCTCGATTTTTGCTGCAGTTGTCTTTTTCTGCATTTCACTTATCTCAAAACAATATTCATACATACAGATGCGATCAAACAATTTTTGACGTTTGAAAATGTTTATTTTGGGCCAAGCATTACTGTTATTATTAACCAAAGATTATAGATATATATATTTAATCTATGTTATTAACGTTTTAAATGTCAAAATTAATGACTTTTTGACATATAAAATATTAAAGGTTGTCCTACACCAACTGACAATTAGATGTCCTTTACGCCCGAAATTTTTTTATCGCAACTGTATATAATTTGACGCCATTAATTAATTTATACAAAAATCATTAATCGCGGTAGGCCAGGAAATTTTAGTTTCGTTCCATAGAGTGCTGTACATCGATCAATAATACCAACTTTAGACCCTAGTGTTTATTTTACACAGTTGGCAGAACTGACGGATAGAGTAGAAGCAATGATATATACGTAAATAGATTGCTATACTGCGTCCAAAAATTAAGTATAAAATTTCAAATGACAGAAATGGAGGTAACCTACGCAACGAAAAATAGTCCCTCTATTAAGACACCAAAATTTAAAGTATTTATTGTATTAAATTGGAAATTGATCCGAAAAGGATTCTAAAATCTCCAAAGAAATATAAAATATCGAACTTCAGGATTAATATAACAAAAATCACCACTAAATTATGTAAACAAATGCGTAGGGTTTTATTCAAACAGTGGTGCCATAACATAATATTCGTTTTCTTTCCAGTAAACATGTGAAAATTAGGTACTTTTCAAACATTAAGTTGCCTATAACCTGTCATATGTAATTTGGAATTTTACATTTAATATTTGGACAAAGTATAACGATCGAGTTAAAGTGAAGCCGGGTTAGGCGCAGCCATATTGAATATCCTTGCTTCGAACCAGCTAAAGTAGTACCGCTAGAAGTCGAGGTTTGCTGACAAAATACAGTCAGCATTATTTTTGGTTGCATAAATGCAAGTTTAAGACAAATATTTAGAGAAAAATGCCATTTAAAGTCCAGTATAATTGAGATCACTTTTAAACTAATTAATTATACATTCCATTCAAACAAAAAAACATACTTTCCTAGTTATTAAAGAATGTAAAATTTGGATCCTTCTTAAATGTATAGGCTCCCTAATAAATGGTTACAAGACTATTTTTCATAAGCTTATAAAAGAAAGGAAATTTATTATTCTTATATACAGTGTATAGAAACATTTAACAATAAGCGTTTTAACAAATTAAAATTATTTTCTTATCCAAATTTCATCCAAAATATGCAATTCAAAAAGCATAAAAATGGTAGTGTCGTCATCTTATGTTTTTTTATTGAAGCATATGCTAGAGAGCGATAGTAATATTGCTTATATTGTCTATCTCTTTTTTTTAGAAAACTCGAGTTTAGATTTTGTAGGAGATAGACTATATACACAACAGTGGAGGAAAAAAGAGACGAAGAACTGTCAAATTTTGTCCTATCCGGCTTCATTTCTAAAGCATTGGAGAGATGGGAAGTTAGCAATCTATGTACCATGGAGTCTATACAAGGAGCCCGAACTCAAATGGAATAAATTGACAGAATTTGTCCCGAAAAAATTACCACAGGTGTCGTTAGTGTTCCATTTGCACTGCATGTGCACTGCTCTGAACATAGTAGCATATTGATACGTGAAGTTAGCAACGTAACCTTATTACTTGTGTATTAAACAAAAAATAAAAATTTGACATTTCGGCATCTAGTTAGCTGAAATCAGTGGTACAAATGGAACACTAGCGCCCTCTTATTTTTAGAAAAACTTTGCATACATGGAGTTCGTGCTCCTTATATAGACTCCATGCTATGTACCTTTATATCATTGAGTAGAAGCGACGCTATGGCAACGGTTTCCCCTCACGGGGTATCGCATTTTTAAAAAACGTGTTCTTCAAAATCTGTTTACTACGATATCACAAGAACGAAGGAATCGATTTTAATGTTTCAAACGGCATTCGATGACACACACACTGCTTACATAATATAAGACATCTTCGAAATCGCCAAAAAAATGAAAAATCGGAAACAGCTTGAAAACAAAAGAACATAGAAAAAATCTATTTTCTATTTTGCCTATTTTGCGCCCTTTTTTACAAAAAAATTGCGAGATTTGATATTTAGGGAAATTGACGGGAGTTGGTGTTACTAAAAAAAAAACAATTGAACATTCAGCTAGGAAACTTCAATTGTTTTATTTTTCACTCTTAGTCAATTGTTTTTTTCGCCAAATTGCTTATTTAACAATGAGTGAAGAATTTTCATGTACTCCACCTGAAATAACGGAAATTGCTGAAAATGCAGGAAGCAATTTACTACCCGATAAATCCAAAGTTCAGTACGAAAAACGGTATATTAAGTATCTTGTTTTTATGATTTTTGACAGTTGTCAAAATCAATGAAAATGTTACCAACCTAGTGGAAAAAAAATTGCTACATTTTACTTTTCAGTACTAGTATCGAAATGAGCTCATTTCGATACAGTAGCGCTATTATTGACGCAAAATAGAAAAAATCTATTTACACCGTCTGACTAGTCGTAAAAAAGTAGGACAGGAATATAAAACCATTGAAAATGGGCCCCCTAATAAAACTCCCATTGTGTGGAAAGTCAATTCGTACACAAAAGGAAACAGAAGGCCCAGGCCCTATAATAGGTAAATCATGTTTCGAATATTTGTGTTTTGTGAATTCCAGACCCGGATTCAAACAGGATGATGGGTTAAGATAGTTTAAAATTAAAAATATTTGTATAAATGCTACGTACATTAAAACTTTCTCTGAAAATTACTTTCGAACTTGCCGGCACATAAGTTGAAAATTCCATTTGAAATTCTTGGAAAAATATTACAAACAAATGTGAAATTTCTAGAAGTTCGGCAAATTTGTTTGAATCCCACCCTGGTCAAAGAAATAAGGATAAAGCGACACGAGCTAGCCAGATGGTTTACAACCAGATTTTTTTTATTGTATACCAATTAACTTGGGATAAGTTTATAACCTTAGAGAATTTGGACTAGTACCTAGACATATTTTATATTTTGCTCGGTAGCGAGTGTTTTAACATTATCGGAAAAGACTCAAAGTTGGCATGAATTTTTTTCTAAATCAACATATTTTTCGGGTGTGATGGAAGAAATTCCAAAATAGCCAAAATAAAAGACAGACAGAGAGAGACAGAGAGAGAGAAAGAGAGAGGGAGAATAAATGGTACCGTAACAAATATCTCTCATGCCTCCTTGTCTGTCAAAGTATAATTATAATTTCCCATCCCTTTCAATATGTTATAGAGCATTTTTACTATGAGTGTACTGGACGAACTTTAAATGTTAATCGTCAGGTGGAGCTACGTTCTTACCGATAATCACGTCAAAACAGTGCCTTTTTTGAACCTAAATATCTTTATTATTATTAGACATATGAAGTTGATTTTTTTAAAGAAATGTCAAGAAAACTCTGCTTTAGACGCTACGCATACTTTTTCCGACGTTTATGTGACTATTTAGACACGGGGTGGTGATAAACTTTGGCTAATTTGTCCAATCAAAAGAACCCATAAAAAATACTTATTTTGCGAAAAAAACATGCGTAGTGTTTTAAACAATCTTTCATCTGTAGCTGTTAAAAATTTCAAACCTATTGGTTAATTTATTCTATTCATTTTATTGGTTGAAAAAGTACTCTACAAACACTGCCTGTTAGATGCCCCTTAACTGGCGTGTATGGAATAAAAGGAAATTTTGCACACAATGTATAATTTCTTAGAACTATTATCTGATAATTCGAAAGTAACGTAACACTAGGCATCTGATTTTTCATTTCAATGTTCATTTATTAGTTTATGGACTAATTTCATTAGTTCAACTTTAATCTTCTAAGTCAATTCTCCGACTATATATGTTTTCTTCGTTTTCTGTAAGTAGAACAAACTTTCTAGGACTCACAAGAATCCGAACGTCTAGTCTCAATCGATCACAATTTAGACGCCCCATTTACAAGAGGCCAGTAGGCGTGTACCTGTTTATGTTTGACAGAGTCGTAAACAATGCTAATTTTATTATTTTATTACTTTCTTGAAATGTGCCTGTACCTATAAGTAATAAATTTCTCCAATTTAAACAAGACGAAAAATAGAAACATGGGTGTTCATAAAACTGAAGGCCCAAAAAACGCATTAGTCCTGACCTATTATAAAATCTATGTATAGCAAGAATTCTGTACTTTGTTGTTTTCGTAGAACCCTATGTTTTACGAGGGCTAAGATCTTGACAGATTTACGATGTGGACAATGAAAATGTTGGCGTGTTTGCGAGATTACAAATCCCACATAAATGAAAATTTTCTTTATTAAGAAATTTGATGAATCTCGTATTTACAGGATGAAACTTGCTTATGAAAACAAAATCTCAAGTTAAAATATGCATTTTTTTCGTCTCTCAAATATTACGTATTATGAGAAAAATCTCGGAATATGGAAACCGAAGCAACACTACTAAACCGGTATAAAACTAGTTACCTGACACAATAACAATAAATTGGGATTATTCGCTTATAGTACATTTCACTGAACTGTGGCGGGTCGAAAGTGCGATAGAGATGGATTATAAAAAAAAATCTTTACGACAATGAAAGAGACCTAACTCCTTCCTTCACGTCTCCTGGGTAATAAATAGTTGATGACCCCTTAAATAATTCTTTAACGGAAAACTTAAAGTGTGGCAAAGCAAAATGAGTCTTACGTGAAGAGAGCATAAGGTCTGTTATGGCTAAGCTTCAAGAGAATAAAGTGAGGTGGATATGATTAATTTTTAAGGCGTTTCCGACTTTATAAAGCATATAAGTACAGTTACACCATGAAAATTCCGTTTCCTAATTCATATAAATGTAGAAAATTCGCCTGAATGCGTCTAGAGCATATGCAATTCCGACCCACTCGTGTATTACAAGTTGTCTACCTAACGCGACTATTTTCTATTAAATAACGGATTTCTATAAAAATATACAATGTATTAGCTTCTTATGTCCAAATTTAGATTCAACTACGATACATTACCATTTCAAAGATTGAAATAGCACAATTACGTTATAATTACAATGAGATAGTTTTGTTTATGTACTGACCTATACAATAACCTTGAGAATACTGCAAGTTTTCATTATGAAATCTTTTTCCAATAAAATCTAACATTCTGTATAACGCGATATTAATCAGTAGATGTCGATTTATAGGTTTTTATTAATTTAAATTTATGATTATTGATAAAATATTATAGGGGCGCCGTTGAAATCGGGATGCCCTGTATCAGATTTGGCTTGGGTTCGCAGCGCCCTCTACACAGAACGCCATCGAACCAAGCGCTCCTATTGATTTCCGGCGGCTTCATTTCGACATCTTCCGTTGGTGCAAGCGGTTCGGCCGTTACTAGTGATGCTGTTCCTCAAGAAATTATAACAAAAAAACATAAAATAAAATAAGAGTAGTTAATATGGAGAATATTGATAATATTATGCAATTGTGTCGTTTATGTTTAGTAAAGGAACAAGTTAATATACCAATATTCGGACAGAATAACGATTTAGAAGAGATATCGGCGAAAATTCGATCATGTCTACCGGTGAAGGTAAGTTGGGAGTTGCATCGCGTCTATGACGCCATATTGTTGGACGGTTATTTCGATTATTTTTGTTACGCGTCGAAATTCGACAGCGGCCAGAGTTTTTGACAATTTTTTTTTGACATCTTTGTTTTTTTTTTGCGGATGATTGGAAATTTTATAATTAAAAGAAAATTATAAAATACAACACGATTGGAAATGGACGCTTCCGGTATAGATCATAAAATGGCGCCCGGATCACTATGGGCGTATTTCTTTTTTTCCATATAATTCGAGAAAATTTTCCAATTTTTTACATTTTTTCGAGATTTTTCTTTAGAATTATTTCGAAATAACAAACGATCGATAAAATACGAATTAATTTTATTTTGAACTTTGACCTTTAATTTTCCTTGAGATGCCCCCAGTATTCATGTTTTTTCTATTTCATGGATAATCGGATTTTTGTTCAAACTTAAAACAAGTTATCGCTTCCTGTAAATTCACAGCCTTCTTATTGATTGTGCTATTTTTATTTATTTGTTCATTTTTTCATCTTAGGTCTCCCCTGATGATAGCTTACCCAAAAAAATCTGTGATGGTTGTTCCTACAAATTAGATTTGTTGTACGTATTTAGAAATACAAGTATTAATTCGGAAAAACAGTTATATCAGTGGTTGGAACAAGCTGGAATTTCAAAGACAACAGCAGCAACAGCAACAACAATGTCAACACCATCAGTTACGGCAACAACAATCCCAACAACACCAGCAGTACCATCAACAGATCCAATAATACCAACAATACCTGCCACCAATACTACCGCTTTAGATAATATTGTAAATGATGCAATTACCAAATCGGAAATTTCGGTTAAACAAGAAAAGAGTGATTCAACTGCTGGTAGTGAATTATCAGCTGAAACACAAGAGTATTTGTTGCAACAACAGAAACTCCCTTATCAAGAAAGTTTTGGCGATTTCAATACGGTTTGTATACAAAAATCAACAAAATTTAATAGAATTTTTAACAAATTTCTGTATTTTTATAGGAAACCAATTCTGCAGAACCAGAAGAGCCAGCTCGTAAGAAGCTCAGACGGGCGGCTGCTTCAAAACCACCAATTAAAGACAATGAAAGTGATCCAGACATGCCACCAACTAAAGTATAATCGAATTTTTTTGAAGAAAATTTTTGTTGTAAATTATTAATTTTGTAGGCTGAAGACGATAGCGATGAAGATATGG
Organism: Epicauta chinensis; assembly: GCA_021725515.1. Classification (NCBI taxonomy): domain Eukaryota; kingdom Metazoa; phylum Arthropoda; class Insecta; order Coleoptera; family Meloidae; genus Epicauta; species Epicauta chinensis. Next base: position 212,302 of record JAEDXX010000023.1, read on the forward strand.
ATGACATGGGCGATGGTGGCATGGATGATGATGATGATGAGGACGAGGAAGAAGAAGAAGATGGTCTTGATCATCCTGAATTTGTCGATGTACCATCTACAAGTGCTGAAGAACAACCTGGACCATCTGGTGTTAATAAAGATCCCATCGCAGCACCGTGAGTAATTTTTTTCTGATTTTTATTTCTATTAGATTTTGTTGGAGTTGATATTTCGTTTGAGTGGTGCTGTATTGACTTGATTTTTTGCCATTTCATTTTTTTTTTGTATTTATTTCTTCATTTATTTTATTTTTAATTTGTATTGATTTTGAATTGTTTTTGGAGTCGATGATTGCAGAGGTCCGTGGTAGTAACAACAATAAGGTAAGTCTATTGCAAAAAATCAAGTTCACATCGTGTTTTTATCAGTTAGTCAAGTTAATTTAAAATGGTAATGAAATTGATACCCAGTCAAATGAAATATTCGACTTATTTATTTGTTGTATGTATAAATTACTTGAAAATATCTTGTGAACATTTTACATTGATTAATCGACTTGTTCTCTTTTAAATTAAACAGTAATGCGGCTTATTAATGATGTAAAACTAGTAACAAGATAAGCGTTATTTTAAATTTATTGTCAACATTTTGTATATTTTATATTTATTCAATTTCTTGTTTTTTGAATGCGAAAATCTTACAAACTTGGAGATTTTCTAGTGTTCTCATTTTTTTTATAGTGTTTCTGTAAATATTGTTGACATACATTTATGTTAACATCTCAAATTTTGTCTATTGAACCATATCATTTGATATGGTTTAATATTCTAATATTAACAAAATTAGAAATTTCTAATTTTGTCTCTATTTTCGACTGTTTTGATTGTCTGGTCGTTGGGTGGGATCCGGTAAGACACACCCATGTTTTATTTGGTTTGTTTTTATTTATGTGTGCTATAAGAAAGTTCATTGACCATTTGGTTAAATGATTCATTTGTTTTCTACCTGCTACCTGCTTTTTGCAGTGTAGTTTTTTTCTATTTACAATTATTTAGCTTGAATAATTGTTAGTTTTTCTGGTCTATATAATAACTGTTCGTTTGACACAGTTATTTTTCTTTGTCAGGTAAGTTTAAAGTCAATTTTATCGGGGTGTCTATAAATGTTGAAAACAATAAATTTTAAAGTGTTTTGATTCTTTTATAATCCCGTTTTTTTTCCTTTTGTTGTTGAATATGAGGTCAATTGAATTTGCGTTTGAAAGGTATCCAGTTATGTAATTTCTTTATTACATAACTGCTTGTTCTGTTTTAATGATCCTTCAGGTTTATTCCAATTATTCGATGTATTGATTTAAAAAAAAAAACGTTTTGGAATGTTTGTTTTATGAGAGATGTAAAGGTAAGAGACAACCCCTGCTACTGTTTTCATCACGAATTAAATTACAGGATTAAATGCTAATGAGAAATAAAATATTTATATACAGTTTATATACGAGAAAGTATAATTATAATTGCAAATACAATGAAATAGAATTTGAAGTAATATTTTTGAATATTTTTATTCAAGAACGTCCTTATTTAGTTGAATTTGGTTAATTTATTTGATGAAAATTAGTGTAATAGAATAAATCTAAATTGTAGCATTGTATATTGATTGAGATTGTTTGTTCGACGTCGCACTGAAAAATTGCATATTTTCTCGTATTTTACAATAAATTCTTTTGTTTTATGTGTACATTTTTTCTTTTGCAACCTGGGTGGGGCTTGACATAAGACAAACGGTGAAAGTAGAGGGCGATACAAGGCTATTATTTGGTTTGGGTTGTTGGTAGAACTGCAGTTCTAATTTGGGTCGGGTTGTATAGATGGCCATCGACTTACTATATTTGATTTATCGGGGAATACGGTTGACCTAATTTATGACTACCAAGCTAGTAACTAAGAGAAAGCCATATACGATAATTATAGCAATGCCGAATAGCGAATCGGTTTTTACTGAACTTGTCCAACAGCAGCATCAATAGCAACTTCATCAGCAGGAAGCAGCAAACCACAAAGCAATTCTAATTATTAGCAACATGAAAGATATAACTTGAGTAAAATTACATTATAAAAAGCAATCTCTAGGTGATACGTTAACATTTTTTCAGGGGAAAGTATCGTAAATTATAGCTGAATATATAAGGTCCCACAAATTCCAAATCAATTACGAATTGAAAAAGTACGAATTGTTGAAAAGTCACCCCTTGTTGACAAATATAAGTAAGGTTTAAGCAAAAGTATTAAGTTATCACTCTTATTAGATCAAAGCTAAAGGATATCGATCTTAATATTCCAGAATTAGCAAGAACAAAAAGCTGTTTCCCAAAAATCCTAATGTCTCATCATTTGCAGACTGGGTAAATGATACAAGTTTTCGAAATTATAGGGGGTGAGTATTGTTTAAGAGCTTTTATAGACGAAACTAAATTGAAAGCGATTTTACGCCCAACAACACTAGAAAAGCAAGCAAGAATGCAAATTGCGCTATTAATAAATCTAATCTCGGACAATCATATCTTATGGGGAAGTACAGTTGATACACCTATAATATAATTGAGCTTTAAACAGAACATTTGACAGCAGTAAAATTTGTTTTCAGGCAATCTGAACATTTCATCATAGTCTTGAAGAAATCAAAAAAACCAGTAGCCGAAACCTATAAATGTAACACATGCTCTCGTACATACCCAACAAAATTACAACTACAAAAGCACAAACGTCTACATAAAGAGCGATTGTATGCCTGTCCACAATGCCCGAAAAAGTGGCGTTTCCCTTCTGAAGTCAAAAAGCATATCTATTTGGTACATCAGCCGAGAAAAACCCATATTTGTGATGTTTGCGACAAAGTCTTTAAAACTCTAATTGGTTTAGATGATCATATGAAAGGTCATAGAGGTGTTTTCAATTATAAATGTAATGAGTGTGGTGCCAAATTTAAGCGACCTTACACATTACAAAATCACATTAAAGTCGAACATGAAGGTTTGAGATTCCATTGTAAACAATGTAAGAAAGTATTTCGTACAGAACAGGGCTATAAATTCCATATTAAAATACACGATCCCGACTATATTAAAGAAACGTACACTTGTAAAGTGTGCAGTAAGGTATTGACCCATAAACGATCATTCTATTATCATATGAAAAGTCATACAGGTAATAATTATAATATGTGTGACATTTGTGGTTTACGTGTAACAACAAAGACTAGCTTGAAAAACCATTTGAAAACACACTCGGGCATAAAAGAGGAGATTTGTGATACATGTGGGAAAGCTTATAGAAATAAAAAGAGTTTATTAATACATCGACGGATCCATACAAATGAAAAACCGTTTGTTTGTTCATTGTGTAGTAAAGCATTCTCCCAGAAGGGCACATTAAACGTTCACATACGTTATCATACCGGCGAACGTCCCTATACATGCGATGTTTGTTTGAAGGGCTTTGTAACCGGTACATTGTTAAGACGACATAAATGTTTGAATAGAAAAAATAAAAAGGAAACAGGAATTGTAACAAAATTATAATTTTTTCTAATGTAAACAATCAATCAATAAAATTAATTTAATATTTATTGTAGTTTTTAAGTAATTACCTGGAGACAGTTAGGTTTTAGATCGAATAGATGTTAAGTTTTCTCTCAATTGTTTGAAATGTGTGTATTGTTTTGAAAAAAAAAATACATTGTATTTCTTTACAGATCACACTCATCACCCGTTATACACACTTGTAATATTTGTTCGAAAATATTCCCAAATCGTCAAGAATTCGTTAAACACCATCTCCACCAGTACGGTGAAACGTTCGATTGTTGCAAATGTGGTAGTAAATTTAAAACAACATCTGAACTGTATGCACATCTTGAAATCCATAAAACTAATATAATTATCGAAGACGAATCAACTAGCGAGTATGTTGAGGAGATTGTTTTGAATTACGAAAATGAGGAGGTCGTTGAAGTTGCTGAGGATAATTCTGAATTAGTTTATATATTGGATGATACACAGTGTGTTAATGAAGTTGTAATTGAGGAAGAGACAGATGCTGCAACCGCTGCAATTACAGAAAAAGACCACTTAGATAATGTAACGATTGTTAAATTGGAGCATGGTTATGTGATACCGGACGATGACGATACTGTAATTAATGGTAAACAGAAGACTGTGACTGTTAAAACACAACCGTCTACAAGTAAAGTACAGTACGTTAATAATCCACCGAAACCATCATCGCGTCTATCACAACCGAAACGACATGTTGTACCTGATTTTTCATCCCCCAATTACATTTATGTTGATGCTAATGATGAGATCGATATACCCCATTATAAATGTTTACGTTGCGAACAGATCTTCATCAATAAATTTGTATTCTTTAGACATATAGAGAAGGGTAAATGTTATATAAATAATTGCGATGTGTGCAGTGCTACATTCATGAAAAATAGTGAATTCTATTATCATTATGTTGTTGAACATACCGATCGTGCTATATGTAATTTTTGCTTTAGAACGTTTATGTATGAGAAAAATGTTAAAGAGCACATGTTGCGACATTTAGATCAATTCCGGCATCGTTGTGATGAATGCAATAAAGGCTTTTATACAGTACGGGAATATAGGAATCATTATAAGAATCGCCATATGGGCATACGGCACACGTGCGATTATTGCAATCGTAGTTTTGCCGATGAATATTATTTCAGACGACACATTGCTACACATGAACAAACCAATATCGTTGTACAATAAATTCGTAGATATTCCATCAAATTTCAGTTACGAACCTAGTCACTCAAGTAATAAGGTCACATTTGATGGGATATTTATTAAAATTATGTAAATATTTGTACATTTTTTTTATATCAAATCATTTGAAAACAGTTAGTTGCCATTATGCGAATTTGTTTTGAACTTATTATAAACTCATTGATTTTAATAAAAGATTTCTTAAAGTTGATCAATTTATTATTAGAAATTGTAATATTAAAAAGAAATGTAAGTATTTGGTTGTCGTAAATCTAGCGAAATGTGTTGATGACAAAGAATTGTGCATGATTTTTTTTTGTAAATAAATGTCGAATTCTTATACGAAAAATTCTTTACAGTTCACTCTTTCAAGAACAGCAACTATATGAAGCGACCTACGACGACATACCCAACAACATCAGTCTACAGTGCAACATGAACATCTTGGAGAATTCAGTTGTGGATCAATTGAACGCCACCGATGCTGATATATTGAATTTATTAACAACAGAAGATGATTGTACGGCGATTTTAAACAATATTGCAAACAATGAACAATTTGAACGGTTGATTAACATAAACGAAACGAGTTTTGTTGATGAATTAATACAAGGTGAAATCAAGAATATTAATGATACACACACAGATAATTGTACAACAGTAGAAGCGACATTAGCAGCATTTAAATGTTACGAATGCAACAAAAGCTTTAAAACAAAGAAATTGTTGAAGAAACATCTGTTCATCCATAGCGGTATTAGAAAGTTCTCATGTGATATTTGCGGTAAATCATTCAAGTATCGTTACGAAGTCGGTGTACATAAGAAAAGCCACAATACGCCCACATTACAATGTGATATTTGCTCGAAAATGTTTATACACAAGTCCCATTTGAATATACACCGTCGTAAGCATTTAGGTGAATATGTAGCATTTTGTAAAGAATGTAATTTAGGATTTGTTACGCAATTCTTATATAAATCCCACATAAATCTTGTACATAAGAATGTTAAATTGATTTGTGACATATGCGGCTCATGTCTCAGTTCATTGTCATCACTAAAAGAACATAAATTAACGCACAATGCCAATTATGGTAAAGAACGGAATCATGTGTGCGAGATATGCGGTCGGAGTTATTTGAATTTGAGGAATTTAAAAGGTCATATACGATCGTTACATGAACGCATCCATCCGTATGTGTGCAATATTTGTGGTAAATCGGTTAGTAGTAAACGTATATTAGAGACGCACATTAAAATGCATACGGGCTTGAAAGATTTCGAATGTAAAATATGCGATAAACGGTTCGCTTCTAAAGAATATTTGGAATTACATCATCGCATACATAGCGGTAATAAACCGTATTGTTGTGAGTACTGTGGTAAACGGTTCACACAGAAAACATCACTTACTGTACATTTACGGCACCACACCGGCCAACGGCCGTACAAGTGCGAGTGTGGTAAAGAGTTTACCACAAAGAGCCATCTAATGACGCATTATAAAGCCCATGATATTGGCGGTGTTGATATTGATTATATTTCGAAGCCTGTAACTTGAAGTTTCAATAAACATTGATTAATCATCAATAGTTTTATTTAAAGTCCCTGTTCGAAGTGGATTCGCAGATAATTAGCCGTAATTAATAATTCCAATCATAATTGACATTTTTTTGTTGTTTTAATAATGTAATCGTATTTCAGGAGTGTTGTAAAAGCACCGTTGAGATCGCGACAATGTCCACATTGTCCGAAGATCTGTAATGATCGGCGACAGTTAAAAAAACATTTATTCGTTCATACTGATAGTCGCCCGTATACGTGCGAGATTTGTGATAAATCATTCAAACAGAAGCGCACATTAAAACTCCACAAAGAGAATCACAACAATACGAAAATGTACGAATGCGATATCTGTCAGAAGAAAATCAAATTTTATGGTAATCTAATGTTGCATCGTCGGCGACATTTGAAAGATTACATGTTCAGTTGTGAGATATGTGGACAGGGTTTTATACAGCATTGCGAATACAAAAGTCACATGGAAGGTAAACATAGTAAATCGAATCTGTGCAATATATGCGGCCGATCGTTCTACAATAAACATGGATTAGATTCACATATGAAACGGCACGATGAAGATTATACTGGTAAACGGAATTTCAAATGTGAATTCTGTACGAAAACATTCATGCAAATGATGCATTTGAAAAAGCACATTAATCGTATGCACAATGTGAATCGACGGAAGTTCGTTTGTGATCTGTGTGGGCAAGAATTGGCCAGTCGTGGTGGGTTGCGTTATCACAAATTCGCCCATGAAGGTGTCAAAGAGAACGAGTGCAAATTGTGTGGAAAGAAATTCAATCGTAAGAGTACTTTAGTCGAACATATGCGTACACATTCCGGTGAGAAACCGTATGGTTGTAAATTTTGTAATAAATCGTTTTCGCAACGTTCATCGTTAACGATACATTTACGTCAACATACCGGCGAGAAACCGTACACTTGTAATGTGTGCCAGGATCATTTCATTAGTAAAAGTGCACTTTCTATCCATATGAAGAATAAACACAGACAACAGTGATTATATATAGGGGATTTGTTTTCATTTATTTACTTTTGGGAAGACAAAATAAAACCATTTCTTGCGATTTATTGTTTTATTAATCCTCACAGCTGTGAAGATCTTACACCAAGACGCCAGGATAAACGTTTTCAGTAGTGTTGCAGAAACAGAGAAAGTAAAGTAAAACATGCCAAAAATCAAGAGACTAACGCCTGAAATTTGTGAATATCAGAAACATAAATTAGACATCAGAGTCAAATTATAAGCAATAAACAAGATCTTGCCTAAAAAATTCCAGAAAAGAGAACGATAAAAACTAAATTTTCTGCTTATTTTTGAAATTACAACTTATCGCGAATTAAATTTTTTTTACTTGTTGCAAACGTAATTTACTTTGCAATAAAATTGCCATAATGTTAACGATTTTATTACGTTTCAGGCTAAAAAACCCAATGAAGGAACCGATACAGTGTTTCTACTGTCTCCAAGTCTATAATAATAGACAACGTTTAGAACGACATTTAGTTACACACCCAGAATACCGACCATTCGCCTGTCAGATCTGCGGCGAATCATTCAAATGGCAAAACTCTTTAGACCTCCACCAATGCATCTACGACAAATACAAATGCGATATGTGTGGCAAAACGTTCAGTAATTCGTTTAATTTAGATTACCACCGGCGACGACACACGAAGAATTACGGTTGTGAAAGTTGCGAACAAGTCTTCTTTACTGATAACGAATTGAAACAACACACAAACAAAGAACATAAAACAATGAATCTAATCTCGACATTATGTGAGGTTTGTGGTAAACCGTTTTATGATCGTCGCGCATTAGAATACCATATGAAGCGACATGAGAGTTTTGCACAGATGAAAAACAATTTCCCCTGTGAGATTTGCAATAAGATTTTCTTACGTAAAGCGAATCTATTGCAACATAATAAAACCGTACACAATGATAATCGCAGGAAGTTCGTTTGTGATTTGTGTGGTAAAGTTGTGGCAACTTATCATACATTACAATTCCATAAAAACACCCATGCAGGTATCAAGTTGAACGAGTGTACGATTTGTGGAAAGAAATTCAATAGGAAGAGTACGTTGGTCGATCACATACGGATACATACCGGCGAGCGGCCGTACAGTTGTAATATTTGTCATAAATCGTTTGCACATCGGTTCTCGTTGATCACGCATATACGAGGACATACCGGAGAAAAGCCGCATTCGTGTGTGATTTGCGGCGATAAGTTCGTCACGAAGAGTATCCTTGACCGGCATATTAAGAGAAAACACTCATAATTGGTGCGTTGAAGCTTTTTGTTTTGAAATTATATCAAATCTTATGTAATCGTTAATTTATACACATTTATTTTAAAAATAAATTATTGAAAATGAAATATTTCTCGTCTTATTTGATTGGGATTCCAAGTTGCTTTTAAACTCGGTTTTAAATCTTTCTTTCCGCCGAAACTTTCGGAAAAAAAGAAAGCTGAACCCTTGACGGAAAACGTCCGAATCCGGCGACATAAATGACGGTCACTTTGGATGCAGGATTTGCCTCATTAGAATGAATAAAAATAATTCAAACTCCGACGAGAAATCGCATCCTTGCAGCATTTGCAACGAGAAATTTGTTAGCAAAAGTGCGTTAAATTTGCATTTCGAGGTGTGCACGTAAGGCGCGGACAAACATTTATAATTTTTGATAAAATATTTATCAAATCTTTACACGGTGTGGAATGCTAAAGTGTCCGGTAAAATTGAATAAATTCGAATTATATTTGCCGTTCCTTCATAATAATTCGTTTGGTTTTCAGGACTCGAGCGACGAACAGGAAGAAACTAAAGAAACCGACTCAGTGTCCGTTTTGCTCAAAAATCGTAATGAAATCGAATCTGAAACGTCACGTACTGACGCATTCCGATTACCGACCGTACACATGCCAGAAATGCAGAAAATCATTCAAACGCAAACATTCCCTAATTGCACACAATTGTATTTACAATAACACGTGCAAATATGAATGTAATATTTGCCAGAAAAAACTGAGTAATTCGTATAATTTAGAAAACCATCAACGGCGCCATTTGAAAGACTTTAAAGTTAAGTGTAGCATATGCGGCAGTGGTTGTATGTCGAACGCTGAATTAAAACAACACATCGAACGGAAACATACCGGTAAAGTTGAGGACGTCTTCCTGTGTAGTATTTGTGGTAGATCGTGTACGAGCAAACAGTCGTTCGTTTGCCATATGAGACGACACGAGGACAATTACACAGAGAAACGTAATTTTAAATGTGGAATCTGCAAGAAATCGTTTTTGCAATTGGTGTATTTACGTACGCACATCAGACGGATGCATAACGATAATCGGCGTCGATACACTTGTGATTTGTGTGGTAAACAATTGTCAAGTCGGCACAGTTTCCAATTGCATCGGAACGTGCATGAGGGCATCAAAACGAACGAATGCGATCTGTGTGGTAGACGATTCAATCGTAAGAGTACTCTAGTTGAACATTTACGTACGCATTCTGGTGAGCGACCGTACATTTGTAAATATTGTGATAAATCGTTCTCGCAACGTACACCGATGGTGATACATATGCGGCATCATACCGGCGAACATCCCTATCATTGCGGTAGTTGTGATGCGAAATTTGTTAGTAAAAGCGGCCTTTCGCTACATTTAAAGAGTAAACATAAGGCATGAGTTGTTGTTAATTAAAAGTTTCAATTAATAAATAATTAAAACTTGATCGTTGCTTTATTGAGATTAGATACAATTTCGGTTATAGTTGATTGAAATTATCTGTTATTAACAATTATTGGTTTTCAGGGAGCCAGAATTCAGATTTCCATGGGAAAAACCGAGAATTCATCCGTGTCCTGTTTGCTCGAAAGTCTTTAAATATAAGTGTGTATTAAGAGATCATCTATATTCGCATTCTGATTACCGTCGATTCTCGTGCAATCTGTGTGGAGCGAAATTCAAACAGCAACCAGCATTAAAATTGCATTACAAACGCCATAACGCCAATCGACCAGTATACAAGTGTACGATCTGTTCGCAAGAACTAAAATCAGAATTGGCCCTAAAATGCCACATCCAACGGCACACAAACCAATACGATGTCTTCTGTGATGTATGCGGACGTGGTTTTGTGTCAATTGGCGCGTATCGATGCCACAAAAAGAACGTTCACGAAAGATCGAATCTTTGTAATGTTTGTGGTGCCTCGTTTAGTGGTGGTACAGCATTAAAATTACATTTGAAACGACACGAAGCCAATTATAAAGAGAATCGTCAATTTAAATGTGAATTCTGTACGAAAACATTCATGCAAGAATTACATTTACGCAAACATATTCAACGTATCCACGATCCGAATCGTCCGAAATACATTTGTGAGATTTGTGGTAAAGAAGTATCGAGTTTGTCTAGTTGGAAGGATCATCGCGACATGCATGCTGGTAACAAGACGGTGGAATGTGATCTGTGTGGACGGAAATTCGCTCCGAAAAGTTTACGAATACATTTACGTACACATACCGGTGAAAAGCCGCACACTTGTAAAATCTGTAATAAATCATTTACACAACGATCACCATTAATAATACATATGAGATCGCATACGGGCGAGAAACCGTACGGTTGTGATTTGTGTGGAAATAAATTTGTTAGTAGAAGTGTTCTGAATGCGCATCTGAAAAACAAACATAAGAGCATTAAGGAGAGTCGTGCTAAAAATTGATTATTTCACAACAAAAATAAAATTGTATCTTCTTAACTATTAATAACTTTATTGTCTACTAAGCAGTTGAATAAACTTTGAAAATTGAGTTTTTGATTGATACGTGATTTTTTATTATTGTCTACTTACTATAAAGCTCAGTGAGTTACATTACTAGTGGATAAAATAAGTGCCAAGTATTCTCCATAAAATGTTGATAATTGAATGGATATTGGTGTGATTTATGAACCAATTATCTGTATCATTGTACATTTTGTAGTTATTCCTGAATACATAACGTATATAAGTAGTTTTTATTAGTTTCAATATCACAGTCGTATTCTTCAATTGATAATTTATATTATTTTTCAGAATGGAAAAAGGTGGTTTCGTTTGTTGTTTTTGTGGGACCGTTTATCAGCACACGCACGCCCTGAAACAACACATGCTGAAAAATCATGAAGAACAAGAATCGGTGACTAGTGCACTATTGAAAGAGACATCATGTCACATTTGCGGTAAACAATTTACCACATTCACGAAACTATTACATCATATCCGTGAACATTTAAAGGATTACGAATTCTTTTGTGATACATGCGAGAAAGGTTTCGTATCACACAGTGATCTGGAACGGCATGTGAAACATACCCATGATAGTTCGTTCTATTGTCATTTGTGTGAACGTTATCTACAAAGTAAATTGAGTTTTGAGAAACATATGCGCCAGCACGAGGAAGGCGGTTTCACTGAGAAACAACGTTTTAATTGTGAATTTTGTCCACAAACATTTACACAACAAGTGAATCTGCATCGGCACATAAATCGTTCGCATAATGCGAGTTTGCGCGAGAAGGGCTTCTATTGTCCGTATTGCGATAATGCGTTTCGTAATCGTTGGTATTGGCAAGAGCATATGTTGAAGAAACACAACGAACACCATCCGTTCTTGTGTGAGATTTGTAAAGAAACGTTTGAGGAACGAGAGAAATACAAGGCGCATAAAGAGACACACAAAGAGTGTCATATTTGTCAGAAACCATATCAGAAATTTACGCTGTTAGTGTTTCATATACGCCAACACCTGAAAGATTATAAGTCGTTTTGTGACACGTGTGGTAAAGGTTTTGTAACACCTGGCCACCTTACACAGCATATAAAACACATGCATAACGATCGTTATCTTTGTAACGTTTGTGGTAAATTGTTGAATGCTAAGAATATTTTCGAAATCCATATGAGAGCCCATGAGGACGATTACAATAAGCGGCGCGATTTTATCTGTCAGTTTTGTTCGCAAGCGTTCCGCCAGAAACGCCATTTGGATCGACACGTTAAACGAAATCACAATGAGAATCGTCCGAAGTACATTTGCGATTTGTGTGGTAAAAATTTGGCTACGCAGAAATCGTTGCGACTTCATAAGAATGTTCATGAAGGCTTGAAACCGAATGAGTGTAAATTTTGTGGTAAGAAATTCAATCGGCCACAAACTTTAAAGGATCATCTTTTGACACACACTGGTGAACAACCGTTCAAGTGTACTTATTGTAGTAAAGCTTTCTCACAACGATCTGCATTAACCATTCATACAAGACAACATACGGGCGAACGGCCGTATAATTGTGATATTTGCGAAAATAGATTTTATTGTAAAGGTGCATTGTCAGTTCATTTAAAAAACAAGCACAAGAAGATGTGAATTTTCAATAAATCAATTTAAGGCATTAAAACTAGTTATTTCTTCATTAGTTTATAAGTTACCTTGTAGATTTGTTTGGCAACCATGTATTTAATATTGCTACACAATTAATGAAATATAGCTAATTCTAGAATTAATTGTTTTAAGATATAATTTAGTTGAATTATTCTCTATACTTGACATGTATTCATTTTCAGAATCCAAGCCGATAAGAAAAGTTACGATTGTCCGTACTCCTTCAGAATCGAAGGTGATAAGAAAATTTACGAGTGCATTTATTGTAAAAACGATTATCAATTTAAATGGTCGTTGCAACAGCACATGGTGGATAAGCATGAAGAACATCGGCCGTATTTCTGTGTAATTTGCAGTGAAACATTCAAACGTCGACGAGAATATAAAACACATAAAGAGGAGAAACACAAACAATGCGATATTTGTAAGAAACCGTTTGCATTGTTTGCAAATCTAGTGTTACACACGCGTGAACATTCGAAAGATTACAAGTGTTTCTGTGAGATTTGCGGCAAAGGTTTTGTATCGCAAGGCTATCTGAAACAACACATGAAAGTACACAACGGTTCGATGCCGATTCTCTGTAACGTTTGTGGTAAAGTATTGCACGATAAAGGCTATCTGAAGATGCACATGAAAATCCACGAAGACGATTACGATAAAAAACGCGATTTCGTGTGTGATCTGTGCCAACAAACATTCAAACGGAAACAATATTTAAACAAACATATGCGCTTAAAACATAGTGATAATTGTCGTAAATATATTTGTGATGTGTGCGGTAAGAATTTGAGTAGTGGTGTCAGTTTACAGTTGCACAAGAACACACATGAAGGTGTCAAACCGAATGCGTGTCAATATTGCGGTAGGAAATTCAATCGAATCGGCACTTTAAAAGATCATCTTGTAACGCATACCGGCGAACGACCGTACCAGTGCACGTATTGCAGTAAGTGTTTCACGCAACGGTCTGCATTGAAGATCCATGTGCGGCAGCATACTGGCGAACGGCCGTACTCGTGCGAAATTTGTCAAAACAAATTCATTTCTAAAGGCGCATTGTCAGTTCATGTAAAGAATAAGCACACAGAAGCATGATTTTTAAATCAATAAACTTGAGCAATTAGGACCGTTTGTGTTATTTCTTAATCAGTTATTTTCTAGATTTGTATGGAAGTAGGTAGTTTTGTTTTAGAATAAATCTGATTTCCTTTCCTGTTTTTTTTTTAATGCGTATCAATTTTCAGAGTTGCTGGCAATAAGAAATATTACAATTGCCCGTACGCCTTCAGATTCGAAGGCGATAAGAAAATTTACGTGTGCATTTATTGTAAAAACGATTATCAGTTTAAATGGTCGTTGCAGCAGCATATGATCGCCAAACACGAAGACTTTCGGCCGTACACCTGCGTGATTTGCGATGAAACTTTCAAACTGCGCGACGAGTACAGAACACATAAAACAGAGAAACACAAACAATGTCCGGTGTGTCAGAAACAATTTGCCGTTTTTTCGAATTTAGTATTCCATGTACGCGAACATTCAAAAGATTACACGTGTTTCTGTGAAACATGTGGCAAAGGTTTTGTAACACACGGCCATCTCACACAACACATAAAAATCCACGATAATCCCGTACAGATTCTTTGTAATGTTTGTGGTAAATTGTTGCACGACAAGAGCTATTTGAAGATGCACATGAGGATCCATGAAGACGATTATAATACGAGACGTGATTTTGTTTGTGAATTTTGTCAACGTGCTTTTCTACAGGAACAACATTTACGCAAACATATTCGCAAGAAACATGCCGAGAATCCACTCAAATATATTTGCGATTTGTGTGGTAAGAATTTATCCAGTACACTATCGTTGCGACTACATAAAAATAGCCATGAAGGTGTTAAGCCGCACGAGTGTAAATTTTGTGGTAGAAAATTCAATCGGTTGGGGACTTTGAAGGACCACGTAGTGACACATACTGGTGAACGGCCTTATCAGTGTACACATTGTAGTAAAGGCTTTACGCAACGATCAGCATTAGCTATCCATGTGCGGCAGCATACGGGCGAACGGCCGTATTCGTGTGATATTTGTCAACGTAAATTCATTTGTAAGGGTGCATTATCGGCTCATGTAAAAAATAAACACAAGAAGGCATGACCTTTTAGCAAATAAACCCAATATTGTTTTTGTTGGAAAGTTTCCTCATCTTAATTACTGTATTCCTTCTACAGATCAAAGCGTTTTGCAGTGTATTCATCTTCTGAAGTGAATTAGTGATTTATTGTTTAGTTACTTCAAGATTTCTCCATTGTTAATAAATCATTAGAAAGAGGTGTGTTAAGGCTTTTCTGTACGGATTTGGTGTTTACAACTAGACACCAATAGAATAATTCGCAACTAAATTCCTGAATTTATCACCTTTTCCAAAACCTTATGTGTTTAGTTTGAAACTACCACATTGTATTTAAATAGTTTGTAGCGCTTGTATTTTTAATATATATTTTTTTTAATTCCCTTGATAACATTAATTTTTTTCAGAACGATAAAAAAAGGCTTTGCATGTTATTATTGTGGCATAATTTATCAAGTTTCGTACGCATTAAAAGTACACATGGATAAAAAACACCGAGCCGAAGATGAAGAATCCAGGACTAGGGCATTACTAAAATCAACCGCATGTCATCTTTGTAGCAAAACGTTTACGATGTTTTCGAAATTAACGCAACATATGCGTGAACATATACAGTATGATGTGATCACTTGTGATATTTGTAAAGGAGGTTTTGCGAACGAGTACGATTTGAAATATCATCTGAAAATGCATGAAGTAGCTGCCGCGTGCGAGCTGCAGGATCCGTACGTTTGCCAACATACTTATATTTTCTCACTCATACATTGATTTTCAGGCTTAGCAATAACGGTTACCAGTGTCCCTATTGTCAAAATATCTATCCGATCGAATGGAATCACTAATGCAGTATATCAGCCGCATTGTTGTGTAATTTTGCTAACTAACATTCAAGTGTAGAGTCGAATATGAAGCACATAAAGTGTTAAATTGTAAAGTTTGTACAGTGTTCGTGAATATTCAAAAGACTACAAGTATTCGTATGAGACTTGTGGAAGAGGTTTCGTGATCTCAAGTCATCTCAAGAATGCTCATGATCCGATTTTTTAACAAGGTTTTCGACAGGCACTAGTTTTGCGCGAATTCTCTTAAATGTAGTTGCAATTTTGGTGGCGTGTACATGTTGCAGTAAAGGCTTTACTCAATGAGCTGCATTAGCTATTCATGTGCCGCAACATACGGGCCACCGATCGGTTTATGTGACTTTTGCCAACATACATTCGTTTCTAAAGGTGCATTATCGGCTCATGTAAAAAATACAAAGCCAAGAAGGCATCACGTTTTTGTAAATAAATTTCAAAATTTAATGCCGTTGTTTTCATTGAAATACTGTTGTTTTTGTTCGAACGTTTGCTCGTTTTTATTACATTGTATTCCTTCGACATATACAAAAAACTGCGAATGTTTTTAGTGTTGAATTATCCAGTGAATTCAAGATTTCACCATCTATTGTTTATAAATCATTAAAGAAAAGGTGTGTTAAAGTTTTTCTATACAGATTGGGCTTACAACTAGACACCAATACGTTTTGGCGACTATATTCTGAATTTATCACCTGTGTAGTGCTGTTAGTTTTCAGTTAACCGATTTCTATTGTCCCGTTGATGGTGTGATTCTTTTCAGAACAAAAAAAGGCGGCTTTGTATGTTGTTATTGTGGAACTATTTATCAGTATACGTACGCATTGAAACAACACATGCAGAAAAATCATGAAGAAGAGGATGAAGACACCAGGACGAGGGCATTATTGAGAGAAACTTCTTGTCATATCTGTGAAAAACCATTCACAATGTTTAACAAATTAACACAACATATCCGGGAACATACACAGAATGATGTGTTTGATTGTGGCATTTGTAAAGTAGGTTTTACAAATGAGAACGATATGAAACGAGCCGCCACCTCTAATGAACAAAAAAATTCGTAGGTTCCTCCACAAAATTATTTTCTTTTATTCATAGATTGATTTTCAGACTGAATACCGATAATGGCTATCAGTGTCCTTATTGTCAAAAGAAGAGAAGCACACAACGTGTCATATTTGCGGAAAAACTGTTGTGAAATTTTCACAATTAGTCTATCATCTGCGTGAAAATTCAAAAGATTACAAATACTCGTGAGAAACATGTGGAAAAGGTTTTGTAATCCCAAGTGTTTTGACGGAACACATCAACAATGCCCATGATTCGATTCTTTGTAATATTTGCGGTAAACTTTTGCGTGATCGTCATAATTTTAAGATGCACGTGAAATTACACGTCGGCGATTATAATACGAAACGCGATTTTATCTGTGAATTCTGTAAACAGGGCTTTCGACAGGACCAACATTTACGCAAACATATTCGAAGGAAACATAGCGATAATCCTCTTAGATATGTTTGCGATGTGTGCGGTAAGAGTTTAATTAGTTCATTATCGTTGTGCCTCCATAAAAATACCCATGTAGGTGTTAAGCCGCACGAGTGTAAATTTTGTGGTAGGAAATTCAATCGACTGGGAACTTTAAAGGATCATCTCGTGACACATACTGGCGAATGGCCTTATCAGTGTACACATTGTAGTAAAGGCTTTACGCAACGGTGTTGTGATATTTGTCAACGTAAATTCATTTCAAAAGGTGCATTATCAGTGCATGTAAAAAATAGACACTTGAAGGTATTGACGAATAAAGATTACTAATCGTATTTGGTCTTTTTCTAATATCTGCATTTGTTTTTGTTTTGTGTCTATAATAATGCGGTTAAGTTCTGCTGAATTTAGCGAATTGTGCTGTGTTTAAGTGGCAAATATTAGTTTCAACAGTAATTAATTGGTATTTTTTAGCGCTAATAAATCGAAATGTTATGGCTTTGTAACATCACACATTAATAGAAATAGAATTAGTGACGTAGTATTAGATTTAATACGATTTGATTATATTCTCTTCTTTATCCTTCCTTATTTAATTTTCAGAACGGCAGAGGCTAAGAAATCCTTCGAGTGTCCCTATTGTAAAAAGGTTTATCTCGTCAGATGGTATTGGCTACAACATATGGTCAAGAAGCATGAGGAACATCGACCGTACTCGTGTCAGATTTGTGAGGATAAATTCAAACGTAGAGAAGAGTATGCCGCCCATAAAGTTGAAAAACATCAAAAATGTGATCTTTGTGGAAAATCATTTTCAGTTTTTTTCCGTTTAGTAATGCACATACGTAGCGATCATCAGCAAGATAACAAATACTTTTGTGACGTTTGCAATGAAGGCTTTGTATATCCGTTTTTGCTATCCGGCCACAAGAAGCGCAGACACGGCGATCGGTTTCTTTGTACTGTGTGCGGCAAACAATTGACTAATAAACATTATTACGGACTACATTTGCAGACACACGAGGAGGATTATCATAAAAAGTGTGACATTATCTGTCCGTTTTGTTCACAAGCTTTCAAACAGAAATATTATTTGGAAGCGCACATTAAACGACGTCACAACCCGAATCGGCCGAAATTCGTTTGTGATGTGTGCGGTAGATATTTATCGAGTGCAACAACGTTGCAATACCATAAGAGTATTCATGAAGGTCTTAAGCCGAACGAATGCCAATTTTGTGGTAAAAAATTCAATCGACGGGATACTCTAACTGAGCATTTATACACACACACCGGTGAACAACCGTTCAAGTGTACATATTGTGGTAAAGGTTTTACACAACGAACTGCTTTAAAGATTCATACACGGCTGCATACAGGTGAACGGCCATATCCGTGCGATCTTTGTGAGAGAAAATTTACTTGTAAAGGTGCGCTGTCAGTACATTTGAAAAATAAACATCATAAGCTTTGAATTTTTAATAAATGAACTCAATTTGAGAATGTTGTGTTATTTCTTTATTAATCAAACGTCACAATTACCTAATTTTTGCGATGTAGGTAAGATTTTAATAAGGGTTTTTTTCCTAGTCTTTCCTCGAGCGATATTTGTTTGTATAGAATAATAATAATATTAGCAGTAGTTGTATTTGATTAATTTTATCTTTCCTAACTTAACATAAATTAATTTTTAGAACGGCACAGGATAAGAAACCTTACGAGTGTCCCTATTGTAAACGGGATTATCATCACAAACATCATATGGTCACCAAGCATGAAGAACACCGACCGTACTCTTGTCAGATTTGTGAGGATAAATTCAAAGGTAGAGAAGAATATGCCGCCCACAAAGGTGAAAAACATCAAAAATGTGATCTTTGTGGAAAACCGTTTTCAGTTTTCCATCAATTAGTAATCCACGTACGTCGTGATCATAAACAAGACAACAAATACTTTTGTGACGTTTGCAATGAAGGCTTCATTTTTCCGTATTTGCTAACATGCCACAAGAAACGCAGACACGGTGATCGATATCTGTGCCATGTGTGCGGTAAACAATTGGTCGATAAACATTATTACGGACTGCATTTGCGTACACACGAGGAGGATTATGATAAAAAGCTTCATTTTATCTGTCCGTTTTGTGCACAAGTTTTCAAACAGAAATATAATTTGGAAGCGCACATTAAACGGATGCACGACGAGAATCGGCCGAAATTCATTTGTGATGTGTGCGGTAGAAATTTGGCGAGTGCAAAATCGTTGCGATTCCATAAGAGTGTCCATGAAGGTCTTAAGCCGCACGAATGTAAATTTTGTGGTAAAAAATTCAATCGACGGGGCACTCTAACAAATCACCTATTGACACACACCGGTGAAAAACCGCATAAGTGTGCATATTGTGGTCAAGGTTTTACACATCGATCTAATTTAGTCATTCATACAAGACAACATACAGGTGAACGGCCGTATACGTGTGATATTTGTGAGAGTAAATTTGTTAATAAAACTCAGCTGACACGACATTTAAAAAAGAAACATCATAAGCTTTGAATTTTTAATAAATGAGCTCAATTCAAAAATGTTGTGTTATTTCTTTATTAATCAAACGTTACCTAATTACTCAATTTTTGGGAGGTAGGTGAGATTTTAATAACGGATTTTTTTCTAGTCTCTTCTCGAGAGACATTGATTTGTTACAGAACATGAGCATAATTTGTGATGGAATATTAGACAAAGTAATATTAGAAGTAGTATTTGATTAAATTTTTATCTGTCCTCACTTAACATATATTAATTTTCAGAACAGCACAGGCTAAGAAATCTTACGAGTGTCCCTATTGTAGAAAGATTTATCACGTCAGATGGTACTGGCAAAATCATATGGTCACCAAGCATGAAGAACATCGACCGTATTCGTGTCAGATTTGTGAGGATAAATTCAAACGTAGAGAAGAGTATGCTGCTCATAAAGTTGAAAAACATCGAAAATGTGATCTTTGTGGAAAACCGTTTTCAGTTTTCCATCAATTAGTAATCCACCTACGGCGTGATCATAAACAAGATAACAAATACTTTTGCGATGTTTGCAATGAGGGCTTTGTGTTGCCTTGTTTTCTAACGCTTCACAAGAAAAGCAAACATGGTGACCGACATCTGTGCAATATATGCGGTAAACGACTGATTAGGAAATATAATTACAACATGCATATGCGGACCCATGAGGCGGATTACGATAAAAAGCGTGATTTCGTATGCCAATTGTGTTCGCAAGCGTTCCGCCAGAAACGCCATTTGTATCGACATATTAAGAGAGTTCACGATCCACGGAAATACATTTGTGATGTGTGCGGTAAGAATTTCGCGTGTGCCAAATCGTTGAGGCTGCATCAGAATGTCCACGACGGTCTTAAACCGAAAGAATGTAAATTTTGTGGTAAAACTTTCAATCGACCACAAACTTTAAAGGATCACCTGTATACGCATACCGGTGAAAAGCCGTTCAAGTGTAAGCATTGCAATAAGGCGTTTTCACAACGCTCGGCGTTGACCATTCACACAAGGCAACATACCGGCGAACGACCGTATCCTTGCGATCTTTGTGAGAATAAATTTATTTGTAAAGCTGCACTGACTGTACACCTGAAAAATAAACACCATAAGCTTTGAATGTTTAATAAATGAACTCAATTTGAGACTGTTGTATTATTTCTTTATTAATGAAAAGTTGGATAATCGCTCAATTTTTGGGAAGATAGGTAAGATACGGGAGTGCTATTTTGTTGTAGAAGAAATTTGAAGAGCATTGTCTGTAATGAAATATTCAGATACAGACAAAATATTTACCATCAATACTTGTGGCATAGTAATCCGGCTTAGATTACTATAAAAATTTTGTCATACAATCGTTAATAAAAGAATTTGTACAATTATTGTTGTGTTATAGGTTGAAAATATCTTTAATAACGTCACTCTTTGTTGTTTGTTAATTTTCAGAAACAATCAGAAGAAATCTTACGAATGTCCGTATTTGTCTAGAAACGAAGGCGATAGAACAATTTACACGTGTATTTATTGTAAAAACGATTACCTATCGAAGTGGACATTGCAACAACACATGGTGGCCAAACATGAAGAATATCGGCCGTATTTTTGTGAAATTTGCAATGGCACATTCAGACGTCGACGAGATTTCAAAGAGCATCGAGCAAACGCACATAAAGAGTGTCCGATTTGTAAAAAAACGTATGCACGTTTCGAAACGATCGTCCTCCATTTACGCACACATAAAGATGAGTACAAGTGTTTCTGTGAGATTTGTGGCCGTGGTTTTGTATCTCAAGGCTTTCTGAAGCAACACATGAAAGTCCACACCGGTTACAGTCCAATTCTGTGTAATGTTTGCGGTAAAGTGCTGGCCGATAAAACGTACCTTCCGATGCATATGAGATTGCATGATAAAGATTACGAGACGAGACGCGATTTTGCGTGCAAATTATGTCCGCAGACTTTCAGACAGAAACCGCATTTAAATCGACACATGAGACAACAGCACAGTGAGAATGGTCGTCAATATATTTGTGATGTGTGCGGTAAAAGTTTAAAGAGTAATCTGAGTTTACAGTGGCATAAAAATGGCCATGACGGTGTCAAACCAAATGAGTGTAAATTCTGCGGTAGGAGATTCAACCGGATTAATACGTTGAAGGATCATCTGGTGACGCATACGGGAGAACGACCGTTTCAATGTGGTTATTGTGGTAAAGGTTTCACGCAACGGTCCGCTTTAACCATCCATAAGCGACAACATACCGGCGAACGGCCGTACACGTGCGATATTTGTCAAACTAAATTTATTTGTAAGGGCGCATTGTCGGTCCATGTAAAAAACAAACATAAAAAGACCTGAATCTTTAATAAAAATTTCGAATTGAGACTGTTTATCTTAATTCTCTATTAATAGTGTTTCTACCGCTCATAATTCATTTAACGTTAATTAATTTTCAGAATGGTATTGGTCAGCGAACGCCACGCGTGTCCTTATTGCCTAAAATGCTACCAGTTTAAACGGTCCTTACAACAGCATATGATGACAAAACACGACAATTACAGGCCGTATTCGTGCGCCATTTGTCCCGAAAAATTCAAACATAGAAAGGATTACCGTGCACACAAAGACCAAAACCACAAACAGTGTCATATTTGTGAGAAACGATTCGATGATTTTGCACTGTTAGTTTTCCATATTCGCAAACATTTGCAAGACTACAAGTTCTTCTGCGAAATGTGCGGTAAAGGTTTCGTTGTACAATGCTACCTCACCGAACACATCAAGCAAACACACACGAATCGCCACTTGTGTAATGTGTGCGGTAAAGTGTTCCACAATAAGAACTCGTTTGAGATGCATTTGAAGACGCACGACGACAATTACGAGAAGACGCGTGATTTTAAATGTGAATTCTGTAAGCAGGCGTTCAGACAGAAACGCCATTTAAATCGACACATTAAAACGAATCATAACGAGAATCGTCAGAAGTACGTCTGCGATGTGTGCGGTAAAAGTTTAGCGTCTCGGAAATCGTTACAGTCGCACAAGAACGACCATCAGGGCATCAAGACCAATGAATGCAAACTGTGCGGTAAGAAATTCAGTTGGAGGCAGAATTTGAAGGATCACATGTTGACGCACACTGGTGAGCAACCGTTCAAGTGTACACATTGTGATAAGGCGTTTTCGCAACGATCCTCGTTGAAAACGCATATGAGGCAGCATACTGGCGAACGACCGTATTCTTGTGATATTTGCGAGAATACGTTTTATACTAAAGGCGCATTATCAGTTCATGTTAAAGGTAAACATAAAACAGTGTAAGCAATCGATAAATAAATTTAATTAGATTAAAAAAAAGCGTTGTTATTTCTTATTTATTTAATTTTTACATATTTACATATTTGTTTTCGTTAGTTAACATAGATTAATTTTCAATTTTCAGTATAACATGCTCGTATGAGTGCCCGTATTGTATGAAAGCTTACGTATCCCAAAAGAGTTTGCGCCTGCACATGGTCCGTACGCACGAAGAGCATTGCCCGTTGTCCTGTCCAATTTGCAATGAGAAATTCAGACGCCGCAGCGAATATAAACAACATAAAATCGATAAACACACACATTGCCATATCTGCTACAAACAATTTCCGACTTTTTCATCATTAACAGCGCATACAGTCAAACATTCAAAAGAACATAAATGTTTTTGTCAGGTCTGTGGACAAAGCTATCGCACACAAGGCGCTATGAAACAACACGTCGAATCAGTCCATAATAATATTCCATTTCTTTGTAATGTTTGTGGTAAATTATTGAATTCGAAGAGCGTCTTTGATGTACATATGACAGCACACGACGAAGATTACGGCAAAACGCGTGAATTTGTGTGCGTGTTCTGTTCAAAGGGATTCCGACAATTCCGTCACTTATATCGACACATTAATGCGAACCATAACGAGAATCGTCCGAAATACGAGTGTGATGTGTGTGGTAAAACTTTAGCGTCTCGGATATCGTTAGAGTCGCACAAGAACAGCCATCAGGGCATCAAGACGAATGAATGTAAATTTTGCGGTAAGAAATTCAGTTGGAGGCAAAATTTGAAGGATCACATGTTGACGCACACTGGAGAGCAACCGTTCAAGTGTACGCATTGTGATAAAGGATTCTCACAACGGAGCGCATTGACGATCCATATGCGGCGACATACCGGCGAACGGCCGTTTTCTTGTAATGTGTGCGAGAAGAAGTTTTATTCGAATGGCGCATTATCGGTTCATTTTAAAAATAAACATAAGTAAACAAACATAAAGAGAAATCAAAATAATTTTTATAGTTGTGGTTTTTATTGGGTATTTTTTAATAAAGATGTTACTGAAAATTGTCGTATATTTTTTAGAAATAATCTCAATTTTCTGTATTTTTTAGCAGTTTGTACTTGTGCAATTAAATCTTCTAATATTGTCGGTTTGCAGGCTGAAAAACCGGAAACAGAAAGCAACTTGTAGAGACAAGAAATACGTACAGTGTCCGTATTGCGACCGCCTCTATCCGTCACGAGGCCGATTAAACCACCACATAGCGGTCCATCGACAAGATCGGCCGTATCCGTGCGAAATTTGCAATAAATCATTCAAATATGAACGAACACGCAACTTTCACAAACACAGATACCATTTCGACGAGATCAAATTGTTTAAATGTAACATTTGTGATAAGGAATTGAAATTTGAGGAGGGACTTAAGCGGCATTTGAGACGCCACACGGAGAATTTCAGCATCATCTGTGAATTGTGCGGACGTGGCTTCTTGACGAACGGTGAATACAAACAACACAAGAACGATATCCACGACCGTGCCAATTTGTGTAACGTTTGTGGTCGGTCGTTTTGTAATAAGGAAAGCTTGAAGAGCCACATGAAGCGACATGACGACAATTATATGAAAATCCACAATTTCCAATGTGATCTGTGCAAGAAACGGTTCCGGCAAGATATGCATTTGAAGAAGCACATCAGACGGATGCACAACGAGAATCGACGGAAATATATCTGCGATTTGTGCAACAAAGAATTGGCTAGTCAGTACGGTTTAACGGTGCATCGGAAAATCCATCAGGGTCTGAAGCTGAATGAATGTACGGTGTGCGGAAAGAAATTTGTACGATTGAGTACGTTGAAGGAACACATTCGGATACATTCCGGCGAGAAACCGTACATTTGTGATGTTTGCGGGCGTTCATTTTCGCAACGAACACCGCTACGGATACATTTGCGATTGCATACCGGCGAGAAGCCGTACTTTTGTAATTCTTGTGATGGCAAATTTATTACTAAGGCTGCTCTCTGTATTCATATGAGAAATAAACATTAATTGCGTTACATGTTCTCTTACTTCACCTTTAAACAATTATAGTTTTTCCAAAGACCCTTGGAAGTATGTTTACCGAAATACGCGTTATTCTCAATTATTAATTCGAATAAATTTCAGGATTAAGACTGGAAAAGTTGAGTGCTCGTATTGCTCGAAAACGTTGAAAAACAAGCGCTATCTGAAACGACACGAGTTTGTCCACATTGAACGTCGCCCGTTCTCCTGTGAAATTTGCCACAAGGCTTTCAAACGAGAAGCAGATGTCGTTCGTCATCGACCTATTCACACCAAAATGGAAAAATACAAATGTGAAACGTGCCACAAATCATTGAGTACGAAGAAATATTTGAAAATCCACCGTTTACGTCACCTGAAACAATACATATTTACCTGCGAAATTTGCGGATTCGGCTGTATGTCTAATGCAGAACTACGACGGCACATGGACTACCGGCATTACAGCGACCGTGACCAATCGACACTGTGCAACATTTGCGGTCGTTTGTATTGCAATAAAGAAACGTTGGGTTATCACATGCGAACACACGAAGAAAACTACAATAAACAACGCAATATCAAATGCGAATTTTGCACAAAAACATTCATACAAACACGACAATTAAGACAACATATTCGACGTATGCATAATGATAATCGCCGTAAATATGTTTGTTCGATTTGTAACAAAGAACTGGCCAGTAAGCATTCGCTACAATTACATGAAAATGTACACAAAGGTGTGAAACCGAATGCGTGTAATTTTTGCGATAAGAAATTTACACGACGCAGTGCGTTAAATGATCACATTCGAACCCATTCTGGTGAGAAACCGTACGTGTGTACAGTTTGTAACAAATCGTTTACACAAAAAACGACGTTGACGCATCATCTCAGACAGCATACGGGCGAGAAACCGTACGCGTGCGGTAATTGTGATCAGAAATTCCACAAGAAAAGTGCGCTTTCTGTACACCACAAAAAGATGCATGAAAACAAATAAATTTTCAATGATCCTCAAAAATTGTAAGGTATCTTGACGTAATGGCCCGAAGAGTTATTTAGAAACTCATATTGTTCAAAAGTTTACAGATCTACAGTAACATTTGGAACTCCACGGAAGAAATCGCGATGTTCTCTTTATTGGCTAAATATATCTGTAATTTATTTTATAATAAACCATTTTTTGAAATTAAACCACTGTTTGATTTTGAAATAATCGAACGGATTGTATTATTTGCCGAGAGGAAGCGTGATTTCGTGTCAAGATCGATTCCTAACTGTGTTCTGTTTGTAGGATCAAAAAAGAAACGGATTCTTATTGGTGTTTGAGAAGACCACGTCTGCAAAAAGTACGACACGAGCAGCACTTTGCTTGCTTATATTGTTCGAAAATTTTCAAAACTCAATCGAAATTGAGACGTCACCTACTCGTCCACACCGAAATCCGACCGTATTCATGTGATATCTGTAAGAAATCGTTCAAACGAATCGACTCGTTATGCATCCATAAATGCATCAATGATACTGTTGCGAAGCATGAATGTAATATTTGTGGCAAGAAATTGGGTAGTTATATCACGTTGAAAAACCACCGTTTACGTCACCTGCAACAGTTCAAGTATACGTGTGAAATTTGCGGATATGGTTGCATGTTTAACAGTGCTCTGCAACAGCACATGGACCGCAAACATGTCACCGACCGTAAATATAGCCTGTGCAATATTTGCGGACAATCGTTCACTAGTGCCCATCTGAAACGGCATTTACTCGTGCACCAGGACGGCTATAACGAGAATCGCAACTTTAAATGTAAATTGTGTTCGAAGACGTTCCTGCAAATGAAATATGTACGCGATCACATTCGGCGAGTACACAGTAATCGACATTTGAAGCATATTTGTGATATTTGTCATAAAGAATTGTCGAGTGATTACGGTTTAGCGAAACATAAACGTATCCATGAAGATAAGAAAACGAATGAGTGTAAATTTTGCGGTAAGAAATTCCTGCGGAAAGGCACATTAACGCAACATATCCGAACGCATACTGGTGAGCGGCCGTATGTTTGTAATATTTGCAATAAGGGATTCTCGCAGCGAACGCCATTGAAGAACCATATGAGACTGCATACAGGAGAGAAGCCGTATTCTTGTGATATTTGTCATAATAATTTTGTTAATAAGAGTACTTTATTGATTCATGTGAAAAGCAAACATAAATAGATGCTTTATATTTAAATTCTCTTTTTATTCAATCAAACTTAAATTATCTATTTATTACTAAATATTACAATAAATATTATTTCTTGTAGGACTGGTAAAGGAGCTGGAAAAGGCGCGGCTTGTCCTTATTGCCCAAAAGTCTTCAACTGGAAATCTCAGTTGACAAAACACTTAGGTGCTCATAGTGAAATCCGACCGTATTCGTGCGACGACTGTTTAAAGACTTTCAAAAAAATCGATTCTTTATACACCCATAAATGTGTTAGTAATAAATTGATCAAGCATAAATGTAACATTTGTGGCAGAAAGCTGAGTAGTAAGACATCGTTGAAATTCCACCGATTGCGCCATTTGAAACAATACAAATTCACTTGTGAAATCTGCGGATATGGCTCGATCTTTGAAAGCGAACATAAGTCGCATGTATCCATGATGCACAACAAAGATTACAAGTACAGTCTGTGCAACATTTGTGGTAAATCATTTAGAAATGCATCGATCAAAAACCACATGAAACGTCATGAAGACGGCTATAACGAGAATCGCAGTTTTAAATGTAAATTCTGCACGAAAACGTTCACGCAAATGTTAAATTTGAACAAGCACATGAAGCGGATGCACAACGATAATCGCCGTAAACACGTTTGTGATATTTGCAATAAAGAATTGTCGAGTACGTACGGTTTAACGAAACACAAACGTATTCACGACAATGTGAAACCGTACGAGTGTAATCTTTGTGAGAAAAAATTCACCATTAGCAGTCTGCTGAAAGAACATCTTCGTACACATTCTGGCGAACGGCCGTATGTGTGCAATATTTGCAATAAGGGATTCTCGCAGAAAACACCGTTGACGAATCATATGAGACAGCATACAGGAGAGAAGCCTTACTCTTGTGATATTTGTCACAATAATTTTGTTAATAAGAGTACTTTATTGATTCATGTGAAAAGCAAACATAAATAGATGCTTTGTAATTAAATTCTCTTTTTATTCAATCAAACTTAAATTGTCTACTTCTTACTAGGGAAATATTACAATAAATATTATTTCTTGCAGGACTGGTAAAGGGGCTGGAAAAGGCGCAGCTTGTCCTTATTGCCCGAAAGTCTTCAAGTTGAAGTCTAAGTTGAAAAGGCACTTAATTGTTCATACTGAAATCCGACCGTATTCCTGCGATGTTTGTAAGAAGGCATTCAAAACAATCAAATCTTTATACGACCATAAATGTATTAATGATAAAGTGTTCAAGCATGAATGCAACATTTGTGGCAGAAAGCTAAGTACTGAGGATTCGTTGAAATTCCACCGAATGCGTCATTTGAAACAATACAAATTCACTTGTGAAATCTGCGGATATGGCTCGATGTTTGAAAGCGAACGTAAAGCGCATGTATCCATGGTACACAACAAAGATTACAAATACAGTCTTTGCAACATTTGTGGACAATCCTTTAGTAGTGTATACATTAAAAAACACATGAAACTGCATGAAGACGGCTATAACGAGAATCGCAGTTTTAAATGTAAAATGTGTACGAAAACGTTCACGCAAATGTTCCATTTGAACAATCACATGAAGCGGATGCACGACGATAATCGCCGTAAACACATTTGTAATGTTTGCAATAAAGAATTGTCGAGTACGTACGGCTTAACGAAACACAAACGTATCCACGACAATGTGAAACCGTACGCGTGTAATCTTTGTGAGAAAAAATTCACCGTTAGCAGTCTGCTGAAAGAACATCTCCGTACGCATTCTGGCGAACGGCCGTTTATGTGTAAGATTTGCGATAAGGGATTCTCGCAGAGAACGCCATTGAGGAACCATATGCGACAGCATACAGGAGAGAAGCCTTATTCTTGTGATATTTGTCACAATAATTTTGTTAATAAGAGTACTTTATTGATTCATATGAAAAGCAAACATAAATAGATGCTTTGTAATAAAATTCTCGTTTTATTCAATCAAACTTAAACTATCTACCTTTTATTAGAGAAATATTAGAATATGTTTTCTTGTAGGACTGGTAAAGGAGCAGAAAAAGGCGCAGCTTGTCCTTATTGCCCGAAAGTCTTCAAGTTGAAGTATAGATTGAAAAGTCACTTAATTGTTCATACTGAAATCCGACCGTATTCGTGCGACGTTTGTAAAAAGACATTTAAAAAACTCAAATCTTTATACGATCATAAATGTATCAATGATAAAGTGTTCAAGCATGAATGTAATTTTTGTGGCAGAAAGCTTAGTAGTGAGGATTCGTTGAAACTTCACCGGAAACGCCATTTGAAACAGTACAAATTCACTTGTGAAATCTGCGGATGTGGCTCAATGTTTGAAAGCGAACATAAGGCGCATGTATCCATGAAACACAACAAAGATTACAAATACAGTCTTTGCAACATTTGCGGACAATCATTTAGTACTCAACACATCAAAAAACACATGAAACTCCATGAAGACGGCTATAACGAGAATCGCAGTTTTAAATGTAAAATGTGTACGAAAACGTTCTTGCAAATGTTCCATTTGAACAATCACATGAAGCGGATGCACAACGATAAGCGCCGTAAATACGTTTGTAATGTTTGCAATAAAGAATTGTCGAGTACGTACGGCTTAACGAAACATAAACGTATCCACGACAATGTGAAACCGTACGAGTGTAATTTTTGTGAGAAAAAATTCACCGTTAGCAGTCTGCTGAAAGAACATCTCCGTACGCATTCGGGTGAACGACCGTTCGTTTGTAAAATTTGTGAACGAGCATTTACGCAGAAGCATTCGCTGAAAGAACATCTGCGACAGCATACCGGCGAGAAACCGTACACTTGTGATGTTTGCCAGATGAAGTTTGCCAATAGAAATACGTTATTAGTTCACGTAAAAAATAGACATAAGGTGCGTTAAATTGTAGTCAACATATGAATCAATAAAATTGAGATGATGTCCGAGTCTATTTCGATAATTTTTGTGGTTTTTGAGAGTAATCGTTGTTTCTTTGTAGGACTAAAAAACGAATTGGACAACCGGCTGTCTGTCCGTTTTGTGCGAGAGCGTTCAAATGGAATTCGCGATTGAAGAAACATTTACTTGTCCATTCCGAGTTGCGGCCGTTTTCCTGCACCTTGTGCAATGAAACGTTCAAAGCACGAACTTCATTAAAATCTCATCGATGCATTAATGGTGTACATGCAGAACTCGAATGTGATATTTGTGGTAAAATGTTGCTTAATATAAAAACGTTACACAGACACCGGTTACGTCATTTAAAACAATACAAATTCACTTGTGAAATATGCGGATATCGTTGTATATTTAAGCATGAACTCGATTTCCATTTATCGATACATAATAATAGTTGTAGTCTTTGTAATATTTGTGGTAAATCGTATAGGAGTCGATTTTTGAAAGTGCACATGAAACGCCACGAGGTCGGTTACAGTGCGAATCGTCATTTTGAATGTGAACTTTGTACAAAAACGTTTCTACAGAACGCCCATTTAAACAAGCATATTAAAATGATGCATAACCGTAGCGAGTACATTTGTGGCGTTTGTAAGCTACAATTACCTAGTGCTTATTATTTAAAGAAACATAAACGTACACATGAGGCCTTATAATCGACAGTTTTGTTGAATAAAAGCAAAATTCTAACAAAATTAGTATTTTTATTTTGATTAAAAAAGTTTCAGCAAGTCGAATAATCAAAACAGTTCCTAACTGTATTTTATTTGTAGGTTTAACGTTCGCTTGGATATTTTCAAAACGGAGAACCGACCTGGAAAACAGGTGGTGTGTCCGTACTGTCCGAAAGTGTTCAATTGGAATTCACGATTGAAGCGACATTTACTTGCCCATACTGAAATACGCCCGTATTCCTGCGACTTGTGCAAAAAAACCTTCAAACAACAGACCTCGCTGAATGCACACAAATGCCTCAATAACGATACGATGAAGCACGAGTGTAATATTTGTGGTAAAATGTTGAGTGCTGGTTCGACGCTGAAAGCGCACCAGTTGCGCCATTTGAAACAGTACAAATACACGTGCGATATCTGCGGTTACGGCTGTATGTTCCAGAGCGAACTCAAATTGCATGTTTCGCTGATACACAGCGACGATCATAAGTATAGTTTGTGTGATATCTGTGGGAAATCGTTCAGGACGAGGCATTTGGAGAGCCACAAGAAACGCCACGAGGAAGGCTACACTGAACGGCGCAATATTAAATGTGAATTTTGCACGAAGACGTTTCTGCAAATGTTCCATTTGAACAAGCATATGAAGCGAATGCACGACAACAATCGCCAGAAGCACGTCTGTAATGTTTGCAATAAGGAATTGTCGAGTACGTACGGCTTAACGAAACACAAACGTATCCACGATAATGTGAAACCGTACGAGTGTAATTTCTGTGAGAAAAGATTCACGGTTAGCAGTCTGTTGAAGGAACACATTCGGACGCATACGGGCGAAAAACCGTTTGTTTGTAAAGTCTGCAATCGCGGTTTCTCGCAGAAACACTCGCTGAAAGAACATGTACGGCAACATACGGGCGATAAACCGTATTCGTGTGAAACTTGCCAGAGTCGATTTGTTAATAAGAGTGCTTTATTGATTCATATCAAAAATAAACACGAACCGGTGCAAGTCGACACGACTAAATGTATTACTTTATAATGAATTTTTATTAAATACACATAAACCACAATAATTATTGTTTTATTTGATTAATTTAAATAACGCCAATAAGTTTTAGATAATTTGTATCGATTAGATTTTTAATAATATGTGTTTGTAGGGATAAAGAAGCCGAAATTACAAAACCCGAACCGACTGAAATCCGTCTGTATTTCTGCGAATTATGCAAAAAGCTTTTCAATGGACGAAGAGCGTGGTACAATCACAGATCGAAGCACAAGAACATTAAACATCAGTGTAATATTTGCGATAAGACGCTCAGCAGTTTTGCTATGTTGAAAATTCACCATTTACGCCATTTAAAGCAATACAAATACACTTGCGAGATCTGCGGATATGGTTGTATGTTTAACAGCGAACTGAAATCGCACATGTCCGATTCACATGTCGCCGATCACAGGTACAGCATTTGCGACATTTGCGGCCAATCGTTCCGCACGAGACGCCTGAAGACGCACATGAAGCGTCACGAGGAGGGCTACAGGGAACGGCCGAATTTCAAATGTAAATTCTGTACGAAAACGTTCTGTGAAATTGGCTATTTGAAAGGACATATGGAACGGATGCACAACAATAATCGACGGAAATACGTTTGTAAGATTTGTAATAAAGAGTTCGCGACTACTTCAAGTTTGAGTGTACATAAACGATTGCACACCGGGATACGGGCGATTGAGTGCAGTATTTGCGATAAGAAATTCACTAGAAAAGATACGTTATTGGAGCATCAACGTACGCATACTGGTGAGAAGCCGTTTGTTTGTCATGTGTGCGGCAGAGCGTTTTCGCAACGAACACCGCTAAACAACCATCTGAAACAGCATACGGGAGAGAAGCCGTTTTCGTGCGATCTGTGCGATGGCAAGTTTGTCACTCGAGCTACTCTGGCCGTCCATATGAAGCACAAACATAAAGATTGTTGAATAAATTCAATAAAATTCGTTTAATTTTGAATTGTGTTTTTTTTTAAATTTTACTAATTTCGGAGTCGATCGGTTAAAATAACTGATATTACAAGAAGAATTTTTTATTTCCAGAATTAAAAAAACGAGTAAACGGAAATCGAAGGTTGAGCGATCGAAAATCGAGAATTCAACACAATGTCCGTATTGTATGAAAATCTGTAAACACAAACGTGCATTAAGGAAACATTTGTACGTCCACAGAGATAACCAACCGTATTCGTGCAATGTTTGCAAGAAAACATTCAAACGCAAATCATCGTTGCACGATCATAAATGTATCAACGATGATCATCAGAAATACGAGTGTAAACTTTGCGGACGCAAATTGAGTAGTTTGTACAATTTGAAACAGCACCGTTTACGCCATTTGAATCAATACAAATTGAATTGCGATATCTGCGGACAGGGTTGTATGTCGAACAGTGAACTCCGCCAACACATGGAGTGCAAACATAACAACGATGGCAAATCGAATTTGTGCAATATTT
Source organism: Epicauta chinensis (assembly GCA_021725515.1). Classification (NCBI taxonomy): domain Eukaryota; kingdom Metazoa; phylum Arthropoda; class Insecta; order Coleoptera; family Meloidae; genus Epicauta; species Epicauta chinensis. Next base: position 245,911 of record JAEDXX010000023.1, read on the forward strand.
GCGGCAAATTCTGCTACAATAAATCCTCATTGGAGTATCATGTACGGACGCACGATGAGAATTATGCGGAAGATCGTCATTTCGAATGTACAATATGTGCGAAGAGCTTTTCGCAGTTGATACTGTTGCGGAGTCATATGCGGCGGATGCATAACGATAATCGCCGGAAACATGTGTGCAATGTTTGTAATAAAGAATTGGCTAGTGCGTACGGTTTAACCGTACATAAACGCATCCACGATGGCATCAAACCGAATCAGTGTAGTTTTTGTGAAAAGAAGTTTACACGAAAAGATACATTGATTCAACACATTCGAACACATTCCGAAGAGAAGCCGTACATTTGTCCTGTTTGTAATCGAGCATTTACGCAGAGTACACCGTTGAAGAACCACCTCAGACAGCACACGGGACAGAAGCCGTACGCGTGCCACATATGTTACGAACAATTCGTCAACAAGAGCACACTAACAGTCCATTTGAAAGCCAAACATAATATGTTAAAAAACTAGTTTAGAATCGTTTTGTTGTAATATTTTGCTAAATAAAATCAAAATAATCTCGAAGGTATTTTTAATTACGCTTTTGGGAGCGTTTAGAATTTAACTTGTCAAACCGATTCTTAGTGATGTTTTATTTATAGGAACCCTATACAATGCCCGTGTTGCCCGAAGACATTCCGATATAATTCAGGACTGAAAGTACACCTACGAAGCCATTCCGATAAACGACCGTATTCGTGCGACGTGTGCAAGAAAACATTCAAACGTTTAAACACACTGTATTACCACAAATGTGTTGGTGATTTTGTTCTAAAAAAGAAATGCAATATTTGTGGGAAAATGTTCAACAGTAGCTCGTTCCAGAAACACCATTTGCGTCATTTGAAAAAATTCAAAGTGACTTGCGACATCTGCGGATACGGTTGTATGGCGCCCAGCGAACTCCGACAACATACACAATCGAAACATGGCAGCGTAGACGAAAAATACCGCCTGTGCAATATTTGTGGACAATCAATCTGGGCGGATCATTTGAGATATCACATGAAGCTGCACGAGGAAGGCTACAAGGAGAAATATAAGATCCAATGCGACTTGTGCAAGAAGACGTTTGCACAAGAGCTTTGCTTAAAGCGTCACATTCGACGTGTACATAATGATAAACGGTGCAAATTTACGTGTGAGGTTTGTAGTAAAGAATTTGCCAGTGGATATGGTTTGACCGTACATAAACGTACACATGAAAAAATCAAACCGTACAAATGTTGTGTTTGTAGTAAGGAATTTACGGTGAAGTGTCATTTAAAGCAGCATATTCGTACGCATTCGGGTGAGAGGCCGTACGTTTGTAATATTTGCGATCGAGCGTTCACGCAACGAACTCCATTGAGGAACCATTTAAGACAACACACCGGACAGAAGCCGTACAATTGCGAAATCTGCAATAGCAAATTCTCCAACAAGAGCACGCTGTTGACGCATAACAAAAACAAACATAAATAACAAATAATATTTGTTTAATACTTGCTGTTAAAGTCCTACTTTATCGACTAAAAACTCGATGGTAAAGTAGCACATTATCCACCTCAACAGTAAAGTAAACACTTTACTGTTGAGGTGGGTAAACTTCATAGCAACCAACAACAAACGAACAAAAACAATTGCGTGTTGTTTAGAGAAATCCAATAGCAATCAACAACGATTGACAACTGTACGAATAGTGAATGTCAAAACTTATTAGAAAATTAAAAAAATAAATAAAAAAGAGTTTGAAGGGCGGATTTGTCTCAGCCGGCCTTCGGCCCCGTGAGCCACACTTCCGCTCTTGGACAAAATATGATTTTACCACCTTGTACAGTAAATAGCTGTTTTCCAATACTAACTGTTAAATTGCTTGTGGATAAAGTATGACTTTACCACCTTGTGCAGTAAAGAAATATTTCTACTGAATAAATTTTAACACTGTTAAATTTGTCTTTTTCTTACCAAAACAATGCTTGTATCTCGCGATATTGTAAAATATTTTCTAATAATATTTTATTTGTAGGTTTACTACCACAACTGATAGTTGCTATTTATTAAACGAATTTGAGCGAGTGACACCTTCAACTCCACTACAGTGTGCACACTGTCAGAAAATCTGCAAATATAAAAGTGATTTAAAACGGCACCTCCAAACCCATTTCGAATATCGTCCGCACTATTGTAACATATGCAAAAAGGCGTATAAACGTAAAGAGACCCTCAATAAGCACAGATGCCTGAACGATACCACAAAACACGAATGCAACATTTGCGGTAAACAATTGAACAGTTACGATGGCTTAAAGATCCACCATTTGCGCCATTTGAAACAATTCAAGAACACCTGTGATATTTGTGGTTTCGGTTGTATGTCGGAAAGTGAACTTAAAACGCACATATCTGGAAAACACCAAGGCAATCGCGTGTACAGACTTTGCAATATTTGCGGACAATCGATTACTGGTTCGCATTTGAAGCAGCACATGCGGCTGCACGAGGACGGCGAGAAACGTAATTTCGAATGTGAATACTGTACGAAAAGTTTCAAACAAGAGTTGTACTTGAGGCAGCATATCAAGCGACAGCACAACAATAGTAGTCCGAAGTATGCCTGTGATGTTTGCGATAAAGTATTGACGACTGCGAAAGGTTTAAGAACACACAAACTTATACATGACGGTGTCAAACCGAATGTGTGTAATTATTGTGAGAAAAAGTTTACATCGCGCAGCGTTTTGGTGACACACATTCGAACACATTCCGGTGAGAAACCGTACGTTTGCCACATTTGTCAAAAAGCGTTTACGCAGAGATCGCCTTTGATGAGACACGTGCGCCAGCACACTGGCGAGAAACCGTATTCGTGTGATCATTGCAATGTCAAGTTTGTCGATAAAAGCGCCCTTTCGCTTCATCAAAAGAATAAACATTAAATTTTGATAAATAAAGTAAATAATGCTTCTTGACTCAACAGTAAAAACCTTCATACGCAAACCATTTTTGTAATTCTTGTAGATTAAAGAAAGAATTGAAAGTTTTATTGATGTTTAAGCATTCCTTCCCTTTGTTCTTAAAATGTAATATTCTCTTCCAGCTTTATTCTCTTTTAATGATTCAATTACATTTCAGACAGCATATGGAAGGCAAACATACACGTGCACGTTTGTGTAATGTTTGTGGTAAATCGTTTAACAAAAAGCATGTATTTTATTCACATCTGAAACGACACGAATACGATAACACCGAGAAACGCAACTTTATCTGCGCGTAATGTGCAACGGCGTTGTCGCAAGAGGCGTATTTGAGGCGACATCAACAACGGATGCACAACGATAGTCAACTGAGGTTTGTTTGTGATTTATGTGGCAGACAATTGGCCTACAATTTCATAAAAACGTGCACGAAGGCATCAAGACGAACGAATGTCACGTATGTGGCAGACGATTTAATCGTAAAGACGCGTTAGTACAGCATTTGAGGACGCATTCTGGGGAACACACGTACGCGTGTCCATACTGTGGGAAGACATTCACGCAGCCATCAACGTTAAAGATCCATATACGACGGCATACTGGGGAGAAGCCGTACATTTGCGGCAAGCGGTTTGTCAGCAAGAGCTCGCTCACGAAGCACACGAATAAGAAGCATCCATAGATTTTATTGTACAATTTTGCAGTTTGTTTTGTAAATTGTAATAGGAATAAAGTTGAAAAAAGTCAGAGAAATACGGTTGTCAGGCTCCCAATTGTTAATTTGATTGAATGTTAACGAGTTTTTTTAAAGAGTCGATTTTTAATTCTATGATTACTTTCAGGTCCCAACAACAAAGCAGACTTGAATCAAATCAATGTTATGTTTGTTTAAAGACTTTCAAACGTACCCAACTATTGCGAAGACATCTATTGACTGTCCACACAGACAATCGTCCACATACCTGTGATATTTGCCATAAATCCTTCAAACATAAAGACTATTTGAAAATCCACAAACTCAAACACGATAATTCGATTGAATTCGAATGTGATATATGCCAAAAGAAGTTCACAACAAAACACAATCTGATGTGCCATCAACGGCGCCATTCGAAAGACTTCAAAAAGATCTGCACGATTTGCGGCAGTGGTTTCTTGTACGAGTCCAGTTATCGTACACATATGGAGAACCGGCATGGTGATAATACGTGCAATATTTGCCAGAAATCGTTCTATAATAAGTACTCATTGAGGGACCATATGCGATTACACGATCAGAACTATTACGAAAATCGTAAAATCAAATGTGAATTTTGTCCAAAGAAATTCATACAGAATTTACATTTGAATGAACATATGAAAAAGATGCACAACGATAATCGTCAAATGTACATCTGTGATTTTTGCGGTAAAGAGATCACATCATTGACCAGTTTAAAGGAGCACAGAAATCTGCATTTGGGCTTGAAATTGTTTGAATGCAATACGTGCGGCAAGAAGTTTTCGAAAAAGAAGACGTTAATGAATCATTTGAGGACGCATTCGAGTGAGAAACCGTTCAGTTGTAGTGTTTGTGGTAAAGATTTTAAACAACAGAGTACATTGATCAACCATCTAAGGATACATAATAATGATAAGCCGCATAATTGTAATATTTGCGATGAGAAATTCATTAGTAAACAATCACTTGATTATCATTTGAAGAAGAAACATCAGAAATTGTAGATTTTTAATAAATCTATTTTTTATTTGTGAGAACTACGATTTTTGTAATTCGATCCTGTTGCTTGGCCGGCAGTACATATGTATTGAAAGTGCGAATTTGTGCATTTCGTTATGAAGGGCGGCAAGTGAGTTGTGAGTGAAGTGCAAAAAAGTGTAAATACTGCTGAAGATCGGCAGTTTTTGTGGCGAACTGTCCCACTTAAAGACAACTTTTGCAGTTCAATGATGCTTAAAAAATGCTGAGAAACTGTAATTTCGGTACTAAATGCATTGCATTTGAGAATTTACCCTCGAAATTATAGATTGATTTCAATCTAGCTTTCTCAAAATAAATCACTCTTTTTTCAATCGGCTGGCACGTTTTAGCGAAACTATATGAATTTTCCTGCTCCAACAACCCCATTATTGCTATTGTAGTTGATCATTTATTTGTTGAAATTTTCAGGAAAGAACCACTTCAATGCCCTGAATGTTTTAAAACGTTCAAAAAGAAACCAATATTAAAAAAACACATCAAATTTGTACACACCGAGAATCGCCCATATTCATGTCCGAGCTGTGAGAAATCGTTCAAACACATCGACAATTTAAAAGCCCATCAAAATCTGCACAATAAAATCAAGAATTACGAATGCGATATATGCGAGATGAAATTTTATACAAATGAAAGTCTAAAGATGCACAAACGCCGCCATAAAGACTGTCGTTTCATTTGTGAGAATTGCGGTGAAAGTTTCATCTTGATTTCCGATTACAAAAATCATTTATCGAACGATCACAATACGATCAGTATTTGTAATATTTGTGGTGAATCGTTTACGAATCAATTACAATTAGATCAACATCTGCGATTACATAGGCACCATCAACGGCACATCAAATGTGAATTTTGTGCGAAAACGTTTGCCCGAATCGAACATTTGAAGACGCACATCAGACGGATGCACAGCAAGAATCGACAGACGCACATTTGCGATTTGTGCGGTAAAGAATTGACAACGCTAAGGGCATTGAATGAACACAAAGACATCCATTTGGGTGTTCGGGCATTCGAGTGTATCACATGTGGCAAGACATTCGTCCAGAAACGAACACTGGTGATACACATGCGGACGCATACCGGTGAGAAACCGTACGTTTGTGATATTTGCGGTAAACGATTATCGCAACGTACCGCATTGACACGACATTCACGGATACATACCGGCGAGACGCCGTACATTTGTAACGTTTGCGGGAAACGGTTCATTAATCGCACCGCTTACGATTATCATATGAAGAAGAAACACCAGAAATTATAAATGTGATAAATGCTACGATTACGACGCACATTATTTTTGTAAAATTTGAATAAAACTTAATTCTAACATTATCTCTATTTATAATTTCGTATAATTTGTCATTATTATAGGATTTTGTTTTAGAAATAAAATTTTAAAACATTTAAATGATTGCAGGTGCCAACAGAAAACGCTACCAAGCCACCACCAGTGTCCGCAATGCTTAAGAATGTTTAAAAAGAAACCACTCCTAAGAAGGCACTTATTATTTGTACATACCGAGAATCGCCCATATTCCTGTAATATTTGTACCAAATCGTTCAAGCATAAAGACCATTTGAAAGCCCATCAAAACACGCACGATAAAACGACGAAATTCGAATGTGATATTTGCCAGAAAACCACCGCAACTTACAATAGTTTAAAACTGCACCAGCGTCGTCATTTCAAAGATTACCGCATCAGTTGCGAGATCTGCGGTCAAGGTTTCGTCTCGAAAGGTACTTACAAGACCCACATGGAAGGCAAACACATTCGCTCCCATTTGTGCAACATTTGCGGTAAATCGTTTTACAACAAACACGGTCTGGATTTGCATATGAAATTACACGCAGAGAATTATACGGAGAATCGTAATTTTAAATGTGAATTTTGTCCGAAAACGTTCCTACAAATACTACATTTGAAACACCACATTAAACGGATGCACAACGAGAATCCACAGAAGTACATCTGTGATTTGTGCGGTAAAGAGATAACAACATTGAAAGGTTTACGGGATCACAGGAATATCCATTTGGATGTGAAATCGTTTGAATGTGGCACGTGTGGTAAGAAGTTTGTGCGGCGATTGACTTTAGTGAATCATTTAAGGACACATACGGGCGAGAAACCGTACATTTGCAATGTTTGCGGGAAGGCTTTCACACAACAAAGTCCGTTAACGATACATTTACGGACGCATAGCGGCGAGAAACCGTACATTTGTAATATTTGTGATGAGCGGTTCGTTAGCAAGCATGCTTGTGATTATCATATGAGAAGAAAACACCAGAAATTGTAGTTTTGTAGAATTTTATTCGAAAAATAAAAAAAATGCTTTTTTATACTAAATTTATGAGAGAATCCCAAAATTTTGCTACCCCACATGTGTTGTATATGATTTTGTGCAACAGTGAAACTTAGTAGAAAGTGTGAAATGTACTTTTCTATTAATTAATCTTCAATATTATCCTTGATTTTCAGAGAATTCCCCCCTAGAGATCCGATGGAGTGCCCCAAGTGCTTTAAAGTCCTAAAAAGCAAAAGAGGCCTGAAAATACATCTAGATTTACACGAAGAGAAATATCCATATTCGTGTGATATTTGCAAAGAATCGTTCAAATACATTGGTTACTTGAAAAAACATCAGAAACAACACAATACAAATGGAAACGGTACCTGTGATATTTGTCATAAACAAGTAAAATGTTTGGAAACACATAAACAACGACATCTAGAAAGCCGCCGTTTCAATTGTGAATTTTGCGAGAAACGCTTTAGTATTCGAAGCGAATTAAATCGACATATAGCAAGCTCCCATCTGCGCACCTGTCTTTGTAGTATTTGCGGTAAATCATCCTACAATCGGAACGCTTTAGAGAGACACATGAAACGACACGCTGAAGGCTATCAACAGAAACGCGATTTTAAATGTGAATTTTGTTCGAAGGCATTCATGCAATTATTCCATTTGCGAAAACACATTCGGCGTATGCACGATGCGAGTCGAAAGAATCATGTGTGCGATTTGTGTGGTAAAGAAATTACCACATTGGCTGGCCTGAAAGAACACAAACTGATACATACCGGTGGAAAACCATTTGAATGCAACATTTGTGGACAGAAATTTCGAATTGCATCAAATTTAAGGGTCCATAAAAGGGCGCATACTGGTGAAAAACCGCACGTTTGTAGTATTTGCGGTAAGGCGTACACACATGTGGGTGCTTTGACTATACATTCACGGACGCATACGGGCGATAAGCCGTACAATTGTAATTTTTGTCATGAGAAATTTGTTGGTAGACAAGCTTGCAATTATCATATGAAAAAGAAACATAAAAAAATGTAGGTGTTTCATAAATAAAAAGAGTTTTGTTCTAAATTTATTAGAGATTTCCAAAATTTCATTCTCTTTATGTTTGTACATATTTTTGTATAACATCCACTCATTGACCGGCCTCAAATCAAATCCATTTCTAAAACGATGCTTCATTTTCAGAGAACTTCTAGGCTGTTTTTTTTTGGGAATGACATAAATGCTTGAACGTCCTGAAATCGAAAAAACCTTCACTCAGAGGATCATTCTTATTCGTGCGATATCTGTAATTATTTATTGATAATAAATTAAGAAACTAATTGGAATAATCATTTTCAGGAAACTCACAGTTGACGGTCGACTGGAGTGCCCTAAATGCCTCCAAATTCTGAAATCGAAAAACTCTCTGAGATCACATTTATTGTACGTTCACACGGAAGATCGTCCCTATACGTGTAATATCTGTGATAAAACGTTCAAAAACCGCAATGTTTTGCAGGCACATCAGAAACGACACAATGCAAAATACAAATGCGATATTTGTCAAAGACAATTAGCAACTCGTATCTCGCTAGAGAAGCATAAAAAGCGGCATATATTTAAACATCTGTTTTACTGTGGTGAATGCGAGGAGGACTTCGGTACAAAAGAGGAGTATAATCAGCATAAGCAAGAACAACACAGCGCATATCTTTGTAATGTTTGCGGTAAATCATTCGGTGCAAGCGCTTTGAAATATCACATGAAACGTCATGCTCAGGGCTACCAAGAGAATCGTAATTTTAAATGTGAATACTGTTCGAAGACATTCATGCAAGCATTGCTTTTGAGAAAGCACGTGGAACGGATGCACAATGAGAATCGAAAACTGTATGAGTGTGATGTGTGTGGTAAAGAGGTTACTGCATTGGCAGGCCTCAGAGCGCATAAATTAACACATACCGGTGAGAAACCACACCAATGTGGCATTTGTGAACAGAAATTTCGACTTTTGGGTGCTTTGAAGATTCATAAAGCGACTCATACCGGTGAAAAACCGTACGTTTGTAATGTTTGTGGCAACGCGTACACGCAACGCAACACGTTAACGATACATCTACGGACGCATACTGGTGAGAAACCGTACGGTTGTACGGTTTGTGATGAGAAGTTTATCAGTAAACAAGTGCGCGATAATCACATAAAAAGGAAACATCAGAAGTAGAGATTTAAAAAAAAAACGTACACAAGTTGTACATAATTTTTATATTACTAAATAAAGGCATTATTTTCTAATTTAATAAGTGGCTTTTATTGAATAATTCTACAGAAGTAGACTTTTTTAAAGTCCATTTCTCTAATTCTGCTTAATTTCCAGAGAAGAACCCGATGGTGGTCCGTGGGAATGTCCAAAATGCTTGAAAGTCCTGAAATCGAAACGAACCTTAAGAAGACATATATTAACCGTTCACACAGAAGGTGGTTCGTACTCGTGTGACATCTGTAAATCAACCTTCCGAAAAATCGGCTATCTAAGAAAACATCAGAAACGACACAATCCAGACTACAAATGCGACATTTGCCAAAAACAACTACTCAGTTTTTTCACCCTAGAGAAACATAAAAAGCGACATAAATTAGAGCATACGTTCTACTGTGGCCCTTGCGAGAAAGATTTCAGTACAAATGAGGCGTACGAGAAACATAAGCAAGAAACCCACCGACGTTCACGTCTTTGTAATATTTGCGGTAAATCAGTAAATGTGACCTGGTTGAATTATCACATGAAACTGCATGCTGAAGGCTATCAAGACAATCGTAATTTTAAATGTGAATTGTGTCCGAAGGCATTTTTGCAGGCAGCTCATTTAAAAAAACACGTTAAATATGTCCATTATAAGTTCCGACATATATATACGTGTGATGTGTGCGGTAAAGAGCTGAGTACATCGTACAGCTTCAAAGAGCACAAATTAATCCATACCGGCGCGAAACCACATGAATGTGGTATGTGCGGGGAGAAATTTCGACATGTGACTTCTCTAAATGCACATATAATGACGCATACAGGTCAAAAACCATTCGCCTGTAAAATTTGTGGGAAAGCATTCACAATCAGTTCGTCATTAACGACCCATTTAAGAAAGCATACTGGTGTGAAACCGTATAGTTGTGTTGTGTGTAATGAGAAGTTCATCAGTAAATCAGCCCTTGATTATCACAAGAAAGGGCATGCTGGCGACCACCAGAACGAATGTGATTTTAAATGTGAATTCTGTTCGAGGACATTTAAGCAAGCATTACTTTTGAGAAAGCACGTTGAACGGATGCACAATGAGAATCGAAAAATGTACGTGTGCGATTTGTGCGGCAAAGAGATCACTTCATTGCAGGGCTTCAAAGCACACAAATTAACGCATACCGGTGAGAAACCAGTTGAATGTGAGACTTGTGGACAGACATTTCGATCAATGGGTGCTTTAAGGACTCATAAGGTGGTTCACACGGGTGAAAAACGGTACGTTTGTAATGTTTGTGGTAACGCATACACACAACGAGGTACGTTAACGATACATTTACGGACGCATACTGGTGAGAAACCGTACGGTTGTACGGTTTGTGATGACAAGTTTGTTAGCAAACAGGTCCGTGATAATCACATCAAACGGAAACACCAGACTTCGTAAACTTTTTTAAACTTACACGAATTGTACGATTTTTATAATATCTACTTAGAAATAAAAGTATTATTTTCAAATTTAATAAGTGGTTTTTATTGAATAATTCTACAAAAGTTAGCTTCTTTTAAAATGCACTTCTAACATTGTTTTTGATTTTCAGAGACGTTCCGATTGGTGATCCATGGGAATGTCCCAAATGCTTGAAAGTCCTGAAATCGAAAAAATGTCTGCGATCACATTTATTATACGTTCACACGGAAGATCGTCCGTACTCGTGTGACATTTGTAATACAACCTTCAAGCATGCCAACTATCTAAAAGCGCACCAGGAACGTCATCATGGACTTGAAAAATACGAATGCGACATTTGCCAGAAACAACTACTAAGCCGCATTTCTCTAGCAAAGCACAAAAAACGGCATCTGTATGAGCATACGTATTACTGTGGAATTTGTGAGGAAGACTTCAATTCAAACGAGGAATACAAGCAACACAAGCAAGCAACCCACTATCGCCCGTGTCTCTGTAATATTTGCGGCAAATCATCGTATAATCAAAACGCTCTAGAAAAACACATGAAACGACACACTGAAGGCTATCAAGAGAAGCGTGATTTTAAATGCGAATTCTGTCCGAAGGCATTTATGCAAGCATTCCATTTGCGAATGCATATCCGACGTATGCACGATGATAATCGTAAAAAGTATGTGTGCGATTTGTGCGGTAAAGAGGTCACCTCATCGACCAGTCTCAAACAGCACAAATTGGTGCATGCCGGTGTGAAGCCGCTCGAGTGTGGTACGTGTGGACAGAAATTTCGAAAATTGGGCGCTTTAAAGATCCATATCAGGACGCATACGGGTGAAAAACCGTACGTTTGTAATATTTGCGGTAAATCGTACACACAAAGAACTCCATTGGCGCTCCATTTGCGGACGCATACCGGCGAGAAACCGTACAGTTGTATTGTGTGCGATGAGAAGTTCGTTGGTAAGCAAGCCTGCGATTATCACATGAAAAGGAAGCATCAGAAACCGTAATTTTGTATTGACTTACACGAGTTTTTTGTTGTAACACTACAAATTGTCTCGATCAAATAAAAGCATTTGTCTCCAATTGTGGTTGTTTTTTTTATTAATTCTACGAACGTAGATTTCTTTTAAAATATGTTTTTAATATTGTGTTTGATTTCAGGGAAGTCCTACTGGACAATTCGACGGAATGCCCCAAATGCTTCAAAGTACTGAAATCGAAAAAGTACTTAAGAACGCATTTATTGTATGTTCATACAGAAGACCGTCCGTACTCGTGTGATATCTGCAATAAATCGTTCAAACACATCAACTATTTACGAACGCATCGGAAAACACACAATGAAATTCCTGAAAACAAATGTGATATTTGTCATAAACAACTGAAAAACAGTATTGCTCTAGATAAACATAAAAACCGACATTTGCACGATTATAAATTCTACTGTGGAATTTGTGAAGAAGGCTTCAGCACCCGTGACGAATACAAACAACACAAGCAAACTACCCACGACCGACCGTGCCTCTGTAATATTTGCGGCAAATCATCGTATAATCAAAACGCGTTAGAGAAACACATGAAACGACATACTGAAGGCTATCAAGAGAAACGCGATTTTAAATGTGAATTCTGTCCGAAGGCATTTATGCAAGCATTCCATTTGAGAAAGCACGTCCGGCGTATGCATGACGCTAGTCGAATAAATTATGTGTGCGATTTGTGCGGTAAAGAGGTGACCTCATCGACTAGCCTCAAACATCACAAATTGATACATATCGGTGTGAAACCGCTCGAGTGCGGTACATGTGGACAGAAATTTCGCAGACTGTCAACTTTAAGAATTCATAAACGGACGCATACGGGTGAAAAACCGTACGTTTGTAATGTTTGCGGTAATGCGTACACACAACGTGGCCCGTTAGCGCTACATTTACGGACACATACTGGCGAGAAACCGTACAGTTGTGTTGTTTGTGATGAGAAATTCGTTGGTAAACAAGCTTGTGATTATCATATGAAGAAGCAACATCAAAAGCCGTAAAGCTTTGCACATGTTTTTCTATAACATTTAAGTTGAAATAAAATCATTTCTATAGAATTGTATTTCTTTTTAATTAATTCGGAAATAAATTAGCAGTAAGTATATATTGATATTTAATAATTTTCAGACAACTTGCTGGCGATCCGCTGAAGTGCTTCAAAGTCCTGCCAACAGAAGCACGTCTCAGTTCGCATTTATCATTACACATACGTACATCAGATCGTCCGTACTCTTGTAATATCTGTAATAAAACTTTTAAATACAGTTATCGTTTCAATGCACGTCAAGACCGACGCAGCAACGATCAGAAACCACATGGATGTGGTACTTGTGGGCACAAATTTCGAAAACTCAAGAATTTAAAGACACATATAAGGATTCATACGGGTGAACAACCGCACGTTTGCAATATTTGTGGTAAAGGATACACGCAAAGGAGTCCATTAGTGTTACATTTTCGGAGGCATACCGGTGAGAAACCGTATATTTGTATTGTTTGTGATGAGAAATTTGTTAGTAAGCCCCAGGATGTGATTATCATATGAGGAAAAAAGCACCAGAAGACGTGAGGTTTATTCGATATGTAGCAGGTGTATGAAATTACTTTTAAGTGGGAATAAAATATTTATAAAGTGTTGTGGCTTTTACTAATAATAAATTAAGAAAGTAATTAGAAATACGTATATTTTAATATTGTGCTTAATTTTCAGGAAATTCGCTCTTGACGATAAACATTTAGATAGAATTGTGTTTTTTATTAATGAAGAAATGAAGAAACCACACTTGTATTTAGCCCATTTTAATATTGTGCTTAATTTTCAGGCAACTCGATGGATTGGAGTGTCCTAAATGCTTCAAAGTTTTGAAAACAAATGCTTATCTGCGGAGACATTTTAGTCACGTCCATTCAGAAAATCGTCTGGAGTGTCCGAAATGCCTCAAAGTTATGAAATCGAAAAGAACTCTGCGGGTGCATTTAAGATACGCCCACATGGAAGATCGCCCCTTCTCTTGTAATATCTGTAACAAAACGTTCAAAGCGAACTATTTTTTGAACGAACATAAAAAATGTCACCAAGCAAACTTAAAATGCAATATTTGTCAAAAACAATTAACAACTCTTTGGTCTCTAAAGCAGCATAAAAAGCGGCATATATTTGAACATCTGTTTTACTGTGGTGAATGCGAGGACGACTTTGGTACAAAAGAGGAGTACGAGAAACATAGGCAAGAAAACCACAACGACACATCTCTTTGTAATATTTGCGGCAAATCATTAAGTGCAGGCGCGTTAAAATATCACATGAAACGACATACTGAAGGCTATCAACAGAAACGCGATTTTAAATGTGAATTTTGTTCGAAGACATTCATGCAATTATACCATTTGCGAAAACACATTCGGCGTATGCACGATGAAAATCGAAAAATGCATGTGTGCGAATTGTGTGGTAAAGAACTGACCACACTGACCAGTTTGAGACAACATAAATTAATACATACCGGTGAGAAATCACATGAATGTGATATTTGTGGACACAAATTTCGTAAACTGTATAATTTAAAGATACATATGTGGAGTCATACGGGTGAAAAACCACACGTTTGTAACATTTGCGGCAAAGCTTATAGTCAGAGAGGTTCGTTAACGATACATTTACGGACGCACAGCGGTGAAAAACCGTACAGTTGTAGATGTTGTGCGGAAAAATTCGTTAGTAAGCATACTTGTGATTATCATATGAAAAAGGAACATAAGATGTTATAGTTTTTTATGAGATTTTTTCCAAAAATTAATATAAGAGTTGAAAGTGATATTTTGTATCAACCTCTTTGTATCAATTTTGGAGCAACCTTACGGGCCAAATAAAATCACTTTTTATCGGTGTAGAAATTTCTTAAGAGGGCGCTCTTAAACTTATTTTTCACACTTTCCTAAACTGTACGGTAAAATAACACTTTCCACTCTAGTGGGTAAAGGCATCGAGTTTATTGGTCGTTAAAGTATATTTTGAACAGTATTGGAAAAACATTTTTGTAGTTCTAGTATGCCGTGTTAAAAATGTCACTTTTAATATTATTTAAGTAAAAATTAGTATATTACGATATAAGTGCGGAAAGCGAATCTTTTCGGAACGAGTATGTTCGATACTTATGCGTAAAGTGAGGTATCCAGTAGGCTGAAATTGAAGCACTCGCTAAAGGGACTGACACATACACAACGAGATCTCGTGCGTTTACCCACTCGCCTAACGGGTCGTGAGGATACACAGCGCACTCGATCTCGTTGTGAATGTGTCAGTCCCTTAGACTCGTGTCTCAATTTCAACCTACTCGAATACCTCACTTTACGCATACGTGTCGAAAATAACTATTTGTATTACTTCATTGGAAGGCCCCAGAGCACATAAATTAACGCATACCGGTGAGAAATCACATGAATGTGGTATTTGTGGACAGAAATTTCGACTTTTGGGTGCTTTGAAGATAAAGCGACTCATACGGGTGAAAAACCGTACGTTTGTAATGTTTGTGGCAACACGTACACGCAACGAAACACGTTAACGATACATCTACGGACGCATATTGGTGCGAAACCGTACGAGTGTACGGTTTGTGATGAGAAGTTTATCAGTAAGCAAGTCCGCGATAATCACATGACGAAGAAACATCACAAGCCGTAAGGCCTTTTCGATGGCTTTTCATGACTTTTATACGCTGTTGTCTAAAATGAAATTGAAATGAAAATAAAAACATTTAGATAGAATTGTGTTTTTTATTAATTAAGAAATGAAGAAACCACACTTGTATTTAGCCCATTTTAATATTGTGCTTAATTTTCAGGCAACTCGATGGACTGGAGTGTCCTAAATGCTTAAAAGTCTTAAAAACAAATGCTTATCTGCGGAGACATTTTAGTTACGTCCATTCAGAAAATCGTCTGGAGTGTCCGAAATGCCTCAAAGTAATGAAATCGAAAAAAACTCTGGGGGTGCATTTAAAATACGCCCACATGGAAGATCGCCCCTTCTCTTGTAATATCTGTAACAAAACGTTCAAAGCGAACTATTTGTTGAACGTACATAAAAAATGTCACCAAGCAGACTACAAATGCGATATTTGTGAAAGACAATTAACAACTCTTAGGTCTCTAGAGAAGCATAAAAAGCGGCATATATTTGAACATCTGTTTTACTGTGGTGAATGCGAGGACGACTTCGGTACAAAAGAGGAGTACGAGAAACATCGGCAGGAAAACCACAACGACTCGTGTCTGTGTAATATTTGCGGCAAATCATTAAGTGCAGGTGCGTTAAAATATCACATGAAACGACATACTGAAGGCTATCAAGAGAATCGTGATTTTAAATGTGAATACTGTTCGAAGGCATTTGTGCAAGCATTACTTTTGCGAAAACACGTTCAACGGATGCACAATGAAAATCGAAAAATGTATGTGTGCGAATTGTGTGGTAAAGAAGTGACCGCACTGACCAGTTTGAGACAACATAAATTAATACATACCGATGAGAAACCGCTTGAGTGTAGTGTTTGCAGACAGAAATTTCGTGGACGTGTTGCCTTGAAGAACCATTCAAGGATTCATACGGGTGAAAAACCACATGTTTGTAACGTTTGCGGCAAAGCTTATACACAGAGAAGTCCGTTAACGATACATTTACGGACGCATAGCGGCGAAAAGCCGTACAGTTGTAAATGTTGTGCGGAAAAATTCGTTAGTAAGCATGCTTGTGATTATCATATGAAAAAGAAACATAAAATATTATAGTTTTTTATGAGATATTTTCTAGAAATTAATATAAGTGTTGAAAGTGATATTTTGTATTGCTTGTGAGAAGTTTGCATAACGAGCCAAAGGCGAGTGGAGCAACCTTACGAGCCAAATAAAATCACTTCTAATCTGTGTAGAGATTTCTTAAGAGGACGCTCTTAAACTTATTTTTCACACTTTTCTAAACTTTACGGTAAAATAGCACTTTTCCCTCTAGTGGGTAAGGTCATCGAGTTTATTAGTTGTTAAAACATTTTTAACGCATGTGTCTTTTTAGTTCTAGTTATGCTGTGTTAAAATGTCACTTTTAATAGTATTTGTATAAAAAAATTCTTTTGTATTACTTCATTAAAAGGCCTCAGAGCACATAAATTAACGCACTTCGGTGAGAAACTTGTGTACTTGTGTGAATAATTTAAAGACACATATAAGGATTCATACGTGTGAAAACCACACGTTTGTAACATTTGCGGCAAAGCTTATACACAAAGAAGTCCATTAGTGTTACATTTGCGGAGACATACTGGTGAGAAACCGTGTATTTGTATTGTTTGTGATGAGAAATTTGTTAGTAAGCCGGGATGTGATTATCATATGAAAAAGAAACTCCATAAGGCGTGTTTTTTTTTGATATGTAGCAGTTGTATGAAATGACTTTTAAGTGGGAATAAAATACTTATATATAAAGTACATGTATTAATCTGATTTTAATCTGTTGCTTCATTTTCAGGAAACTCACTGTTGACGGTCGACTGGAGTGTCCTAAATGCTTCAATGTTCTGAAAACGAAACGCTCTCTTAGGTCGCATTTAAAATACGTCCATACGGAAGATCGTCCCTACTCCTGTAATATCTGTAACAAAACCTTCAAAAAGACCTATAAGTTGAAGGTGCATCAAGAACGTCACAAAGCAAACTACAAATGCGATATTTGTCAAAGACAATTAGCAACTCGGATCTCTCTGGAGAAGCATAAAAAGCAGCATATATTTGAACATAAGTTCTACTGTGGTGCTTGCGAGGAAGACTTTAATACGAAAGAGGAGTATAATAAACATAAGCAAGAAGAACACAACTCATATCTGTGTAATGTTTGCGGCAAATCATTAGGTACAGCCGCTGCTTTAAAATATCACATGAAACGACATGCTCAAGGCTATCAAGAGAATCGTGATTTTAAATGTGATTACTGTTCGAAGACATTTATGCAAGCATTACTTTTGCGAAAACACGTTCAACGGATGCACAATGAAAATCGAAAAATGTATCTGTGTGATTTGTGTGGTAAAGAGCTTACCTCACCGACCGGTCTCAAAGAGCACAAAATGGTACATTCCGGTGTGAAACCGCTCGAATGTGGTACTTGTGGGCAGAAATTTCGAAAATTGGGTGCTTTGAAGTCTCATAGAGCAACGCATACGGGTGAAAAACCGTACGTTTGTAATGTTTGTGGCAACGCATACACGCAGCGAGGATCGTTAACGATACATCTACGGACGCATACTGGTGAGAAACCGTACGGTTGTACGGTTTGTGATGAGAAGTTTATCAGTAAGCAAGTGCGTGATAATCACATGACGAAGAAACATCACAAGCCGTAAGGCCTTTTCGGTAGCTTTTACATGACTTTTATATGCTGTTGTCTTAAATGAAATTGAAATGAAAATAAAGCATTTATATAGAATTGTGTTTTTTAGTAATGAAGAAATGAAATAGTATTTGTATAAAAAATATTGTTTTGTATTACTTCACTGAAAGGTCTCAGAGCACATAAATTAACGCACTACGGTAAGAAACCACATGAATGAGGTATTTATGTGAATAATTTAAAGACACATGAGGATTCATACGGGTGAAAAACCGTACGTTTGTAAAATTTGTGGTAAAATATACACGCAAACAAGTCCGTTAGTGTTACATTTGCGGAGACATACCGGTGAGAAACCGTACAGTTGTATTGTTTGTGATGAGAAATTTGTTAATAACCCAGGATGTGATTATCATATGAGAAAGAAACACCAGAAGACGTGGTGTTTCTTCGATATGTGGGAGTTGTATGAAATTACTTTTAAGCGGCAATAAAATACTTATATAGATTTGTTGATTTTATTAATAATAAATTAAGAAACTAATTGCAAATACCTGCATTAATGTGATCTTAATCTGTTGCTTCATTTTCAGGAAACTCACTGTTGACGGTCGACTGGAGTGTCCTAAATGCTTCAATGTTCTGAAAACGAAACACTCTCTGAAGTTGCATTTAAGATACGTCCATACGGAAGATCGTCCCTACTCGTGTAATGTCTGTAATAAAACCTACAAACATAGCTATGAGTTGAAGGTACATCAGGAACGTCACAAAGCAAACTACAAATGCGATATTTGCCAACGACAATTAGCAACTCGCATCTCTCTAGAGAAGCATAAAAAGCAGCATATATTCAAACATACGTTCTACTGTGGTGGTTGCGAGGAAGACTTTAGTACGAAAGAGGAGTATAATAAACATAAGCAAGAAGAACACAACTCGTATCTTTGTAATGTTTGCGGCAAATCATTAGGTTCAGCGGCTGCTTTAAAATATCACATGAAACGACATGCACAGGGCTATCAACAGAATCGTGATTTTAAATGTGAATTCTGTTCGAAGACGTTTATGCAAGCATTACTTTTGCGAAAACACGTTCAACGGATGCACAATAAGAATCGAAAAATGTATGAGTGTGATGTGTGTGGTAAAGAGGTTACTGCATTGGCAGGCCTCAGAGCACATAAATTAACACATACCGGCGAGAAACCACACGAATGTGGTACTTGTGGGCAGAAATTTCGAAAATTGGGTGCTTTGAAGTCTCATAGAGCAACTCATACGGGCGAAAAAGCGTACGTTTGTAATGTTTGTGGCAACGCATACACGCAACGAGGAACGTTAACGATACATCTACGGACGCATACTGGCGAGAAACCGTACGGTTGTACTGTTTGTGATGAGAAATTTATCAGTAAGCAAGTCCGCGATAATCACATGACGAAGAAACATAAAAAGCCGTAAGGCCTTTTCGGTGGCTTTTACATGACATACGCTTTTGTCTAAAATGAAATTGAAATGAAAATAAAAACATTTTTATAGAATTGTAGTTTTTTTATTAATGAAGAAATGAAGCAACCACACTTGTATTTAGCCCATTTTAATATTGTGCTTAATTTTCAGGCAACTCGATGGACTGGAGTGTCCTAAATGCTTCAAAGTCTTGAAAACGAATGCATATCTGCGGAGACATTTTAGTCATGTCCATCCAGAAAATCGGCTGGAGTGTCCGAAATGCCTCCAAGTTCTGAAAACGAGAAAATATCTGAGGTTGCATTTAAAATACGTTCACACGGAAGATCGCCCCTACACGTGTAATGTCTGTGATAAAACCTTCAAAAACCCCAATGTTTTTCGGGCACATCGACAACGACACAATGCAAACCACAAATGCGATATTTGTCAAAAACAACTAGTTAGTCTCATGTCTCTAGAAAAGCATAAAAAATTGCATTTATATGAACACACGTATTACTGTAGACGTTGTGAGGAAGAGTTCAGTACAGAAGAGTTGTACAAAAAACACAAACAAGAAATCCACCCCACGTATCTTTGTAATGTTTGCGGCAAATCATTAAATGATAAAGACGCTTTAGATAAACATATGAAACTACACGATGAAGACTATCGAAAGAATCGTGATTTTATATGCAAATACTGTTCAAAGACATTTATGCAAGCATTTCATTTACAAAAGCACATCAAACAGATGCACAGTGGTAATCGAAGAATGTTTGAGTGCGATTTGTGTGGTAAAGAGCTTACCTCATCGACCGGTCTCAAGCATCACAAGTTAATACACAACGATCAGAAACCACTTGAATGTGTTACTTGTGGACAGAAATTTCGACAACGTCATGCTTTAAAGACACATATGCGGACGCACACGGGTGAAAGACCGTACGTTTGTAATGTTTGTGGTAAGGCTTACACACAAAGAAGCCCATTAGTATTACATTTACGCAGTCATACCGGTGAAAAACCGTACAGTTGTACTGTTTGTGATGAAAAATTTGTTGGTAAGCAAGCTCGTGATTCTCATATGACAAAAAAGCATCCGAAGCTGTAAGGTTGTTTCGGGGGCTTTTACAGGATTTATGCGTTTTTAGCTGTAAAATGAAATTGAAATTGAAATAAATGCATTTATTTATATAGAATTGTGGCTTTTATTATTAATTAACAAATTAAGAAACTAATTAGAAATTCATATATTAATATTGTGCTTAATTTTCAGGAAATTCGCTCTTCACGATAAACTGGAGTGTCTTAAATGCTTCAAAGTTATGAAATCGAGCAAAACTCTCTGGGCGCATTTAAAATACGGCCACACGGAAGATCGCCCCTTCTCTTGTAATATCTGTAACAAAACGTTCAAAGCGAACCGTTTTTTGAACGTACATAAAAAATGTCACCAAGCAAACTACAAATGCGATATTTGTCAAAAACAATTAGCAAGTCTTAGGTCTCTAGAGAAGCATAAAAAGCGTCATATATTTGAACATGCGTTTTATTGTGGTGAATGCGACGACGATTTCGGTACAAAAGAGGAGTACGAGAAACATCGGCAGGAAAACCACAACGACTCGTGCCTGTGTAATATTTGCGGCAAATCATTAAGTGCAGGCTCGTTAAAATACCACATGAAACGACATACTGAAGGCTATCAAGAGAATCGTGATTTTAAATGTGAATACTGCTCGAAGGCATTTATGCAAGTATTACTTTTGAGAAAGCACATTGAACGGATGCACAATGATAATCGACGAAAGTATGTGTGTGATTTGTGCGGCAAAGAAGTGACCACACTGTACAGTTTGGCAGAACATAAATTAATACATACCGATGAGAAGCCGCTTGAGTGTAGTGTTTGCGGACAGAAATTTCGCGGACGTGTTGCGTTGAAGTACCATTCAACGACTCATACGGGTGAAAAACCACACGTTTGTAACATTTGCGGCAAAGCTTATACACAGAGAAGTCCGTTAACGATTCATTTACGGACGCATAGTGGTGAAAAACCGTACAGTTGTAAATGTTGTGCGGAAAAATTCGTTAGTAAGCATGCTTGTGATTATCATATGAAAAAGAAACATAAGATGTTATAGTTTTTTATGAGATTTTTCCAGAAATTAATCTGAGTGTTGAAAGTGATATTTTGTATTGCGAGTGAGAAGTTTGCATAACGAGCCAAAGGCGAGTGGTGCAACCTCACGAGCCGAATAAAATCAATTAAGAGGACACTCTTAAACTTATTTTTCAAACTTTCCTAAGATAGACGGTAAGATTACACTTTCTACTCTAGTGGGTAAAGACAGTTTATTAGGCGGTAAAGTATGAGAAAAAATCAAACAAATCGTCATTTTTAATAGTTTGTACAAATCATATTCTTTTGTATTAAATTTACTAGGCAATGCCAAAATTTAATGGTCTTTCAGTGGTTACACATCTTTTTTCCACAATTAATTTGTAATAATTTGAACAAATTGAAAATATTTCTGTAGAATTGTGTGGTGCATTTTACTAAGGTAAAAAATACGGTATATTGAAATTTGTTTTCAGTATTGTGCCTCATTTTCAGAGAACTCTCAGATGTCCTAAATGTTTGAAAGTGCTGAAATCGAAAATAAGATTGAGCTCACATTTTCTATTATTCTTCATAGAAGATCGCCAGCATTCGGCGATGTGTTTACAGCCTTTAAACACATCAAGAACGACATCGTAGATTTGGAAAAATAAATGTTATTTTTGCTAACTTGTAATAATTTCAACAAAGTAAACGCTCTTCTGTACACCTGTGTTGCGTATTTTTTAAATTGTATAAGACAAATATTGAAAGTACGTGTATAATAAAATCGATTTTTATTTTTCAGAGAACCCACGTTTGGCGATCCGCTGGAGTGTCCTAAATGCTTCAAGGTGCTGAAATCGAAGAAATGCCTGCGAACGCATCTGTTATACGTCCACACAGATAACCGTCCACACTCCTGTGACATCTGTGGCGTATCGTTCAAGCAAAAGAAGAATTTAAAAACACACCAACAACGACATAACGGAATGGCACAATACAAATGCGACATTTGCCAAAAGCAGTTGTCAAGTTGTAGCTCTCTAGAGAAGCATAAAAAATGCCATGTAGAAGACTACAAGTTCTTTTGTCGAGTGTGCGATGAAGGCTTCAATACGAACGATGAATACAAGGAACACAAGAAGAATATCCATGAACGGCCATGCCTTTGTAGCATTTGCGGTAAATCGTTGTACGATAACGACGCGTTAAAGAAACACATCAAACGACATGCTGAAGATTATCAAGAGAAACGCGATTTTAAATGTGAACTTTGCCCGAAGGCCTTCATGCAATTATTCCATTTGCAAAAACACATCAAACGGATGCACAATGATAATCGACAGTTTTATGTGTGTGATTTGTGTGGTAAAGAGGTGACCTCATCGACCAGCCTCAAACATCACAAATTAACGCATACTGGTGTGAAACCCATTGAATGTGGTACTTGTGGTAAGAAATTTCTAAAGAAGCAAACTTTAAACAAACACATAACAGTGCATACGGGTGAGAAGCGGTACGTTTGCAATATTTGCGGCAAGGGGTATACACAACAAACACCTTTAAAGATACATTTGCGGATCCATAGCGGTGAGAAACCGTACAGTTGTAGCGTTTGTGATGAGAAATTCGTTGGTAAGCAAGCTTGCGATTCTCATATGCGAAAGAAGCATGAGAAACCGTAAATTTTTAGTGGCTCACAATTAATTGGAAATAAAATCGATTTCACAAAAATTGTGTTTTTTTATTCACTAGTTAATACTTTTTAATTAGTTGAGAAAGAAATAAAGTTGCGTTTATATTAAAATTGTGTTTAATTTTCAGAAAACGTTCATCTGGCGGTCCGTGGAAGTGTCCCGATTGCTCTAAAGTCCTGAAAACTAGAAAAAACCTGAAAATACATTTAAGATACGTTCACACAGAAAATCGTCCTTACTCTTGCACTATCTGTAATAAAACGTTCAAACGCCACCTATATTTTAAAAGACATCAGGAACTGCATAATGATACTCAAGAATACGAATGTGATGTTTGTCACAAGAAACTGAAAAATCGGCCCACTCTGGAGTGGCATAAAAAACGACACTTATATGATTATAAGTACTTTTGTAGAAAGTGCAAAGAAGGCTTCAATACACATGAACAATACAAGAAACATAAACAAGCGTTACACGACACGTCATGCCTTTGTAATATTTGCGGACTTTCATCGTATAATCAAAACGCTTTAGAAAAACATATGAAACGCCATGCTGAAGGCTATCAGGAGAAACGCGATTTTAAATGCGAATTCTGTCCGAAGGCATTTATGCAAGCATTCCATTTGAGGAAACACATCAGGCGGCTGCATAATGACAATCAACAGAAGTACGTGTGTGATTTGTGCGGTAAAGAACTGAGTTCATCGGCTGGCCTTAAAAAGCACAAATTAATGCACACCGGTGAGAAACAACTGAAATGCGGTACTTGTGGACAGAAATTTCGACGATCGGATACTTTAAGGATGCATATAAGGACGCACACCGGTGAACGACCATTCGTTTGTAATATTTGTGGTAATGCGTACACGCAAAGAACCCCATTGGCGCTCCATTTGAGGAGTCATTCTGGTGAGAAGCCGTACAGTTGTAGTTGTTGCTCGGAGAAATTCGTTAGTAAACAGGCTTGTGATTATCATATGAGAAAGAAACATCAGAAATTGTAGACTTGTCGGTGTGGAGCAGTAAATAAAAGAACTTTTCTATAGAGATCTGCTTTTTATTCATTAATTAATTACGATTTAAGGCTATATCACGATGAATGACGATCCACTATTGTTGACTTTTATTTTTTTATAAAAGATTAAACGTGTTAAAAAATTCTATTGAAATCGCTTCCAATGTTGAGGAACTTCAACATTAAATGGAATTTTTTTGGAAAATTTATTCAGTTTCTCTCTTTTGTTTATTAACAGAATGAATGAAATTTAGGTCAGTTATAGTTGTTAATGTGCTTGATGTCGGCATGAATTTGTTTTTCCAAAATTCGCATTTATTTTACAAAAAACCTGATAACCAAGATTGAATGAAGTCATTGTTTTTTTTCTAGAAAATTGATATGAATCTTGGAAAAATAAATTCATAGCGACATCAAGCACTTTAGCGACTATAACTGACATAAATTTCATTCAATTCTATTAATAAACAAAGAAAAAAAACCGAAAAAATCGATTCAAATTGGGACTGTCATTGAATTTTAACACTTTACGGGAGGACGAAATAAGTTTTCCATAAAATTTTCACTTGGGATTACAGCTCATTAGTGCTGGAACTGAATTGAAAAGGATTTTCTTCATAAAATGTTAAATCCTTTAGAAAAAAGTCGACGATGCAACAACAGCGGATTGTCGTCCGTCATTTTATAGCCAGCAATCTACAAAAATTTTATAAACTTTATGAGAAAGCTTTGACACGATTATTTTCGTTAACGATACATTCGCGGACTGGTGAGAAACCGTAAAGTTGTAATTTGTGATAAGTTTATAAGTAAGTATGCTTGTGATTATACGAGAAATTGTAGAATTTTGTGGAACTTTTTCTGGAAATAAAGAATTTTTCTGTTATATTGAATTCATTTGATTATTACAAAATTTCGATAAATTGGAGTATTTTATCAGATATTTCTACAAAAGTACACTTCTAATAAAATCAATTTTTTAACAATGTGTTTGATTTTCAGGGAAGCGCCACTTGACGATCCGCTGGAATGTCCCAAATGCTTCAAAGTACTCAAATGCAAAACGTACATGAAAACACATTTACTTTACGTTCACTCAGAAGATCGTCCCTTTTCATGTGACATTTGCAATAAATCCTTTAAACATATCAACTATTTGAAAGTACACCAGAAAGGCCATCACGACATACCCGAACACAAATGCGATATTTGTCAAAAGCAATTGAAAAGTAGCCTTGCTTTGGAACGACATAAAAACCGGCATTTGAACGATTATAAATACTATTGTGGCATTTGCGAGGAAGGCTTCAGTACAAACGACGAATACAAGAAACATAAACAACTGACCCACGATCGTCCCTGTCTTTGCAGTATTTGCGGCAAATCATCGTACAATCAAAACGCTTTAGAAAAACACATGAAACTCCATGACGACGACTACAGAGACAAACGTGATTTTAAATGTGAATTTTGTCCGAAAGCCTTTATGCAATTGTATCATTTGAGGAAGCACGTGCGGCGTATGCACGACGATAGTCGTAAGAACCACGTGTGTGATTTGTGCGGTAAAGAGGTCACCTCTTTGACCAGCCTCAAACAACACAAACTGATACATACCGGCGTGAAACCGCTCGAGTGCGGTACTTGTGGACAGAAATTTCGGAAATTGGGCGCTCTAAAGGTCCACATACGCACCCATACGGGCGAGAAACCGTACGTTTGCAACGTTTGCGGCAAGACTTACACACAAAGGAGTCCGTTGGCGCTACATTTACGGACACACACTGGCGAGAAACCGTACAGTTGTCGGTTTTGTGACGAGAAGTTCGTTGGTAAGCAAGCGTGTGACTATCATATGAGAAAGAAGCATCAGAAAATGTAGAGTTGTACGATTTTTCAAGAAATAATAAATGTTTTTTGCACGCATTAACATGATTTAATCCTCACTAATTTTTGTATTACAGTTATGTGAAAATAGTGCAAGATTTCAGCAGGTATGCGTTATATTAAAAATAATAATAATAAAAAAATCTGTCCGAGAGATAACTACAAGCCGTCGATAGCTCAGCGGTTAAGAGCACCTCAACGCCCGGATAGCACGAGGAGGGCCCGTGATTCGATTGCCGGTCGTCGGCTAATAACTGAGAATGTCTCTTCATCTTTAATTAATTAATTATATTTTTAAAAAAATCTGTATTGAGTGTATTCTTTGTTATTTAATTCTGCAAAACCCCACAATAAACCTTTTTTTTTGATATTATTCTTAATTTTCAGGGAACATCCAATTAGCGACTCGCTGGAATGTCCGCAATGTTTAAAAGTGCTGAAAAGTAAGGATATCTTAAAAAAGCATTTATTATACGTCCACACAGAAGATCGTCCGTACTCGTGCAATATCTGTAACAAATCCTTCAAACACATTAGCTATTTAAAAGCCCATCAAAACAAACACAATGGAGTTGTAAAGTACGAATGCGATATCTGCCAAAAACAATTAACAAGTAGTTACAATTTGAAAACACATAAAAAACACCATCTCCACGACTACCAATACAATTGTGAGATTTGCGAGAAGGGCTTCATTACCAGGAGCGAGTACAAGAAGCACATGGAGAGCACCCATAACCGCACAAGTCTCTGTAATATTTGCGGTAAATCGTTTTATAATAAACACGGATTAATTTTGCACATCAAACGACACGCTGACGACTATCAAGAGAAGCGCGATTTCAAATGCGAATTCTGTTCGAAGACATTCATGCAATTGTTCCATTTGAAGAAACACGTGCGGCGGATGCACAATGACAATCGACAGAAGTACGTGTGTGATTTGTGCGGCAAGGAGATCACCACCTTGACCGGCTTGAAACAGCACAAATTAACGCATACGGGCGTGAAACCGTTTGAATGTGGCACGTGCGGTAAGAAATTTCTCAAGAAACAGACGCTCAAGAATCACCTGAGAGTGCATACAGGTGAGACGCCGTTTTCTTGTAAGATTTGCGAGAAGAAATTCTCGCAGTACGGACCGTTGTTGGTGCACCAACGAACGCATACCGGTGAAAAACCGTACTGTTGTAATATTTGTAATGAGAAATTCATTAGTAAACAAGCGCGTGACTATCACCAGAAGAGGAAACATCTAAAAGTATAAATGGTAGATTTTCTCTCAACTATAGAATTAATTTTAATTTGTATTTTATATCAAATCAAAATCAATAAATAGATCTATTGTTTTGTTTCTCAATCTACTGTATATACACTATATCAAGTAATTCTGTAGTATTTAAATGATTAAAATTCTAATATGAAGTAATTTTTCAGGAGCAGCAACAACGCACACCAATGCCCCGTTTGCCATAAGTGCTTCACAAACAATTTCAATTTGAAGATGCATTTACAGGCCGTCCACGAAGAGACTCGCCCACACTTGTGCATTGTCTGCAATAAAAGTTTCAAAACAAAAAGTCATCTGCAACGGCACGAGGTCACCCAACACACCGATACAATGTACGAATGTGACATTTGCCACAAACAGGTGAAGACTTCATACAGTCTAACGATACATAAACGTCGCCATTTGAAAACACCCGGCCGACATCTGTGCAATTTTTGCGGTAAACGCTTCTTCGATAGGTACGGATTTCTGAGACATTTAATGCTACACGACGACAATTACAAGGAGAAGCGCAATTATAAATGTGAATTGTGCCCGTCGACGTTTCTACAGCCGGAATATTTACGGCGACATATGAAGAGTCAACACACGGATAACCGTAGGGTTTACACTTGTGATTTGTGTGGTAAAGAATATTTGACACCGAATGGTTTTAAGTCGCACAAAGAGACGCATGCCGGTGTGAAATCGTTTGAATGCGTCACTTGTGGTAAGAGGTTTGGCCAGAAGTTTGTGTTGCAAATGCATGTGAGAACGCATACCGGTGAGAGGCCGCACAGTTGCGGTACGTGCGGTAAATCGTTTTCGCACAGGAGTGCGTTGAGAACGCATTCACGAACTCATAATGCTGAACGAGCATACAAATGTAATGTTTGCGGTAAAGCATTGTTTAGTAAATATACACTTAAGCATCATTTAGAGAAGCAACACCCCAAAACGTAGATTATTAATATGATTTTTTTTGATAAGCCTTTCTTTAGAAAATATGTTATGATAATAAAAAATTCTTCTGTAAATTTGTTTTTTTAAATCCAAAAAATTTTTGATAAATTTTCAGGATTTCACCAACGGATTCAGTTTGTTGGCAAATGATGTCCAAAATCATTCGAATGAGGAAGTTTCTGAAACTTTTTTGCAACACTCAATAGTTTCAGACGCCAATTTACTTGCCAAAATATAAGTGTTTTAAGTAATTATCGCAATAAACATAAATTTTCTATTTACCTCTTCTAATTCCCCAATCCAATGAATAAAGTGCCGTTTTTAACATCCTGCTTGCTTTTCAGGGCCCGTACATCGAAGACACACTACCCCGAATGTCCGCAGTGCTCGAAACGCTTCACAACCAAACGCACCTTGAAGGTACACATGTTGTGTGTGCATTCCGAGGACCGGCCGTACTCTTGCAACATTTGCAAGAAATCATTCAAACAAAAGTACCATTTAAAGGTGCACCAGAACGTACACAGTGATACAGTGAAATTCGAATGTGATATTTGCCAAAAACGATTAACCACCGCTTACAGTTTAAAAGAGCATAAACGCCGCCATTTGAAAGATTATCAATTCCATTGTAAAATTTGTGGGAAGCTGTTCGTATCGAATGGGGATTACAAACAACATATGGACGGTCAGCATAATAAGCGGCATCTGTGCAATATTTGCGGTAAATCATCGTACGATGGCCATGCTTTATTAAGACATATGAAACGCCACGAAGAGAACTATATGGAGAATCGTAATTTCAAATGTGAATTCTGTCCGAAACGGTTCTCGCAAATGTTCCATTTGAAGAAACACATCAAACGGATGCACAACGATAATCGACAAAAGTATCTGTGCGATGTGTGCAGTAAGGAATTGGCATCGGCGCAAAGTCTACGTCAACACAAAGATATCCATTCGGGCGTTAAATCGGTCGAGTGTGGTATTTGTAAGAAGGCGTTTGCTAAACAGAAAACGCTCGTATTGCATATGCGGACGCATACCGGTGAAAAACCGTACGTTTGTAATGTTTGCGGCAAAGCATTCTCACAACGTACACCATTAACGATACATCTGCGGACGCATACTGGCGAAAAACCGTACAATTGCTATATTTGTCGGGAGAGATTCATCAATAAAGGCTCGCTAGATTATCATATCAAAAAGAAGCATTCATTGTAAAGTTGGTTTTGTAATATCTGTAATTTTGTTAAAATGTAAGCATTGGAAACCCTAGTAGAAATAATACAGGGCCGCCTCGATTTCAAACAAGGCCCAGGCTAGTGATATCGAGGCAAAACTAGAAATAGCGCCACTGAAAAAGAAGATCCTCGCCTCGGCATTGTTTATTTATTCTGATTGGTTAGATCGTGACTATTCCACAGTATCAGACAGTGGAAAGACTCTGTTACTGTGAAAGTCCGATATTGGTGAATGTCCGAAATATTTCATTACATTGTTGTACATTCGGACTTTCGATGAACAATTTCAAATTCTGCATCGCCACGCGTCACAGGTCATTATTTCAATAGAAAATTAAGACTTCAAAGTTCCTAAATTGCATACCTGATGGTGTAACTAGAAAGTGGGATTCTAGAAACCAATGTAGATAAAGTGGGGAATATTAGGCAGATTACCTAAATCTATATTAAAAATAACCTAACTGAAATATATTCTGCGCATCATAGTAACCGCCCTAAGTCAGAAATAAGGGTATTTAGCAAATATTTCGGACATACACCAAGCGCCTATGTGAACATTCACCAAATATCGGACATTTACAGTAACAACTCTACTAATTAATTTGTTACAAATAATTTTTATTGTATACAATTTTTAATAATGACAATTATATTTGATCTCTAGGCAAACTAGCCATGCCCTAGACCAACGGTGGGCAAATGCGGCTCTCATTGAAAATTTAAATCCGTTATAAGATATATAACCATATTAATTTGAAATTAAATTCGAACTCTGTATTTAAGTATTACTATGTTACTATTGTGTGGCTCTTTATGACATACGAAAAACCGGATTGCGGCTCTCATTGTCCTAGTATGTGCCCACTTCTGCCCTAGACAGTGCCTCATATTATACTAGCTAGCGCCTGTTTTCAATCTAGGCAAACTAGTCCACCCCTTGCCAGAGCCTCGATTTCATTTCTACTAGGGAAGTGATAATCTGCCTGTTTATTGTAAAAAAAAAACGGGAATATAGAATCAAGCATTAAATCAGTGTTGTCAAAAAACTTCATATGCTTATCGACTTCAAACATTTGAAACATTGAAATTAAACGATTTTTTTTTTGGAAATTTCCATATTGATTTTGTTGTGTGTTCTCTGCGTGCAAAAAAAGCATCTTTATGTGCGCTTACTAAGGATCGATCGTGTTCTGTGATTCGTGCGGTAAAAGTTTCAAGCCAAGAATAATTAATAACTTGGACGACGATAATCGTGTATGTCTCGCACAAATTAAACGCATGAGTGAGAGACCTGTGAAAGGACCTTTATACAGGGATAATATGCAGTGGTATTTGTGTGATGTTTGTCATAAAGAGTTAGCCCGCCCTAAGACGTCCCAAAAAGTGCATATTAACGACAGTATTTAATGTAATGTGCGTGATCTGAAGCCGTTCAAAATTGGTTAATTTCCGATAATTTAGTTTATCGCGAATTTCGGGTACAACTTGAATGTTTAGTGTCTTCGGTGGTGCATTTTGGACAGCTCGAGCGTTTCATGAAGCTTCGGCAAACTCTACGAAACTATGTTTAATCCCAACAAAATCTGGAAAGAGTACAAAAACCGAACATATTCTTATCGCAGATTCTGCTGTTCTGTCGACGAAAGTGGTCGATTTAGTGGATGTTTGTCGTTGAAGACAATTTAAGCGACTTTTCTAACGAAGAAAAATATCCAGAGATTCATTATAGAAACTCCCCGGTACGTTTCTAATGACCAAAGTAAGTACCTGTTAGAAAAATTGTACTGGAAAAGATAAATTTATTCTTTGTAGGTGGTGCTAACGATATCGAAGACGTTTGGAAGACCGCCAAAACTCTCAAACAGGGATGATTTGCGAAAGCCGTAAAAATTGTTAATTTAAAAAGAATAAACTATTTTACTGTTATATTTTCTGTTACTTTGGCGGAAAACTCTTTTATCATTTAGTCCACATTTACATCTAGCACGCCTTTATAGGGGCACGCGTCCACCTTCACGGCACGTGCTTCTATAAACTTTCCAAATCGTCCAAATACTGTATGTCCTGTGTTTCAGTGATGGCGACGAATATTGGTCGCCGGACACACCAGCAATGATCGCAAAGAAACCCAACGTTCCGATGAGTTTGGAAGCGTTCCCAAAGAAATCACGCGAGAAATACGAGATAGCGTACAGGCGTTTTCTCAATTATCGTCTAGAGAAAAACATGAAATCGTGTTCGGAAAATATCACAATAGCCTATTTTATGGATTTGGCAAAGACAGTCAAATCGTCGACACTATGGTCGGTGTATTCGATGTTGCGATCAACGTTGAGTGCTAAAGAGAACATCGACATAACGCAATATAGCAAATTACGAGAGTTCTTGCGGCGACAAGCGCTCGGTTATAAAGCACAAAAATTCCGATTATTGACGAAACAACAAATCAAGAGGTTCCTCTACGAGGCCCCCGACGATAAATATCTGATGATTAAAGTGAATATTCTTACTGAAAAACGACATCATTGTAAATTTGTATTATTGCAGGTGGGTTTGATTTTTGGGATAGCCGGAGCGTGTCGTCGCGACGAATTAACACAGATCTGTGTTAACGATATTGAAGATATGGGATTTAAGCTTGTTGTTAAACTGCCACCGGACAAGACGAATCGGCCGCGATCCTTTGTCATCCGATACGATTACCTCGATATTTATAGGAAATATGTGGCCTGTCGTCCGGTTGGTTTCAATAATCCTCGATTCTTCTTCAAGATCAGTAACGGTGCCGGTGTGAAGCAAGTTGTTGGAATCAATACAATCGGGAAAATTCCGCAAATCGTTGCAACGTACTTGAAATTACCAAATGCTAGCGAATATACGGGACACTGTTTCCGATTGTCGGCTAAGATTCTAGACGATTTGGGCACCGATTTGTAATAATTGTGTGCTTCAACAGACAATAAATAAATTATTGTAAAGTGTTGGTGGGTGTGCGGAAATTCCAAGAGTGATATTCAAGAAATATGCCTTGTTTTGGATCAATTGGAAATCTCGATCTTCATGCAACAAGAGATGAAGATCGAGATGCCTAGTTCTTTGTAAATTAGCACAAATAAACTCGTTATTTCACTAATTGCGTGTTTCACTGTTTTTATCACGATTTTTTTCAACTAAAATTTGAACAAGTATTTTACGTACGTTATATTAATTTGTTTCATTTTTCAGGCGAAATACAGTCGCTAGCGGTAAACCAAAACAATGCCCACACTGTCCGAAAACGTTTCTAAAACGGCGCCAATTGAGAAAACACCTGTTCGTCCATACAGAGAATCGACCGTATTCCTGTGAAATCTGCGAAAAATCCTTCAAACGTAAAGAAACATTGACCAGACATCGCAACAATCACGACAATGCCACATTCTATGAGTGTGAGGTGTGTTTGAAACAAATCAAAACGAAATTGGGTTTCATCAGCCACCAGCGGCGACACCTGGAAGATTTCAAAGAGATTTGCAGTATCTGTGGTGGTCGTTTCGTGTCCACCGCTGAATACCGTTCGCATATGGTCAGCAAACACGGCAACAATACGTGCGAAACGTGCCAGAAATCGTTCAGTGATAAATACGCATTGAAAGAGCACATGAAATTGCACGAAGAGAACTATTACGATAATCGCAATTATAAATGTGAGTTTTGTGCGAAACGATTCTTGCAAGTGTTACATTTGAAGAAGCACATCAAACGGATGCACAACGACAACCGCCAGAAGTACATTTGTGATCTGTGCGGCAAGGAATTGAAGAGTTTGACGGGCTTGAAGAACCATCACAGCGTCCATAAGGGTGATAAGATCCATGCTTGTATGGTTTGTACGAAACGATTCGTACGTAAAGATACGTTGGTGTTGCATATGCGTACACATTCCGGTGAGAAACCGTACGTTTGTCATTTGTGCGGTAAAGCCTACTCGCAATTGAGTCCGTTACGGATACATTTGCGGCAACATTCCGGCGAGAAACCGTACTCGTGCGATATCTGTCAGGCGCGGTTCGTTAGTAAGGGCATGCTCAGCATACA
This sequence comes from Epicauta chinensis, assembly GCA_021725515.1. Classification (NCBI taxonomy): domain Eukaryota; kingdom Metazoa; phylum Arthropoda; class Insecta; order Coleoptera; family Meloidae; genus Epicauta; species Epicauta chinensis. The sequence continues at coordinate 279,830 of JAEDXX010000023.1, forward strand.
TTTGAAAAACAAACATCACACGTTGTGACTTGATCGGGGACGATCGCGGGCTTCGTTGTGTAGTCGGGTGAAGCACAACGTTCACAATTGTGGCAGGCATTTTTTTATGCGTGACTGATGCGATTCATGCTTGTACAATCGTAGAGCTCTTTGTGCTGATAATTTTGTAGGATATGAGGTTAGCATAACTGTGACTTCATGCCCTACACTTTATCTGTATGAGCAAGTGTCGCTTTCGTCGCAGGAGAAGCCTCCATCTTCACGATTTCATTTGCAACGTATGCCATTTTATCCTGAATATTCTGGCAATTGTTAACAAATATTGGCATTAAGATCGTAATATTTTTGGTTGTAATAATGAACTTTTATTTTACTTTATTAATAAGTTTGTTTTCCTCTGTTTTAGCGACAGATATTATTGTAAAATCAAATATGAATAAAAGTCCAAACTTTAGAGTGCCTCTTTGTTGATTTTAATGCTTTTCAGCTTCAGATATTCTAGTTTCTTGTAAAAGAATTGTAAAATTTGTATGAATAAAAACAATACCAAACTGACTTGTCTGTTTGTAAGCTTTGAACAAAATGATTGAAGATTTTAATGCTTGAACTAATCGAGAAAATACTTTTCAGGCTTGATGCAACATCGCAAAGGTCGAGATTTTTTTGCCCAATCTGCCATCGTGGCTGTCGTTCGAAATCAGCATTATTGACCCATCAAATCGTCCATTACGATTCGAAACCGTTCCAATGTGACACGTGTTTGAAACACTTGAAAACGTACGAAAGTTACATGGCACACCGTCGCCGCCATTTACAAGATTATAAAGAATTCTGTAAAATCTGCAACACTGGCTTTATATCAAAATCCGAATACAGAATCCACGTGGAGGCCAAACACGAGAAAACCTCAAATGTTTGTACGATCTGCAACAAGGCCTTCGCCAGCAAATATTATCTCGACTATCACAATAAATTGCACGAAGAAAACTATTATAAAGAACGGAATTTCCTCTGTGAGATTTGCAATAAGACATTTCTACGCAAAAAGCATTTAGATCGACACATCAAATTGTCGCATACGGATGATGGACGCAAGTACGTTTGTGATGTGTGCGGTAAAGAGATGCCGACCATGACGAAATTAACGTACCATAAGAACTACCATCAGGGCATTAAACCGAACGAATGCAATCTGTGCGGCAAGAAATTCAATCGTAAAGACACTTTAGTGCAACATATGCGGACGCATTCTGGCGAGAAACCGTACATTTGTCAATTCTGCGGTAAATCGTTTACGCAAGGAGGGCCGTTGAAGATACATGTGCGGCAGCATACCGGCGAGAAACCGTATACGTGTAATATTTGTGATGAGAGTTTTATTAGTAAAAGTGTGTTGACTGTACATTTGAAGAACAAACACCAAAAAGTGTAAATACTACACTTTTATAAGCATTGTTGTTGTGTATACAGGGACGGCAAGTCAAGTAGACGTATTCTGAAAAACGGCGTAAGTTAAAATCAAACAATTTCTCTATCAACCACTATTTTTGCCGCCTCTGTATATTATGTAAATAAACGATTTATTTTGTTTTATTATTGATAATTGTTAAATTTAAAGAAAACTGTATTTTTATCGGTCAACTTAACTCTGAGACTATGGCAAACAGTGAATGAGATTTATTGTAGCACCATACTCGAATAGTTTTTGGAATAAAATTCTAATCATTTATCAGTTTAAAAATTCCAGTAATTCATAGTAATTTTCAGACTCGAATCCGGCAAGTTGCAACAATGCCCCAAATGTCCGAAACGTTTCAAACACCCCTCACAACTGAACAAACACACAGTGATCCACACCGAGAACCGTCCGTACTCGTGCGATATCTGCAAGAAATCCTTTAAACAAAAATACAGTTTAATCTCCCATCGAATGGTGCACGACGATTCGAAACCGTACGAGTGCGATATTTGTTTGAAACGCTTGAAAAAGTACCAGAGTTACATCGACCATCGGCGGCGACATTTGAAAGATTTCAAAGAATTCTGCAAGATCTGCAACATCGGTTTCGTATCGAATTCCGAATACAAGGCCCACATGGACGGCAAACACGGCACCCGTTCAAATATCTGTACAATATGCAAGAAGACATTCTATTGTAAATACAGTTTAAAGTATCACATGAAAGTGCACGAGGACGGCTACAATGAACGGCGCAATTTCCAGTGCGACTTGTGCACGAAATCATTTTCGCAGAAATTGTATTTGCGCCGTCACATAAAAATGATGCACCAAGACGGCGGCCAGAAGTACGTGTGCGATTTGTGTGGGAAAGAATTGCGAACAATGGTCAGTTTGCGGCACCATAAGAACGTCCATCAGGGTGCTAAACCGAACGAATGTAAATTGTGTGGGAAGAGATTCAATCGTAAAACCACACTGGTCCTACATATGCGGACGCATTCCGGTGAACGGCCGTACAGTTGTGAATTTTGTGGGAAATCGTTCACGCAACGGTGCACGTTGACGATCCACCAACGCCAACACACCGGCGAGAAACCGTACACTTGTGATATTTGTTCGGAGAAATTCATCAGTAAAAGTGCCCTCACGATACATCTCAAAAGCAAGCATCGCAAATTGTGATTTGGAGACAATTAATTGTTAGTTTACAGATTAAATAAAGCGTTAATTTTAGGATTCTAGTTTTAATTAACGGATTATTTTAAGATCTCGTAGAATTAGAGTAAAACTTTACTGACACTTGTGATTTTCAGGACGAGCACACGGAGCAAATCCAGGACGTGTCCGCATTGTTTGAAAGTCTTCAAATATCGCCGTCAATTACGCAAACACCTGATTGTCCACACGGATAATCGACCGTATTCGTGTGACGTCTGCAAGAAGTCGTTTAAACGTAAAGACAATTTAATCAAACACAAGAGAACGCATGTGAGTACAACAGAATTCGAGTGCGATATCTGCCAGAAACGCATCAAAACGAAACAGGGCTTCACGAACCATCAACGGCGCCATTTGAAGGATTACAAAGAGATTTGCAGTATTTGCGGCAGCGGTTTCATCTCAACAGCGGAATACCGTTCGCATATGGAAGGCAAGCATGGCACCAACATTTGTAGTATTTGCCAGAAATCGTTTTATGATAAATACGCACTGAGAGATCACATGAAATTGCACGATCAAAACTATTACGAAAATCGTAACATCAAATGCGATTTCTGTCCGAAAACGTTTCTGCAAACGTTACATTTGAAGAAACACATCAAACGGATGCACAACGACAATCGACAGAAATATATCTGTGATTTGTGCGGCAAAGAATTGAAGAGTCTGGGCGGCTTGCGCGACCACAAGAACGGCCATCAGGGCATCAAGCCGAACGAATGCAAGATCTGCCATAAACGGTTCAATATGAAGGACACGTTACGGTTGCATATGAGGACGCATTCGGGTGAACGGCCGTACAGTTGTCGATACTGTGGTAAATCGTTTACGCAACGGTGTTCGTTGACGATACATCTACGGCAGCATACCGGCGAGAAACCATACAGTTGTGAGATTTGTTTTGATCGATTTGTTAGTAAAGGGGCGCTCACGACACATTTGAAAAATAAACACGAAAAATTGTAAATTTTATTGTGTAAATCGAGCTTATTTGTGACTCACACGTAAATCTTAGAATTGTTAATAAATCTAGGAATTTCCGAGCACGAAATTTCTACCTGATTATTTTATAGTCGTCCCTGGATGACTCGAGGTGGCGTCGCTGAAACTCGTTTAGTAGTGAACACGGTTTTGTCTCTGAATCGATTGATGTGTTAGAAATGGAAACAATTGTGCCGAGAATTCGGTTGTTGATGCACTTTTTTTAACAAATGTAATCGGTTCGAAGTTGGAATCAATTTTAAAAAAGAATTTTTTGTTAAACCTTCAATTTCAAACAGATGGTTTGAACGTGACAATGTCTGAGTTTATGGCGATTTACAGCTTTTTTCACGCTTTAATATGTTGAAACTTGTAATAAATCAAAGTGCCGAAAAATCGATACAGAATTTAGTTTGTCGAAAATTCTCTTCTTAACTGAATTCTAGCTATTTATAGAAAATTTGCCTAAAAAAATAGTTCAAACAATCTAATTAGTTTTTCGTTTTCCAATAACACATTAAAGCATCTTTTGTGAATAAAACTGTTCCAGAGAACGGATGAAAGCATTTAAAAATTAACGACCAAACGATTTTTTTCTTCTATTAATTATAATTCAAGCTCTTTGAGGTATTTCGGCCGGTGTGGAATCGCACGATTCACAGACAAAACAGTTTCCACGGTTGATTTTGATTCGCGAATCTTTGGCTCAATCAATCAAACTTTTAGTCTTTACTAAAAAATGCGGCTAATATTAAAGAATATGCTCTAAATTAGCAGATCTATAAACTGCCATTTATTAATTAAAAAAATGTGATATTAACGAATTTCATTGATTGAATCGGTCAAGTAAAGTCAGCACGGGATGACTATAATTCGAGACCAATCTTCGGATAACAATGCAGATAGATCTTTTGCAGGTAGTCGGGCTTGTCCTTGAGTTTTGGGACTATTTGAAAATAAAAATTTGAATTTATGACATCTGTAGTTCAAGTAAATTCTATTTTTACCCGATAAACGTCAGTCTTTCGATACTCGTTCGAGTAGAGGGTAGTTGCTAGGCTCTATTCGGTGAAATAAATGAAAATGTTTAGTGATAATTGTACAAATTTAGAAAACTATAACACCCGAAATGGTAAGACGTTCTTACGATTAATTGTAATTTTTTAATACCGAAACAAACATGGGCCAATATTTCAATGTTGGTCAATTCTGAATAAAAGGGTTGTCGATTTGTAAATTGGTTTCCGAATATATTTTTGTTGCTCTGTAGTTTTCCACATTAATAAAACTAGATTTTTCCAAGATGATGTCATTTATTTGTAGATTTGGTTAATATTGTCTAAATCTCGAATAATCACAATCGATAATTAATTGATTATTTCCAGATTCCCGCGACGAATTAGCGAGAATTCCGTGCAATGTTCGGATTGTTTTAAGATCATGTTGAAGGGTAGTTGGCGGCGGCACATGTTGACCCATTCCGAGATGCGCCCATACAAATGTAAAATCTGTCCGAGATCGTTCAAAGATCCCCGTGTACTGGCCGCCCATCAGCATGTCCATCTAAGCACCCATATGGATCAAATCAAATTGTATCTGTGTCCGCTGTGCGGTATACCGAATAAGAGTAATTACGCGTTGAAGATCCACATGAGACGGCGGCACGAAGACAATCTACCAAGTAAACGTACGTGTAAAATATGCAATCGCGATTATCTAGATTTGTACAGTCATATGAGGAAGGCGCACCGTAACGGTATGCAACAGAAATTCGTTTGTGATCTGTGTGGTAAAGAGATAGCTTCGTATAGTAGTTTAAAGGAGCATAAAAACGTTCATAGCGGCGTTAAAACGATCGAATGTGGTATTTGTGGTAAGAAATTTGCAAAGAAACGTACACTAATGATACATTTACGTACGCACACCGGTGAGAAGCCGTACGTGTGCCATATTTGTGATAAAAAATTTGCACAACACAGCCCGTTAGTGATACATTTACGGCAGCATACCGGCGAGAAACCGTTCATTTGTGAATTGTGTAGTGAGCGATTTATTAGTAAGAATTCACGTGATTGTCATTTGAAAACGAAACATTATAAATTGTAGGAGATTTTTGTAATAAAATTGCAATTGGGCCGAATTCGAGTTGTTTATAGAAGTCGATTCTATGATTCTCTGTTAGTGTGCCATTTCCAGATTATACGTCCGTGGTGTTGCAAATTGTGCCGTAAATCATTTAAAAAACATTTACTGCTAAACAACATTTGCTAAAACAAGAAATTTCGAAAAAAAAACGATGCATACGTCCGTGTTGCTGTATCGCAGTCCAGTGGAATTGTGTATGGAAATCGCACATCTAACGACAACTCAAGAATATCGCAAAGATTTTTATTAAAGAATCTAAGCTTTCGCGACCGGCTTCCTGAGTGGAAAACGGTTTTTCCGGGCTTCTCATCGGTGGTCCTGAAGTTGCAGTAGAGATCTTCAGAGGCAGAGGTTGACAGGATTTTTCCGCGAAATGAGTGTCATAATCACATAATTTGAAGCACGAACGGTACATAATTTTGTATTTTTATAGTTGTTGAAGTTAATAAAAATGTATGTTATTAAAATAGAGACTTATTAAAGTATCTATTACTGTAATGATCGAAATTCTGTCGAATTTGTTGTTAATAGTTGCGATAATTTCAGGATTCCTGCGTGCGTTGGCGACAATACGGTCCAATGTCCGCTGTGTTCCAAGAAAATGTTGAAAAACAGTTGGAAACGACATTTCCGCACCCATTCGGATATACGAGCGTATTCCTGCGACATCTGCAAAAAATCCTTCAAAGACACCCGCAATCTAACAATACACAAACGCTCCGTTCACAAGAACAACAATTACGAATGCGACATTTGCCACAAACAAGTCAAACACTATCAGAATCTCCTGAGGCATCGGTCACGGCACATTAACGAACGCCAGAAAATGTGCGACCGTTGCAATTTAGGCTTTCATCGCCTAGCCGATTACCGTAATCACATGGAACAGAAACATCAAATCTACACGTACGCGTGTACGATGTGCGCGAAAACGTACCGATCGCGTGATTCATTAAAATTGCACATGAAACGACACGCAGACGATAGTGAATCGACTTGTACGATATGCAACAAGAAATTTGCATTTTTACGTACGCACATGTACCGTGTACACAGTGAGAAACGTAATAATTACGTTTGTGATCTGTGCGGTAAACAGATCACAACATTGTCCAGTCTGCGACAGCATAAGGATGCTGTACATTTCGGCGTTAAATCGTTTGAATGTAAAACGTGCAATAAGAGATTTTCGAAACGAACACTATTGGTGACCCACGAACGTACACATACCGGTGAGAAGCCGCACGTTTGTGGTATTTGTGGTAAATCGTTCACGCAACGCAGCCCGTTAGTGTTGCATTTGCGCAATCATAATGGCGAGAAACCGTACAAATGCGATATTTGTTGTGAGCGATTCGTGAGTAAATCGGCACGAAATTTGCATATGAAAAAGCGGCATCAAATATTGTAGTTGTTTTTGAAAATTTTTGTAATTCATTTGTTAATAAATACGAAATTGTTTTGATATAGACAACGTCCGATTTGCAAGATTTGCAAATGCCCAAACCTTTTACTAATAAATGTATCTTTTTAGAATAGAAATATGATGCAGTGTTCATTAAGCTGGCAAACTGTAAAGTGCAAAGCTGGAATTTGCCAAAGAAGTTCTAAAAGCACAGCATAATTATAATAAAGTGTATATGAACTATCTAAATATGAAAAAGCAGCGATTGCTGCATATAAATGAAGACTTGCAGCGTTCGAGTGATTACCAGAAACACACGCAACATAAACATCGAATTAACAAAACTCTTGTGCGGTTTGTGGGAAAATCTGTAAAATTAGGAGCCAAAGGATGGAGAACCAATCATAATTTTATAAGAAAATCCAACTATTTTTATTTGTAATTTGTGCAATAAACGATGCAGTGAAAATTTAAAATCCGATCTCCAAAAATTCTAATTGTTTTTAATTGTTAGGATCAATAAATGAGGCCTTTAAAATTGTGATTTATTTGTAAATTTTGTAAAATTATTGTGTACGATTTATTAATAAATGCCTTATTTTCAGGATCGCCAAGGAAATCGATGAGGACACAGTTGAGTGCTCGGTGTGTTTAAAAGTATTACGTAAGATCCGTTGGAAAGTGCACATAATAAAACATTCCGATGAACGTCCGTACATTTGTGCAATATGCCAGAAATCCTTCAAATATCAACGCGCCTTCGTACATCACCAAAATGTCCACGCCGGATCACCGCCGAAACAACGCACGTATTCGTGCAGTGTTTGCAACGAAACCTTCAATTCTCATCCAGACTACGCCAAACATATAGAAAATCACGCATCGTCAGGCAACAAATGCGACATTTGCCACAAGGATTTTAAATTCTTCCAAAGTATGGTGCGGCATCGTTTAAAACATTTGAATAAACGTCGAGGCATGTGTACGGTTTGTGGTAAAGGTTTTCCATCGGTAAAAGATCTGCAAGATCACAAAGAGAAGGAACACCAGATTGCCCCGTACGAATGTAAACTCTGCCCGGCATCGTTCACTTACTGTCAACAGCTACAATGGCATATGAACAAGGAGCACGAACAAAACGACGACAAATACCTGTGCAAAATATGCAATGAACAGTTTACGGATTTGCGCCGTCACATGTATCGGCGACATAGCGGTCCACGTGAGAAATACATTTGCGATCTGTGCGGCAAAGAGTTGACGGAACTTGCCAGTTTGAAAACGCACAAGGCCACCATTCATCACAACAACAAAACGAAAACGAAATCGGTCTGTCCGATTTGTAATAAGGAATTTGTACGTTTGAAACAGCACATGGATCATATGCATAACGAAGAGCGAAAGAGCTACATTTGCGATTTGTGTGGTAAACAGATAACGTCACTTGCTAGTCTACAAGAGCACAAGGCGGCCATCCATTTCGGTGTGAAGGCGTTGAAATGTGAGGCGTGTGGAAAGACGTTCTCGAAAGCCGGGACGTTGCAGGTTCATAAACGAAGGCATACCGGCGAACGGCCGTACGCTTGTAATGTGTGTGGTAAAACGTTCACACAACGCACGCCGTTGACGATACATTTACGGCTGCATACGGGCGAGAAGCCGTATAAATGCGAGATATGTGAAGATAAATTCGTTAGCAAACATGCTCGCGATTGTCACATGAAAACAAAACATCAAAAAATGTAGATTATTGTATACTTATAATAAATGCTGGAGATCAATAAAATTAATGTTTAAAATTACGAGTTATTTTTTATTTATTTGTTTGTAAATTTTGTAATCCGATTTATTAATAAATATCTTTTTTCAGATTATGGGGCAAAATCGAAGAAAATTGGGAACAATACCAAGATCTTCCAGCTGATACGAATCGTACACGTGACCAACCGTTTTCGTGCAATTATTGTAATCACAAATTCGACTGTTACATCGCCTTCCGGAAACACAGAGAAACTCACAAATTGGAAGGCTACAAATGTGATTTTTGCCATAAAAGCTTCAAATATTCCAAAAATCTGATACCGCACCGTCGAAAACATCTGAATAAAGGCAAAGGCATCTGTGAGGTGTGCAGTAAAGGTTTTCCCTCAATAAAGGAGCTCCAAGACCACAAACAGAAAGAACACCAAATTGCACCGTACGAGTGCAAATTGTGCAAAGCCTCATTTCTCTACTGCCAATTGCTGCAATGGCATATGAATAAGGTGCACGGTGAGAACGACGATAAATACCTCTGCAAGATATGCAATGAGAAATTTACGGATTTACGTCGGCACACGTTGAGGAAACACAGCGGTCCCCGTGAGAAGTACATTTGCGATATGTGCGGCAAAGAGTTGACGGAACTGGCTAGTTTGAAAAAACACAAAGCTGACGTGCACCATCTCGGTCCGAGTAAAACGAAGAAAGTCTGTCCGATTTGCAACAAAGACTTTACGTGTTTGAAGACGCACATGGATCGTATGCATAATGAGGATCGCAAGAGCTACATTTGTGACTTGTGCGGTAAACACGTGACGACACTGACTAGTTTACGGGATCACAAAGATGCTGTACATTTGGGCGTCAAATCGTTACAGTGCCATATATGCGAAAAGAAGTTCTCTAAATTGAGAACGTTGAAGGCGCACAAACGGACGCATACGGGCGAACGGCCGTACGTTTGTAATATTTGTGATAAATCGTTCTCTCAACGTAGCCCGTTAACGTTGCATTTACGTACGCATACAGGCGAAAAACCGTACAGTTGTGATTTATGTGATGAGAAATTCGTCAGTAAATACGTTCGTGATTGTCATTTGAAAAAGAAACATAAAAAAATGTAGATTATTCGTGAATAAATCAATATTCGAAATTTTCGCTTATTTTCGATCATTTTCTAAATTATCTATTATTGTTAATGATTTACTAATAAATGAATTGCTTTCAGAATTGCCAAAAAAATCGATGAAAATACGGTCGAATGTTCTTTGTGCTTTAAGCGTCTACGTAATATTAGTTGGAAAAAACACATTCACACACACTCGTGCAAAATGTGTCCGAAATCGTTCAAACATCCACGACTTTTAGCGAAACACCAACGTGTCCACACAAAAAGAACACCGAAACAACCACGCACCTACTCGTGTGGAATTTGCAACAAAACATTCCCTTCTCATCCGGCTTTCCTGGAGCACAAGAAAATCCACACGTTGAAAGGCAACGAATGCGATATTTGCGACAGAAAGTTCAAATATTTTCAAGGTTTAGTACGACACCGTCAGAAACATTTGAATAAAGGCAAAGGTATGTGTGAGGTTTGTGGTAGAGGTTTTGCTTCGGTCAAAGAACTCCAAGAGCATAAGCAGAAAAAACATCAGATTGCTCCGTTCGCATGTAAACTTTGTCCGTCTTCATTTCTCTACTTCCTTCAACTACAACTGCATATCAATATAGAACACGCACAAAACAACGATAGATATCTGTGTACGATATGTAATCAGAAATTTGTCAATTTGCGAGAGCATACGATGAGAAAACACGATGGGTCGCTGAAGAAATTCATCTGCGATGTTTGCGGCAAAAGCTTAACCGGACGGGCGAGTTTAAATCGGCACCGCAAGGAAGTGCATCAGATTGGCCATATCAACAGTAAAGAGAACTGTCCAGTCTGCAATAAGGAATTTGCGCAATTAAGAGTGCACATGTACCAAATGCACAACGCAGATGGGAAACGTTTCGTTTGTGATTTATGCGGGAAACAATTGGGGACATTTTCTAGTTTACAGGAACACAAACAGGCGGTTCATCTTGGCGTGAAACCGTTACAATGCGAGATGTGCGACAAGAGATTCTCCAAACGTAGAACTTTAGTCGCTCATAGACGAACGCATACAGGTGAAAGACCGCATGTTTGTAATATTTGTGGTAAATCGTTTACGCAACGTAGTCCGTTAACGTTGCATTTACGCACGCATACAGGCGAAAAGCCGTACAGTTGCGATTTGTGTGATGAGAAATTCATCAGTAAACGAGCTCGTGATTGTCATTTGAAAAACAAACATGAAAAATGTAAATCTTGACGGATTTATCAATAAAAAAAATATTTAAAAATGTGTCTTATCTGTTTGTCATTATTTTAAAATATTTTAAACGATTTTATTAATAGATTTTTTTGCAGAATTGCGAAGAAAATCGACGAGAATACGATACAATGTTCGGAATGCTTGAAAGTTTTGCATAAAACTAGCTGGAGACGGCATGCCTTCACGCATTCGACAATTTGCTCATTTCCATGCAACATTTGCAAGAAATCATTCAAATACCAACAACTTTTAGTGCAACACCAACGCGTCCATACAAAAACTAAACCCAAACAACAGCGCACCAATTCGTGTGCAATTTGCAATGAAATATTCGCTTCACGTACGGCTTTCATGAAACATACGAAAACAATCCATACATCAGAAGGCAACGAATGCGACATTTGTCACAGAAGATTCAAATATTTTCAAGGTTTAGTGCGACATCATCTCAAACATTTGAATACAGGTAAAGGCATGTGTGAAATCTGTGGTGAGGGTTTTCCCACAATCAAACAACTGCGAAATCATAAAGAACAACAACACCGAATCGGACCGATCGTTTGCCAGATTTGCGGCGCCTCTTGTATACATAATTATGCGTTACAGACGCACATGAAGAACGAGCATCAGATTTTGCCGTTTGTTTGTAAGATTTGCGCAAAGGCTTTCTCTAATAATAACGCTTTATTGTTTCATATGAGTAAGGAACACGAGCAAAACATTGATAAGTGTTTATGTAAAATTTGTAATGAATACTTTACGGATTTGAAGCGGCACATGGAACGCATCCACAACGAGAATCGTCAAACATATGCGTGCGATTTATGTGGAAAAGAATTGATGTCGCCGGCGAGTCTACAAGAACACAAAAGTGTTGTTCATGCTGCCGTAAAAGCGTTAGATAGAAGCACCACGAAATCAACGTGTCCTGTTTGCAATAAAGAAATTGCGTTTTTAAAATCACACATGAATCGTGTGCATAATGCTGACCGGAATAGTTTCATTTGCGATATGTGTGGAAAACAATTGACGACATTTAGCAGTTTACAAGAGCATAAAAAGGCGGTTCATTTGGGTGTGAAATCGGTGCAATGCGACATTTGCAAGAAAACGTTCTCTAAACGTACAACTTTAACAGTTCATAAACGAATCCATACCGGTGAAAAACCGTACGTTTGTAAAATCTGTGGAAAGAAATATTCACAGCGCAGTCCTTTAGTTATTCATTTACGTACACATTCCGGCGAAAAACCGTTCAAGTGTGGAATATGTGTTGAAGCATTCATTAGTAAGCATGCTCGCGATTGTCATTTGAAAATAAAACACAATAAATTGTAATCGTTCAATTTAATAAAAATAAACTTCTGCATTGCCTTATTTTTAATTATTTCTCTTATTAATTTATTTATTTATAATAAATGCCTTATTTTTAGCGTTGCCAAAAAAACTGATGAAAATTCGGCCGTGTTCGTTGTGTTTGAAAATCGCATCTTTGTAAAATCTGTGGAAAATCATTCTCACAGCGCACTCCGCACGCAAACAGGCGAAATACCGTTTAGTTACGATTTGTGTGGTGATAAATTCGTGAGTAAACATGAAAAGATGCAAATTCTTACAGATTTATCAATAAACATAAATATTTAAAAATGTAACTCTTTTGTCATTATTTTAAAATATTTTAAACGATTTTATTAATAGATTTTTTTGCAGAATTGCGAAGAAAATCGACGAGAATACGATACAATGTTCGGAATGCTTGAAAGTTTTGCACAAAACTAGCTGGAGACGGCATGCCTTGACGCATTCGACAATTTGCTCATTTCCATGCAACATTTGCAAAAAATCATTCAAATACCAACAACTTTTAGTGCAACACCAATGCGTCCTTACAAAAACAATACCGAAACAACAGCTCACCAATTCGTGTGGAATTTGCAATGAAACATTCGCTTCACATAGGGCTCTTATGAAACATAAGAAAACAACCCATACATCAGAAGGCAACGAATGCGACATTTGCCACAGAAGATTCAAATATTTTCAAGATTTAGTGCGCCATCATCTCAAACATTTGATTAAAGGTAAAGGCATGTGTGAAATCTGTGGTGAGGGTTTTCCCACAATCAAACAACTGCGAAATCATAAAGAACAACAACACCGAATCGGACCGATCGTTTGCCAGATTTGCGGTGCATCTTGTATTCATAGTTATGCGTTACAGACGCACATGAAGAACGAGCATCAGATTTTGCCGTTTGTTTGTAAAATTTGCTCAAAGGCATTCCCTAGTAATTATGCTTTGCGGTATCACATGAGTAAGGAACACGAGCAAAACGTTGATAAGTGTTTATGTAAAATTTGTAATGAACACTTTATGGATTTGAAAGGGCACATGGAACGCATCCACAACGAGAATCGTCAAACATACGCGTGTGATTTATGTGAAAAAGAATTGAAATCGCCGGCGATTCTAAAACAACACAAACGTGTTGTTCATGCTGCAGTAAAATCGTTAGATAGAAGCACCACGAAATCACCGTGTCCTGTTTGCAATAAAGAAGTTGCGCTTTTAAAGCCACACATGAATCGTGTACATAATGCCGACCGTAGTAGTTTCATTTGCGATATCTGTGGAAAACAATTGTCGACATCTAAAAGCTTACAAGAGCATAAAGAGGCGGTTCATTTGGGTGTGAAATCGTTACAGTGCGATATTTGCAAGAAAACGTTCTCTAAACGTAGAACTTTAATAATCCATAAACGAGTCCATACGGGTGAAAAACCGCACGTTTGTACAATCTGTGGAAAGAAATATTCACAGCGCAGTCCTTTAGTGATTCATTTACGTACACATTCCGGCGAAAAACCGTTCAAGTGTGAAATATGTGTTGAAGCATTCATTAGTAAGCATGCTCGCGATTGTCATTTGAAAATAAAACATCATAAATTGTAATCGTTCAATTTAATAAAAATAAACTTCTAAATTGGCTTATTTTTAATAATTTCTCTTAATTAATTTATTTATAATAAATGATTTATTTTTAGAGTTGCCAAAAAAACTCCGCTAACGTTCTATTTACGCACGCAAACAGGCGAAATACCGTTTAGTTACGATTTGTGTGGTGATAAGTTCGTGAGTAAACACGCTCAAACATGAAAAAATGTAAATTCTGATAGAGTTATCAATAAACATAAACATTTAAAAATGTAGCTCTTTTGTCATTATTTTGAAATATTTTAAATGATTTATTAATAGATATTTTTTTTTAGAATTGCGAAGAAAATCGACGAGAATACGATACAATGTTCGCAATGCTTGAAAGTTTTATGTAAAATCAGTTGGAAACGCCACCTACTCACACATTCAACCGATCGTCCGTACTCCTGCAAAATATGCCCAAAATCATTCAAATACCATCAACTTTTAGTGCAACATCAACGCGTCCATAATAAGGGCATACCGAAACAACAGCGCACCTATTCGTGTAGAATTTGCAGTGAAACATTCACCTCATATACGGCTCGCTTGAAACATAAGAAAACCCATACATCAGAAGGCAACGAATGCGACATTTGCCACAAAAGATTTAAACATTTTCGAAGTTTATTGCAACATCGTGTCAGACATACAAATAAAGGTAAAGGCATGTGTGAAATCTGTGGTGAGGGTTTTGCCACAATCAAACAACTGCAAAATCATAAAGTACACGAACACCGGATCGGTCCGCTCGTTTGCCCGATTTGCGGCACATCTTGTAATCATAATTATGCGTTACAGTTGCACATGACAAACGAGCATCAGATTTTGCCGTTCGTTTGTAAGATTTGCACAAAGACTTTCCCGAGTAGTTATGCTTTGCGGTGTCATATGAGCAAGGAGCATGAAGTAATGTCGTCCGATAGAGGCAACACGAAATCAACGTGTCCTGTTTGCAATAAAGAAGTTACGTTTTTGAAATTACACATGAATCGTGTACATAATGCCGATCGAAATAGTTTCATTTGCGATATATGTGGAAAACAATTGACGACATTTAGCAGTTTACAAGACCATAAAAAGGCGGTTCATTTGGGTGTGAAATCGGTGCAATGCGACATTTGCAAGAAAACGTTCTCTAAAGGTACAACATTAACAGTCCATAAACGAATCCATACCGGTGAAAAACCGTACGTTTGTAAAATCTGTGGAAAGAAGTTTTCACAGCATAGTCCTTTAGTGATTCATTTACGTACACATTCCGGCGAAAAACCGTTCAAGTGTGGAATATGTGTTGAAGCATTCATTAGTAAGCATGCTCGCGATTGTCATTTGAAAACAAAACATCATAAATTGTAATCGTTCAATTTAATAAAAATAAACTTCTAAATTGCCTGATTTTTAATTATTTCTCATTATTAATTAATTTAATGAAAATAAATTTGAAAACGAAACATAACAAATTGTAAATTCTCAATTTAATAAATACAAACAACTAAATCGTTTTAATTTAGTTCTACTGAATCCATTCCTCATATTTATGATTTATTAATAATAATTGTATTACTTTCAGAATTGCTAGGAAAATTGATGAAAATTCCATTGAGTGTTCGGTATGTTTGAAAGTCCTACTTAAAACTAGTTGGTTGCGGCATGCTTCTATCCATTCAACTGCACGCCCATATTCGTGCAAAATTTGCCAGAGATCATTCAGACTCCTAGACAGTCTGAAACGCCATCAACAGACAAACCATCCCGGATCACAATTCGATGAAGACCGTTTATTTACATGTCAGATTTGTAATGAAACATTCAAAGACGGAACAACGTTCAACATTCATAAAAGAACACATGAACCGGAAAATATCCAGTGCACGATTTGTAATAGACGATTTATGTGCCTCAAAGGACTACGACGACATCATATAGTACATGTCAAAGAGAAAGAAGCTTCATTGTCTACATTTGAAGAGGTTGAGCATGAGAACGTGCAAGAAAAAAGTAAATGCGTCTGTGATATTTGCAATAAATATCTTGGCACGACTAAGAAACTTGAAGAGCACAAACAGAAAGAACATCAGGTTCGCAAATACGAATGTGATCTTTGCGACAAACATTTTCGAAAGAGTAGCCAGCTTCTAAGCCATAAGCAGACAGTACATAAAATTGCACTGAACGTGTGTGAACTTTGTGAGGTATCATTTGTGTACAAAAATACTCTTCAATGGCACATGAATAAAGTGCATGGCGAGAACGATGAGAAACATCTGTGCAAAATATGTAATCTACGATTTAGTGATTTAAAAAAACATACCGAAAAAGTCCACAATGAAAATGATCAGAAGTGCATTTGTGAAATCTGTGGGCAAGTCCTGAAATCGTCGACTATATTGGAACATAAAAAAAATCATCTAGGCGTGAAATCGGGCACTTGTCCAATATGCAAGAAGGAGTATGCATTTTTGAAAAATCATATGAATCTGGTCCATAATAACAACCGAACAGCATACATTTGTGACGTGTGCGGTAAAGGTTTAGCCACGCCTAGAGCTTTACAGATTCACAAAAGTTCGATACATTTGGGCATAAAATCGCTACAATGTAATGTTTGTGAAAAGAAATTTGCAAGACGCGAAACACTGAAATCGCATAAACGCACCCATACTGGCGAAAGGCCCTATGTTTGTAAAGTTTGTGGTAAAGCGTTTACAGAAGGTAGTGCGTTAAGGTTGCATCTACGTCAACATACAGGCGAGAAACCGTACAGTTGCGACTTATGCGAAGGGAAATTCATCAGTAAATTCGCCCGTGATTATCATTTGAAAACCAAACACAAGAAGATATAATCTGTATTTCCCCAGTTGTTTTTTACAAATCAATAAATTCAATCACTTACAAAGTATTTTTCTGTAGATTTGCATGAATTTTTCTAAAGTATTGTATACGATTTATTAATAAATGTTGTTTTTTTAGAATAGCCAAACAGATCGATGAAAATTCCGTGGAGTGTTCCATGTGCTTGAGAGTTTTGCAAAAAAACAGTTGGAGACGGCACGCTTTGACCCATTCAACTGATCGTCCGTATTCGTGTGCGATTTGCAAGAAATCGTTCAAGTATCAAGACCTTTTAGCGTGCCATCAGAAAGCCGTTCATCCTGAACTTTATGCTGAGAAAAATCGGAGATATTCGTGTGAGCATTGCGATGAAACATTCAAATATCGTTCAGCACTCAAAACGCATGAACGAACCCATCAACCGGAATATCACGAATGCGATATTTGTCTTAGAAAATTTACACGTTTCCACTTACTGCAACAGCATCGTCCGACGCACTTCAAAGAAGTGAAACCTAATTACGTATGCCACATTTGTAAACAACCATTTGTCACAGCTCAAGTACTTCGAGAGCATATGGAAATAGAGCATAATATAGTGTCCCGCCAGTACAAATGTCGTTGTGAAATTTGTCGTAAAGGTTTTCTCACATTGAAGCAATTCCACGAACATCAGCTTAAAGAGCATCAAATTATTCCTGACCTTTTTAGGAACAAGTGCGATATTTGCAGTAAAAGTTTTGAGACAATTAAGGAGCTTCGGGATCATAAATTGGATGTGCATCAAATTGTTCCTATGAAGAAATGTAATATTTGTGACAAAGAGTTTGTGAAAACTACGGATCTTCTGAAGCATAAACAAAATGACCATCAAATGGTACCGTATGTTTGTAAGATTTGTAAGGCATCATTTATTTACTGTCAAATGCTGCAATGGCATATGAATAAAGTGCATGGCCAAAACGATGAAAAATATTTGTGCAAAATATGCAATGTAAGATACATGAATCTTGAACACCATATCGAAAATGTCCACGAGAAGAGTGCCCAGCAACACATTTGCGAAATTTGTGGAAAAGTACTAAAGTCATATAACACCTTATTACAGCACAAAAAAGATCTTCATCAAGGTGGCAAAACCAAATCTAAGGGGACTTGTCCAATATGTAACACAGAGTTTGCATATTTAAAGAAACACATGAGTCGTGCGCATACTAATCGAAAGGAATACATTTGTGATTTGTGTGGTAAACGTGTAACTACACTGAGAAGTTTACGGGATCACAAAGACGCCATACATTTAGGTGTAAAATCACTACAATGTGATGTGTGCGAAAAGAAATTCGCTAAACGTACAACACTGGCGGTACATAAACGAAGCCATACTGGTGAAAAGCCGCATGTTTGTAATATTTGTGGTAAAGCGTTTTCGCAGAGTTCTTCGTTAACGTTGCATTTACGTAAACATACAGGCGAAAAACCGTACAGTTGCGATTTATGCGCAGAAAAATTCGTCAGTAAATACGCCCGTGATTGTCATTTGAAAACCAAACACAAGAAGATATAATCTGTATTTCCCCAGTTGTTTTTACAAATTAATAAATTTAATCACTTACAAAGTATTTTTTTGTAGATTTTCACTAATTTTTCTAAAATATTGTATACGATTTATTAATAAATGTTTTTTTTTTAGAATAGCAAAACAGATCGATAAAAGTTCCATGTGCTTGAGAGTTTTACAAAAAATCAGTTGGAAGCGGCACGCTTTGACCCATTCAACTGATCGTCCGTATTCGTGTGCGATTTGCAAGAAACCGTTCAAGTATCAAGAGCTTTTAGCGTGCCATCAGAAAGCCGTTCATCCTGAACTTTATTCTGAGAAAAATCCGAGATATTCGTGTGAGCATTGCGATGAAACATTCAAATATCATTCAGCACTCAAAACGCATGAACGAATCCATCAGCCGGAATATCACGAATGCGATATTTGTCTTAGAAGATTTCCACGTTTTCATTTACTACAACAACATCGTCCGACGCATTTCAAAGAAGTGAAACGTAAATACGTATGCGAGATTTGTAAACAACCATTTGCCACAGCTCAAGTACTTCGAGAGCATGTGGAAATGGAGCATAATATTGAGTCCCACCAGTACAAATGTCGTTGTGAAATTTGTCGTAAAGGTTTTCACACATTGAAGCAGTTCCACGAACATCAGCTTAAAGAGCATCAAATTGTTCCTGATTTTTTCAGGAACAAGTGCGATATTTGCAGTAAAAGTTTTGAGACAATCAAGGAACTTCGGGATCATAAATTGGATGTGCATCAAATTGTTCCTATGAAGAAATGTAATATTTGTGACAAAGAGTTTCTGAAAACTACGGATCTTCTGAAACATAAACAAAATGACCATCAAATGGCACCGTATGTTTGTAAGATTTGTAAGGCATCATTTATTTACTGTCAACTGCTACAATGGCATATGAGTAAAGTGCATGGCCAAAACGATGAAAAATATTTGTGCAAAATATGCAATGTAAAATACATGAATCTTCAAGACCATATCGAAAAAATCCACGAGAAGGGTGCCCAGCAACACATTTGTGAAATTTGTGGAAAAGTACTAAAGTCATATCAAACCTTATTACAGCATAAAAAAGATCTTCATCTAGGTGGCAAAACCAAATCTAAGGGGACTTGTCCAATATGTAAGACGGAGTTTGCATATTTAAAGAAACACATGAGTCGTTCACATAATGATAATCGTAAGGTGTTCATTTGTGACTTGTGTGGTAAGCGTCTAACTACACGTGATAGTTTACGGGAGCATAAAGACGCCGTACATTTGGACGTGAAATCACTACAATGTAATATATGCGAAAAGAAGTTTGCTAAACGTACAACATTGGTAGTACATAAACGAACCCATACGGGTGAAAAGCCGCATGTTTGTAATGTTTGTGGTAACGCGTTTTCGCAGCGTTCTTCGTTAACGTTGCATTTACGTAAACATACAGGCGAAAAACCGTACAGTTGCGATTTATGCGCAGAAAAATTCATCAGTAAATACGCCCGTGATTGTCATTTGAAAACCAAACACAAGAAAATGTAATGTGTATTTTCTCAATTCGGTTTTATAAATTAATAAATGTAATCATTTAAAATTGTGTGTTTTTGTAGAATTTCATCAAGTCATCAAATATGTAGTGTATGATTTATTAATAAATATTTTATTTTCAGGATAGCCAAACATATCTGCGAAAATGCAGTCGAGTGTTCGTTGTGCTTGAAAGATATACAAAGCTGCAATTGGAGAAGGCATGCCGTTCGTCAGTATTCGTGTGAAATTTGTCGCAAATCGTTCAAATATCGGCAACTTTTAATGTACCATCAGAAAGCGGTTCATTGCAAATTAAATGCTGCACCGGAACATCACGAATGCGATATTTGTCACAGAAGATTTCTACATTTCGACATACTACAACAGCATCGTCCAATCCATTTCAAAACTTATGCGACTAATAACCAACGAGCTTCAATGGTTAGCAAACCTCCAAAATCTCCGCAAACCGGCGATAATAAGACAGTTTATGTGTTCAAAGTTCAATGCTATATTTGCCGCCAACTGTTTGGTTCAGTTGAGCAACTTCAACATCACAAGCGAAATGAACATCAGACTTTCTCTCAGAATAAATGCAATAGTTCTGGCAAAGATTTTTGCGAAACTAGGAAAGTTCAAGAAACTAAGCAAGTTCAAGAGTTTAAGCCAAAAAACAATCAAACCACACCGCACTTTTGTGAGATGTGCCAAGAATCGTTCCTTTCCAAACAGCTTTTACAGTGGCATATGAATAAAGTGCATGGACACAACGATGAAAAATATTTGTGCAAAATATGCAATGTGAGATACATGAATCTTGCAGAACATATCGAAAATATCCACGAGAGTGTCCAGCAACGCACTTGCGAAATTTGCGGAACAGTACTAAAGTCATCTAAAAGTTTATTAAAGCATAAAAAAACTCGTCACCTACGCAGCAAAACCAGCAAAACCAAATCGAAGGAGACTTGTCCGATATGTAACACAGAGTTTGCATATTTAAAGAAACACATGAATCGTTCACATAATGATAATCGTAAGGTATTCATTTGTGACGTGTGTGGTAAACGTCTAACTACACTTCAGAGTTTACGGGATCACCAGGTCGCCGTACATTTGGGTGTAAAATCACTACAGTGTGATATGTGCGAAAAGAAATTTTCGATACGCACAACATTGGAAAAACATAAACGAACCCACACGGGTGAAAAGCCGCATGTTTGTAATATTTGTGGTAAAGCGTTTTCACAGCGTTCTCATTTTGTGATACATTTACGTAAACATACAGGCGACAAACCGTACAGTTGTGATTTATGTGAAGAGAAATTCGTCAGTAAATCCGCCCGTGATTATCATTTGAAAGCGAAACATCAGAAATTGTAACTTGAATTTTTCTAATTTCGTTTTTCTGGGTTTAATAAACGTAATCATTTGAAATTGTGTGTTTTTGTAGAATTCCATTAAGTCATCAAATATGTAGTGTATGATTTATTAATAAATTATCTTATTTTCAGGATAGCCAAACATATTGGTGAAAATGCAGTCGAGTGTTCGTTGTGCTTGAAAGTTGTACAAAGATGCAATTGGAGAAGGCATGCCGTTATCCATTCTACTGATCGTCAGTATTCGTGTGAAATTTGTCGCAAATCGTTCAAATACCGGCAACTCTTAATGTACCATCAGAAAGCGGTTCATTGCAAATTAAATGCTGCACCGGAACATCACGAATGCGATATTTGTCACAGAAGATTTTTACATTTTGACATACTACAACAACATCGTCCAATCCATTTCAAAACTTATGCGACTAATAACCAACGAGTTTCAATGGTTAGCAAACCTCCAAAATCTCCGCTAACGGGCGATAATAAGACGGTGTATGTTTTCAAAGTTCAATGCTATATTTGCCGCCAACTGTTTGGTTCAGTTAAGCAACTTCAACAACATAAGCGAAAAGAACATCAAACTTTCTCTCAGAATAAATGCAATAGTTCTGGCAAAGATTTTGGCGAAACTGAGCAACTTCAAGAGTTTAAGCCAAAAGGCAATCAAACTACACCGCACTTTTGTGAGATGTGCCAAGAATCGTTCCTTTGCAACCAACGTTTACAATGGCATATGAATAAAGTGCATGGACAAAACGATGAAAAATATTTATGCAAAATATGCAATGTAAGATACATGAATCTTGATGAACATATCGAAAATATCCACGAGAGAACCCAGCAATGCATTTGCGAAATTTGTGGAAAAGTACTAAAGTCATATCAAACCTTATTACAGCATAAAAAGGCTCTTCATCTAGGCGGCAACACCAAATCGAAGGAAACTTGTCCGATATGTAAGACGGAGTTTGCCTATTTAAAGAAACACATGAGTCGTTCGCATAATGATAATCGTAAGGTGTTCATTTGTGATTTGTGTGGTAAACGTGTGACTACACTGAGAAGTTTACGGGATCACAAAGACGCCGTACATTTGGGTGTCAAATCACTGCAGTGTGCTATGTGCGAAAAGAAATTTTCGAAACGTACAACATTGGAAGTACATAAACGAACCCACACGGGTGAAAGACCGCATGTTTGTAATGTTTGTGGTAAATCGTTTTCACAACGTTCTCCGTTAACGATGCATTTACGTAAACATACGGGCGACAAACCGTACAGTTGTGATTTATGTGAAGAGAAATTCGTCAGTAAATCGGCCCGTGATTGTCATTTGAAAACGAAACATCAGAAAGTGTAACTTGAATTTTTCTAATTTGGTTTTTTTTTGGGTTTAATCAACGTAATCGTTTAGAATTGCGTGTTTTTCTAGAATTTCGTTATATCATCAAATATTTTTTGTATGATTCATTAATAAATATGTTATTTAAAATTGTATGCTTTTATCGGACTTCTTTAAGTGACCAAATATATTGTGTATGATTTATTAATAAATGTATTATTTTAGAATCACCGAACAGATCGATGAAGTATATCAGAAATCGTTAAACTGCCTCTTTTGAACAAAGTAATCCTGAGGCGTATCATCGGCAAGTTTTGCAGAAATTTTTTTAACATAATCAAGGAACTTGAGAACACAAGCGTAAAGAGCATCAGTTGCGCAGAATTTGCAAGTTTTGCATTAAAAGTTTTGAGACAGTCGAGGAGCTCAAAGAAAATGAAGTGTTTTGCCAGGCTAGGTGCAATGTTTGTAGTGAAGATTTTTTTGAAATTTTGGAACTTGGACACCATAAAAAGAGCATCAAATTGTACCGTACACTTGTAGGCTTTAAGTGCATGAACATCATTAGAATAAGTTATTCAACAATTTGAAGTCTCACATAGAAAGGATCCACAATGAAAATATCCAGAAAAGCAAAAAAGGTGTTAAGGTATTTGAAAGAACATATTAATCGTAGGCATAATGAAAATCCAAAGTGTTACATTTTTGACTTGGGTGGTAAATCAATTGCCGATCTTAAGTTTGCGGAATCAAAGACATTTCCGAATAAATGTTTCTAGTCTCGAAAAATTGTTTGCACGGCATAGGCTATTGGTGCTTAATTTACGTAAACGTATGGGAGAAAACCCGTTAAAATGCGAATCTAGTGATGAAAAGTTATCGTTTGAGTATCAAACATATCGAAGTGTCACTCAGAATTCCACAATTTTCTTTTTGAATTAATCGTTTGCAATAGTTCTTGATTTTTGTTAATTTACCAATGCTGTGTAAAATTTATTAATAAATCGATTATTTTCAGAATGGCCAAGAAAATCGATGAAAATACAGTCGAGTGTTCTTTGTGTTTAAAAGTTTTACGTAAAATCAGTTGGAGACGCCACCTATTCACTCATTCAACCGATCGTCCGCACTTCTGCAAAATATGCCCAAAATCATTCAAATACCATCAACTTTTAGTGCAACATCAACGCGTCCATACTAAAGGAATACCGAAACAACGGCGCACTTACTCGTGCGACATTTGCAATCAAACATTCGCATCGTACTCGGCCCACATTCAACACAGACAAATCCACACATCCGCAGGTAATGTCTGTGATATTTGCCATAAGAAATTCGCAAACTATCACAGTCTCCTGTATCATCGCTCCAAACATCTGGAGACCGGCAAGGGTATATGCGAGGTATGTGGTCAAGGATTTGCTACTATAACCGATTTGCGTGAACATAAACTGAAACAACACGAAATTGCACCGTTCACGTGTAAGATTTGTGATGCCGCATTTCTACGGAATTGTGCTTTAGAGTATCATATGCGGCAAGAACACGATATTTTACCGTTCACTTGTAAGGTTTGTGGGCAAGCCTACACTAATCGCGAGTCCCTCCGATATCACATCGATGAAGTCCACAATCAAAACGTTGAGAAATGGTTATGTAAAATTTGCAATAAAGCTTTTATTAATTTGAAACGACACATAGAACGGAGACACAACACGAATCGTCGCAAATACAACTGCGACTTGTGCGGCAAACAATTATTATCAAGATCCAGTTTGAAAGAACACAAAAAAGCTGTACATGATGCCAGTGGAAATAAGTCGACTTGTCCCATATGCGATAAAACATTTGCAGATTTAAGAACGCATATGAGTCGGGCACACGATGAAGATCATCGCGGTGTGATTTGTGATTTGTGCGGTAAACGATTGAAGACGTTGAAAAGTTTGCAAGAACATCGCGAGGCTGTTCATTTGGGTGTCAAGTCGGTGCAATGCGAAACGTGCGAGAGGAAATTCTCCAAACATCGAACGCTAATCATCCATAAACGCACACATACTGATGAGAAACCGTATGTTTGTAAGATTTGCGGCAAGAAATTCTCACAACGCAGTCCTTTAGTGATCCATTTACGAACGCATTCCGGTGAAAAGCCGTTCAATTGTGGTATTTGCCAAGACAAATTTGTTAGCAAGCACGCCCGTGATTGCCATTTAAAAACGAAACATCACACGCTATAAATTGTTTTTCTAATTTTATAAAATAATAAACATTGAATCCTGAAATTATAAGTTTTAATGTAGACTTTGATTATTTTTTAATAAGTTTATTGTGAATGATTTAATAATAAATTTATTTGATTTTAGAGTTGCCAAGAAAATCGATGAATATTCGGTAGAGTGTTCAGTATGTTCGAAAATTTTACAGAAACGAAGCTGGAGACGACACATTTTCACACATACGTGCCGGATCTGTAAAAAATCATTCAAATATCGAGAAGTTCTGGTGCAGCACCAAAGAACCGATCACAACGAGATACCGAATCAACTCAAATATCCATGTGAACTTTGTGATAAAGTCTACTGCTCCAATTCGGCTCTAGGCAAACATGAAAGACTTCATACATCGGAGAGATACGAATGCGATATTTGCCAGAAGAAATTTCGACAATATGCACACGTGATACAGCATCGTCTGTTGCATTCAAAAGAGGGTAAAGGGATGTGTAAGGTGTGCGGTGAAGGTTTCGCCACATCAAAAGAATTACGAATCCATCGACAACAACAGCATCAATTAGAACCGTTCGTGTGTACGATTTGTGAGGCTGCATTTCCGCAATTAGTTGCATTAAATTATCACATGGAAAAAGATCATGAAATTCTAAAATTTGTTTGTAAGATTTGTAAACAGACTTTTAGCGATAATTCTGCTTTAATACGTCACATGGTCGATGTGCACAACGAAAACATTGATAAATACTTGTGTAAAATATGCAATAAACACTTCATTAATGTAAAAGCACATACGCTACGTGTCCATGACATAAATCGTAAAAGCTATATTTGCGATCTGTGCGGAAAAGAGATAAAGTCACTCAGAAGTCTGGAAGAGCACAAAAAAGCCATTCATCTAGGCGTGAAATCATCGGATGTCGTCGAGAAGAAATCAACATGTCCGATATGCGACAAGCAATTTACTAATTTGCGAAAACATATGTATCATATCCATAATGGAAGCAGAAAAACGTACATTTGTGACTTGTGTGGTAAACGTCTAACTACGCTTCAAAGTTTACGGGAACACAAAGACGCCATACATTTAGGTGTAAAATCACTGCAATGTGATGTATGTGAAAAGAAATTCGCTAAACGTACAACACTGGCGGTACATAAACGAAGCCATACTGGTGAAAAGCCGCATGTTTGTAATGTTTGTGGTAAATCGTTTTCACAGCGTTCTCCGTTAACGTTGCATTTACGTAAACACACAGGCGAAAAACCGTACGGTTGCGATTTATGTGCGGAAAAATTCGTCAGTAAATACGCCCGTGATTGTCATCTGAAAAGTAAACATCAGAAATTGTAATTTGTATTTTTCTAATTAGGTTTTTCTGAGATTAATAAACGCAATCGTTTAGAATTGGGTGTTTTTCTAGAATCTTGTTAGATCACCAAATATTTTTTGTATGATTTATTAATAAATATATTATTTTAGAATCACCGAACAGATCGATGAAAATCCTGTCTTGTCTTCTATGTGTTTGCAAGAATACCATTTTACATGGCATGGTCTTGATCATTCTACTGATCGTGCGAAGTATGTCAGAAATCGTTCAAATATCAACAGCCTCTTTTGACAGCGGTTCAAATCAAACTACACTACTAAAAATTTTCCGAAAGCATAAAAAGATCGCAAAATTGCTATTAAACTTGTAAGATTTATTTCTTTGCGATCGATTTTTACAATGCGATATGCATAAAGTGCGCGAAAAAAACGATGAACATCATTTGTACAAAATGTGGAATAAGCGATCGATCAATTTGAAATCAGATAATGTCTAATAAAACCAAAAAAAGAGAACATGTCCAGTACGTGAGAAGGAGTTAAGGTATTTAAAAGAACACATTAATCGTAGACATAATGAATCTTAAAAGTTTGCGGAATCACAGAAACGCTACGCATTTCGGAAAAAGTGTGGTACATGAAAAAAAAAAGCTTACAAAACTTCAAGCACTGATGGCGCATAATTGAACGTATACTGGTGAAAAGCCACATGTAGTAGCGGAAAATCGTTTGCACAGCATGGGCCATTCGTGCTTTAGTTACGTAAGCATCGTGATGGAAAGTTATCATTTGAAAATCAAACATAACTTGAAATTTCGCAATTTTCTTTTTGGAAAATTAATCGTCTGCCATTGTTCTTTTGGCCAAGAAAATCGATGAAAATGCAGTCGAGTGGTCTTTGTTTTTCAAAAGTTTTACGTATAATCAGTTGGAGACTCCACTTATTCTCACATTCAACCGATCGTCCACACCCCTGCAAAATATGCCCGAACATCCAAATATCATCATCAAACATCACACGCTATAAATTGTTTCTCTAATTTTATAAAATAATAAAAATTGAATCCTGAAATCATAAGTTTTAATGTAGACTTTGATTATATATTTTTTTAAATTTATTGTGAATGATTTAATAATAAATTTATTTTATTTTAGAGTTGCCAAGAAAATCGATGAAAATTCGGTAGAGTGTTCAGTATGTTCGAAAATCTTACATAAATCTAGCTGGAAACGACACATTTTCACACATACGTGCCGGATCTGTAGAAAATCATTCAAACATCGAGAAGTTCTGTTGCAGCACCAAAGAACCGATCACAACCAGATACCGAATCAACGCAAATATCCATGTGAACTTTGCGATAAAGTCTACTGTTCCAGTACGGCTCTAAACAGACATAAAAGACTTCATACATCGGAGAGATACGAATGCGATATTTGCCATAAGAAATTTCCACGATATTCAACCGTGATACAGCATCGTTTATTGCATTCGAAAGAGGGTAAAGGCATGTGTATGGTGTGCGGTGAAGGTTTCGCCACATCAAGAGAATTACGAATTCATCGACAACAACAACATCAATTGGAACCGTTCGTGTGTACGATTTGTGAGGCTGGATTTCCGCAATTAGTTGCATTAGATTATCACATGGAAAAAGTACATGATATTCTAAAATTTGCTTGTAAGATTTGTAAACGGACTTTTAGGGATAATTCTGCTTTAACACGTCATATGCTCGATGCACACAACGAACACATTGACAAGTACTTGTGTAAAATATGCAATAAACACTTCACTAATTTAAAACTACATATGTTAAATATCCACGACATGAATCGTAAAAGCTACATTTGCGATGTGTGTGGCAAAGAAATGAAATCACTTAAAATTCTGGAAGGGCACAAAAAATCCATTCATCTCGGCGTGAAATCATTGGACATCGTCCAGAAGAAATCAACATGTCCAATATGTGACAAGGAATTTACTAGTTTACGACAACATATTAATCGAGTCCATGATGAAAAGAGAAAAACGTACATTTGCGACTTGTGCGGTAAGAAGATAGCAACACGAAGCAGTTTAGAAGAGCATAAAGAAGCGGTCCATTTCGGTGTCAAATCGTTACAATGCGACATTTGCAATAAGACATTCTCTAAACTTCGAACATTAACGATTCACAAACGCACACATACAGGCGACAAACCGTATGCTTGTAAAATTTGTGGTAAAACGTTTTCGCAACACAGTCCTTTAGTGCTCCATTTACGTAAGCATACCGGTGAGAAACCGTACAAGTGTGAGATTTGCAATGACAAATTCGTCAGTAAATCCGCTCGTGATTGTCATTTGAAAACCAAACATCACACGCTATAAATTGTTTTTCTAATTTTCTAAAATAATAAAAATTGAATTCCTAAATTATGAGTTTTAATATAGACTTTGATATATTTTTTTAAAATTTATTGTGAATGATTTATTAATAAATTGATTTTATTTTAGAGTTGCCAAGAAAATCGATGAAAACTCGGTAGAATGTTCAGTATGTTCGAAAATCTTACAGAAAAATAGCTGGAGACGACACACTTTCACACATTTAACTGAACGTACACATTCTTGCCGGATCTGTAGAAAAACATTCAAATATCGACAAGTTCTGTTGTACCACCAAAGGACCCATTACGACGAGATACCGAATCTACGCAAATATCCATGTGAATTTTGCGATAAAGTCTACTACACCAGTTCGGCTCTAAGCAAACATAAAACACTCCATACACCGCAGAAATACGAATGTGATATTTGCCAGAGGAAATTCCGGCAATATGCACACGTGATACGGCATCGTCTATTGCATGCGAAAGAGGGTAAAGGCATGTGTACGGTGTGCGGTGAAGGTTTCGCCACATCAAAAGAATTGCAAATCCATCGACAACAACAGCATCAATTGGAACCGTTCGTGTGTACGATTTGTGAGGCTACATTTCCGCAATTAGTTGCATTAGATTATCACATGGAAAAAGATCATGAAATCCGAAAATTTGTTTGTAAGATTTGTAAGCAGACTTTTAGCGATAATTCTGCTTTATTACGACACATGGTCGATGTACACAACGAAAACATTGATAAATACTTGTGTAAAATATGCAATAAACACTTCACTAATTTAAAATCGCATATGCTACATATCCACGACATAAATCGTACAAGCTACATTTGCGATGTGTGTGGAAAAGAATTAAGATCACTTAAAAGTCTGGAGGGGCACAAAAAATCCATTCATCTAGGCGTGAAATCATTGGACATCGTCATGAAGAAATCAACATGTCCGATGTGCGGCAAGGAATTTACTAATTTACGACAACATATCTATCGAGTCCATGGTGGAAAGAGAAAAACGTTCATTTGCGACTTGTGCGGTAAGAAGATAGCAACACGGAACAGTTTAGAAGAGCATAAAGAAGCGGTCCATTTTGGTGTGAAATCGTTACAATGCGACATTTGCGATAAGACGTTCTCGAAACTTCGAACATTAACGATTCACAAACGCACACATACTGGCGAGAAACCGTATGTTTGTAAAATTTGTGGTAAAACGTTTTCGCAACGTAGTCCGTTAGTGCTCCATTTACGGCGGCATACCGGCGAGAAACCGTACAAGTGTGAGATTTGCAATGAGAAATTCGTGAGTAAATCGGCGTGTAATGCACATATGAAGAAATCACACCAAATGTTGTAGAAGTCTTTTACCTTTGTAAATGCTTTTTTTTTGATAAATATAAAATTATGATGACATCTATCTATTTATCAGTTGTCTTAAGTAGAGAATATTATAATTTGTAGAAATCTCAGAATTATTTTTCGCTTTGAGTCGTCTGGAGCGGCATAATTTAATTCTTCTAACGAGAAGTTGCACTAGAAGAGCTTAAATCGGCCCAGATTTTTAATAGGGTTTCAAACTTTTAACGAAAAACGTTTACAAAACACACATGTTCATAAGAATGTCCGGATTCTTCAAAAGTTTTTATATTTGGTCAATTTTTCAGCAATTTTTTCGCCTGTAACTTCAAATTTTTTCGAATTTCGGTTGGTGGTTGGAAAATGGTGGGTAAGTGATAGCAATAATTTTAAATATTGAAAAATCATTCTGTCACATAATTAGAAGGCAATAAAGTATAGACATGAATTCAATTGTGCATAAAACGTACGGTAATTTCTCAACACCTCTCTAAAGTAACCGGTGGAAATTAACGAACAATCAACGACTCAGTCATATTGACATATTTTCTTTTTGACCCCTTTATCATAAATTTTCCCAATTTACAGAGTAGTCTAGTGATTTTTTTGCAAGTCAAAGTACTCCTTAGATGACCCAGTTTCAATTCTTGAAGGTTGCATTCGACTATTTCAATAATTTGAGGGAGTTGCTTGGGATGAAACAGTCTTTAAATGTACAAAAAAGATGGTCAACTTTGTACTTTCAGTTTTGGTTTCAAAATGTCATTTTTTTCTCATCCCACAATATATGATCTTTATTAAGACTTATAATGAAAAAACGTTTAATGCCCCATCGAAAGACGTCATCAAAAATTTTATATTAAAACTATCCAATTAAACAATTATAAAATCGACCGTTTATTGGCTATCGTTGGAAAAAAAAGAAACTCACAATTTGGATCCATGGGAATCCTGGAGCCTTTTGATATGGGATGTATGTTTTGATTCTAAAGTGCAACAGGTGTCGACTTGTTACCATAAAAGTGTACAATCCTGTAGCATTACAAATTAATAAAAAATTGTTGCAATAATAATTTTTTATTTGTAGCTTTTGAACTCAAAACGTATTAACTCCAAGACCAGTAACTCGTACCATCTTATTGATAAATCTATCAATTTCAGAGTCCCACGACGAGTGGATGATAATCTGGTGCAATGCTCGGAATGTTCAAGAATCATGTTGAAAACCAGCTGGAAACGACATGCTACAACACACTCCGATATCTATCCATTCTCTTGTAAATTATGCGGCAAACTATTCAAACAATATCGATTGTTGTCGTTACATCAACGTGTTGTACATAGATCACCGAAGAATGCGGACAGTCGTCCGTTTACATGTCAAGTGTGCAAGAAATCCTTCCAACTCCGCACCTATCTGATAAAACACCAACGAATCCACAACAATTCGGAAACGTACGAGTGCAATATTTGCCATAAAAATATCAAATACTATCGCAGTTTGATACGACATCTTAAGAAACATTCAAGAGGCTATAAACGATTGTGTCAGGTTTGCGGTAAAGGCTACCAAAATCTGTCCGAATTCCGTGAACATATGGAGAAACAACACCAGGTCTATCCATTCGTTTGTACGGTATGTGCAAAAACATTCGCCAGTAATCATTCGTTACAATGCCACATGGCGCTGCACGAACAAGACACCGATAAATGTCTGTGCAAGATTTGCAATCGAAAATATGCAGATCTGAAGCGGCACATCGAAAAGATGCACAACGAGAACCGACAGAAATTCATTTGTGATCTATGCGGCAAAGAATTATCATCGATTCACAGTTTGAACGATCACAAGAACGTGCATTTGGGCGTGAAATCGTTTGAATGTGGCACATGTGGTAGGAAATTCTCAAAACGTACATCACTCGTCGTCCATCTACGGACGCATACCGGTGAGAAACCGTACGGTTGTGAGATTTGCGGCAAGAAATTCACACAACACAGTCCGTTAGTGATACATTTACGTCAACATACCGGCGAGAAACCGTACAAATGTAATATTTGCGATGAGAGATTCGTTAGTAAATGTGCCCGTGATTGTCATTTGAAGACCAAACACCAAAAATTGTAGATTTTTGCGTGCTTGATCATCCGATTTTATCCTAGACTGTATTTACTCTTGTAGTTTTTGCGTATTAATAAATGAGCTATCAGTTATTGTTGTTGTTCGTTTGTAGATGTTTGGATGAGATTTAATAGAAATCTTTGTGAGTGTTTTTTATTAACAAATATATTATTTTCAGATTCCCGAGGGAGATTGACGAGAATCTGGTAGAGTGTTCGGAATGTTCGCGGATATTATGCAAAATCAGCTGCAAACGGCATCTGTTAACACACTTTAATGTTTATCCATATTATTGTGATGTGTGTGGGAACACCGTTAAAAAATCATCAGAGTGGTGCATCGATCACCGAAGAGTGCAGACAGTCGCCCCTACACTTGCGACGTTTGCAAGAAATCCTTTGAATTGCGCGCCTATCTGATCGATCATCAAAAAACTCACAACAATTCGGAGAGCTACGAATGTAATATTTGTCGTAACAATTTCAAATATTGCCGTAGCTTGATTCGACAACTCAAGAAGCATACAACTGCGACTTACGCGGCAAACAATTGTTATCAAAATCAAGTCTGAAAGAACACTAAAATGCTGTACATGATGCGAATGGAAACAAGTCGACTTGTGTCATGTGCAATAAAACATTTGCTGATTTAAGAACGCATATGAGACGGGCGCACGATGAGGATCGTAACGGTGTGATTTGTGATTTGTGCGGTAAACGATTGAAGACCCTGAAAAGTTTGCAAGAACATCGTGAGGCTGCCCATTTGGGTGTCACGGCGTTGCAATGCGAAACGTGAGAGAAAAAAAATTCTCCAAAAATAGAACCCTAATCAGTAATCATCCATAAACACACAACTCCTGGTGAAAAACCCTATATTTGCAAGATTTACGTACCCATTCGTTATCAAGCACGCCCGTGATTGCCATTCAAAAACGAAACATCACAAGATATAAATTGTTTTACAAATTTTATAAAATAATAAAAATTGAATCCCGAAATTATGAATTTTCCTGTACACTTTGATTATTTTTAAACTTTACTTTGAACGATTTATTCATAAATTTCTTATTTTCAGAGTTGCCAACAAAATCGATAAAAATTTCGTATGGTGTTCGGTATGTTCGAAAATCTTAAAGAAAACTAGCTGGAGACAGCACACTTTCACACATTTAACTGAACGTACACATACGTGCCAGATCTGTAAAAAATCATTCAAATATCGACAAGTTCTCTGGCACCACCAAAAGACCCATCTGAAGGAACTTTCAAGCGGCTTAAAACCATTCTGCCAGATTTGCGGTAAAGACTACCAAAATCTAGCCGAATTCCGCGAACATATGGAAAAACAACACAAGGTCCATCAATTCGTTTGTGCGTTATGTGCAAAATCATTCGCCAGTCGTCGTTCGTTACAACTCCACATGGTTTTGCACGAACAAGACACCGATAAATGCCTGTGTACGATTTGCAATCGAAAATATGTAGATCTAAAGGGACACATTAAAAACAAACACAACGAGAACCGACAGATATTCGTTTGTGATCTATGCGGAAAAGAATTATCATCGATTCGTTGTTTACACGATCATAAGAACGTTCATTTGGGCGTCAAATCGTATGAATGTGGCACGTGTGATAGGAAATTCTCAACACGTCCAGGACTTGTTATGCACCGACGGACGCATACTGGTAAGAAACCGACCGATAAAGGTCTGTGCAAGATTTGCAATCGAAAATATGCAGATCTAAAGCGACACATTAAGAACGTGCACAACAATAACCGACAGAAATTCGTTTGTGATCTATGCGGCAAAGAATTATCATCGGTTAACAGTTTAAACGATCACAAGAACATTCATTTGGGCGTGAAATCGCTAGAATGTGGCACTTGTAGTAGGAAATTTGCAACACGTCCATCACTCCTCGTCCATCTACGGACGCATACCGGTGAGAAACCGTACGGTTGTGAGATTTGCGCTAAGAAATTCACACAACGCAGTCCGTTAGTGATACATTTACGGCAACATACGGGCGAGAAACCGTACAAATGTAATATTTGCGATAAGAGATTCGTTAGTAAAACCGTCCGTGATTATCATTTGAAGACTAAACACCAAAAATTATAGATTTTTGTGTGCCTAATCATCGCATTTTGTCCTAGACTCTATTTGCTCTTGTAGTTTTTGCGTATTAATAAATGATCTATCAGTTATTATTGCTGTGTTTGTTTGCAGATGTTTGGATGAGGTTTGTTAGAAATCTTGGTTTTTTATTAACAAATCCGTTACTTTTAGATTCCCGAGAGAGATTGATGAGAATCTGGTGGAGTCTTCGGAATGTTCGCGGATGCTATGCATAATCAGCTGGAAACTACTTCTGATAACACACTTTGAAGTTTATCCATATCATTGTGATTTGTATGGGAACGCATTTAAACAATATCGACTGTTGGTTTAAAGGTTGAGAACAATGTCGATTTGGAACATTTTCGGACATTCATTGTCTTTACTTAAAAAAAAGGCCACAACCCTTCCATGGCAACGAAACGAAGGGTTATCCACAGTCTGTATAACCGGGCTGTTTCCTTGTGTAGCAACAAGGAATACCTTAATAAAAAAAATCAACAGAATTGGCACTTACCAAACATACTCAGGCACACTAAAAACACACAACAAAATGAACATCAACATGAAGACAAATACTTCCTGACAATACCATATATTAAAGGATCATCGGAAAAGATCAGACGTATTGCCAAAAATTACAAAATCAAAACAGCCTTCAAAACAACCAATACAATAAGAAGTCGACTGACAAAAACCAAGCCCAAGAACGAGAACAAGAAGGAAGGTATTTACAAGGTACCTTGTGAGTGTGATGAACTTTACATCGGCAAGACCAAACATCCTCTGGACATTAGATTAAAATAGCAAAAAACACACACGCAGAGAGGGGAGACAACAAAATCCGATATCGGAGAAACATCATCGAATCCAGTGGACGGCAGCAGTTCATCGAAGCGGTAATCATGAAGAACAAGAACAACATATACAGAAAATCGAGTGTCGAGGTCGAAGCCATTTGGCAATCACTTCTGGTCCAGGTAGACGAATTAGGGTGCAATGAAACGTAAAAACAGCTATACACCACTGCACTTTAGAAGTATTTAAGCTCTAGACTTAGTAATTTAAGTTTTGTTTGGATTTAATAACAGTCAAAGATCAGTGTCGACCGAAACGTTATTCAAGTGTAAGAGAATTTTTTAATCAAGGCAATGAATATCCGAAAATCTTTTAATCACAATATCCACTGTTATCGTGTCAACAGAGAGTGGTGCATGGATCACCGAAGAGTGCAGACAGCCGCTCCTACACTTGCGACGTTTGCAAGAAATCCTTCCAGCTGTGCGCCTATCTGATCAAACATCAGAAAACACAACAATTTGGAGAGTTACGAATGTAATATTGGTGATAAAAATTTCAATTACCGTAGCTTGATACGGCATTTCAAGATGTATACAACTGCGACTGATGCAGCGAAGAATTATTATGAAGATCAAGTCTGAAAGAACACAAAAAAGTTGTACTTGATGCCAGCGGAAATAAGTCGACTTGTGCCACATGCAATAAAACATTTGCTGATTTAAGAGTTGTGCACACGATGAAGATCGTAACGGTGTGATTTGTAAACGATTGAAGACACTGAAAAGTTTGCAAGAACATCGTGATGCTGTCCATTTGGGTGTCAAGCCTTTGCAATGCGAAAAACCGTATGTTTGCAAGATTTGCGCCAAGAAATTCTCACAACGCAGTCCTTTAGTGATCCATTTACGTACCCATTCCGGTGAAAAGTCGTTCAAATGTGGTAGTTGCGAAAAAAAAAAACGTTAGCAAGCATGCCCGTGATTACTAGTTAAAAACGAAACATAACACCGTATAAATTGCTATTCAAATTTTATAAAATAATAAAAATTGAATCCCGAAATTATGAGTTTTACTGTACATTTTGATTATTTTTTAAATTTACTGTGAACGATTTATTAATAAATTTATTATTTTCAGAGTTGCCAACAGAATCGATAAAAATTTGGTATGGTGTTCAGTATGTTCGAAAATCTTACAGAAAAGAAGCTGGAGACGTCACACTTTCACACATTTAACTGAACGTACACATTCGTGCCAGATCTGTAACAAATCATTCAAATATCGACAAGTTCTGTTGTACCACCAAAGGACCCATCTTAAGGACCTTTCAAGCGGCTTAAAACCATTCTGCCAGATTTGCGGTAAAGACTGCCAGAATCTAGCCGAATTCCGCAAACATATGGAGAAACAACACAAGGTCCATCAATTCGTTTGTGGGTTATGTACAAAATCATTCGCCAGTCGTCGTTCGTTACAACTCCACATGATTTTGCACGAACAAGACACCGATAAATGCCTGTGTACGATTTGCAATCGAAAATATGTAGATCTAAAGGGGCACATTAAAAACAAGCACAACGAGAACCGACAGATATTCGTTTGTGATCTATGCGGCAAAGAATTATCATCGATTCGCTGTTTAAACGATCACAAGAGCGTTCATTCGGGCATCAAACCGTTTGAATGTGACACGTGCGGTAAGAAATTCTCAACACGACCATCACTTCGCATGCACCAACGGACGCATACCGGTAAGAAACCGAGCGGTTCTAACAGTTGCGGCAAGAAATCCACGCAGCACAGTCTGTGCAAGATTTGCAATCGAAAATATGCAGATCTAAAGCGACACAATAAAAACATGCACAACGAGAACCGACAGAAATTCATTTGTGATCTATGCGGCAAAGGATTATCATCGATTCACACTTTAAAAGATCATAAGAACATTCATTTAGGCGTGAAATCGCTTGAATGTGGCACATGTGGTAGGAAATTCGCAACACGTCCATCGCTACTCGTCCATCTACGGACGCATACCGGTGAGAAACCGTACGGTTGTGAGATTTGCGCCAAGAAATTCACACAACGCAGTGCTTTAGTGATACATTTACGGCAACACACGGGCGAGAAACCGTACAAATGTAATATTTGCGATAAGAGATTCGTTAGTAAAACTGTCCGTGATTATCATTTGAAGACCAAACACCAAAAATTATAGATTTTTGTGTGCTTAATCATCCGATTTTGTCCTAGACTCTAATTACTCTTGTAGTTGTTGCGTATTAATAAATGAGCAATCAGTTATTGTTGTTTATTTGTAGATGTTTGGATGAGATTTACTAGAAATCTTTGTGAGTGTTTTTTATTAACAAATATATTATTTTCAGATTCCCGAGGGAGATTGACGAGAATCTGGTGGAGTGTTCGGAATGTTCGCGGATATTATGCAAAATCAGCTGGAAACGGCATCTGATAACACACTCTGATGTTTATCCATATCATTGTGATTTGTGTGGGAAGGCCTTTAAACAGTATCGACTGTTATCGTTGCATCAGAGAGTGGTGCATCGATCACCGAAGAGTGCAGACAGTCGCCCCTACACTTGTGACGTTTGCAAGAAATCCTTCCAATTGCGCGCCTATCTGATCAAACATCAAAAAACTCACAACAATTCAGAGAGTTACGAGTGTAATATTTGTCATAAAAATTTCAAATATTACCGTAGCTTGATCCGACATCTCAAGAAGCATACGCGTGGCTACAAAAGAGTGTGTCAGATTTGTGGCAATGGTTTCGATAACGTAGCCGAACTACGTGCACACATGGAGAAACAACACCAAATCCTACCGTTCGTTTGTAAGATTTGCGGCAAGACGTACACGAACAACTATTCTCTACGGTGTCACATGAGCAAATTGCACGACCAAAACATCGATAAATGCCTGTGCAAGATATGCAATGAACGTTTCATTAATTTGAAACGACACATGGAGCGCATCCACAACGAGAATCGACAGACGTACATTTGCGATTTGTGTGGTAAAGAAATAACGTCTCTGTCGAGTTTAGAGGAGCACCGTAAAGCCGTCCATCTCGGCGTTAGATCGTTACAGTGCGACACTTGCGGCAAGAAATTCGTTAAGAAACGTACATTATTGATCCACAGGCGGACGCATACCGGCGAGAAACCGTACGTTTGTAATATTTGCGGTAAACGGTTCTCGCAACGGAGCCCGTTGACGATTCATTTACGTACGCATTCGGGCGAGAAACCGTACAATTGTAATATTTGCGATGAGCGATTCGTTAGCAAATCGGCTCTTGACTGTCATTTGAAAACAAAACATCAACGATTATAGATTATAGATTCGGCGTTATTTTCTGCGATTATGCTTGGTGTTTTTTTTCCTTTCTCTGTAGTTTGTAGAATCAATAAAGAGAAGCTTATCAATGAAATTGAGTTTTTTTTTTGTAGGTCTTCGGTGACTTGAAAGAATGCAAACATTTGTGGCTTTATTAATGAAAATATTATTTCTAGTGTAAGGTTTGCAGTAAAACACTCTTATCGCGCTGAAACACTGAACGTAGCAAATTCTTTGGTAGGTAACAAATATGGCAAGCAATGTACACATCGCCTGAGACTGGCATTCATCCTGTTATGCTTTTTTGTTATATTATCGGCAATAAAGGGGTCAAAATCAAAACTGTGGTTTTCTTGTAGGTTTTGGAGTAGTTTTTTTACAATAATTATAGATTTTTTTGATATAAATTCTCTAATAAATATATTATTTGCAGAGTTCCGAAACCGCTGGACGAGCACACGGTCGAATGCTCCGATTGCTCGAAAATTATCCGCAAAAAATGTTGGAAACGGCACTTAGTCACCCATTCCGTTCTACGTCCATATCCATGCAACCTCTGCCACAAATCGTTCAAATGCAAAGATCTGCTACGATCACATCTACCGATCCATTCAAAACCGTCGGGACGACAATTTAAATACATCTGCGACATTTGTAAGGCATCATTTACCAACAAGAAACATTTACGTTCACATAAGGTGGCGCATCAACGCGAAGAGAAAAAGGACGTACCCAAACAGCCGAAAAAGGCACGCTTGTACACATGCGAGATCTGCAATAGATCGTTCAACTATAGCACATCTTTGAATATACATCGCAAGGTACACAGTTCACCGAGTTACGAGTGTCATCTCTGTCATAAAAAGGTCCGTTTCCGTCACACTATTATAAAGCACTTACGTTGGCACCAACAACAAAAGAAGGGTGTTTGCGACATTTGCGGACAAGGCTTTGCGACCCTGAAAGAGATACGAACGCACAAAGAAAAAGAACATCAAATCCTACCGTTCGTTTGTAAAGTGTGCAATAAATCGTTCGGTACGAACTATACGTTACAGTGCCACATGATGTTGCACGAAGAAGAATCCGATAAGAATCGCTGTAAGATTTGCAAGAAGAAATATGCCGATTTGAAACGGCATATGTTTAAACAACACGACAATAAGCAGCATTTCGTCTGCGATGTGTGCGGTAAAGTATTGACGTCGTCCAGCAGTTTAAGAGATCACAAGAATATCCATTTGGGCGTTAAAGAATTCCAATGTTCTACGTGCGGTAAGAAGTTTAGTAAACGGACCACTTTGGTGGTGCATGCACGTACGCATACTGGCGAAAAACCGTTTGTTTGTAATATTTGCGGCAAGAAGTTCTCGCAAAGTAGTCCATTAGTGATCCATCTACGTACGCATACGGGTGAGAAGCCGTACAGTTGCGAGTTGTGTCAAGAGAAATTCGTTAGTAAATACGCTCGTGACTGTCATATGAAAACGAAACATAAAACAGTGTAGATTACGCTACATTTTTAGTGTGGTTTTCTTGTATTAAGCGAAATAAATGTATTAGTAATAAGTGTTGATTTTTTATTCAATAATTGTTCCAAAAATTGATAGTTTTTTGTAGATTTATTAATAAATGTGTTATTTTCAGAGTGGCTTCAAAAATTGATGCCAGATCAGTAAAATGTTCAGAGTGTTCAAGAATCATCTGCAAAACTAGTTGGAGACAACATACTTTAATATATTCTAATTTACGCCAAAAATCGTACAAATATAAACGCTTATTAGCATTCCATTTAATCGTTGCGATTCCGCCACAGTCTAATCAAACATGTGGTTGAAACTTGTTCGAAAGATGTTTTAGTAAAAGTGAGAATGCGACAGAAAGAAAATTAATTTGTTCGAAGCGCATTGTACTAAAAACTGCACATATCACGCCCTATTCTGTTGAATCTTTGAAGGCTGATTTGCATAAAAAACTAGGAAATCCGGTTTGAAATCGGACCAACCGTTTTCAGTTGGTTTCGCTGTCTCAAGTGGTTCACACTGTATTTTATAGCACTATTATTGTAAAAATTATGTTGCTTTCTAAATGTATCGGTAGCAATTGTAATTAAAAGCTGACGTAACGTTTTGTTGTAGGGCACTATTTAAGAAATCAGTTGAGAAAGCTTCAAAGACCGAACGGAAATTAAGGAAGAGAAGACCCAGTAAACAAGCACGAAAACAAAAAGACACTGACAAATCAAATGAGGAGGACGATGACGCTACAACCGTCGAAAATCGGGCGGTGCGTTGTGAGATTTGCGATAAAACTTACAAGAACAATATCGCATTTGCTTTGCATTCAATCTCTCACAATACCGATAAGAAATATTCGTGCCACTTTTGTGAGTACCGCAATACCTCCAAATATCACATAGAGATGCACATTAAGGCCCACGAAGGCACAACAAAATACAAATGCGAGATATGCCAGAAGGCGTTCACGGTTAGCACGCATGCAATCGAACACAAAAATTTCCACACCGGCGAGAAACCGTTCCAGTGCGAGA
Source organism: Epicauta chinensis (assembly GCA_021725515.1). Classification (NCBI taxonomy): domain Eukaryota; kingdom Metazoa; phylum Arthropoda; class Insecta; order Coleoptera; family Meloidae; genus Epicauta; species Epicauta chinensis. The sequence goes on from JAEDXX010000023.1 coordinate 321,070, forward strand.
TTTGCGGCAAACACTTCATGTTCTCATGGTTTCTAACGTCACACCGACGCACCCAGCACTGGGAGATTTTGACGGGAACACCGTTGGTCAAATACGATTGTAAAATTTGCAATAAACATTACACGTCATCGACTGGTCTACGCCGACACAATATCAGTAAACATAATGCCACCGGTGGTGATGTCTCTGTACTGTGTGATATCTGCGGCAAATGTTTGTCCAGTAAAGAGAAATTGAAATTCCACCGACGCATCCATACCGGCTACAAACCGTTCGCGTGTGTGATGTGTCCGAAGAGTTTCTCACGCAAAGAACAACTGAAAGAACACGAACGCGTACATACCGGCGAGAAACCGTTTATTTGTAAATTCTGTGGTAAGGGTTTTTCGCAACGATCACCGTTACGGATCCACGAACGGACGCATACCGGCGAACGGCCGTACATTTGTCGCGTCTGCGGTAAAGGCTTCATTTCGAAGGGCGTGATGGACACGCATATGAAGAGCTGTACGTCGGTGCCGATCTATTAGGGAATTATTGTAATTTTATTAATAAATGTCTCATAATCGATGACGAGTTTTTCTTTAAAACCATTTAACAACGGAAATTGTGTGTGTATTTTACTAATGCTGGTTTGTTTCAGGAATGATTTGGCGGTGAAATTTTGTCTGTTGTGCGATAAATACTGCCCGACACGCGTTCTACTTAAAAGACACATGAATCGATACCATTATAATTGTTTAGACTGTGACGATTGTGGTATGATTTTCGCAACATTATACGATTTTACCATCCATATAAAGGCGCATTCAACTGATGGTATAATGAAATGTTTAATTTGTAATTTCACAACAATTAATAATGACGAAATCAAACAACATTTAAACACTAAACACAACCCTGAACGGATTCATGTATGTCCATTATGCAAAACGACTTTCCAATTACGTGACCAGTTGCGTGATCATCTGAGGAAGAAACATAAAGACCACTACAGTGATCTGAAGCCGAAAAAATCCACGTTTATTTGTGATATTTGTGGTAAAATATTGAAGGCGCGTTCATTAACATTACATAGACGGACACATACGGGTGAGAGACCCTTTGTGTGCAGTCATTGTCAGAAGGGCTTTAAACGTTCACAAGAATTAGCTGAACATGTACGTACACATACCGGTGAACGGCCGTTTATTTGTAAAGTTTGTGGTAAAGGTTTTGCACAGAAAGCGCCGTTGAATGTACATGAACGAATCCATACGGGTGTAAAGCCCTACCTTTGCCGGATTTGTAATAAAGGGCATAGATCGAAGGGGGCACGAGATAAACATATGAAGATTTGTAACTTCATTCCCTAACTGTTTATCCAATTGCACTTTAATTTTTATAACGTTCAGTATAAATAAAGAAACAATTGGTAAAGAAGTCAATATAATTAACCTAATCTTGATTTTCCTTAGCAATACTCGATTAATACGCGATACTTTAACACGCTCTCGTTTTGCACGTCGACTAACAGAATTTACAATTATTACAAAACGTGTTGTGAAGGGTGTATTTTTTATTAGTGTTGGACAGATTAATAAACCGTGTAAATGAAATTAATAGTTTCTGTCCCGGCGCATCCACCATTTTAGTTCGAATTACTGAATTGGGTATGAAAATTGTATTAAATAATTATGTAAATTGTGGATCAATCTGCACGTCCCAGCATGGAAAAGCGGTAAAGAAGTCAATTCTCTAAGGTAATATTGCAGAAAAGTAATAATTTTTCATTCTAGATTGAGCTGGAATTGGATCGATTGCTTTTTCCTTTCAAGACAAAATCAACTTTACTATTTCTACTATATGCAACTGAAATTAATTTAAAGACCAAAAATGAAATAAATACATTTATCTATTGTGGCCGCACGAATTTAAGCGGAAATTTCGCCTGAAATTGCAGTGGATATGAAAACTCGAAAAAAGACTACAAAGATCTGGTGGAACTGCAAAAACTGCGCTGTCTATCAACAACTAAATCATCTAAAAACATACAAATCAATGAAACGGATATGTAATTCATTCATAAGCTGTTTCATATAATTTCGTCCGTCTGAAGGCGTGGCTTGTGTGTGGCAGCGTTGGAGATGAAAGAGAAAAAAGTTGAGAGGCAATTGTGAATCTAAAACAGGTGGAATTGAAGGTTTTCAACTAGACCCAATGTGAGATGTGATTAAACGATTTGTGCCTCCCAACAATACACATTTTTAGTTCTTATTTATCGACCAGGTATACAGAGGAGGAATTTCGCCAATTTACAGGCATCATAGTGAAGAAATGTGGTTGAGTATGTTGCGTAAATGGAAGGAAGAGTTGATTATAGACATCCTCGCCTGGTGCATCCACCATTTTTACACCAAATTACTGTTTGGCCAATTGTGTATAAAAATTGTTAAAAAAAATAGTTTATCCAATCAAAATTCACTAATTACATACTTTTCAGGTCACAAATCGATGTTATACCAACAACCAAACATTTGAATCGTTCAAAATAAACTAAAATTGTATCATTTCTATTGAGCATTATTTCTTTCTTCGCAAATTTCTAACTTCAGTTGATTTAAAATCTAATAATTGCTAATTTTAGGTTGAAGCGTCTGGATCCGGCTCGATTACCGAACAAATGTAAAATTTGTGGCGAAACGTTTCTCCGATACGTTTCATTCAAGAAACACCAAGACCAACATTGCTGGTTCCGATGTGAAACGTGCGACAGTAAAAATCGCGACATCTACCAATACATGAACCACCTCCAAACGCACACGAACGAATGGAAATGTATTATTTGCAATATAAAATCGGATAGTAGTGCCGCATTGAAAGCCCATTTGGATTCGACCCACAATCTAGCATCGTTGCACGTGTGCAATATTTGCAAGAAAATCTACCAGCACCGCAACAGTTTACGGTCGCATATGAATGCCCATTACGCATCGATGTGCGATATATGCGGCAAAATGTTGTCGAGTCGGGAGAAATTAAAGTTCCATCTACGCATCCATACCGGCTACAAGCCGTATTGTTGTTCGTATTGTGGGAAGTGTTTTACGAAAAAGGAACGGTTGGATGAACACATTCGCGTACATACCGGTGAACGGCCGTATAAATGCCAGTATTGTAATAAAGGATTCACGCAGCGCACAAGTTTGGCGATACACGTGCGCGGACATACTGGCGAGCGGCCGTATTCGTGCAAATTGTGTGGAAAGGGATTTGCAGCAAGGGCCATAATGAAGGTCCATCTGAGGACCTGCGATATAAATTTGTAGTTCGTTTTTCTGCAATTTTGTTAAGCTTTTTAGTCTGTTTTTTCCTATAGTGTTACAAGATGTTCTGTATAATTTCAACAAATTCATTTATTGTTAATTTGTGAAATCTCAGACTAATTTATAATACACGAGATTAAGGCACGATTGGCGGTAATGCTGCAAATTCCTTCAGAGAAACGGTATCCCTTGTATTTTATTAATTTTTTTCGTAGTCGTGGCAACTCGAAGGCGGTCGCTTATAAACAATTTTGACAATTATAATCGACGGCAAAAGATGTACTGGTCGCGCGCTTTAGGGTGGCGAATCCCAGCGCAGACCGAACATAATATCGGCAATTATCAGGAAAATCTGTCTGTCAGATTCGCAGTTCAGTAGCGCAACGTAGAAAATGTTAGACAATAAAAGCTAGATAAATACATAAATTTTAATTTTCAATATTGTATTTTTCAATAATTAACCCACTTAATTACCCTACATACATTTGTAATAACTACGCTACTGGAAAAATTCAAATAAACGTCAACACTGCGCATCCAGAGCTCTCGCCACCCTAAAATACGCGACCTATACATTGTTTCGCTTTGTTGTAAACCCTAATAAAGCATATTTTAAAGCAATACATTCGACTAATGATTCACCAATTTTCCCTCTTATTATAATTATTTTATTCTATTATTTAAAGTTGATAATTTACCTAGTTAGATTTGCATAATAAATCTCATATTTTTCTAGGGCTTCAACTAATCCGCAAATAGAAAATGACGTATGTATCGTCGAAGAGATCGATTTTCTAATCGTTGAAGACGACGACGAAACTGACGATGATGATGATGAAGAAGGCAGCTCTTCGGACCGATCATCCAAAAACAAAACATCTCTATGTGAACTGTGCGGCAACAAATACTCCCCCAACTACATTTGTAGACATCACAAGAAGATCCATGAATCAAAAAAACTAATCCTGTGCCACTACTGTGGCGATATTATACGTAAAGAGGTGTACGCCAATCATGAAAAGACCCATGGAAATTGCTGTGAAATATGCCCGGCAATGTTCGATACGCCCAAAGAATTGGACGAACACAAGACGACCCACGGCGATACAGTATACGAATGCGATAAATGCCCACTAACATTCACGACACCATTCGAATTGGTGTTGCATAATCGTGAACATAACGGTTTGGCAACTTTGCAGTGTTGTAAATGCCGATTTTCCACCAAGAAATTGCAGTCGATGCGCGATCATCTGCGCCGTCACGAAGAGACCTTTAATTATGTGTGCGATATTTGTTCGAAACGTTTCTATAGGCGATTGCAATTGAATGCACACAAACAAATCCATCAACCGATTCCGAAGTTTGTTTGTGAATTTTGCAATAAGAAATTCACGTCGGTGCGTTACTTAAACAATCATCGGATGTTCAATCATTCCAAAGAGTTAACGGGCGTCGAGACGTCGTATATGTGTAAAGAGTGCGGACGTGCCTTCAAATTTGCAGTCAGTTTGAAGCGACATTTGAGCACCATACACGATATCGGCGAGTGTCGGCGGGTCGCTTGTCCGGTTTGTAATAAAATCATCGCTAATCGGTACAATTTGAAGATGCACATGCGGACGCATACCGGCGAGAAATTGTACGTTTGCGATTTGTGCGGACGCCGATTGTCGTCGTTGAAGAATTGGAAAAAACACGTTCAAACCCAGCATTCTGATAGTCTACTTAAATGAAACCAACTATCATTAAAATATAATAAATTGTTTCGATAAAAATTGCGTTTTTCTTTAATAGAATCTATTTTTGTAAACCTTGCAACAGGTGAGGCTCAATTGTTGCTCAAATTGTTCAATAAACTTATAATTTTAAGTTGATTTTGTTATCAATAAACTCATACTAATGTTGATGAAATTTTAGGTCGAAAACGCTTAGAAAACGTGGAAAATCTAACGATAACGACTATCAGCCGCACAAACAGACTTCAGGGAAACTACAGCGGACCTATAATTGCCGGAAATGTTCATTGGAATTTCCACAACGCAAACAATTGGACGATCACAACAAATCGAAACACCAGAAAGATGTTAAGACGAATCTGTTCAAATACGATGCAGAACAAGAAGTCTACACCTGTAATATTTGCTCGGCTGAATTCCAGGATAAAGCAGAGACCCAGCAACATTTGAAGAACCATTCGGATCGGTTCTGTTGCGAACAGTGCAATCTAACGTTTGATAATGCGTACGGCTTCTGTTGCCACAATCAACAACACAATGCCGATCAATTGTTCTGTTGTCCGTTCTGTTCGTATTCGACGAAACGTAGAACTTGTATTTTAACACACATCAATCGGATGCATTACAATAAATTCTATTATTATTGCAAAACGTGCGGTAAAGGTTTTAACGATCTGACAATCTTCAAAGAACACGATAACGAACATTTAGGCATCAAACCGTTCGTTTGTGTGGTCTGCGACAAATCGTTTGTATTCTCGCGTTATTTATATTTCCATCAGATCCGCTATCACACTGTCAGTATTGAGGGACAAATCAAAGAGAACCAATGTCCGATATGTTTGAAGATTTTCGCCAAACAAACAACATTAGTTAATCATATATCGACACGACACACGAAATCGGATGCACCACGTGAACGTCGACATTTGTGCGATGTGTGCGGCAAACGATTTGCCACCAAAGATAAGTACAGCATCCATTATCGGATACATACCGGTGTCAAACCGTTTGCTTGCAAGTATTGCCCGAAAAGTTTCATCAAAAAAGACTATTTGATAATGCACGAACGCGTACATACCGGCGAGAAACCGTACTCGTGCCAGTACTGCGGTAAATGCTTCAATCAAGCAGCACCGTTACGCATCCATATTCGGGGACATACCGGCGAACGGCCGTACGTTTGTAATTTTTGCAGTGCCGGATTCACATCGAAAGGTGCTTTGAATATGCATAGGAAAGTGTGCACAGGATCGGTCAGTTAAATTGCATCATTTGATTCGTGATTTAGTTTCGTGTCAAATGATTAGGTTTAGGGAGGCGCAGCCGCTGTTTTTCGAAATTAGACAATTTATTTATAAGTTTTGCTGCACACGTTCGCGTCACGATACAATTTTGTAGGCTCAAACGTAAAGGCGAGTTCGCACTTGAGCCGTAAAACGCGAATCATTAGTTTATTCCACAATTTGACTAGAAGCACTTTACTCAGCGCTTACGCGCTAAAATGTGAACGTGACTTAATCGAACATTGCATAATTACATTTGTGAATAAATCTAGTGCCGCAAATAGTTCACAGCGGCGGGAACGTGTTAATAAAATTGTTAAAAATTCTGAGTTTGTTGAGGTAAAATTGACGAATAGAGCTGTAACTGTAATATTTTTCGTTTTTCAATAATAAAACGTGTCACAAAGTATAAAGTCTTTATTTAAACGTGATCAAGCTTACTGGTTGCGAATTTCTTTAAATTCTTTCGAAGTTGGATGTCACCGTTGATTATTCCTACTGCTCTTTCAAAACATTGAAGGCGGCTTTTGCAGTGTGTCGAATCGAACTAGGAACTGGTTGGAACATGTTGAAGACGCTATGCTGATGGTTGTTACGTTTTGTCTTCTGGCTGCCTCTTCCCCCATTTTTTCCTTTTTCTGTTGGACCCCAAGAGATTCTGTTCTGATCAAAATAAAGAATTGCCTCAAAAACAGAGTGTTTCACTTACTTTTACTGCCTTTCAAATCGAGTGTTGTTAAAATAATAAAGAATTTATGTTTTCAGGCGAACAACAAAGAAATCCGACTTACCGATAATGAAGCAATTATTGAAACACAAACCGAAATATAAGAATCCATTCGTCTATAAATCGTCGAATTTGGAAAGTTCGAAATGTCGTCGTCGTCGTCCAAAATCGACCGTAACCAACATAAAATGGTCGTGTATGATATGTTCTGAAATCAAAACAAACAAAGACTCACTAATTGAACATTACGAATACCACAAAAATGAAACGGAAAATATTGGTAATAGTCGTGGTGATCATGCTGTTAGTGATTATTTCCTATGTCCGGTATGTTTAACTGATTTTACGTCGTTGAGAAGTTACGAGAAGCACGTCGAAGAACAACATGGCGAGAAACAATTCACCTGTGATCAATGTCATCGATCGTTCAAAACGTGTTATCAATTATGCTTGCATAATTTCAATGTACATACAACTGATAAGGTGTACCGTTGTGTGTTGTGTAATTTCCAAACGAAACAATTGCGCTCATTAAAGCCCCACCTCAAACAGAACCACAACGACGACTTCAAGTACCGTTGCGAGATCTGCAATAAGGGCTTCACATCGGCCACATGGTTTGAAGAACACAAGAATTTCCATACGGGCGCTGTGCCGTTCGAATGTGATGTTTGTTTGAAACGTTTCCCATACACACGTTATTTGATTGCACACAAGAAAACGATGCATCCGAATGTGCAATCCGCAACGCCGGTATCGCACCAGTGCACCGTCTGCCACAAACGGTTTGCACACAAGAAGAGTCTGGTTTTGCACGTACGCGGCCACACTGGCGAGAACACCGTACTGTGCGAGATGTGCGGCAAGAGTCTGTCGAGTGCCGAACATTTAAAGCAACACTTACGCATCCACACCGGTTATAAGCCGTACACGTGTTCGGTGTGCGGTAAGAGTTTCGCCAAGAAATGCAATTTAACGTTACATGAACGCGTGCATAGCGGTGAGAAGCCGTACGTTTGTGAGACGTGCGGTAAATGCTTCTCGCAACGGTCGACGCTAGTGATCCACGAACGGTACCATACCGGCGAACGGCCCTATACTTGTCATCTGTGCAATCGGGGATTCGTGGCAAAAGGTCTGATGGGTGTCCATCTGAAAACGTGTACTGGTCTACCGTAAGTCTTGTTGATTTTTAAAATATTTAGATTTATTGTTATCAAACTGGTTTGAATAAATGTTATTGTTGAATTATCAGTTGTTATCGCTATTTCGATTCAGATAAAAAGTAGGTTTTTCTGTTTAAAAGCGTTCGGTTGAATATTATGAAAACAAGTTCACTGTTTTTATTCAAATAACAATAAATTTTAACAATAAATTCGAATGTATATGGTTGAATATAATAAGGATGAGTAAGTGTTTACAAAGGCAGTGTAAAAAATACGATCGATACAATTTAGAAACATTTACGATGAACGATACCAGGTCCGGACTCGTCGTATTCTTGTTTAGAGATCCACATCTGTTGGAAGGTGGACAACGAGGCCAAAATCGAACCACCAATCCATACGGAGTATTTACGTTCCGGTGGTGCAATGATCTTGATTTTGATTGTTGATGGTGCTAAGGCGGTAATTTCTTTTTGCATACGATCAGCAATACCTGAAATCAATCAAAATTCGTTTAACATTCCTGTTTCGCAATTATTATTATTTTTTAATTATTTGCAGAGTGTTCAAGAGATCGCTTCTAAACGACACAATTTAAAATACAAATTAATTAATCACCGATAAAATTTTTAAATAATAATAATAGGACTTACAACTGGAGACGATGGGATAAGACACGTTAACTGAACGGTCTTCACTAAGAGTGTGCTCTGAGGGCTGATAACGCTTCAGTTTTTATAGGATCGGTTCGATCACCAGAAATAACATGTACCGTCCATGTATGGCAGCGGTTAAGACATAGCGACGCAGACGCGACGCCGTCGTCCAAATAAGGTAGCGCCGTGGTGGGTATTTTTTTTTTTAACGTTTTCGATTTGGATGAGTACACAATGATGACGCCGGGAGGGGTGACATTCCTAATTGGAAAAATGCATTGTAATTTTCGTACGTAGTGTGGTGTGTTGTTGTATTGGCGCGATGATGTGGCAACAAAAATAGATCGACAACTTGGGGAATAGCGACCCGCTGCAATTTTCGACAATTTTAACCAAGATATTCCCGAGAAGAGTGCAAGGTCAGGGCGATCCGTATTATTATTAGAATTCAACTAAATTCGAGTTTAATTGATTCGATTAATCTAACAGGATTATATAACGAGGTTCAAGTGGTATTTTTAGCGTGAAAAAAATTCAATTATTTACTGTTACCACTGAAATTCGAACGAGGCCAAATATTTCAGTTTCAGTTTCAGCAAAGCGTGTAACCAGGTGAAAGTAGTCATGAATGATGGATGTAGGCGGAGTGTTTCTCTGGTCAAATTTGGGGAAATTGACGGTAGGTCTTTAACGAATTAAACACAACAATAATTTCGACAGAATTTATTTTTTCGGAAATAAGAGAAATTTTATAATTATTGAAGAGCGCACAGTAAGTGTGACAATTATAAATATCTACAGCCATTTTATTGTGAAGAAATAAAATTTTGTACACTAATATACAGCAATATCCAATTGTTTAAAAATATAATATAATACATCTATTAATTATTCATTTTTTTTCAATAATATTCTGTTGTAACATCATCAATTAGATTCAAGGGAAAACCAAAATTTCAAATACTACTGAAATACGACCAATTTAAAATTTTGATCTTTCCGATAATCAATTGAAGGACTAGTTTAATCACAAAACCTAAAATTATAACATTGCAACATTGTACAAGTTCTGAAGAAAAAACGTGTCAAAAATCGATTAAATGCAAATCAATTACGCCATCAATTTGGAATTTTAATTGGAATGATTTTCAATGTTTTAAAAAAGTTCAATAAAATTGGTCACAATTTAAATTACGATTAAGATAAACTCATTAATTGATTAATTAATACAAAAAAAAAGAGAGAAATACAAATATGTACAAAGTCAACTAAAATTAATTACAACTTAATAGAAATAATATAAATTAAATTTGTTTCCGAAATTCGGTGATCAGGCAATAAAATTAATCAGGTACTGTTAATAAAGAGATAAACACGCCTTATGTTGTTGTTTGAATTAACAATAAATAACCGAAAGAAGACGTGCTTATCTCAGTACCTCTTAGTCGTTTTGTTTGCACACATCGTGTACGTACATACATACAGAACGACACTTATAAGATATGAGTATTAGACATAAAATAGGTGATATGCGACACTGATGAATACTTTTATTAAATTTTTGCATAAATCACTGCAATTTTTTTTTGTTTAAACCGCTGATACTTGCGTCTCTTCATCATCTATATCCAAACAATAAAAATCGTATTATTTCTCTTTATACAAACAACAGTAGAAAAATTTAATTGTCTGTATGTTGTATGAACATAATGCATGAGGTAAAAGTACAAAGTCTCTAGTCGGTCTATTTATAGAGTCAAACCATTATAATAACAGTGTCCGAGTCGATCCGAGTGTATGTCAAATCGTCAATTGAATCTAATAAAAGTCAGTCGAAAGTCGTCAATTTTATTATTTATCAATTCGTTGGTTTATGATGGAAATTTTCGATACATACCCTGATCTGTATCGGGATCATTATGATACAGATAACTTTGAGTTACACCTTCATGGGAATGGGCACGACCGATCCGTTGCAGGCGAGCCATCTGGGCTGCTACACTGTACGAAGGCGGTTGACGGCGTCCGGGGCCTACAACACACACACAATTATAACTACTCTTCCCAATTATATTATTTTTATTGTTAAAAAATAGAGAAAATAAAATAAAGTGCCCCTTTAATTAATTTTTGAAGCAGGTGATGAAATAATAGAGCCAAGCCAAACACACGCTACTCTGGACTTACCGTTGCGTAAAGCATGAGGTAAAGGGGGCAAAACGGCGACAGCATGAGGACAAGGGGGCATAACACCAGCAGAAAACCAGCCTATTACCAATGATAAACAACAATAATGAAATATGAAGCAATCGCGAATCATGCTTATTTTCTTATAAACACTTTATATTTACAAATTTTATTTATTGTTTGTTTGAATATAGAAATCTACATCTACATACCTGGTAATGGTGGTGGATGTCGTGGAGGACTTTGACATCTTTGATTTTGATAGGGATGTGGAAGACCAATAGTAGTACCATCACCTGAACTTGTGGTACAATGACTGATGGTGCTGTGACCCGAATCTGAGGAGGTTACAGAACCTGTGTATCAAACACATGCCACCATAAAACGTGCTCAAGAATTATAATTGGATTTTTAATATAAAAAGAAAAAGAGAGGGGACGCGCCATCGTGCAACAATACATGCACCTAGTGCTTTATTACAAAAATCAATTAGTACCTGAAGTGATCGTTTTCCTTAACGGTAGATTACTGAGTGATGTCACACTACTACTTTCAGCCGATAAAGCAACAGAAGGTAGCGGTGTTGGTGTATCTGAATGTGAACGTTCATGCATTGCCCGCCCACCAGTTCCTGAACTACCCGAACTATGTGATCCGTAACTCGAATAACTACCTAAAATTTGAAATCGAAAATATTATTGATAATCAAGTGTAGAGAATTGTTGAAATCACCTGTAGCACTAGGTGCGCGTCGAACGATCGGACTGGCCTGCGACCCATTCCCATGCCCTAACGGTTGACGTGGCTGATGCGGCCGTGTTTTATTCTGTTCGGAAAGTGCCAACAATTTGCGTACAGCTTGTGGTGATGCTGAGCCTAAATCCAAAACCATTTATCAACATCAAATTACAAATAAAAATTGAGAAAATTACCGAATTTCGCTGTTGGTTTACGTTCATCACTAGCACTGCTAGTACTACTGGTTGTCGATGGTGCCGGTGAGGCGTGCCGTTTCGTACGTTGACTAGCCGGTCCCGATGATGATCCACCACTTGTATTACCCTCACATTCCACCGACATTTCATGTAATTTCGTCTCATCATCAACCACTTGTAAATTATTTAAATAAGCTTTAACACGTCGCACCATCTGAGATTCTTCGAACATCTTTTTCGGATTCGGTGCAGCCGATGATTTCTTGCGTCGCTTCACTGTTGTCTGTCCTTGCGGATGATTCTGTAATGTGGCAGTGGTCATTTGATTTAATGCCACCATTGCATTACTGGCTGGTTGGCCGCCCAATTCTAACATTGTAAATAGATCGTATGGACTACTGCACATATTGCTCAATGAACGCACTTCTTTTGCAATCATTCGTAATTTCTCGAAATTGACTAGGCCTTCCACTTCAGAATCATTACCTAAATGGATGAAAGTTAGATCTTTTTTCACGACCGGATAGAAAGGAATCTACAATTCTTAGAATTAGTATTAAATCGCAAATGTTGCAGAGTTATTATTACAATCGGCGGTTGACTTTGTTCCGCACTTATCAATTGACGATATTTACTCATATTTCGTGATGGATCCATTAATTGTTGCAAATCGGAGAAGATCCGTTGATACTTCCCCGGTAATTTATCCCAACTTTGTCGCAATCGCGACACGGCACCGTGCCCCAGACCGCTGATGATAGCGAACATTGAATTGAAATTCTTGCATTCTTTACACTGTCCTGGAACGATTTCGATGTAATTTAAATATTACAACGCTAAATAGAAGAACTTACTGGCTACTTTGATGAATTGCTTAATGATTTTCATCCTCCGCACCGGATTGTGTTCGCTGCAAACCTCCGTAACGACCCAGAACATTTCTTTATTGACTAATGCAGCGAATTGATCCAACATCGGTGTGCCGTATTTCGATTTAATTTCAAACAAATCATCGATATACTCGGTGGGTTCGATTTGTCGAAAAATACTGAAATCTTGTAATGTTAGCTGTATGGCAATTTCGACAGCGTTGAGTTGTAAGAAATGGACAGCACCTTCGCGTACCAGTTCCGGTGCCATCTCGTCAGGTACCAGTGTTTCCGTTGTACCATTCGTCTTTAAATAGTAACGTGAATTCAAACCGATCCGTTCAGCTAAATTCTGTAATTGATCGGGTAGTCGGCGTTGTTTTATTGTTTGTGTATCAGTAACAGAGACTTCACATAAACTATAATTACTGCTCGGATCCGTGATACCGAATTCTTGTAGTGCCAACATCACAACTTCATGTGCTGTTGTTTCTTTATGAACCAATAAATATTTATAACTTTGATCCGGTTTATATACTTTCAAAACATGTTCCGGATAATCCGTACAACGGAGATCATCATAACATAACGACATTAAATCGGGATTACTGTGCGAATGGTACAGGTTGGTGTTGAGATTTGTTGGTTGATTGAAACTATCCACTTGATCTGAACCAACATTTATAATATTCTTCGGTAAAATGTTCATTTTCATTAAAGCTTTCTGTAAGCGTCGTTTCGGTCCCAACGTCATGAAACTCTGCTTCTTATTCTCCTTCTGTGGACTATTAATCGTCACCGGTTGGGAACATGGTGAATCATTTGTCGATAGTATCAAATTACCATCAACACTCGACAATCTAGCCCGTGGATCCGGTTGTAATTTAGATATTTCCGAGATTTTCCGACTACGCGGTCTCGGCGAATTATCCGGTGTATTTAACATTTCTTTAAAACTAAACAAATTCGATTTAACTGTAATACTCAAATGTGTCGTACCACGTAATATTTCTAAAGCTCTTGCATGACTGACATGTTCAAAACTTTGTCCATTGACTTCGATAATTTGATCGCCCCGTTTCAAACCAACATCTTCGGCTTTTGTCTTCTTATCAACTTTCGATATAAATATGCCGAAATTGCGTTCGAAACCACCCAAAATTTGAAAATTCAATGGTTCATCACGACTTGAACGTGCCAAAACAACTGTACGTAAACGTGCCTTTGCAGCACATGCGATATTCAATAAACGTAATTGTCCGACCATTTTTTCACTCTCCAAACCTTGTTCGAATGTATCCAAAAAATCAATCATATCCGGATCGGTTTCGAAATCGGTAAAATGATTGTTTACCCAAAATAATACAACACGTGTTACTTTATCGCGTACTTCTGGATCTTTAAACCATTCCAATAGTTTATTGGCGACGATTAGAGCATTCGATAGGAAGATACGGTGTGCTAGAAGGAAATCTTCAACGTACGTGGGATCGGTTAAAGAGTTGTATTTGATTAATTGTAACATGAGGTGTTCGGGTGTTGCCCGGATCACAACAGGACCGACACGGTTTCGTACCGGTTCGATTGAACCACGTAATTCGGTTACCATCACTAGTTTACCGTCTTCTTCGTGGCGGATCGTGTTTTCTTCGCCTTGATGAAGAATTCTACAAATCCAAACAAATTAATTATGGAAATTTTGTAATTCATATAAAAATACCTGTAGTAATCCGATTGTGTAATACAGACAAATTGGCAATCATCGCATTTTGTTACCATAATGCCTCGATGATAGAGCCGTTCCATTGTTGGTAAAATACCAAACGCCTCACCCATTGTTAGTGTTAAATTCTCTTCACCGGGTATGATGACTTCAACACAACCATTAACAAGAACTGACCAAGAATCTAATTCTTCACCATCATTCATCACAATCGTACCAGCTTTTTCAACAACAGCAAACACCATTACCGAACATAATGCTCGACGTACCGCCAATGTCATATTTGTGAAAGCTTTCAAATGTTGTGTAAATTCTAATAAAGTTTCAATATCATCTTCAGTACGTTCGGTTGGTTCTTTTTCAAGGCAATCACGGACACGGTCTCGTACCGTCAAACTCTATAAAATTAATTAAAAAAAATTATAATTTTATAAATCACGAACAATTCCAAAACGTACATCCATGCTTTCAGCTAAATCATCATCTTCATCACTATCAACTATACTTTCAACAAGACCGGTTAAATCGAGCTCATCTCCATCGAGTTCTGAATGTGTCGATGCCATCGTATCGGAACCACTATAAGCTGAACTAGTATCGGATGAGTGTGAACCACGGCTACATTTGTGGTATAGACTTGATCTCATCAAATTTTGACCATACTAGAAACAAATCGATACAATCACAAATCGGGGCGGATAAATAAATAAAGTCAACTTACAGTATCATCGTACATGATGCTAACAGGACGATGCTGTGAATGCTCCATTAATGGTGAATTTTGTACTCTTCGATTCTGTTCGATATCTGGATAATCAATCTATAACAAAATGATTTGATTCAATATTATTTAATTCTCTTCAACACTTTTACGATTATTACTTGAGCTTGTTCGACAGTTCGAGGCCAGGAAAAAGATTGCGCCCGTAAGCGTTGTTTTTTACGCATTGTTACATGATCAAGTGTACGGAAAACGGAATGTCGTCGGGAAATTGCAATGGAATAGCGCTTTTCCGGGGGCAATCTCTCCAATTCGAAAGCCGTACGAGCAGCGTGCTTCAACATTATCACAAAACTAACTGAAATATTTTTTTGAACGTTACAGTTTTTTTTCCCCAGTTTCCTTCCGGAATTGATAAACACACACAATTTTTGATTAGTGATAACGCTTTATAAAAAAAACAACTCCCTCCCTTTTTTTTGTATTTGCATAAAATCCCTAAATTAAATTACGGTAAATTCTTGTCTTGATTAAATTTTTCAAATTTCACAACGATATAATTCCAGAAAAAAAACACGAACAGGATGAAAATTTGAGTAGGAAGAATCAATTTGTACGAATTATAAATAATTGGCCTACATTTTAATTATTAATCAACCGATTCAAACAGGTCGTCGTAATCAAACATGAATGTGGGGTAAAAGGTCGGAGGTCGATTGTAGTTCATTTGGAGAGTTGGTGCGTTGCTAACAGCAACACCGCCCCCCAATTATAAACAAATCCCTAGATTAATCAACTCAATTTTCTTAATCAAATATGATTTTTTTTTCTGCATGTACAACATTAAACGAATAACCACAACAACAATTCTTATCGTCAACAGAATTACTAATTGGCGCCGAATAATTATTACGAACAATGATATAATGATGACGAAAGTATGATTTTTCAACCTCTTCCGTTCGAATTGCCTATTAGCAATAGGAACTTACCACAATCATCTCTGACGGTTCAAGAACAAAGCAAACATTTTGGCGGCGGGCACTGCCTCCCGTTCGTTTACCAAAACTGTAACAAAAATAAAGATTTTAACATTATATTTTTTTTGCTATAATTAGAATGCAGTGTTGTATTGAATACGGCATAAACGGTTACATGTTCGCCCGAATAAAGCCTTTCATGTTCACGATACCCCTTTTGTGTTGTTTTTCGAAACAACAATGAAACCGTACTGTTATCATCATCCGTCTCCCTTTCAAGCTACATTACAATATTCACAATTCAAATCCACCATTTTCAAGAGATAACGTTCTTGTTTCTCTGTCCTCTTTGTATTACTAGAATTGACATTTTTTTTTGCTACAAATATCTTATGATGGGAATTTTGTTAAACGTGAGAGAAAATCGAGTATACAATTGGTGTGAAAAGAGAGAAAATTTGCACATATGTAGCCCGCCCAAAGGCGATACGAATTGAAATTTCTCTTTCCGTCCTACTTTTCAAATCTCATTTAACCCAAAATTTGTTATCATGAAATTTAACCGAAAGATAATTGGAGACGTCGGTGGTATCGCCACCGCCACCACTAATCGTTACTAGTCTCCCTTGAGTCTTCCGCAATTGATTAGAATTCGCCCTTGACATTTGATTGTGTGTGTGTGTTTATATGTGACGCAAAGGGGCGTTATAATTGTGGCTTTAATACATTCAGCCTTCATTCATCACTAATGTTCCTCTTTAATTATTCCGACAACAGTCATTGATATCAATTAATGCAGCGCGTTCTTTCCGCACAACAATAAAACAAGGTTTGTGTTTGAAAGCGTTATTTCCAATTCAAGTGAAGGCGAATTGAGCTTAAATAATACCAGACTACTTGTATTTTATTTACGTGTACGGTAATTTTTATTCAATCAACAAATAATAAGCGAATGGAATGTGTAAGAATATTCCCACAAGTTCTCTATTTCGCTTCACAACTCCACTCTTGTATGGATCGAATAGAGATGAATATTGTAAAAGAATCAG
The DNA here is from genome assembly GCA_021725515.1 of Epicauta chinensis. Lineage (NCBI taxonomy): Eukaryota > Metazoa > Arthropoda > Insecta > Coleoptera > Meloidae > Epicauta > Epicauta chinensis. Next base: position 338,413 of record JAEDXX010000023.1, read on the forward strand.
TAAAACTAAAACTAAATTATTACAATACCCATTACCGTTTCAAGAAGATGAACGTTTAATCTCACAATTTTCTCCTCCAATCATTCTTCTATTTTCCATTCTATCGATCCTATCTAACATTAAAAGTTGAAAACCTACAATGAACTCCTCTGATATATGAAAGGAATTTATAAAATTTACATTTTAATTGTGATGCGCTTCTTTCTATCGGCCTTGCGGCCAGAATGGCCTTTTCGTGGTCGTTCACCACTAACACAAACCGCGCCACGCATTGTTCGCAATTACACAACAATACCAAATCGATACGACTACATATTTATAGATAATCAAATTTTTCACATCTCTATAATCATCAACTATTAAAAGAATAGACAAAAAAACAATAGGCTGGAAAAAAACAGTCAATCTGAAATGTTATTTTTAATCTAAATTATTATCAGGGGTGTGGCACAACAATATTAATCATTTGTATTTATGGAGAGATGAAGGCAAATAGAAGGGGCGTCACGACGCATCACTACAATTCCCAATCAAGTTTAATTTTAACAAACATCAACCCACATCGATTTACACAAAAATCAATTAAAATTCAATCGAACAAGTCGGAGAGAATAATTTGAAATGCGGGTCGTTTTTGTTTGGTGGATTTGATTAATTGAGGCCGTTCTAAAGACACAAAAACTCACAAAACATATAGAATAATATATAGTTATTCTAAGATAAGAGAAAAATTAGTGTTAGTTCGTGTGAATTACCTGTTCGTTGTTTGTTTTGGTTAAACCATGACGGCTCCAGTATAAATGTTGATATTTAAATATCAAACTGGGTTTCTGTAATAGAATTCCGATTTTCAAAGAGAAAAAGCGAACGGAATGTTGCGTAATAGATTGTTTCGTGAATTAAATTGATGTATAAAATAGTCTTGTAGCTGAAATATTTAATAAATTAAGTAAGATCTGTTTACAACGCCCAGATGTGGGTGTTATTTCTCTAAGAGACGTGAACTAGGCGAAGTGGAAACTCCCGATTTTCATAGGCGGTGGTATTATAAAGTGCACGAAATGGGGTTGAAATTCACCGTATAAAATCAGCCCAATATTTTTTTTAAATAATCCTAGGAATACGATACAAACAGGTCTATATAAACAAATCCATGTTTATAGTGTCGATCGAAGGGACTAAAAAGGGCCACAAAGAGAAGAAACGTCACCATGTAATTTCCCTTAAAACCCAATTATTCAACTCTTAAACTAGAGAATGGACACAAACAAACGTTTTCTTTAGAAGTCTCCTTTATCAGATCGGTTTTTTTTTCAAATTAGCAGAGCCGGACCGAGGCTAAATTGCGCCTGGAGCAAACAAGAGTTCCACGTGCCCTTTAATCATATTCTTCACACCTAAATGTTTCAGCATATTACTGAAAACGACGCCCAGTGTTTGAGTTAACGCGGACCGACATAGCAAATTATCCATAATTGATTAACTGTTTTCTGGCATCAGGCGAATATCTTCTTAAGCAATACGCTTCTTCCCTAGCACTTCATGTGTTATTGTGCTAGCGACCCAGTGGAGGTTTTTGCACTCTTTATGATAGGCTATTAGGGAAAAAACTACATTTCTTTTCTGGCCAAATTGTGTTCGACTATAGGAGACCATTCGAAAAACAATCGACACACGAAAATTCTAGTAAATCTCCTGCAATTACGATTGATTGATTGATTGATTTATGAGACCATCTCTAATTCCACTACAGTTTAATCTTTGTTGGATGTTTAATTTCTCAAGAATCAATAATAGACAAGATAATCGGATCTAGTATGGTGCTATCAAGCGAATAAACAATGACAAAGTGGTCCACAGAGACGTTAGGATGAGTAAACACGAAGAAATGGACTATGGAGCTAATAATAACAAACTCCAACACCTGACCGAGCAAAGACAAGAACGAGCATTTTCCAAAGGCCACCAAAAGCGCAATTTATCTCCAACCACTCCCCGTACATCCTTTCACTAATAGCATCCTTCTCGGTATGCCAAACACGTGTCTTTAATACTTCTGCACCTGTTTTCCTAGTCGACAATACCTAACATAAATCACAATCTAGAATTTTTTGGTTAAAGACAAGAGAGCTTCTACACAAATCCGTTCTTGTCTTGTAATAAAAAAAAAATTAATTAAATTATCCCTTGCACGCCTACGATCGTCAGTCGTTCACCTCACGATAACATTTGACCTTATACGCACTACTATTACATATTAACCCCTTTTTTATGATTATTTAAAGTGAAATTTCGTAAAGTCAAAGTTCGATGTGCTAATGATTGATCGTTTTGTGTATAAACAACGCACATAATTAACAATAATAATATTTTTCTCATTCTTCCAATAACACAATTACCAAACAATAATAATAATAATAAGTCATGAATAAAATGTTGAAAATCAGTGGAAAAAAAAAACTGGTTGGATTACGTAACAAGTTGTTCTCTAATCAAAACTCCAACTAACAAAACAACTTTTGCTTTTCGTAATCAATATTTGTTCATAATTTTAAAATAACAACAAAAATCCGAATTTTTCGCTTTGTTATAATTATTTAATTATTTAGAAGAAAAAAACAATAATTGTTTATAATTTAACGTACAACGCATATAATTTAATGCAATTATTCACAATTGCAACATGGAATATTTATTTAAACAAAAAATAACAAATACGTAATTGTTCATAGTTTTTTTTTCCAAAATATCAGCGATTTTGAAGTAAATACGTTGTGGATTTTGGACATTGATCGTCTAGTTTTTCGTTCCTTTCAAATATCCTGCATGGGTGTTGCAGGAAATGATTCACGCTGTGTGAATAAAAACTATTGGTTTTTTTATTGTTATTATTATTATGAAAAAAAAATGTATATGTGTATAAATGCATCACTCATCTTTATCAAATAATAGAGAGATTGATAACGCTATTGATAAGAAAAATTAAATTTCGGTAGGATATTCGAGCGGAAGTTTATAGTTTCCGGTCTATATGCAATATGCGCTTATACAGACTGTTTCAAGCTCAAGCACGCACCTGCTTCAATTATTAAAATAATCGTATACAACCTTCAGGAACTTAAACTAGATCTTTAGGTGGTTTAGTTTAAATTCCTGAAGGTTACATGCGAATATTTTAATAGTTTAACAAGTTGGGAAAGGTGGGCGTTTGTGCTGAAAACGTCTGTATAGAATGAATTTGAGTAATTAATAAATAAATAAGGTCATTTGTGCACTTTTAATCATTTTAGTTTGTTACAGAATAGATCCTCGGTCAAGTCCCCAGTTATTATCAAAAAAAAAACGGGATGACTAATTCTATTTTTCGTTTTGTATTCGATTCATTAGTCAATTCTGATAGCCAATTTATATGTTGAATATTTATATGAGTGTACTTGATAAAAGGCAACAAATTTCTATATGTAATTATCAATTATCACCACGTCTATTTATAAAATGATGTATAGGGCTTGAAACTCTATTTCCGTTTTCTAACAGAATCTACCAGATGATGACGTCAACTGTTATCCGGTGGCTGTCATATCATCAGATGGGTTCAATGGAGAGACAGACGTTGTCGTCGTTGTCGTTGTCGACGTCTCTAGTCATCATTATTCGAACAAAAACCGATATTGATAACAACCCAACATATAACAACGTAGGTGTTACACATCGTGTCTATATATAGCATAATAGAGAATTGGCTATTAAAAGGCAATTTTCAAAGAATTAATTCAATTTAAATAATAATTTCGTTGATTAATGCCGTTCCGGTCTTTCAGGATATTGATCCAACAATGTTGGAAGTCTTGCGCACCATCAGACACACACTATTCAATAATAATAATAAAAATTTTCCCCCCTTCGATTACGGGACTTTCTAATTAAAACATTTATTAATAATCAACCAGATATAAAAACAAAAACTACGAATTGGAAACAATACAATTCTTGGTAATTATAGAAATTTTACCCTCGCTATGAACTATTTCTAGCATAATTTCCAATAAACGAACAACAACAACGGCAACACCAGTGAAATTGAATTAGAGGCAATCATGATCTTGTTAATTTTTTTGTTTTTAAGTGAAAGTCAACAATTTCTTTGATGTAAAATAATAACAGTTAATTACGAAATATTTTGTTAATAATGTGTGAACCATAAAAAGAAAGTCGTTAATGTTGATTATTGTTTTGTTAATAAATAGGGTGCAATTTATTTGCACTATTACGGGTCTTTGACAACAAATATTGAAGAAGGAAGAAATCACAGTAGTAAAATAGGCTTGAGCACGAATAAAACAGAATCTAAACGATGCATACAAAAAGAAGGCTTTTTTTTTGTTCCTACAGATTGCTAGTCAGATTTGTATATTATAAACAATGATTCTGGCTGGAAGATTACACTTAACTGAAAAACAATATCCCATAGTGCGAATCTTTTGGGCCACATAGAAGCTCTTCCAAATACGACAAAACTTATTGAAAAAGAAATGCTGCGGAAATTTATCGAATAGTACCGGAAAATTTGTGGTAAATACCCTTCACTGCAAAAAATCTTTGTTGCTTTGTATAATCACGAAAAATGAAGGTTTACCGAAACAGTTTGAAGATCAACAATCGAGATCTTCAGCTTGCCTGAAAGAAACTTAAATGTACACAAGCAACAGAAAAACTTCTAAAGGAACAACTGAACCGGTGCTTTACTTCACACGAATCATGGATTGATGAAAGAAGACAATCCACTATTTTTGGAGGCATCACAAACATTAGACATCTTCGGAATGTCAAAAATCAGATACTGATTATCGATAAGAGCCTGAAATCAATTATTTCAAGAACCTTTTTATCCTTGACAGAAATTTTGCCTAGTCTTGTTTCTTATTCTGAAAAGCATTTCAAGATGTGATAAACGGCAAATAAGACTGTCGCAAAATCAAAGAAACTGAAAATAAGCCATATCGACAAATATCCTGAATAATGAAGTTGTAGCTAGTTACGGACATAATGTACTGAAAATGCTCGCTTGTTGCTGTCGAAATTATTACATTATTATGAGTTAACTCGTATCTTCATACCAAAAAGTTGCTCACCGGTAATAAGCAAACGCTTTGCTACGAAGCAAGATAGAATTGCAAAACCTGTTCTGCCTCAATTTGGGGGGTGGCAAAGCTTGGGGGGTGAGCAACATGTTAGAAACAATCAAAGTTCTAAGAGTGTTAAATCTTGTAAAACAATGAAGCTAAATTGTTTTTGGCTGAACTTCATCCAATCAAACCAGATCGCAGTTAGATTGTGCACTACACGGAGGTGATTACTGCACCGCTTATCATGCCGAAAAGTTCAATTTTAATAAAGTTTATTTATATTGTTTCACTTCCGCATCCAATTACGAAATAATGGCCGGTGACATGTAATAAATTCTGAGTAAATGTGTTAGCGAGCCATCAAGATTTGCAATCGGTAAACCCCCATATGTTTTACTGATAACAAAATTCTAATATTTACAATAAATATTTCCCGTAATAATAAATCTATGTAATAATAACGTTCTGCAGAAAAATACCGTAATTGTTGATTTATGCAGTAAATGAAATAAATGATCTATTCTAACGATAACTCTATACGATAGACTGCATTCAAAACCGTTATCTGTCAGAATGATAATAAAAAAAATATAGAGAGAAACGTGGAAAAGCGAAATAATGCCGCTACACTCGTATATTCTATTTTTATCTTATTTCCATTTTTCCTTAATCTCAACTAGAACAACAAAACGAAAAAATCAACACAGAAGAATTTGTTTTTAACGAGTCAACCGCAACAACTATAATGACGATGATGATGATGATGATGATGATGATAAAAGACAAAATAAATTCTCCATTCATTCATTTAGTAATTCATTCATCAGTACGACTTCATGGTGGTGTAAACGATGCAACAATCCGGATGTTCCTCAATATAGTGGACGATGACGACAACAGTTTCCGTTCAACAAAAAAAAATAAACAAACACAAATGTTTAGGGATGATTAATTCATAAAATAATGCTTTATTTACAAAAAAAATAAATAAATAATTAAATAAAAAGAACAACTAATGCAAAATAACAATATAAACTTAATGCGTCACTAGTTAACTATTTTAATTATTGCATTATCGCAAGTTTACGTAAATCGTCTAGAACAAATGAAATTGGCGATTTCATCCAATTTATTTGAACAGAAAAACAAAATTTCTCTTTAAATTCATCTGTTCTTGACACGTATTCCGTTCAGCGTATCTCCGCTTTGATTTATTTTGGTTTATACACGAAAAAAAAGAGCAAATTGCCGACCTACTCTGTGTGTTATTTCTTTTTTTGGAATTCATTCAGTTATTTGATTTATTTTCGGATTCGATTTTTCCACTCAATTTATTAAATTTGAGGCGATCATCCCGAAAACAAAAAAAAAACCCAATAACGATACACATCCGGTCGATCGGCAATATTTTGGTTGTTCAAATTATAAATAATCGGAATTATTGGAATGTTTTGTTGGAAAATTTCGAATATCTACAGATGTGGAAATGTGTTGATATTTTCTCGTATATCTAACAAACATGTTTTGATAACTTTGAGGAAGTTTCTGTTTGTTAAAGGATGATTGTTGCTAATGTGCTATAAAAAGACGATATCATATCCTGCAGGAAAAATGCGCTCTTTGTTTGAAAGAATCAACAGTTAATTCTTTCTAATAATCGACTGCTTGGTGCCCTACGCTACTACGATCGGAAATCGTTCGATATTTGCGGAGAGTACAGTTGAACCCTGCCATTTGACATCTCATAAAAATTCTCTTCAGTTGTTGGTGATTCGTTTCGAATTTTCCAATTTTTATTCAACAATTCCTTGTTTGTTTTCCTTATATATAAAACAACTTTTTAAATTTCCTTGTTGACTACAAATCGGTTTCATTTACATTCAAAAACCATATGGGAAAATACCGAGACATTTCTCCCCAATGTATACACGATGAACAACTATAACAAAACAGTAAAAGCCGACAGATGTGCATAACATCCCCCAAAAATCGTTCCTCCTTTCATCCGGTATTAAGTATACCGAACACGGTTTGCAGCCAATTTGCGGATAAAATATCAACTATATTGTTAATGAAAATAATAAAAAATCCACCAATTTATATTGAAACCATAAAAAATGAGTTTTAACAATACAAAAAAAAAACAATAGCCAATTATTAAATCAAACAACAATAATTAACAATAACGCAATAAGATTGTATATTATGACAATAAAACCTGTGGGAAAATAGAACCCTAGCGGAACGTTGGAGTTGTAAACAAATAAAAACTATTCATCCAAGTTAGTGGTAGAGCATTCGGACAAGATCTTGATTTATTTTTTTCTAAACAATCAAACTAATTAGAGCAAAAAAGCTACAACACGACAACTATAAAAGTGTGTCGATCGATGTAGTCTAGTATCGATTTGTAAGAATAATTATAAAACAACTGACTAAACAGAGGAAGCACCTACTTTCTATTCAACATTTGCAACAACTGTGCTGCTGCATGTTGACCTGTAATAACAATCGAAAATTATACAAACAAACATTAAAAAAAATTGTGTAAATTTCTCCTCGTGCAACAGCATACGTGATAATAAATCAATCAATTCAAACATCATAATGATGATGATACTCGAATTGAGTATTCTTGTATAATCTAATTGATGAGAATCCCACGTGAATGATTATATTTCCTTTGTTTGTGTTTCGTTTTGCTAAAGAATATAAAGTTGATGAAGAAAAGAAGAATGTGAGAGTGTGAACTTTAAATCAACTTATCCTCCATTCTAATCCATCATTGTTATACAATCGAAAGAGATGTTATAAGTAATAATTAGTGGAGCCACAAAGAGTTATTGTTTTTCTTTTTTTCGTTGATCTATCATCAGGAAATGTTGTCTAATTAGTAGGAATTAAAGTCTATGTTATTAAGTAATTCTTAACTTAACAACGAAAACAACCTTGAATCTTAAAATATTAAATACGTGTAATCGTAAATATAATAAATATCCATCGATTGTATGTACAATATGGAAAAACAACAAATTCGTGATATGATTCAAATTAAGAAAAATTCAAATTTGGTCACGTATTTATTTCTATTACTATTAAAGGAATTTTGTTGAATTCTTTGAATGATTGAGACATTCCCCGTTTATAGTTCAGCGATATGAAATTGGACTGCTTGACTTTGGAGACTTGTTGATAGACAAATTAGTCGTTTTAGGGTATAAATTAAGAATCTTGGAATTCTAAGTACTCTATTAAGTATCGAGCTCTTGTCTAATACCTGTTACATAAGGCATGAAGCGTCATAATTTGTGTTTTTTTTTTGTTTTACATTCTTCGATCATAATTGTACCGATGAGATCAGTATTTTCTATTCAAATGGATCACAATTCGTTTCCTATAGAACGAGACTGGGACTCCTTAAGATTAACAGGTTGCAAGAGTTTGGCTTTCCAAAAAGTGTGTCGCAGCTCTAAGAACTTTGGCAAGCACGCAAAAGAGTATACTATAATTTTCTTTAGTGTCAATAAATACGGGAAATTCGAATCGTTTTACTCTGCCCAGTGGATTTAACTCCGATAACGTCCTAGGCTGACGCCACAGCAAAACGCGCAACTACCTAGGAGCAGCATAATTTCAGTGGTGGCATTTTTTAGTGCGTCTTACACTATTCTATTATAAATTGATGATTAAAAATTGATGAGGGGCGCCGAAAATAAGTTTGCCTGGAGCTCCAGAAAAGCTGGGGATGGCCCTGGCTAGAGAACATAGGTATTGTACACATTTTTGGACTTTTAAAGAATAAGGAAGAACTTCAAACTAACTGTCTCACAATTATTTCAAACATCCTTAGGACCGGCCAAAAATAAGTCTTTCAAAGCTCGAAACTGAAAACTATTTCTGACTGTGACCAAAACCTTTGGGGCAAGCAAAAATATTTTATTATTAATTAAAAATCCTAACTCACATTATACCGCCTACAAACGATCTAATCAATTTCACGATTCTACTACAAATACCAGGAAGTCGCGAGGAGAGCTCCCTCGATTTATACATGTCTCTCTCATTTTTATGATCATCCCATTTGCTTATCTCTTTTGTCTAGAACATAAACCCTCCACCAGCACAGTTTCTAACAGTTAAAGCTACATGAAACGATCTCTAATACAGTTTTGATTATCTCCTGAAGGCAAACGAAAATTGGCAAGACAACAATCAGCTTTGTCAAAGGTTTTCATGGAAAAAAAATGCCCGTTGGAATCGAGTGTAATAAAGATAACAAGAAAAATCTCGCCTCACAAAACATTTGTATTATCTCTCTCTCTATCTCTCTATGTCTCTCTTTCTCACTGAATTTTACAAAGTTTGTATTTTATGAAACGTATACGGTTGGTTCTTCAATCATTTCATCAATACGCCCGATTAAAGCCTCCCCTTGTTGATAAATTTGAATCTGACAAAAATTCTATTTCCGTATTTGTTTTCGAACGTAACTGATCAATTTTTCCCAATCATTTATCGCTTGATTCTTTACATAATTAACATGATAATCGGCTTACTAGCTTACGTTCATATTTCCATGTCTATCGAGTTCGTTACGGATTCAGTCCTTAAAATCAAACATACCAATTATGAATAGACAACGTTGGTTAAAAATGAATATTCATGTGTTACATTAAAATTTTACAAATTATGTTGATTAATTGTGGATAATGATACTTGAAAAAAAAAAGAAAGAAAACCACACTACAAATTCGGTATAATCAAGATAGATCTCTAAATTCATTAACACAATTTTTAATTTGGCGCTACATTAAGGAATAAAAAGTCGACAACATAAAAGACTAGCTAATTACCATCTCTAAATGATTTAACATTTATAAATAATAAACCGGTGAAAATCTGTTTATTTTCTTAAGTCTTTTATTTTAAGATTTTTACGACTTTTATATATGTTTTTTTAGCTTTCTCCTTGAATACTTCTTTTATTCACTTTATGGATATATCACAGGTGATTTACAGTAAATACACATACAATGATTATTATTGTTTTTCTTTGAAATAATTATAAATAATAATAAGTTTCTCTTCCGTTCTGACAACTATTAAGCTTAAAGTAGGTTCACTTACTGTTAATGTTTATTTAAATTTTCCCGTACGTTACAGCTTTTCTTTTATAACATTTATAAAATTAATTAATCGCATAAGTATCAAGATTTAATACATTAAAAACAAAGCAAATGAGTAGCCAGTCTCAAACTTTCTTTTTGTCTTTGGCTAAATTTGAGGCTCTAAAAACGTACAGTGAAATCGTTCGTGACAAAGATTCACTGCATCCATAAAATTAATCCACAATTGAAGAGGTAATAAAGATGGTGATGAATTCTGGTGCCGTAAATCTTGAAAAATGTGGCTTCTGTGGTTCAATACAAACCACTTTTGTATATTTTTACAGCTAAATCTGATTATTTTATGTGGTGGAAAATTTCAAGATTTTATCTATAGAAGAAATAATTCTCGTAGTACTACAAATTTAAGGACATATTATAAAACATGATTGCTTTCGTGTCTATCTGTTTCCTTCATTTGCTGTTATATCACCCACCCATTGCTTACTGGTATAAAAGAAACATTGTATTCATAGCCTAATCGAACTTGCGCTTCAAGCTTCCGTTTCAAAGATGACCCAGTGGTCAAGTTACCTCACTAACCTCTGTTGATTTCTTTAATTTTTCTCTTTTTTTTCTTTAAAACACTAACTAAAGGCAAATCCGCCTCTGCTAATTTCAAAGCTAAAGTCAACAGACACGCGATTTATAACGGATTTTTTGTTACTGAACAAATTTTGTTCAACGTTTATATTAAACATGTTTTTATCGTTTTCTAAATGTTGATTAACGGTGGAATCATCGGCTTTCTCTATAACAAAGATAGAGATTTTGGCTATCACCACCCACCCTTCACAGAAAATATTACCCTCTCAGATTAAATGATCCCACACACGACCGCGAAAGATCCACAGTGGCAGAGGCGAAGAAAATTTCGTATATGCTGTGGCAGCGAAATTCTCATCTCTTTTCACACCAACATGTTGACAGTGGCAACGAAATTTTCATTTTTTCAACAATTATTTCGGACAATTAATTGTCTGTTCATTTTTCTGTCTTTGACATTTTCGAGCGGCGCGACGACGATAAAAAGGCTGTCAACAGCGAATTAAATCTGCGCGAAAAAAAAGAGCGAATTAGCGCCGCTCCGCGATATTTTCGCTGCGAATTATTCGCGTTGCTGTATGGGATCCTTTATCAAACTGTTACAAGATCTGAAAATCTCCATGTTCCGCGCTTTCTAGACATAACGGTATATATCTGATCGACTAAAAATGAAACACGGTTATTGTAAGACCACCAAACAATGACCAAACGAAATAGAGATCAATAAGTGCTTGTATTTATAGAGCAATCAATCATGGGCTAACGTCAAATAAAGACTACAATTCACTACTAATCAGTCACATAATAAACAAGTTTTCAACAGTATTAATTAACTGATAATTGGATTAAAATGAAAAATATTTTATAATTTGAACCAAATCATAAAAAAACTTACTATCGATTATTTACGGTCTTTTTACGCGATTATGCAACGATTCTAAACAAAGAAATAACTTAATTTTCGCGTAGAAAACAACAAACATGAATTTTTACGATTACTCATAATAATCAAAATAAATCTGTTTGTTTTGAATGTACAATTTTATACGTCGGAAATTCAACTTTACAGTAAAGTTCGTTGAAATACAAATGTAACTATATTTCTATAGGTGCATTCCTATCAACATAAAGACTTATTTATATTGCATTCATACATTCATATGTATGTAGACATAACAGTCATTAAATAAATATCTTACCCTAGCGATAGATACCGTTTGCAACATTTTTATAGAATTACTAATAATAATAAAAAAATAATGAATATTAATGTTGAAATAAATAGAACAATTATCGTAATAATTTCTTTTATACAATAAGGAAATAATCTAATCAATTCTAAGGCCAGCTGTAGATTTCTCTTGTTTCATATTAACATAATTGTTTTTTTTTTGTGAACTACTCCATTATCAAATTGGAATGATAATAAAACTATAATTGTTGATAATTAAATCATTTTCAAGGTTGTAATATTAACCATATTAAAAAGAAACTACATGAAAAATTAGTCAAAAAAAAAACTCTCTCTTTCCCATAAGTCTTCTAGTACGAGAAAAGAAAGTCGACTGTTAAATTTTATATTAAATCAATTCGTGAAGAGAGTATATTTGTCAAAAGAACAGATAAATATATATTTTCGCTTATATTGATCTCAATGGGACTTTCCAATTTCATTTGGTTGATTTTTGTTAGACGATGAAAAAAGTCAACGGAGCTTTTGTTGGATGTGATAATAATTTTTTTCTGGTAAATATCGAGGGTGATCTTAATCGTTGTAACGTTATTTTGTGACATAGCAACAAAGATTTCAACTGATCGGATTAAATGTGAAATTGTTTGTAATACAGTCACGACGAATTTTTAATATACAGTTGTGGCGTTTTATCTAGGCTCGTTATGCAAAATTTCGGCTCTTTCACATAATCACCACATTACTTTTGTTGAATTTATTATTCTTCTTTTGAATAATGGTAATAAGGCGCCTACACTTTTTTTCTCAAACCAAACGCCTAAGTAGCTAATATTTTGCCTTCGATAAATTTCGTCTAAATTTCAATTCGGAGCCTGAAAACTTCTTTCACAGGTCACCAATAGTAGTTTTGTTCACTAAAATGGATTTTTAAATTGACAAAATGTAGGACTAATTTCTACAGAATCAGCTTTACGTTCAGCTTGAAGTATCAAAAATGGAATATTCGTACAAAATTGGGTAAAAATTATGGCCAAATAAGATTTATCAAAGCACAAAACACTTTGAGAAGAAATACTTTTAAATTCACGTAAAGCAACAAATCCAAAAAGCTGCTTCACTGTAGCTTATAATCGATAAATTCATCAATCAAAGGGTTCCTAAACTTATGTTGGCCCCCTTGAATTTAGTGATATTTTTAGGGATTTATTTATTTACAATCCTGCGTAATTGGTTTAACGCGACATTTATCAAATCTAGTAACTCTTTGGTTAGTGAATTTAGTGTACAAATAATCAATTCACAAGTACGAGATTCAAAGATAATGCTATACGATATCGATTTTGGAATTGTTCCAAGTCGGATCAAAACGGAATTGCTTCTCTTGGACTTAATAATTCCGGAGAGACATTTCTAGTAGAAAATACATAGAAAATGGTGATACATTAACGTATGAAAGTTTCATGATGAAAAGCAGAATATATTCACTGCAAAAAGGCAGTGTTTAACAAATAAACAACGAATGATGTTTTTATAATGAAAAGCCGTAGTTTTTCCGCTTTTCTTTCGTTACTGCATCTTTTTAATGTCAACGTAACGAGTTAACGCTTAACATTTAAAAAAGATCAAAGGACATCCCACTGAACTGATTAATTAGTCTTTTTTTCTTCTCTACGATAATAAATAAAGTGAAGTCAAAACATTGTTGTATTTGTATAAACGATAAAGTTCAACTAGACAATATTTAATTTAGTCATTAAAATTAACAAATTGTGGAGACTTTAACAATTAGTTGTAGACAAGAAAAACCGGAAAAAGTGTCTTGCAATTAACAGTTAATACTACTAAACTACATGCAACAATAGAGTGTATATCTATACATAGTGGCACTCAAAGTTTTTAGCAAAACTCGAAACGATACAAAAAAAAAACGTTCTGATGAAAAAATTGAGAAAAGAAAACATATACCGTATACCTCATCTGTACTCTTTCAGTTTTTATATAAATCTTTAGCGTCCAAGCTAACCCTTTGGCTTACTCTGTAGCCTCCAAGTGGACCACACGAGATGGAAACTTCCAATATTAATCTTCTTCAATAGTTCATAATCTAACTATCTGAAACCTTTAAGGTCTCTTAAATGGCAAAGGCTATTTGCCACTTGATTAGCACTAGAGCTGTGAGCAATTATATTATGCATTCTCTTATCTTTCTGACCTTTTCTGCGCTACGATCAACACCATAAACATAATTAGCAAATTTAGAAATAAATTTCTAAAAAAAGAAGCAAAACATGTTCTGCTTTTTCCTTATTATGAACAATTAAAGTTACAACACTAATTAGAGTCGGTAAATTTCAGGTAGGCCCCACAATTAGGATAACTGTTAATTTTTGCACCTTTAAATAGTGAAAATACGAAAAGAACAAAAAATTGTGGTAATAACTTTTATTTTATTAATTTGCTAATAGGTATAGAATAAGTCATGTCTATAAGCTCAATAAAGGGGTAAAATGGGATGCAGAACTAAATCGAAAGGTTAAGGTACCTTACCACAAGTAGCTTCAATTTCTGAATTATTGCCATTATGAAAATATTTTGGAAAAACTAATTTTATAGTAAGTAAATTACCTCTGCTCAGGCACCAATTTTACTGTGCAAACTGAATCAATTCGTTCTTGCTTCTAATGTTGAGCTTTGCAAACAATTATTTAGGGTCAATGCCAAAGTGTAAATAGATCAAATAAGAGAAAAATTTCAACACTCGAGCAACTTATACAAGCTGAATATGAGATTTGGTTAAATTTCGATATTATTGCTAATAAAATCTTTATTGCATAATAAAAGAGCCAATAAAGATAGTCAAAATGATAAAAATTTCGATATTTACAATAATAAAAGTTAAAACGTGCCTATAATCCTTTCTTACACGTGAACCTGACATGGGAACAGACAATTATACTTTATATAAGATTAATTATCCCCGATTGTTTTTAATGATGACTGTCTTACTCATGGGGGCTATTCTGTTATAGGACATACGGTACATACATGTGACATTCAATTGTTTATCCCTTAAGCGATCAATTAGCCAATCGGATTGATTTGCGTAAAACTACAATATTTGTATTTATTTATTTATTTATGAAATAAATAAATTATTAAATTGTTGACAATGGCTATTATACATTCCATCAATGAAGGTCGTTTCATTTTACTGAATATTTCGTCATTTGATCGAAGAAAAAAAAACATTGCGGGCGCAAATTAATTGGAATTTATAAGGATATCGGATTACAAGCTAACTTTTTTCCGTTTTATACTATTTTATATGGATTATAATTGCGGTAATAGCAATTAATTGGAATTAATTGTGAAATTCTGGAATTGGGAAATTAAATTGAATGCCACAATAACCGCGACGAGTTATTCCCAAAACTCCCCAAACCCTGGGTCGTTTACCGCACGAAAACGGGGAAATCTATTACACAAAAAATATATTAAAAAAAAAGTATATTTACCCATTTTGGAATCAGTGATTTATGAATAATTCCAATTTCACACAAATACAGATTTTTTCTAGATTTATTAAAAAAAAAACACTACAATTGGCGGTTCACACTATTCGGAGATTCTCATCAGAATTAACGCACTCAGAAACCGTACGGACACCTAACAATATTATTAACAGAAAGGTAAAGGTAAAGCGAAAGTTCTCTCTCGAAGAGGAAAAATCACATTCACAGCCACGAGAGTACACCTTGGTTTCAGAGTCTAAATGATTTATTGTCGATTACAAACTATGTTATTTTATAAATAAAATTGTCGTCAATTATAATAATTGGAGAAATTGTAAAATCAGATCGTTGTTGATTTGTTTCCAGATTTTTATTTAAAAAAAAATTATTCACACATATACAAGAAAAAACACATATAATAATAAATAGAGACAACGACAACAACGACGACAACGTCGAAATTCCGTAAACGACTAGCTGTCAGACTGTGAGGAGGTCAAAATACGATTGGAGCGCTACGTGTGGAGAATGCGATGAACTATGGAATTTATACAATAATTACCATAGGCGGAGTTTATAGGGAGAATTAAGGAAGTCATTAATACCTGTTATTATTATATTTCTTAATTATTTTAAGTATCTGTGAAATGAAAATAATAATAACTACTGTTATTTGTTGGGTTTCATAAGATAAAAAATAATTAGCCTGACACACAGTACGAAGATTCGTTGCTATCGCCGCTTGACATACATACAGGATGTCCAAGCTAAGTGTTCCACCTGTTTACAAGATTTAATTTAAAAACAATTGCAAGGCCAACAGTATTTATAAAATGGTACATTCAAGAAAACAATTGTAGATATTCCATCTTTGTAAATAACATAAGAATTATTATTTTTACAACAGTTGGAATTTCTAAAGTTTTCTTTTCTCGATTGTATTGTTTATAAATACTATTGGCCTTGCAATTCTTTTTAAATCAAATCCTGTAAACATAACATTCACATTGCAAGTATCGTAAACAATTCTGACGTGCGCTTTTTTTCATCAATGAATGGGTTATTAATCCCTGAGAAGTTCTTTTTTTTTGAGCAGCAACAACCTTTGACGTGTATGAAATCCAGAAGTGAGTTAAGCTGTAGCATCTTAGGAGGAACAGCAATTTGATTTGTTTTCAGCTTTAGTCAACTTAAAAAAAGACTTATGGCAACGTTGCGTAATGCACAAATAGATGCCGAAGAAAATCTACGTTTCAATGCTTTAATC
This sequence comes from Epicauta chinensis, assembly GCA_021725515.1. Classification (NCBI taxonomy): domain Eukaryota; kingdom Metazoa; phylum Arthropoda; class Insecta; order Coleoptera; family Meloidae; genus Epicauta; species Epicauta chinensis. Next base: position 355,221 of record JAEDXX010000023.1, read on the forward strand.
CAATTTTTGATCGTTCTTTATCAATTGTACACTTATTTTGAGTAGTCTATTCCTGCACCTAATGACTCATGCTTAATTTTCCTCTAGAAAGATCCTTTCACTTCAAACTATGTTTGTTTGTATTGTTCTACAATTTAATATCTACAAAAAATGTCTTTAAAGCAAGGCCAAAAACAGCTCTAGATCTGCTACAAAAGTCACTTTATGGGAAAAAAGATTGTGAATTAGCCAGTAAAACTTTTGAAAATGATGCTATCATTAAAAGTTCCGTTAAGCCAGAGACAAAGAGATTATTCATATTGCAACAAAAAAAGTTAATAGCCCCTCAGAATATACCATGAACTGGGGGAATTGTGCAAGTTCTACGATCAGGATGATTCTTGTTTTTCCGCACCCCAGCCAATCCAAATTCTTAGATTTCTCGAAAAAATTAATTTATTAGAGACCTACTTCGCCTGTGATCTTTCAATACAATTCGTTAGCCCAAACGAATTTTTTAATTTCGCGAAAAAAACGTTTTCACTAATTTAATAGACCTACTCCTTCTATGACCTTTTAGTACAATTTTGGGCTATTTTGGACAACAAAATATTGAACCAGTGAATAATCAGCGTAGGCTCCACAAACAAGGCAACTTTCAATTGGCACTCGTTTCTTCAACACATAAATGTCGAATTCAGATTTCAAATTTGCATTATTTAGTGTTTTGAATCAAGCCTACATTAACGAACTCATTAGTCTTGAACATTTTAATTTATATCATTGCCTAAAAGTAGCAAATATAATCGCCTACAAAGCCCAAAAATTATCATTAATCGAAATAATTTTTGAGTACTTTGGCGGAAATTGTAAAGGCGGACATAATGAGTTATAATTAACAACAAAATGACAAGCCGAAAAAAAAGTCATTCAATTCACGCATTGTTGTATAATTGAATGTGTGAAACATGCCAAAGGTGCATTAACATTGGGACACAAGATAGATATCTTGTGAACAATTTAATTATAAAATATTCAATTTCAATTACGTATGGGACCGTTGACATCAACCTTACCATTAACTAAGGTTAATATTGTTATATTGTTTTGTGACAAAGAGTTGACATCCGTTACTTAAAGTCATTGCTCACTTAATCGAATTTTTCGTCGAGCCTATTGAAACAGAGACGATTCAACATTTTGCTCTTTGGATCTAGTCGTTTGCCAAATTCACACAATAGATCCACAAAAAAATACTTTCCCTTGGGCCATAATGTTTTAGAATGAGAAAGATGGTTGAAGAAAGCCAATTTATCACGTTAATCCGAGCAATTAACCGAAGAGGTTCATTTTTAGAAGTCCTAGACACCCAAACACGACAACAAATCAATGTTCATCATTGATACATCCCATTATTCTCATTTATCGTCTGGTTGTAATGTCTGGAATTGTAATAAATGCGTGGTGGGTACCCTGACCTCCTTCCAGACCAAAAATAGAACTACCTATTCGACAATTGTGTTTTGGTTTTTTGCACAATTCGCATTAGTAATGATTTGGTACCTATTAAAATATAGTGGCGCCTACACTACTACCAGTTAAATATAATAAATAAAACGACCAATATATGTTCTTCGTAACATAAAGATTGGTATCTCTGATAATTGGTGGGCGTACTTTAATATTAACAACAAAAAGAAAAGAAACAAAACTGACCTTGATCTAGGTAGGAACATTGAACCATCGATAAAAACCGATCCTGATAGAAGAATGTACCAACATGTCGATAATTCTCCAGTACTGTAATAGAAAAGAGAAAATTTGTAATTTTTTTTCAAAATTATAGTCTACGCCACTGAGATACTGTAGACTATTTGCAGCTCCCCACCATCATATTGAAGAAATGGGGGCAATTTCAATTTTTTAAAAATAATTTAGAATAAATTATAGGTAATAATTAGAGGAACTTACTAATAAAGGACATCGTTAGCTTGGTGTTTTTCGTGTCGAACAACTTTGCATAAAGCCCGCAAAGCTGAATCTCGTAGCGTGGCGAGCGCCTCCAAACCACTCAAGCCATAATAAATGACTTGTAGATCTTGCAGGGATCTGCATGATGGCGGTTTGGATAACGAACGTATAAACATTTGTTCCCAATCGGTCATAAGACCGTTATGAGATGGCGCAACCATACCGCCATCCTCTTGGATGTGCAGTTTACTATCGACTTCACGCATTCACTCGCGCCAATTTTCAAAATCAAGCGTAACAAAACAAGATTTTCACACGCTTTCCTCCATTATACTCCTTATCGGTGGCTGTCGATCATGGAAAATTAGAAATTACGACAATTTCCCTATTGTGTACTGCGAAAGATTCCATCTTCAATTCAAGGTGAATTCACGGCCTGAAACAATGCAAATAGATTATGTTTTTTTATATACGAAAAAAGATTTTCTAAAATGATTAAATCCAGTTGTTTTTAAATGTCGGTTAATACAAACAAAAGGACAGTGCGTATACACGGAGTGGAAATGGGGCGTTCTGCTTTGTTGATCAACATAAGAAACCATCAAGTGAGTTGATGGTTTAAAAAATTTTATTTTTATCTTTGTTGCCCAGTCAGATGAGTAGAAAATTAACCGTCAAGAATATAAATTACATTAAAGAAAAAAAAAAGGCGAATAACTATAATTATAATGAAGTCTATCAACACTAACGAAAAAAAACTTAAAGATTAGTCAGATGGAAACAATGCAGTCGGTAAAAATACGCTTTTCTTGTGTCGCCTCAAAATTCCACTAAAACTGAACAGCAAAATACGCATTCTTATTATAAAAAAAATGAAGTTACTGTACCTTCGTTAGAACAATTGCAGTCTATTTATTTTGGGAGTTGATTCTATTACTTTTGCAATAATGGAAATTATTAGGCTGACAAGAAAATTATTCGGTTTTCACAAATGGAATTGATTTTTTTTTTGACGAATCTGTTAATTTTTCAATTTTTTCCTTCTAAGATTTGGCAGCTGCCACTTTCGCTTACCTTCGAAGCAACGCGTAAAAGCTTTTTCGCAATTCTAATTTTTGATTCAGCTCTTCACGGAATGTTTATTTTTTTTTTATTTCGCAAAGGCAAAAAAGCTGTTGAGGCTCTCAGAAATGCATGTGAAGTCTTAGGCACTGACAGTTTAACAGAACGAACGTGTCTGAACTGGTGCAAAAGATCTCGTTCTGGAGACTTTACATTTGAAACAATGTGAACTGTGTTCGCAACAGTTTCGATAAATCAGTCCGGCCCTGACCGCAGCCAAAAAACCAGTTGAAAAATGATATTGATCTACGTTTGCTGTTTCCTCTTTTTCTGATTTTTGGAATATAAAAATGCCAGCTTATCAAAATAAGATCTATTTGTTATGGGTCCAGAGTTGTTCTTGAAGACAATACGGTCTTTTTTAGTCAAAAGCGTTTATTCCCTGTCTTTTTCAATAATTATATACCTAGCCCCGGGCGCTGAGATAGCTAAGGCACAACCTAAGCACTGTTTAATTATCGTCAATTAAGTAATGGAATCTGTCATTATATTTATCCAAGAAAAAAGTCCTATATCTTGCCCAACAGAGTTTTAATTGAAAAAAATAATCACTTCCTGTCTCGCTAGATTTAATATTTTAATACTCTTCATTATAAAATCTACAATAAATCACAAAAGAAATAATCTGAAAACACGAATCGGATGGATTACCACCCACTGACTGTTGACGAAAAAATCAACTAAAGCCGCAGAAGCAAGAAGGAACAATTTTGACATTTTTTCTGACTCATCCGAAACTGTCCAACTTGTGGGAGTCCATAAGAGTCTCGTGACATTGCCATGAGATGGACGAGCGCAGATTTAGCGACCTTTGGCCTAGATGAACTGCCATATCGGTATAACTCGTGGGTGTTGCAACATTATCGACTTTAATTAACGAATGCAAATAGAAGGAAGAACTTTTCATTTCTGTGTTTGTTTTCGGCTTTTGTTTTAGCTGTATTGTTCTTAAATACCAGAAAATTAGTGGTCGTTAACTATGTGAAAGTTGTAAAAACGAGTAATTCAAGCATTACAGAAATTCGTGTAAGTCAATTTTTGTGCAATAAAAACACTCAAAAATAGAAGACGTTGTTTTTTGTTTTTGGTGAAATGTTTTCTAATCTTTTTCCATTTCTATTATTCCAATCAAAGAATCTACTTCCTGAACTTACAATTGGAATCGAAGAAAATCTTGATTTATAAATAATTTTTCTACGTATATGCATCTACGTACGAGCTGTTGTCATTCGAACTTATCGGACACATGGAATGTGGTGATAACGGTCCACAAGGTGACGGCTATTGGAAGATGTAAGAACGACACCATTCACCCGAATAAGAAGCCAAACAACCAGAGATAAAGTCGGTCAAATCGTGTCCGAACGAACGGTAGAATTCTATTAGATATACAGGTGCCATTTCTGACCTGATTGATGTTACATTATTCGAAACTTGATAATTTTATTGTTTCTTTGCACAATTGATAATTAGAGACGGTAATAGATATATACACTGGCAACTGCAACGGAAATACAACAAAGGATATCCGCCACTTGAAGACTACTAGCAGACATAAGGGTTCAAGCGGATTTTTTTCTGCACAAAACTTCTCAATTGTGTTTTTATTTAGAAATACCTCTATAGAGCGAACTTCCTTTGATTTGTCGATTGGCAATTGAACTATTGGAAAATCTGTGAAATCAATTTGGAATGAATGCTGGAACTTGTCTTAATTGCAAATGTATTTTTTTTAATTTTGTGGTAAACCAAAGAGCACAAGAATTCGAGCATTATTCTCTCTAAAGCTATAAATACGGAGGTGTTTGTCCGGTGACTCATTTACTTAGCATTCTATACGGGCTTTATAATCCGGATATGGACATTCCTTAAGAAACTGATCGAAAATCTACCACCAAACAGGAAAACAATTACAAAATATTCAAACTATTCTCACAATGGAATCAAAACCTTGCGTTTATTTGTTTTTATTTACAAATAAACACCTGAAACGATTTGTTTGTACGACATGTTGTTATAGGAAAACTTTCATTATGCCTCCGTCCTTGGCAACAATTAAAAATTATGGTTTAATTAACGATTTGAAAGTCAATGTCTCTTCCTACTGACTAATTTTTAAACAGACACATATCGACTGCGAAATCAATTCATTTGAATTCGAATTAGTTCAGTTGACGTTATGGGGGCGGTGTGTGGGCGATTAGTGCACTTTTAAGGCTAAAATCAATAATTTAGGCAAACTCATAAATCAATATTACACACGGGCAACTGTAGTTCTTTGGGGGACTTGGAGAACTTCGCTAAAAAGCCAATTTGTATTTCAACAAAGAGAACTTTCAGAAACACTGTTATAATTCCATTTAATCATGATAATTGCATGGCAGAAACAGCAATTTAAAACTTCTTGCATGGAATGCAACTAATAACCCTCACAATAATCGCCCCATTAAAGCGACAATTTTCAAGTATTCAAAGTTTCTCCAACTAGTTACACCCCTTTTTTCGAATAGTCAAGTTCGGATGACAAACAACGAACAGCAATAAACGAGAATTGCGCCACCGAGAAGCGATCGAAAGCTGTATAAACGACACCCAAGCTGATCCATGCCGAAAAGAAATAGCTGTTACATTATTAATAAGAAATGGGAGCTTTCAACACACCCCCACGATCGATGACAGGTAGAGCTTCATTCACATTCTGTCACGTTTATCCTTCTAAATTTAAAACGAAATTGTCACGGCACATTACAAAAAAACAATCAGATACGATGCTCGATCTTCTATTTTCGTAGTAAAGTTTTTCTATTCTTTCCGGTTGATTTTAACTTGACTTAACAACGGTTTGAGAAGGCCTACAGTGGACATGTTTAAAGTTGATTGATTTCGATAGGTGTACGCAAATATTATTTGTTTTAGCTATCTCGGAAAAACGCTCTATTGGCGCCTTTCAACTGTTCCACAGGCTAATGAACTGTTGCGTTGTATCAAGTGCTAAGTTAATCATTTTTAGCGATTTTCGCAAGAATTTCGGCCAGTTTCAATCAAGAACAACACGTGGCTGTCGCCACACAAGGATGCATTTTGTAACTCTTCCATCGTTTTGGTTCATTGACATTCATTTTATAATTATTACAACAACCGAAACCTGTTATTTCAGAAAACTATTACCTTCGCGCAAATATAAAAATAAAACAACACAACCGATCAATGTGATTCTTATCTTATCACCAAATGAATCATCCCAGTTTGAGTTAACCAAAATTAGATCATTGTTGTTTACATTTGTGACATTCCTGACTATATCTATTGATAAAACAAATTAATATACAGGAGAGACAGGTGGTTCGTTTCTTCGGTTTGACCCTACACCGGCTGCCAACAGACAATGTCAGCTGGCATGTGGGGTGCCCCTTTTTCCGCCGTCAATACCAACAAAAAACCGCCAAATTATCGATTATTCGATATTAATTGTGTAATTGTATTATTTTTATAATAGTGAATATCGGATATAACTGTACTGAAACTACCGGAAAAGTTGCGTAATTGGCGTTGTACTTGAATAAATGAGAGAAAACTAGTAATTTCGATAGAGTTTCCCTGTAATTTTCATCAATAATCGACGAAAATTGGAGGAATCGATATGTGCGGTGGACTTCCTGTATGGATATTGGCCTATTCCATATTCTATTTATAATAAATCCGATTTGTGTATATTTTAAAAGATTACAAACTCTAAAAATATGAAATATGAACTGTACAAAAACTGCAAGTGTGGTATATTTTTTTTGTTGTAATTCTTTGTATTACAACAATATGCAAAGCACATGTTTTTTAGATTATTTAGACGTCAATGCACAAGACAATTTTTTTTATCTTGCCTTCTTATTGCTTTATTATTGAGCCTTTTACAATCTCTAGCGTCATTAAAATGCTAATCAGAATCAAATAATTGTAACAAATGTGTTTCATTAATGCAATATGAAAAACCTGAAGGCTACATAAAACAGGTTTCATCTATGTAAAATTGGATTAAATGAAGAAGGTAAGAAGATTAACAACATTGGAGAACAGCAACACAACAAAACTAGATTCGGGCTGTATTTATTGCCCTGACCCGGAGTTGGAGTGTCCGCAAGTTGGTGCTTACACAATTTCGAAATTGGGCAAGCGAACGCCCACTTCGGCCCCAAAAACTCTAAATCTCCGACGATTCGCAATTTAGATGAATTCTGCGGTGATTGCAGTAAAGCCGACTCACCTAATTTGTCACCTAGTTTGGGGGTTGTTGGAAGCACTCGGCGAATATTTGGCACACTCACTAAAATCGACACAACAACCAAAAAAACAATAAAACAACGGATATCCACAACAACACACGCACAACAACACCACCACAACAGGTAGAATGGTTGGAGAAGGTGAGCACGTTATAAAGGTGTACGGTTGAGGCGACCGTATAACCGCTTCCACCGTTCAAGGTAAACTGACTTTATAATGTACTCTCTATAACCGACGTTCCCTACAACAACAACCGACAACGTATATCTCTCTCAACACACATACGGTTTACGTATACTGAAACACTCCTTTACTTTATATCCAATAAAACGGTAGAACAACAACGAGTTATTATAGAAATATGACAAAGAGGATAAATTTAAATCGGGGAGAAAACGTGCTATAAAGAAGGACATCTGTTTATTTTCCAGTAATTCATCAATTTGGTATGCTGCCAAAACAGAATAATGGATAATTACAATACAATAACCTTCAGTTTTTTGTACAGGGAAATTGTAAATTTCGCCAAAAACCGCTCAAGGAGATGATTTGCATTTGTTGGCGGAGCAAAGATAGCTGCACTACTGCAAAATCACTGCATACAACCTTGGATGCCTCCTACAGCACGATTTTGGGGTCGTGCTTCTTCGGCAAAACGGTTAGCAAAGGCGCATTTAACACGGTGGAAGTAGATCGAATTTGGGGGCCCAAAACAAGGTCTTCACACTGCCAGGACTTACTTAAATGTTTCTAAAGCGCGATCCCTTTAGAATGGACGACTGAGCTTCATTAGTTCCATGCCTTAATGAGGAGTTAAAAGCATCTGTCTACGATTGTAACTCTTAACAAAACGACTGATGTCTCCGAATCTCTGCCAAAAATTCTTGATAGTAAATCCAGCTTTCTTAGTATTAATTTGACGAGGGCAAAATAGCGCAGAACTCGGAAGAAGGGTCAAGAAGACAATTATCTCTTTCTCCCAACTACTTTAAGAGTGCAAAACAAGGAAAATATTGTTGATCGGGCAATCTCTCGGTGGGTTACTCCTGATTTAGTGTAAATTTTTTTTGGGAGTCTTTTTAAGAGCTGGAGCTACTCTACAATTGTCAGTCCGTCTCGCCTCCTCAGTCTTTCATTGTACTTCATTAAAGTTGAGTATGTACATAAAATGAAAGTTGGTAGAACAGAAATTCTAATAGGATCACCGTATAAGACGTTATATAAGCTAGAGAACAGAAAAATAATCATAAATCATTAATTCCATTTAATTCCTTATGGAGAACGAAAACGGAGTAACAGTACGTGAGTAATAGAACAAGATGCAGTTTACCTGTACTGTGGATAGAATGGGAAAAGTCTTGTTGTTTCTACAACACTCTAATGACTTAAGTAGTGATTAGCATTTTTAATCGCATATTTTGATTCTTGGTTCCGCCCTGATTTTCGCCTCAGGCACTCTGAACAATTATAGACGAGATAATAACGATATAAATTGCAAGGTAATTAAGAATTACGACAATAATAATGCAAATATTAGCATTATTACCCGGAAAAGGCGGGAATACTTTACAAACCAAAAACTAATAAACTTACGAACATTAAATCTATTTTCAACAAAGCAAAAGAGAAATTAGGTAATTATTGTAATAAAGAATGTGTCAAATGTGTGCAATTTAACGGTTTCTTGTCTTTTATAATCGTTTGAATCTTGACCCACACTTGATATAATTGTACGTAAAAACGAACGGAACAATACGAAATTATTTTTTATCATTTTCTTAATTATAAAAATCACGTCACTTTTAAACAACAAAAAAAAATTGAGTTTTTGCTTAAACTTGATCGATGAAAGACAATAACGAAATAGACCGCAACAAGACAAACTTTTTCCTCTAACAAACAAAAATTTGAGTCGTTTTTCTACACTAAATCGTTTCTAGAGAACGTTATCAATTATGTGGTGATCATGTTATTTAAAAAATAACCCAGTAGACAAGAAAATGACATCACTGAATTAGGTGAGATCATAAATAAAACAGTCAACAGAATTTATAATTTGGGTCCACTACTTTTCATTGTTTCTGTTTTGTGATTGACAATATTTAGGACTCTTCAGTTTTTGCTTTGTAATCCTTTGCCAGTCCGCTTTGGAGCAGCATTTTTAATAACCTTTGCAACTTTATCAATTCCAAGAAGGCTTTTCTTTTAGATCCTTTCCTGTAGTTCTCTTGTTACACTTGTAAACTATTTTGAACGAGCCAGTCGAATTAAAAGTGCTCAAATTTAAACTGCTGTTTCGTGCAAGATCTCTGCTATTAGGAAAAGTAATACAGCTTCAGTTTTTTTTGGCTTTCTATTGCAGGCAATTCTGTTTGTCCTTCAGCAAATTTGATTACCTCTTCATCAGGACCACGGCAAAAGAGGCAGCTGTCTGGGGCGGCGTAATTTTAAAAGCGGCACTTTTTAGTACGTCCTGAGTATCATTTTGTTAAGAGTTCTCTTTTATTAATTAAAAAAAAATATAGGTAAATGAAAATGTTATGTACTGACTAAAGGTGGAAAAGTTTCAAGCAATTGATCGATCCTTTGTCAGGTCCTTAGACCTCGTAGATCGTAAAAGACGTTCAGTTTTTAGAAAACCGTCAGTCAAAACTTTAGGATTACCTTTTTTATGAAAATACAAAAATTGGCAACCCTACAGATGCATTTTTTCTAAGACCTGGAACTTACCAAATCCACCAATCAAGTTCTTTTGAAGCTTCCAATTGTTCTTGAACCGAACACTTACTTAACACCCGTTTTAGATTTATTCGTTCTCGTTCAGTTCAAGTTGTGTTCCTGTCTTTGGAGTCTTCATGTTGCTTCCAAAAAATGCAATTTTTTTCTGTTAATTAATAATTATTATTGCAACGCAAGAGACAATGGAACCAACACATAAGCCGAATGACAGAAGATAGACTGGTAAAAATCGTAAGAGATAAATCTCCTAGTGGTACACGCCGCAGAGGCGTCCCACGGAAAAGATGGAACGATAATATAGATCCATGAGGACTAAATCGAAGAAGGAACAGGTCGTAGACGTATCATAGAAGGAAGAAGAAGAAGAATGAATTGTGTTTAGTGCTAGTGTTAGTGTAAGTGGCAGTGCCCTTAGTCTAAAAACAGACATCCCATGCCGATCGGCTCCAGGATTCCCATGGAGATGGTAGATTTTCAAATAATTATATTTTTTGTACAATACTAACAGTTTTTCTTTCTATTTTTGTTACAGTTAGGCAACTATCAACTGGAATCAAACCGTACGTCCTTTTTTTAAACAAAAACTATTTTCGATCAGAAACAGTTTAGTTAACTTATTTTTTTCAAAATTTATGATTGATTATTTTTAAAATAAGATTCGGTTCCGAAATACATAAAAATAGTGCACTCGATCATTATTAATTTCCGGAGAAAAGCTGGAACCAACTCTGCTCTTGGCAGAGTATAGGAGTTCTGACCAAAGCCCCCTTTTGTGTAGCACAACTCCCTAATTGTCCTGGCCTAAATACGGCACCGTCCAGGACGATACGCTTACTACAGCCGTCCCTGAAACTGACACTTTTAATTATAAAAACGTCCAAAATAAAATTTCCAAACATTTTTATTTTTAAATCTTGGAAAACGAAACAATAACAATAGAATTTGTTAGAATTTATTGAGCTACTAACAAGATGCACATGTTACGTTGATTTGTCAAGAACTGCTTGATTTCAATTTTAAAAAAATATATATTTTACATTAATATAGCAATAAATTATTATTGATATCATCATAAAGCTGCACAAGGTACTACCTACTTATTAAAAAAATATGGTGCTTTTTTAACTTGTTTTTTTTGTTTGTTGTCTTCTTAAGTAATACACAGCCTTCATTTAATTTAAAAGGAAAAAAAAACAAAATTCCGTTATTTTAATTAACGGTTAATTATCAGAACTAATAAACTATTTATTGTAGACTAAAATCATCCGAATCTTAGAACGTATTTTGGTATTTGGATTGTTAAACGTGGAATCGACCACAGTACAGACATCCTAGAAACAAACGAAAATCTATTAATTTCCCAACAATTCAACGATCAAGTCAGTGAGTAATATCATGTATGCGCTTGATGCCCTACATATGCGCTTGTATTAATCACAGACTTGATTGAATTTTTATTAAAAAAGAAGACTGCGAACCTTACCCAATGAGTTTTTTTTTTATATACAAAATAAGTAGATTCTGTGTATTGCAGACCTTACACCAAGCTATAAGAAATATCAGATATGTATATAAAATAAGATTATTTGAAGCTTATCAGAAACCCGATAGTTAGTTACTTTTGTTAGAAAAAATCGCAATAAATCCCCATTTTTGTCTCGATAGAAATGAGGATTTATTTTTGTGGAAAACTATAACAACTTACGAAACAGATATCGTATTGTAAAACCAATCCTTCCAACTGGTGCCGGACGTCGAATCGATTCGCGACTCGATCGTCTGACACAACCCACGCCGATCGTGCGATCGACCTGATCGCAGATCGCACAGTATCTTCTTTTTACATGCTGTATCACAACCGGGCCGCACCGGACTTGCTTTATAATAATATCTACAACAATTGTGGTTAATTTTCGAGCAAAATTTCTACGGCACAGTACAAACTTGTAGAATAATTCAAACAGTTTTGGATCATTTGTCATACGTTCAACCAAATCACTCCAATCGGTTGGCCGTAAAGCATCCATACCGAACGCCTGCCGGGCTGTGTACAATTTAAACCAAATCGGATAACCGTAAATGTTGGCCTCGCGTAGATTCATCGTCCATGATTCGTGATCAACAACAGCCTGCAATTTTCAAATCAATAATGCAAGTTAATTTAATTGATTTGTGTCGATTTACTCGTGTCGTTTTATCGTGATCGCCATCAATGTAATAGATTCGATAGCCGGGATTTAGATCGTAATATGGCGAGACTGATGGTCCAACATAGGCCACATTAATTGGACGTACTGAAATGTTCACGTTAAAACATTGATGTATTGGCGCGTTTAACAATCTTACCTAAATCTTTATGATCGTAGAACACCTCAAATTCATCGTAATGCGTATGTCCGAAAAATTGCGATGTTATCGTGCCTTCATAACGACTAATTATGGCGTAATAGTTGCGCGACCATACTTTCAAACAATCCGAATGGCCCGGCGGAATATGACCTACAATCACCCTCTATTTCTTATCACTTATCAACGATAAATTCGATTCAATTACCGATAACGTGGACTTTTTCGCCGTTGAATTCGGCTGATTGGAGTTCGTAGATGAACCATTGCAGTTCGGTTGCCGGATCGGTGCTGTTCAATAATAACCACCTAAAGAAAACCAGTACAGTGTTTGGCACTGCTTTATGTTGAAATCAGGGGCGGTCTGGCCATAAATTTTGTTTTTTGAGAGTCTTCAATTGCCAGTCCGCCCCTGGTTGCAATAATTTACCAATTCTTATTGTTGCAATAATTCATATTGAGCGAAATCAATCGGAATCCCGGCCTAACTAGAACCGAATAGAAAGCACCACGTCGGACCGTATTACTGACTGAAGTAGGTAACCATTTTCTCCATTGCGCATCCAATTGGTCGTACAACCAAGCAATGGAACTTTCCGGATTTTCCACATACGGTGGTGGAAAACTGGAAACGCGAAGAATTTAGAAACATACAAAATTTGTGAAAACACAAGACACACCTGTTGACCGGCGCCGATTCGTGATTACCTAAAGCTGGAAATATCGGAACACCAGGAAACATGTCGTACATTTGTTGGACGGTCTCTTTGAGAATCTTCAAATTTTCTTCACGTGTTTGATTCCAAATATCGTGCGGTGGTAGATCACCGGTCCACAGAATATAATCGATGTCCTACAAATCGAGATCAAGATTAACATGAGGATTTGTTCGTAATTGAATAAATTACCGGATGTGTCTCTTGGATATGTTTCAACATGTTGTCTACGGTAATTTTGGGCGAATCGCATTTCCGGTAATCACCCCATTTCCCAGCTGCTTGTTCTTTGGCCATCGCTATACCGTTAGTTAATCGACAACATAAAGGTTCAGCACAATCGGCATTGGCGCCTTCCATGTAATACGGATCGTAGTGCGTGTCGCTCAGATGGAGAACTTTAAAAGTTGGCGAATTCGGCTAAAATTCAATGTTTAATTTAATATTCATTATATTCATTTGTAATGTCGTGTTTGATTGTAACTAACTTCCGGCACTTTCTGTTCAATGACTGTGGGTTTTGGTACTGGTGGAAAGATGACTTCCCATTCATGGTACGGATTGTAAACATCACCACAAGCATCACCAATTACGAAACTACAAACCTCATCCGGTCCTGTAAAAATTCTAGTAACTATTTGTATTTGAATTTAAATGAAAATTATTACCAATATTGATTTTGCCAAGAACGTAAATTATTTCGCCGGCAAACAATTCGGTGATGCCTTCACAGACACGTGGTGATTGGATTTTCAGATTTACACAAAACTGGTAGATGGTCTTTTTGATCTCTTTCTCCGATTTGCCCGATTTGATGTAGTGATGCAAGAGGCCAGCACCTGTTTGGAAAAGATCGAATAAAAATCGAAGAATACTGAGAGGCAGGCGTAGTAATCGAACTATAGAATTAATCACAGGAATTGGCCACTAAGCCAGAAAAGCTTCACTCAAGAAGAGTCTCTTTTAATCACGATTTTGATTGCTGAATTCCACAACGCACCAAAACGCTATCGTATTAGCAATTTTTCAGCTGCTAAATTTTTGGTCGCCGCTGGTTAAGCATTAAGAGCTTAAACGATATGATTTTCGCGAGTTTTTGTCGAAATATTTAATTAAGTGAAAAACGAGTAGCTGAAAATCTCGCCTTTTCGCAGCAAACGTTTCATCAAAAATACGTGAACAAGAGGCCTGAAATTTTTGAATCTAGAGGCCTTAAACGCGGTTCAATTCTGGAACGAATCGACTAAGTAAAATTTTCTTAATTCCAGCTTAACGTTGGACTTAAGCTTTGATGGCTTATATTCTCTTTAGAGGATTATTTTGACAAAGAAAGACCGAAATCTGGAGCAAAACAAATGCGCCCGATTTAATACAATGCAAATGCTGAATCGAGGCTTTGCAACAGCAGAACAGTTTATCGTTAATACCTGCTTTGCATGCAGTACAGGACACTTTCGACATGACAGAATTCTCAATTTCGAAAGCCACTTGTTTCAAATTGAGCAATTTCAACGCTTTATCAACGAATTGGGGTAAATGTGTTGTTTTCTCTTGATCCAACTCCCACAACAGACGACCCTAAAATCATTCCAAATTATTTACCTACAATCTTTGTTTACTTAATTCGAAAAAAAAACAACATACAGTTGCATTATATAAAGGTGGTAAAGTATGATTGCGTATCTTCGTCAAAATCGGCATCTTATTTTGTTCCAATCGATAATCCCAATCGTCTTGGAATAATTCTTCTGATGTCTCGTTGGTTGGATACATAGTGATCACAACCGGCGCACCTTGAATTCAACAAAAAGAACGACTTAATCAAACCAAGCGAATCCGTATAGAATTCATTATAATTACCTTTTATTTTTGTTGAAAGACACATTATTATGAAAATCCATGTTGACGGTTTGAACGGTGTACTTATCATGCTGAACTTGAAAAGATTAAAACAAAAAAAATTGGCATTAAATCGTTTATTTATTGTTGTCGTGATTCAACAGTATTGTTTGTATTTTACAAACGAGATGATTTCATTTGCAGGAAGTGTACAGTGTTTTACAAATTTGACGTAGTTTGTAGAGAGAGCATGTGCTTTAATGAAGTTCAGGGTCGTATTCGTTAACGAAATAATTGTTTCAATGCTAACACGAAAAAAACGCAAAACGAATTATACAATTAAAAACCGGGTGTCGCAATTATTTAAAAACGTATTGGGAACCGAGATTGTTAGACTTTCACATGATATTAAGCGATTGTAAAGATAACTGGATTTGCGTGTTTGCCATTATAATTAAATCTAGGAATATGCGCAAATTTGGCCAACACAATTATTTTGTTGTAAACTTTGATAAAGACATCATTAAATTAGAGCGAAACATACTACCACAAATCCGACTGTTGTTATCTATACAAATATAATAATAATCAATTGAATAATATATGACTTGATAATATGTTATTTTGGGTTGGTATATTGAAAAAATGCATTTATATGGCGAAATGAAGGCTTCTATCAATATGTTTGAGGTCAAATTTACTTATCTATATGAATTTTTCGGTCACAGAAAATGAACGCACAATGCAGTATTTAAGAGGCAATAAAGAACGTATGGGGATGAAGGCTGCCAAAACAGTATAGATTTGAGAATAATTCTGTTCTAGATCTTGCAATTTTCAGCGAAATTTCAGCACTTGTTAGGTACCCATTAAAAAGGATTTTGGTAGCTTGTTGGATTAATTCGATTAAAAAAACTGTTGAAATTGAAATGCCAGAGTGAATTTGAATGCAGAATTAAGTAAGGAAAGTAGAAATGATGGCAAAGCAAAGTCTACATAAAGACTTTAAATTGAATATTCTGATCATCGATCGTGCGAATAATAATTAACATAGTAATTAAAAGGTAGCCGCTCTACTAAAACATAATTATTAAGTAATTAGATCATGCCATATTTATTTGAAAATGCTATAATTATCGTAGAATTTTCACTTATTTTCTCTCTTAATAGTTTTATTGAAGCGTACTCTTCAACCAAATAAATAGCGATTTTATAGCATTGACGCTCGCACGTAAACTATGCGAGGCGGAACCTTTCGATTTTCTTAATTTTTAGTATTTGAATAGAGGAGACTGTTCTAAAGGACACGTATTTTTTATTTAAAATTAAGGCCGATTCTACAATTTACTTTAGTCAGCCCGAAAGCATAGAATAAGAGAACGTCAGGCGATTTGTAGAATCGGCCCTTAACAGAGAAAATGAGGGTTGACCTTAATCCTGCAAAGAAGTTACGTGATTTATTTATTCGATACATCCAAAAAGAATTTTTTGCAACTTGATTAGCTACAAACAATTATAAGCAATCTTAGTTTTTTACCCTTTACTTTTCGATGATCAGCACTAAAACCATAATCTTTCTACACAAATAGAAGTTGAAAAAAAACTGCTTTTTGCCTTTATTATGAATACTTAAGAGTGTAATACTTTAAAAGGGTGTTTAAGTTTCAGGTTGGTGTGTAGTGTGTTAAAGTTACAACTGAAAATTTGTCCTTAAACTGTAAAAAAAAGGAGAAAAACAAATACCATTTGCCTAAAAATACAGATCTATTGATCGGGTGCAAAATATTAAGGGGGGGATAACAAAATCGATGCCAGCGCCCCTTGTGGCCAAAATAAACATTATTGAAGGACTAAATTATGTAGCATTTAATTAAATGACTAGCAATATACATACTTTTGCCCCTTACACAATAATAAATGCAGAGGTCATTAAAATAGTAATAATCACTTGTTTAGATAAAATCAGTGTTTTATTTATCCTGTTTGACCTGATGCATATGAACCCTACTGTACTGCAGGCGTAAGAAGGCGTTGTTATCATAAATTCGATTAATTAACCTGATAGTGCGGTATGCGATAGCGCTTCAAAGCCTGTGCTATTCGACCTTTGAACTACTAAAAAAAGCGATTTTTACAGAGTCACCTTTAACCCCATTTTCGCTCTTAAATTTGCGAAATAGAAAAATCCTTATCTCCTCTACTACTTATCACTTATTCAAGATTTCTGATCATATAAAACCAGTGGCGGATTTCGGCTTAGGCCCGTGAGGATGGGGCAAAGGACTGCGCCATAAAGGGTCTGTTATACCCAGTGAAATTGATTTGAGCTTTGCACAATGGTTTGGTCGAAGTCAGAAATATTTTTCAGTTTCGACCATTAACAGACCTATTTTTTTCTAAAAACGCGTAGAGCTCTTAAAATATGGTCTTGATTGTTGACCATGTTTAAGGGGACTAATTAGGAAATGTAAGTTCTCTTGCATTAGGAAAAGGGCGGTATCTCAGATCAGACTTAGGGCGTGTTCTGAGTAAAACCAAAAGCTGCTACTCCTAAATTTAAGGTAAAACTCCTTTTTTTTTTGTTACTTTGAAGCTCCCAGATTATGTCAGAACAAAAATTAAGAGCTATGTAAAAATCCATTTTCCGCTTTCCTTACTGAAAACTAATCGATGAAATTTGTGGAACGATTCGAATATTTTCAGTTGTTTTTCACGTATTCAAAGTGAGCCGTTATTGTTCTACCATTATCGGCCTGAAATTTCCATAATATTTGAGCAACACCTATTCGACGTAAATATTGATAATGGCAACAAAAGTGAAATTTTTTCACGAATTTCTACATAATTCGATTATACAACGCGTTTTTTATTGTAATCCTGTTAATTAATAATTGCCATAATTCCCTCATTAAATCGATTTTTTGTAGCTTTGAAAATCATAATGACATCTACTTCGGATAAAGTATTCCTCAGGTCAATCATGATTATTATTGTTGCTACTTTCTTCAAATGATGAATAAACGACCATGACCATATAAATAACATTCCAGACATGATTTCTCCCGCATGAACAACAATAAAAAAATATTATGATAGTAATGATTTTTTTTTTCGGAAATATCTGTTGGTAACAAAGTGAGTTGATTTAACCGCATCTTTCATTGGACGTATCAAAAAGAAATTTTAACAAATATTCAAAGAAACTTAATAAAAAGACACAAACACACAACAGAGAGCTGAGACAAAACTTTACTTGGAAAGATGGAAAAATTTGATGGTCATCGACATTATCAGATCCGGTTGGATAAGTGCTGTTATTATTTGTTTTATTATTTTTTTTATTTTGAGTTTCAGTGGTACTACTTTGGATTTTTAATAGTCTTGAAGTGGTAATGAATGATGGACTTTCTCCACAAACGGTCACACGACATGTCTAACAATATAATGCTTTGTTAACGACCGTTTTTTCCTTTATTTTTACAGAGGCGGACAATAAAGTTCGTAACTGTAACGATGTTGGAATTGTAGCGGACTGCGAAAAGATTGTTAGTTTGCAAATAAGAGAATTTTACAATTTTTAATAAGAACCTTGTAGTTTGTACAATTATGGAAATAAGGACAAGACAATAACAAGGAAATAAAATTCAATACAAAAAAAGAAAGTGACGGGTAGTTTTGAGAGCAATCACAGTTGTGGGTTTTACCATTTTTCACAGTTTAAAAAATAGACTAGTGAAAGGTGATAATTCTAGCGACGTCTCGATTTTCCGATCGAATTTTCCTCAGATAGCAGACAATAGACACCACAAAGGTACACTCCCAAATGGTGTTATATAAGCAACACCTTTCATTTATTTACTTAATATTCGAGTGAAGACTTTAGGATCTGGCCTGTTATACAGTAGAGTTAGATCCTCAACTTATCAGTCGGAATCAATCCGACCTAATCCGCTGGACATGGATGTCCTCAAGAATCAAATCGACATAATTTTCACTCTTGTGGAACGTCTACGAATTTTCTTTTCAAAACAAATTAAACCAATCTTCAATTTTAATTATACATGCCGTAATTAATTGTGTAAATTAACGTTTTTTTTCAGAAACCGGAAAATAACGGCCTTGGTGCATGTTTTTCCCCATTAATCGCCTCATTTTGTTATCAACCGTAAAATATTGCATACGTCTGAGCTAGCATTGAATTATAAATCGAATTGGCAAAAATCAACTATCGCTTGATGCCCTAGATATCTACTAATCGAGCACGTTGCCATATTAGTCGCTGAACGATACTTAATTAGATGTGGAAAATTTTCTATGACCGCACAAAGGACGAATCGTGCGTCAGTTGCAGTGTAGGGCATCAAGCGATATATCATGGGGAAAATCAACTAGTTTTTCCGAAGAAGGATGAAACTATTTTTGAATGTTATCGGTGTAAATCAGTAGAAAATAGGAAAGGAAAGCAAATTTACTTTCAAAAAGTTGTTTTTGATTTATAGAAATTGTGTACGTTAGAGCACTGATGAAAATTGTAAATATTTGCGAACTACTGTTTGGCTGTATAATTTTCTTTCCAATTTCCTGGTTAATTAAAAAAGAATTTATTAATTTGTGGGCTTATCTATGACTATTCACAATAAATTCCAATATGAATAACCATTGATAAACCTTCTTTTAACTAATTAATTGAGTTTTTTTTAAACAATCAATTGTTAACAATTTTCAAATATTTTGTTCTATGGAGTAGTGAAATTGATTTCCGGTATTCAAATTGAATTGTTGTAATATTTACACACATTTCTTTACAATCTTGCCCCGGACCACTAAAATCAGGTTAAACTGTATTTAAACAGTTAATCGCGAAATGTTGTCCGAATTTAATTGAAAAAAGCCAACGCCAATAAATTTTTACGACCGCCTCATGAATTTTAGCGAATTCCGGACACTTATCGCCACTAGAAAAATAAATAAAATCATCCCCTTACCTAGTAACGATCGATCGGAACCCTAACTAGAACTAATTGGCAAATCTCTAATAACACTATCACCGGACCAGACTCACAAACAACTCGAACATGAAGCCACTTTTATGCAGTATTTGTAAATGCGGGATATTACGATTTTCGTGATAAAAAGACTGATAACTGTACTGGTCGCATCAGAGTCCGGCGACTGAATTCTTCTCTCCACACACACACAGGTTAAGCCTCTTCTCCACACAATGGTCGGACAATGCGCGACAAATATTCAAATCAGGTCAAATTCCCACACAAAGCGTCAAACCCAACAGGTGATCAACGGTGAGTTGTACCGCGATTGGCTGGTACGCCACCAGCGCGATGCGGGCAGGGCACCAATTGCAACACGATGCGAACTGTTGACGTTATTTTCAAAATCCCCAACTATTTTTATAAAATCAACAAATAAATCACAATTTGTAATCGTAGATTTGTTAAATATAACTGTAATTGATTGAAAGAAGGTTAATGAAGTTCAAAAATTTCGTAATGATGCGATAGGATGAAGGATTTTTGAGGTTGTTCTAGAAACCTGATTTGTGGCGAACCAGCAGGACGGCCACTGGTTTCTTGGTAGCGTTAGCGAATGATTCTTGGAAGGCTGGACCAGTCAGGTCAGCAGACAATGGGAAAGGAGCAGGGGTCTTTGTGCGCCCTTTGTGCACGATTCGGATTGCGCCACTTTCTATAATAACAACAAAAATAGGATATCGTTTAGATAAAATCAAAACTAAATCAAACTGGAATTAAATTTATTAATCAAATTGCTGCTTTTTACATAATTATCTCGTTTTTTTTTTAAATTATCTTTTAAACAAAATAGTTCCAAATCTTTACACAAGAATTTCAAAATAACATGCGAAATAGAAACTGAAGACTGGAATTATAATCGAAAGTGTTCCTTTTTTACATACATCTAGATTTTTTTGTTTGATTATAGCATAGCAGATTCATTTAATCCAGACCACCCATCCCATTAATCTAATTCCCCCAAACGATTTACACTATTGTCATCATCGGCAGTAGCAAATAAATCTACTATACACACAATACAACACATATTTTTATAATTATTTTTTTTTCAATATAGTTGAAATTTACATTGTACATAGATAAAGTAAAACCGAAAGAATTGTGCGCTTAGTTCGAGATAAACAGAGATAGACGGAAAACAACATCGAGCGAACAAAAACAGACAATCTAACAATCAACTGATATCACTTGAATTATTCGTCAATTGGGGGTGTTTTAGAAAGAAAATTCGACTGTAGGTACATAAAGCATATAATTTATTAAACGTTAAACAATAAAAATTTGATTCGACTTCGTGTTCGAAACAACAAAAAAAAAGAAATGATATGCAAATAGATGACTAATGAACTTCTCAAAACCTAACTTTTTTTTTGGTTTGTTGTAATTACGTAACGTTCCTGATAAATGATTGTTTTGATTCAATTTACAACAAAATCAATTCGGTAATAACGTTTTAGGTTTTTTTTTTAGAATTTACAAATTATCTTGTTCAGTAGTAATGATATCGCACCAGCACCTGGAATCCACTGTGTAATTACCACACGGTAATCTCGCTAAATTAATTAATCAATACAGTGCTTCTTTACGTATAAGCTAAATCAACAATAATAAAATTGCATTATAATTGGCATCAAATAAATATTCTTAAGTATAATGAATGATATACATAGAGATTGGAATTTTCGTATAAATTTAATGGAATTATGGTACTCTTTTGGAATCGATGAGAGACAAATTGTCGGATATTTTAGGTACTCTTATGACTTAAGTAAGAAAATTACAATCTCTTAATATTAGTACAAAATAAAAATTAAAAAAAAAAACTATAACAAACAATTATGCGGTAAATACTCCGTTGAATCGCACAAGGCAAGTTATAAAATATACGGTTAATTTAAACGAAAATTGTTCTCCGATATATTAGAATTTGTACATTATTTTCCCGGCATTTGTATTTAAAAAACATATCCACAACAAAACCATAATTGTTTGTTATTTAGATTAAATAATTACAAATCAATATAGTTGCAATTGAAAAACGAGATCCTAACAATAATTATTATTATGATAATAATGTGATAATAAAATTAAAGAATCATTGCCCTTTGAAGAAAATAACTTCCTTCAAATTCACAAGTCGACCTTATAAATAAAAGACTGATTTTGTCCTGAAACGGTATCGGCAACATTAAACATTGCTCTCGCCCCTGTTACTCTTGTCCATTATTATCGATCGATCGAAACAGAAAAAAAAAACTTAAGCGAAATACATAACTTTTTTGGTGTCAGCATGTACAGTGATTGCCCTAGCCATAGCTCCCGGTGTACGATCCTCTGATGATCCGGATTGATGTGAGCCTTCACCACTACACGACACATTTTTTTCATCAACAACAAATTATTATAAAAAATATTGCAATAGTAATACCTGTCGTGTTCTTTCTCAACCAGATGGTATCTAGCTCTGAACGCAACCAAATGAGCATAGTATGCTGGCGCCGGAATGGATACTGATCGTGTACATCGAACATAAGTGTGACATAACTGATACGTTAAACATTGTAGTTCATCTGAATCCAAATGGGAATCGTCCCAAAGCACGTGATAATGTGATGGTCGTGATGTACCCTATTAATTTTTAAATTTTAATAATTACGAATCTTGTTTTATTATACCAATCTACCTGTATGCCTTGATGACTACACAAATAGAAATCGAATTCAGTCGGATGTGTGATACCGACATCAACCGTTGTGCCGGCTGGAATGTTACCACTTTTACCACTTTGTTCTTTCTTATCAGCACAGAATAAACGTGTATGATGTCGTTTTTGTACAACAATAAATGTAATGCCCGGCTTATAATCAGCTTCCAATTTAATACAGGCCTCACGAATCGCCGTCAATTCGTGTTGTAATAATTGTAAGAATTGCCCTTCACTAACACCATCCCGATACAATATGATCCGATGTGGCTTATAACCACCTGTTGATTTGTAAAACATTATTAATAATTCTCGTACCATTGAACTTAATTCTTGTATAATTTCTTGACGATGTTGTTGGACACGAACTGTAGCTGCATAACGTGATGGATGTGCATCCATTGAACCAACAACAGCTGCAATTGAGGGCTTTTTATTATCACCGGCTGGTGGATGGGTCACATCCGCGCCCAAGAAAATGACAGGCTCATTAAATATCTACCAATAAAAATAAAATAATACTCGTTTAGGATTAGAAATCGCAATATAATACCTTTGGTCTGATTGATGGCACAAGAATACTATTGATTCCACCTAATTTTACATTAATTTTCAGGCATAAATTTGACAGTGTTTGAGGCGATGTTTTGTTGACGTTTTTGGCTTGAACACATTGGGTGGCCATCCCTAATACTGTGTCACCTACCCTCTTAACTTCAGCTGAAATTCGAATATAAAACTAGAACAATTTCTAAATAAATAAGATAAATCAAACAAACCATAGACGGGTGTCTTTCCAGGCAATACAACAACAACAAGTTGTAAAGATTGGAAAGTTGATTTTAAATAACGAAACATTGGTTCAACTTGATCTGGTCCTGTGGCATATTTACAAAAACACGGTTGTCCAATGATCGGCATACCAGCATCGTTTGAGATCTTTTGTAATTGTTGTGTGAAATTTCTTAATGCATCTTCACGTACCGTTCGTTGTGGTGCAAAACATGCTATCGCCCAGACACGTATCTCAACACCAGTAAAGAATTGTTTACCACGCATATCCCATACACCTTGATTCGGCATTGCCTGCTGTTTACTCTGAAATTGGCACAGACCCTTGTAAACGCACAGAGACGATTGGTATCAAAATAACAAGATTTTTTGATAAAACATGCAAATAGTACGTATAAAACTGTACTAAGTTATAAAAGAAAATGATCTACGATTTTGTTTTGTAATTATTAACACGATTTTACTACGATAATCGTTCGGCAGGCAGTGCCAAACAAAACAGATTTCTATCACATTTTATAGTTTGCTATATTGAAAGAGTTTAGAAAATGACAAGAATTAAGCAAACCTACAATTTCTTCTCTGCATCTCTTTTCAGCTCACAAAAATAGTATAAGTTTGTTTTGTTTGCCGCCACCATTTTCAACAAGATAGAACAACAGAATTATAATAGAAAGGAAGTATTGAAACTCAGTACAGTTGTCTACAAACTAAAATTAATAATAATGGGGGGAAATAAAAGAAAAATCCAACTTGAAACTAACGTGCCAGCCCACCTGTCCGCTGAGGGAGGCTACACGACCACCATATTGTAATTTAGGTGGTGGTAAGACCCTGCCGCGAACCTCCATCATATTATTACTGATTGTCAATCCAAATTCTTGTACATAAGGATCATTATTGAAATCAGCACGTTTAACTAAATTATTAATTTCACGTTCACGATCTGGTGCCGATCTAAAGTACATACAATTAATAAATAGTTTTATTTTTTTTTGTATTGAAATAATACCTTGCTGTTGCTTTGATCATTGTTGATGTTTGCATGTCCGTTAATTTCTTTATACATCGTTGACCTGCCACAATATTACAGACTTCTAGTGGTAAGTAAGTGTGCTTATGTTCTTGACCAACCTGGAGGCATGGTAAGTGTGGATATCGTAACTTCATTTTGTACTTATCAAGGAAATATTTTGCTACTGTACATTCAACTGTTTGACCGTTATCTAATTGAAGGGGGAATCTATAATTGATTATAAACATAATTATTATTGTTATTGATATTTGGATCGTTATTTACGATTGCATTTGTGCAGGCCGTCGTGTCACATTACAAACTCGATATTTCCGTCTCATTGTACCACAATGGGTGATTTCAATCTTCAAACCTTTAATTTCTTTTGTAAATTTGACCCTTTGACTATCCGTTAACGGTTTTCTTTGTTCATTAATGTCCCGAATATCCAACACTTCACACATAAATTCGATGACGGGTTGTGCTTTGTAAAACGCCGTAGCCGATACTGTAATCAAACAATTATTATTATCTTTCGAAATAATAATCATTTCAAAAATAAATACCATCAATATTTAACATCATTTTCCATTGACTCGGCCGAACCGATTGATGGAAACCAAACCAGACCTCACGACCACCACCCAACGGATGATAATAACCTTCTGGACTACTAAAGAAACTCCGACCAACTGGTGTATAACTCATCGATGGCAAATGTCTCATAACAACATCTAAAGCTAATATAGCCTCATATGGTATTTGTCTAGTACGGCCTTCTAATGCCTCTTCAAGACCATATAAAGATACTTGAGCCACCCATTTGATCGTTACACGAAACAAACGATCTTTACCTTCACCAGGCAATGTAACTTCTAATTCTTCACGTGAATTACCAATTGGTAATGGATCACGTGTATATAAATTATTACGACCATCGAACACCGGTTTTAGACTACCGAAAATTTTACCGTACGCATGCACCATCGTTTCAATAATTTCCCTATTCACTTTCCTAGGACATTTATCCGGCTGTATACTAACATCATAATGATGGACAAAACCTCTGGGCATTGTTACTTGGAAATGATTGGCTTTTAGGCCGATTGGTCGGCCTTCGCGCCCTAAATTTGGTCGTCGTGGACATTGGAAAACTGGTGGATCTGTTGGTGGTGGGACTGTTGCAAGAGCTGTACTTGTTGAGCCTACAACAGCAACGGCTGTACTTGTTGTGCCCAATGCCGTTCCGGTCGGGGGTGCTGTCAACAAAAACAACACAACAATTAAACTTACTTGTATTAAACGAAACGGAAGAACAAATCGAATTTCACCTTCTAAAACGGGCACTATATCGATATCTTCGACAATCGGTTGTAAATTATTAGGGTCAAAAGATCTCGTGTAGGTCGCGATATTCATTATAAGATGCATTATTGATGAAAATTTCAACAAAAAAAAATTGAGAACAAACACAAGAACACAAAGGAACAGACAAACGTAAAATGAATTCTTTGAACATGAAGAACCGATATTTTTATGATATTTTCGTGATAAAATTTATCAATTTATCATTTACAAACCTTCAATTTGTAAATAAATACAACGTATTTTTAAAAGCAACACCCACACTGAAATCTAAGCAAGTCCTCCTCTGAACTTTTGCCTACTTAAATTTCTCCAATATCTCGTCTAAGAATTATTACAACCAATTAATTTGATATGATTTCAAAACAAACAAAAAAAAACCTAAAGGTTAATTAATAAATTTATGTATATAATTTGAATTAAAAATTTACCTGATAAGGGGTCCGTAAATGTGGTTTGTGAGGTTGGACTTGCTGTTTGTCGGGGTGGGCTGGTCTGCCACGATTCTGGAAAAAAGCCCATGCACTTATGCAAAAAATAAACAAAACAAAGCTATGGAAAAAATGATTTTATTGAAACAATTTAAAAATATAAATAAATAAAATATAAAAACCTATTTTGGTAAATCTCTGTCCGTTCAACATCTAATACGTTTATATTAATTCTCATCAGAATTTAGTTGAAATGTAACCATAATAATTTTACGTGGTCGATGTCAACTAGTGATAAACGAAAGTAGGTTTATTATCAAATTCGTATTGTAATGAAATAATGTTGTAAATAACGGATTGTATTTAATAAATAACACAATCTTACTATTTTAAATAGAAACATTAATAGTAGAAAAATCTGGAAACTAAAAGTGTTTCCATGTTATCAACTAAGGCACCATTTGATAAATGCGTAATATACAGTTTGTCCTTATACATCTTCACATAAAAAGCACGTTTATTTCGCAATCGTGTACAGGTGTGTCTGTACGTCGAGTGAAACGATAATACAAAAAAAAAAACCATTGCGTCTCAGGAAACAAAAACAATAAAACAAAGCTAGTATTCTAAAGATTGCAACAAGGCTCTCTGGGTCAGCAGATTGGAAAATCATGTTTATAATGGACATAAAATTCCTAGTTCAGTGTATTATTTATCGAACTGGCCAATCTAACAGAGCTGTTGTAGCTTTGATTGCCATCGTAAAGACATCATCTTAATGAAAAGTCTCTACAATCACAAGCTGAAAGAAAGACATTTTAGGACACTTAAACGGCATTTAAAGAAGTACAATTAAAGTTCAATGAACTATTACAAACGTTGATGCCATTTATTTAGTAACCGGCCATGTCCTTCTTGCACAGATTTTTCAAAGTCTGGTAAATCATTAATGTTTTTGTCATACGTATATATTATTGGACCATTAATAGATATCAAAACGATTGAATTAACAAGAAAATAATAATTGTTTACTTGACGACGGACCATTATAACGTTGCGATGTCGTTATGGAAAAATAACGGCCCACTTGGGCCCGCTGTTATCATAAACAATCTTCTTTGCAGTGATTAAAAATGTGATTATAACCTCAGGTTTTCAGATGTCAAAGAAAAAATGTTAAAAAATACAAAAATAAGGGCATAACTCCCTTGATACATTAATTACTATTAAACCTTTTTTTAGTTATTTTTAGAAATTTGTAATTGTCTTGTTGTTTCTTTTAAAGCGAATACCAAGGGAAGACAACAAAATAGTCGATACAAGAACGAAAAACAACTATGTTATAAAGCTGAAAAAGTTTCCATTGTGTATTACAGGGTGACTTGTTTCCGATGTACAAAATTCTCGAAATGAAGCGATTTTCAATCTAATCCAATACAATAAGAAATTTGTAATTATCGTAAATGATCATTTCACAAATTTGGAAATTTTTACGAGATTTATGTGACCTTAAAAAACCCACATTAAATACTACCTATTCGGAAAAGTCGTAAAAATGAAATTTATAAACATAGCCATCATAAATTATAGATTTCTTCAATTTCTAGTTGAATCTAAAGCGATTAAGTCGATGTCGTTTATATAATTCTAACTAAATATCTTATAGGCATCGAAAAATATTGTGGTTAACTAGCAAAGAATTTGGAAAACGAAAAGAACATTTAATTCTCATTAAGCTTCATGACTGCCTGGCTTTGCAACAAAAATAAATATGAGAAAAGTGACAAAAATCAGCGAAAAAAGCCCAAAAATGTACATAATTTCAAAAAGTATCTCCAATAAACGAATCTCGTTATTTATTGGGCCGAATTGTGAAGGGGCTAAGTATTCGCGAGATAAGCTCCTATTACTAACTTTAGTCGACAAAAGATGATCCTTTGATTAGACTTTATTTTTATTTGGCTACTAGAAATAGTATTGATTTAACAAATATAATATGGGTAATTTGGCCCCAAAATTGATCCAAGCTTCACAATAATGTCAAGAAACTCAAATTACTTGTAGGTATTATTCATTCGGTAACAATATTAATAATATAAAGGTGACTTATCAGTTTGCCACCGAATATTCAATTAGGCTTCCCCATTTAACACCTCCATCAGATATTTCTTAAACATCTAAATTAAGTTGTATAGACGATAATTCACCCTGTATACGAAACATTCTAGCTTATATAGATTAATGTAGGGGGTAGTTTTTTTCATTAGAAACCTACACGTTTCTTATAACAGAAATTTGATAATATTGAAACTTAAGAAATAAACGATAGAAAAAGACCAATTAAAGATAGAAACAGTATAAAAAAAAAACAAGTTAGAATCAATGATATTTCCATTCCTACATAACTGACCTAGAAAATTGAAGGTTTCGTAATAAATATAATTTATTCTATATAGTTATTAACATATGAATTATCATCAATTTAATTTTATTAGATTTTACAATAAAGAAAAACTAAAATAATACAGAGCCGGACTAAATCAATAAAGATATTGTTGGTGTGTGTGTCTATGTGAATAAGCACCAAGATGCCCAGACCTGAAAGGGAGAAAGGTCAACGAACTATCTCGTACTTGCTGTCAATGACAGCTGAAGAATCAGAAAAGAGAATAACAAAAATCTGCCTTTAACCAATAACGAAAACCACAAAAAACTATACAGCAGAAATAACAAATTATAACCGAAAAATCGTTGAAATATTCAATAATACAACAACGATTCCGAATTCCTTTTAAATTTGCCAAGTTTACTGTGATAAATTTGGAAAATTCTGTAATTATGGGAAAATTGCCGTAAATCATTATTGCAGACGTGAATTAGGTCAATTGTGAATAGGTAATAAAAGGGGGAACTGTTCTGGGGGAAAACGCATGACCTTATTCTGAAATGGCACGGGGCCTCATAGGTTAAGTCGCCCTTACCGTTGATCACAACACCATCGACGACACACAACAAAAGAAACGACAAGAAAATAATCGATTTGTTCGACAGACAAAAAACCAAATTGTTTTATTTCCAAACAAAAACATTAACGCATACACACATGCACGCATTTATATAGGATTTTCTCTAAAAGAAAAAAACGATCAAAGCATATAGACAAAAGCTAGAATTTTTTTTGTAATAAAATTCAAATATTTAAAGCTAAATTGGTTGGATCCAATCTAATTGGAACTTACGGCCTCCAGGTCCTGGGTACATCCTAAAATTAACTTATTTATATTAAAAAAAAGCACACAAGCACACTATTACACACCACTAATTCTGTACAAAAACGATCTAGCTAGTTGAGAAGATAGGCGGACATTTGCAATCCGACCAGTGACGTCATACAATTAGACAAGTCGAATGCGTTGGTGCGCATGCACTCAATCATCCCCACTATTTTCTGTTGGGTTCTTTAAAAATCAGCAGTTCTCAAACGAAATTGGTCAATTAGTGATAACGATTTTGATTTTTGCATAGAAGAAATGATCTATTTTCATAATTTGCTGTTATTAATCGATGATTTCAAAAGGAAAATTATGATTAATGGTTAAATTTGAAGAAAATGGTATTAGTTTTGCATAAAACTACTTCTAAGAAACTCATGACTCATTTATTACTAGTTAGTTGGAAATTATGTCACGCAATCATTGAAAATGTGATTTTTTTGCGATTTCCTTTAATGAAAATTAGATTAGTTCGAATATATTGTAAAAAAATCTTTCATGCGATTTATATTGCATTCTTAAGCCCCATAACACACTGATGCGGCATGCCGCTCGCGACGTGTCGCGTGCGGTTTTATTACATGCGAGAAGTGACATGTTCCAACACAGTGGCTTGGTTAATGTAAGCCGAACGACAGTTCTGTCGCGCCTAAATTTCTAGCAGCGTCAGTGGGTTGTGCTTTACTAAAATACATGCCACACGTGACAAGGTGCGAGATGTAACGCGCGGCATGCTGCGTCGGTGAGCTAAAGTCTAGACTTTTGAATCTTTTATGAAAATGGAGTGTGGATATTAATAAATTTGGTATCACAAGATCCATTGCTTGATGAATTTAGTGCAATAAAAGCGAAAGACTTTAGAGCGAAATTCTAAGAAAACTGATGAATAAAAAGCATAAATATATCTTTATTTCTCTTATTTAGTGTCTATTTTCCATATTTACCCACGACTAGTACGTTGGTTAACAGTGTCGATGACTGACAGAATCGCAGTCCTCAAAGCGACAATAACGCTGCGGAATTCCTGGAAGTCTACCTTTATCGGACTAGATGTTTGAAGCAGCGCTTTTCACCTTGGGGAACAATAGAACGATCTAAGGAGTTCCATATTGACGCTTTTTATGAAAAGCGATTATTGGAACACAGTTTTCAAGGGGTTCGTGTATTATTGTTCGATTTAAAAAGATCTGTGTAACAAAAAAAGTTTAGAAGGCCTGTTTTGAAAAAAATTGGCTTATAGCCAATAACGTTCATCATTATAGGCGTGCAACAAGTTAAGGCTTCTCCTCGTATGTTAGGGATAAGAAAGAACAATAGAATCGGTCAGATTCCTAAAAAGATAAAATTAGGTCACAATAAAAACGACCACACTATCTGTAATAGAAAGGATGATGGTGGTAGTGCGGTAAAACAGGCTTCAAAAATTTCTATTGATTAGGTATAGTTGAAAAATATGCAAAAGGTCAGTTTACGATGAAAATTACTTTTACGAAGCTTTTTGGATGCTTTTACAACATTGTTTTGAAGATTTACAGAACTGAATTTCGTCTTCATCTATCTTTAATTTTATGGTTTTAGTCAATCTTTTATCTGGCCGATTCTACTATAATTCACTAGTTTACCTCTACTAACCTAAATCACTAAATCTTAGAATATGTTGAGATAATTTGCTTGGTTTGGGTGTCTGTGCCAAAAAAAGCCTTGTTAACACCTCCTGGATGTTTAAACTGAAAAGTTTCAAGTTTTTTTTAAACTTTCTTTTAAACTACAGAGAAAATGTGAATAGAAAAATTGTAGATCAGGTCACCCCCAAAACTGCGTAGCTGCTAGTCAACCTTTGCAATATCTTCCAGGACTTTTATTGATCCGTAGGTTGCACAATTTTGTACAATTACCGAACAAAACATTTATATTTACTATTATTTTTGTTACAGTTATATTAACCTTTTTCTACGCCTCGTTTAAATGACCCTTCGATCTTTCGCTTTGCAGCCTACTATTGTTGATAAGTATACTATACTGTAATTGGTTTTTCAGTAAGGGTAAGCTTTCAACGGTAACGAAGCATGTAAACCAAAAAATCTGCCTTTTTAAAGGCCGATTCTACAAACTTTTTATTCCTACAGAAATTCTTTTCTCTTTAAGCTTCGGTATACCAAAATAGTGTGTTAAAAAACAAGTGTCAGAAGTCGACAATTATTGCACGAACGAGTCCAAGTGCAATAGGACGAGTGCAATAAACGACTTCTGACACGAGTTTTTTATACAATTTTTTCTATTTTGTACCCTTTTTTACAAAAAAAATTGCGATTTGATATTTAGGGAAATTGGTGGGAGTTGGTCTTACTGATAAAACAATTGAACATTGTTTGAATTTTTTTGATTGATGTATTAGTGGTTGTATATGTTACCATAAATTACTATGTATTTTGTTGATTTTGTTTACGATTTTTGACAGTAGTCAAAATCAATACCAACACTAGGAAAAAAAATTACTAATTTTCCATGTTCACATATGTTACACAGTAGCAAGTTTAAAAACAGCGCTATTATTGACGCGAAATAGAAAAAAAATATTGGGATAAAGTGATTGTAGAATCGGCCTTTAAAGAAGAAAATCGGGTTTAAAGATAAGTATTCTGACTCTGTATACCATACCTAGGTTGTCCCTACATAGGGCTAGGGACAAACTAGCCAAAAAAATGATCAGGCAATGGTCCGGTGTGGAAATTTTGTTTCTTAAGAATTTTTTTTTAATATAGTAGCCAAGTCCGCTTTTTTGTGCCTAAACCTTGAGCTACGAAAAGCTGCGAAGATACAAAAATATTTATGACGAAAACATCATTTTGGGGAAAAAGACTTAAGAGCCCTCAAACTAGGCAATAAAAACATAATCACCACTTATTTTGCAACTCTCATATTTAATAGGATTATTATTATAGACGAAAACCAACTCCAAACATGACATAATTATAAAACATAACATGTCAAGAAACCTTTACGCTTTATGACTTGAGCTGTTTTTGAATGTAGGTAAGTTTATTAAATCTTGTTATTTCTATCCTGAATTTGTTGTGGCCTAATTTTATTATTTTGTATATATGTTCACTCAAAATAAACAAAGTTTTGATACAAAAAAGGTCAACATTCTGTTAAGTACATGGCACTTTGAACTTACTGTTTGGCTTTGCATTCTATATAGAAATTTAGAATATTCGTAGTACCTACACAGTAATACGTATTGATCAAAAATCTTCTCAAATGTGGCATTCGTTTTTAAATAATGCACAATAACAATGTTTTTTTTTATTAGAATAATAAATCTTCAACTTTTAATCGGCACCATTGAGTAAATCTGGAATACGTTAATGAATTATATTACGGATATTCCTCTCGAATAGATTAGCAATAATTTTGATAACTTACTTTGAAGTACTTTAGAATAATCAGTAAATCAATTGACTATTTATTTATCATAAGATTGACGTACAGTAGTAATTGAAATGATTTCTATTCTTGTATTTTTTATGATTATCACAACCTCACTTAACCGACTTGATTGACACGTATGCAGCGAGAAGGAAATTGCTGTCAATTAAACGAAAATCTCAATGCTAACAATAGGAGTATCGTTTATTAACAAAATGTCAGCTCTATTTTATTGTTCTATTGTTAAGCGTATTAGTTTTTATTGTTATTAGGACGATCTTCGTCAATTGATGTTTGGATACATATACAGCTGTAATATTTCAAATAAGCTAGCGTTCATCATTTACGAGAGCAACTAAAACTAGACATTGTTGTACTTGGAGGAAATACCCTAAAAATCATTATTTACCGAATTTATTAGTTTATTATCTTATCATTCATATAATCAACAATTCTATAATTATATATGTAATTAGCCTTTGAAATGCATAACAAAAATTTTATTAATCTTTGCCTTTATCTCCTATATGATATGTTATCATCGAATCAACAATAATAGTGAGTTAGCATTTCAAAAACGTTCAATTCTGTGCGATTGAAGAAGAAAATTTAACAATTACCATTAGACGGTTGTTGCATATTTGTTGTGTGATGATTTAAATGAGAACTAACTGGATTACGATGTCCAATCAAGCTTAATGTTGTGATATCCGGTAGCAGCTGGGATATACTACCTGGCTGCATATTCTTCAATTCTGTACCAGCAGACATTGTTTTCAATCTAAAACAATAACAATCATAATAATAATAATAATACGGTAATACCCAAAAACGCGAAAATTCATTTACTTGTAGATGAAAAGTTTTATATAAAACGTTTATTTACATAACAACCTCGAATGCTAATGCGCATCTACAGATATAGTTTGAATTCAATACAATTCTCGGATTTAAGTTTAGAAATATTATTTTGATTTGAGCTGCAAAATAACATTTAATTCGAATGCAAAAGATGTAAAGTTTCGTGCGTTTCACGAACAAACTCCGTAACTGCTTCGCTTCGATTTAATATTAATGTCAATAATGATAAAAGCTTCGTAAACAAGGCAAATATAAAGCAGTAAACAAACTCAAGGATGGAAGCATCTATACAAAAGAAATACAAACACGGGTCAATATCAAGCGTATATTGCTTCATAAATCTGCACGAAATACTGTTGACTGGGAATAAGAAAAGTTAATAAATGTAGATATTTCCTATGACTCCTTCCGTTCCTATAAAAGCACGATTTGGGGATAGTATTTGTTGTAAATGTAGACTACGCTACCCATCCTAAACAAATTCTCACGCAAAACATAGAATAACAAGGAGAGGTCGCGATTTCGGAAATTAAGTTCGGAACGAGCTTTTGCAGGCTTGTAGTATAACTTTAGATTAACAACATATTAAAAAACTAAAGCGCAATAGCCAGCTAATCTTGAGAAAAAAAAAGCGTTTAAATTTTGTTGCGTCCATTTAGTATTATTAAGTTATTCTGTTAATTGCGATTTGAATTAGCTCAAGTGGTTGCGTCGTTGTATCGCGCTTGAAAAGTAGTGATTACAAAAATTATACTCGAAAGGACTTTAGAGTGCCATGAAACAAATTTTACCTATTGCAAAATACGAAAACAAAAGAATAAATAAATAGCAACCAAAAGAATAGTTCATTGACAAGCTAAAAAACGATTGTTTCGTAGCACTCTAAAGTGTTTTCGAATGTGATTTCCCTTCGAAATAGAAAATTTTCAAATAACTCTCACATTTTTGAAAATAACTATAGCAAATCATATACATTTGAAATCATATATATTTGAAATCAGAAAAAAAATAGCAATTTAATGAGCGATAAATTAAATATAGGTTCCATTTAAAAAAACATAAGTTTGTGTTATATTTCCAAAATGGTGAGAGCTAGAGAAAACCTAATTAGCTAAATAGAATCAGCTTTAAAAACTACACTATAAACTGTGGAAAAACCGTCAACTTTTTTGAAAGCCTACGAGATATAAGGCATCTTAGAAATCGCAAAAAAGTGAAAAAACGGCCATAACTCGAAAACAAAAGAACATAGCAAAAATCTAATTGCACCATCTGACTAGTCAGGAAAAAGTAGGACAGGAATGTACTATCCATTATTCTGTACGAGCTCTCCTTATAGAAGATACCCTGCAAAACCATCGAAAATGGTCCATCCTGTACATACTGATTTCTATAAATAAACGTAGGTATATAGAACACTGGCTAATGATTTATAGAAATTATAACATAAACAATATTATACTCCGTCCAAAAATTAAGTATAAAATTTCAAACAACAGAAATGCAGCTAACCCACGCAACGATAAATAGTCCCTCTATTAAGACCCCAAATTTTAAATCCTTTGTTGTATTAAACAGAAAATTGATTCGAAAAGGATTTTGCAATCTACAAAAAAATATAAAATATCGAACTTCAGGGTTAATAGTAAAAAATTACCAGCAAATATGTAAACAAATGCGTAGGGTTTTATTCAAACAGGACTACCACTATATAATGTTCTTTTTCTTTCATGGAAACATGTAAAAGTTAGGAACTTTTCACACATTAAGTTGCCTATAACCTATCATCTGCAATTTGAAATTTTATACTTAATTTTTGGACAGAGTATAGTATTATTTTCAATATAAATAATAAATTAAAGCAATCCTAACATGAAACAATATGTTCCGCTTTGAGTGAGCCTTACTGTATATCGGCACGTGAAACAACCCCTGTGGCCGTGACCTTGAGAATCAATCGATTTTGGCGCGCTCTTCACGCCGGTACTTCCCCTCTTTAATAATTAGCAAAAATGCGGAGGGAAAACACGTATCTTTGACGTTGTTTCTTTTGTTATTTAATTGATTTTCTATAAATAACACAACAATTACGACTTACAATGATTATATAAATAAATAAACGATTTCTGTATAATTCCCAACAAAGTGATTCAATAAAATAATTCCGTTCTATAAACAAATTAAAGATAAGAATAAAATCTGAGCCGACATCTTGTTAAGATTTATCAATAAACAGAGAGACAATAAAATGTTAATTTGTCATGGTCATTGGCGACCCTCAACGCTACAAGGAAAAAAAATAATTTAAGACTGATGGGTGATTTCACCCCCGTTGCGTTCAACTTTGATCGTCCTCTCTCTCTCTCTCTGCCCTTCCTTCGTTCTTTGTATATGCGTATACGTGTGCGTATGAGTGTTTATAAGCCGCAACAAATCACTGGACCATTTTTATTATTAACTTTTTTTTGTTATTTTTGAGAAAAGTAAAATTCAAGGCTATGCCGCCGGGTTAAAACAACACACTCACACATATACAATACGTGTATAAATACAAAATAGACACGTACACATAAACAAAATACTGTGGAACTATTGGGGGACTTGATATGATATGGTGAGGTGTATATACCTATATATATATATAATATTTTTCCGTATCTACGTACCTAAATGAAACAAATTAAACCATAGTTGACATACACTGAAACATACACGAAAATGCGCGCAATTGTCTATTACAACAATAACAACATTTAACTTTACATCGGATCGCTTAATTTCACTTGTTTTTAGAGTTTTCCGCCGATTTTTTTTTCCAATGTTTTTGTCTTTTGTCGCGGAGAACACTTGTTTTGGATACCTAGATGTCTGGATTCTCTAGAGCTGGTGATGGATAACTGTGCGCATGCTCTATGGTGGTTCTATCGAGGTTTACTGTTGCGTACCGCCAACGCGATTTTATTTGAAACAAAAGCCTGAAAAGCACTCTTTTTGCGGGGGACAAATTAACAAATCACCAACAAACGTACGATTGTAATGCCTGTCAACAATTCGATAAAGATATTGAGCAGTTTTAGGATAATTTCGATAAATTTGGATGGGGGGTGGAAAGTTGTGGAGGGGTGGAATGCGGACGATTAGCGTCACGATGCCCGGCGTCATCCCGCCAAAATCCCGGACGCAACTGTAAACTTGTCGAATGGTATGCAGCACGTGGTGCAACTATCCATCAAAATAACACACCAACATTAATCAATCTCAATTAGTATTCATTAAATCAACAATAATGTAAATTTATGCAGTTATCATAATTGATAACAACAATAAATCGAGAATAATAGAATGTATTTGCCGTTATGCGTATGGCCTCCACCTCCAAACAACATGCGTATTGCGTACATCCCCCTCGCTTTATTGATCGCATTTTCCTACTCACATTGACGAAGAGGGTAGTGCGACCTTGAATCTGTTGCTTAAAGTTGAGCAACTATTACGCTATTTCGCTGGATGTGCGATCAAGGTTAGGGGTTTTAGTGGCCTTGTTGCGCATGAATCTTGATTTTTTTGCGTTTACGCCAAGAGTACATCTAAAGACAGTTTTTTTTCTCCTAATTGCTATTTTATATTGGAATGAATAGTTCAACGAATAAAGCAATTTTTTGCAGTTTACGTCAAGACTCAGTCTAAAGATATTCTTTTTCTAATTGATAATTTGGTAATTAAATTGGAATAAATGGTTCAATGAATAAAGCGACAATATGAAATTTATGATTTATTCCACTTTAAAAAAAAAACGCATTTAAATATCTACATATTAGAAATGAATTGGAATCACGAAATGTTCATCTAGCATCGAAAACGATCACTGAAAATCAAATAAAAACGCTCAAATTGGAATTTTTTTGAAATTACGTTTAAAAAAGAATCTTACATCTTTTTGTTCTCTTTTTGTACATTATTCGATAACCACATTCCCGACAACGGATAGGATCTCTTGGTCTTATCTCATTCTCATTGTGGCATTCTACAATTAGAAATGATAAAATAAATAAAAATTACAATTTTCTATCAGAACTTGAAATGTTTATAGTAACATAACCTCAGATTTTTCACTTACCCCCACAAATGTACACCATCGGTGTTTTTGTAGCAGATGAATCTTTAGACGATGACGGTTCGGACATTGTATTAATTACCTAATTACGCTAATTTAAATTTCCTAAATTAATTAAAAATAAGATCACCGTGGAAAGAACCACACACGAAATTCTTCGAATTTGTCTGTCAAAACGTGATCTGTCAAACGTGCACCCAGTTCTATACATTGTTGCCAATTTGCAACTATCCACACTCGAGATCAGAATCATAGTTGGACAAATTTTACCATTTTATAGTAGAATTATTTGAAATTTACAAGAAATTGTAATGTAAAGATTCTCTAACTGCATGTCTTTTTCTCTGAGTCCTTGTGATTCAGAAACGGTCGTAAAATAACAAAGAATTTATGCATATTGTAAAGTCATTCGTACATAAAAGTTTTATAGAAATTGTTCAACTATACCAGCAGATATGTATAGTTGATTCAGGGACCAAAGTGTTCCTAGATTTGACAGATGCTCGTTAAATAAAGTACTTAGTACCAGGATTGTAAACGGGGATTGTCAAACAAATAAATCCCCAGAAATATCACTGATTCAAGGGTACCAATTTAAATTTAGGAACCTTTTGGTCGATGAATTTAGTATACTTTGTTTCACTAAGGCCCAACTTGTCTTCAGTTACAAAGCCTCGACTGAGAATTGGCTTTGTATTAATAAATTAAACTTTTTGTTACTTTTGTATAGAAAAAATCAAATTTCGAGCCCTAAATAAAATTGGTCGAACGTATAGTCACAGGACAATCAATCTTTAAAGGTACCCCTGGCATAGCAGTTTTTTTTGAAAAATCCTTAGATCTGCTGAAAGTGGTACGTATTTGGCACAGCTGCGCGTCAAAAATTGTCCAATAACATTGCGCAACAAGTTGTAAATAGAACAAAACTGATTTAAATGCCCAATAATCGGTAACAATTGATTAAATTGTTGCATTTTAACAATTTATTTATAAACAAACTCTTAAAATACTTTATTTATTTAAAATTTTATTTTCACAGATATTGGACATTATCACATGACCTGCCGAATTCGACCAATCACAATGTTGGGATTTAAGAAACGATCTACCCCCTCTCTGACACTGTACCCCTACTCTTCAAGAAATCGGTACAGAGGTCACCTTGAATCCGAAAACTTTTTATCAGAAATTTATTTGAATTTGTGTTATCAGTCGCATTGAATAACCCTTAAAAAAGTCTACAATAACAGGTGGGTCAATCTATAGAAATTTTCCGTAATATATGATATTTGAATTGTCAATAAATAGAATAAATAGAATTTACGAGAATTGTCACGTAGTCTTGTATGTCACGATTTAATTAACACTTTTTGAAGTTTTTGCCAAAAATTACAAATAATTCTATTACAGGCGGCGGTGATAGTATTTCGATTGTTTTCAAGGAAATTCGCCGAAATGGAAGAAGGAGTCCATCACAAATTTATCGAAAGGGGCGCCTATAAGGGCCGAGGGATAGCTGTATTCACCAGCGGTGGTGATTCGCAGGTAAATTATATTTACAAAAAAATAATAATTTCTAACTCTTTTACATCCCTGATTAATGTAAAGTTATGTAAATTTGATCGTAGACCCTATCTAAAATTCGATTGTTTTCCAGGGAATGAACGCAGCCGTCCGCGCCGTGGTCCGTACCGGTATTTATCTGGGTTGTAAAGTCTATTTTATCCGTGAAGGCTACCAAGGTATCTCTACATCGAATAACTCGAATATTCTATCTTAAAATACACCCCTTACAGGCATGGTTGATGGTGGTAACAATATCGTGGAGGCTACATGGTCCAGTGTTAGTTCGATTATGCATTTAGGCGGTACGGTAATTGGATCGGCTCGTTGTGCTGATTTCAGGGAACGTCAGGGACGTCTTAAAGCCGCAAAGAATTTAGTAAATTGCGGCATCACGAATTTGGTGGTGATTGGTGGTGATGGTAGTTTAACTGGTGCCGATCTGTTCCGACAAGAATGGAGTTCATTACTTGATGAATTAGTTGAGACCAAAGAAATTACGAAAGAACAACGTGACAAGTATCGCGTCTTACAAATTGCCGGTCTAGTTGGTTCAATTGATAATGATTTCTGTGGTACTGATATGACGATCGGTACCGATAGTGCTCTACACAGGTGATCAATAATTTTTATCGTTTTTCATTGAAATTATTTTCGGTTAATTTTTAGAATCATCGATGCTATTGATGCTATCAGTAGTACAGCGTATTCGCATCAACGCACATTTATCATGGAAGTTATGGGACGACATTGTGGGTATGAATCATTAAATTTTTCCATAATAATCACATCTTCGGTGTTGTCTACTATTGTTTTATTTCTGTAAAAACTTTACCACATTATAGGTATTTAGCTATTGTTTCTGCGCTTACATCAGAAGCTGATTATATGTTTGTACCGGAAGCTCCACCACCGGACGATTGGCAAAAACGTCTTTGCCATAAATTAGAACAGGTATAATGGTGGTATACGCTAATCCCGTTGGCATGTCGAGTTGCACTAATATTGATCAAATCCACCCTTTTACAAGTCATTCATTATCATAAATTCGCTTTGTAAATGGGTGAATTTGAAATGTAGATACTGTATTGTTGTACTAATTTTAAGCTAATAAGATTGTCAAGTGGTCGTATTGCTAGAATTTACTAAATTGCATGCGACTTAAAATAAAAATTGGTAGACAACACTTCAGAAAAAATGGTATTAGAAAATAGATTCAATTTAAAAAAAAATTGCCTCACATTTTTATCTAGTTATTTAGCAGTAGTGGCTGGTTTAGCATGTGAGGCTGATGCTATATTTATACCTGAAGAACCTGACGAGTTGGACTGGCAGAAACCGTTATGTGAAAAATTAGCACAGGTATAATTGTTTATACATTTTACGAAGAATAGTCTACCATTTGTGTTTTAAGAGCTTTATTTAGTCTAATTTCTATTGTAATATTTATTAATTTGTAATTTTATAATTAAATTAAAAATAGGAACGTAGTCGTGGTCAACGATTGAATATTATCATAGTAGCAGAAGGTGCAATCGATCGTAACGGTAAACCGATCACTGCTGATATGGTCAAAGATGTGATTGTAGAGAACTTGAAACAGGATACACGTGTTACTGTCTTGGGGCACGTACAGCGCGGTGGTAGTCCGTCAGCTTTCGATCGAGTTTTGGTAATTTTACAATTCTTGTTTTGTGCCCAATTATAATTATTAATTCGATTGAAGGGCTCTCGAATGGGCGCTGAAGCTGTAATGGCTCTAATGGAAGCGGATGAAAAATCCGAAGCTTGCGTTATCACACTTGAAGGTAATCAAGCGATACGTCTACCGTTGATGGATTGCGTCAAAAGAACCAAAGCTGTCTCTCAAGTATTCTTACAAATTTTTCTAATTATTTTTAATAATTATAATTAATTTCTACAAGGCTATGGCTGATAAACAATGGGAGTTAGCAGTACAATTACGTGGACGATCATTTGAACGTAATCTCGAGACTTATAAATTATTGACACGTTTGCACGCCCCGTCTGACACGAAAGTTGTAAGTTGTGTTAATTTTAATCGATTGATGTTGGTTTAATCCAAGAACTTTCAAGGTTGGTTATAGAATGGGTGTGATGTGTATTGGTGCCCCATGTTGTGGTATGAATGCAGCTGTACGTTCATTTGTACGTAACAGTATCCATTTGGGTGCTGAAGTTTTTGGTATTCAAGAAGGTATCGAAGGTCTGATTGCTGGCAATATCAAACCGATGGGATGGTCGGATGTCACCGGTTGGGTGGGTGTTGGTGGTAGTTATTTAGGTACAAAACGTACACTACCCGGTAATCGGATGGGACTTGTTGCATCTCGATTGGCTGAATTCAATATTCAAGCCTTACTCATAATTGGAGGTTTTGAGGTATTTGCGGTTACTCATTTTAATTGTTTTAAGAGTATAAGGGATTTTATTCAAATAGGCGTATCAAACTGGTTTGGAATTGGTTGAGGCTCGTTTGGATTATC
Source organism: Epicauta chinensis (assembly GCA_021725515.1). Taxonomy (NCBI): domain Eukaryota; kingdom Metazoa; phylum Arthropoda; class Insecta; order Coleoptera; family Meloidae; genus Epicauta; species Epicauta chinensis. Next base: position 397,315 of record JAEDXX010000023.1, read on the forward strand.
CAGCTTTTCAGATTCCAATTTGTGTGATACCGGCAACAATTAGTAATAATGTACCAGGAACGGAATTTTCAATTGGATGTGATACGGCATTAAATGAAATCACAGAGATTTGTGATCGTATCCGTCAATCAGCATCCGGTACAAAACGTCGTGTATTTATTGTTGAAACAATGGGTGGTTATTGTGGTTATTTGGCAACATTAGCCGGTTTAGCTGGTGGTGCTGATGCTGCCTACATCTACGAAGAGAAATACACAATTAAAGATCTACAACAGGACGTTTATCATATGGCCACAAAGATGGCTGAAGGTGTACAACGTGGTTTGATATTACGCAATGAGAAATCATCCGATAATTATGATACGGAATTTATTTATCGTCTATATTGTGAAGAAGGCAAGGGTTTGTTTAGTGCTCGAATGAACGTATTAGGCCATATGCAACAGGGTGGTTCGCCATCACCGTTCGATCGTAATTTTGCCACAAAAATGGCAACTAAAGCTTCGGAATGGTTGGTCGAACAATTGAAAACTAGTAATGTGTCTAGTCCAAGTTCTGCCTGTCTTTTGGGTATGGTTAAACGGCAATACGGTTTCACTCCACTCACCAAATTGAAAGAACATTCTAATTTCGAGTAATGTACAATTTATTTTGTCTTGCGATAGTGTTAATTCGGTTTCTTTCAGACGACGAATCCCCAAGGAGCAATGGTGGTTGAAATTGCGTCCTCTATTGCGTATTCTAGCCAAACATGAAGCCGCCTACGAAGAGGAAGGCATGTATATGACCGTTGAAGATCGTTATAGTACTTCAGAGTAGACAATAACCACAATTGAGGAAAAAAATAATACAAATTTTAGTATTTTACATTAGTCCAATTTTGAGAAAGAACCAAATGGTTATACGTAAAATTCTCTATAATTAATTTATTTTATTTAATTTCTATTAGACGTGTTATAAAATTTTATCGAGCGTATTATACACTTTAGTCGTTTTTAAAATTGTAATCGATATTAAAATTAAATTATTCAATAATAGTGTTACTTTTATCAATATTTGTTGTATCGAAGTAGATGGCGGACGTCACTGGATAGTTTTGAAAAAGGCGCGTTTGTAGAGTGGATATAGAGATTTTTAGTTTCAGTTGTTGGTATGATGCAATGTCGAGTTCGTTTGTAAATCGCAACGAACGCGCATTGGCTCGAGTATATACCGAAATACTCGTATTGAATGAAACATTGAAAAATCAAGGGCTAATTAGTTTTTAGTAGTAGAAAATGGGATAGTAAAAACATAATTTTCAATGTATATATGTCGAATTTTAGCGCTAGTCTTGTATTGGGTTAAAAATATTAAACGCTATATCAAAATATTTGGTGCTCGAAATGTTCGAGCCAGCGCTCGACCACTGTTCGAGTGTTTTGTAAAATACGTTGCGTTGTTTGCTTTTTGACATTTGACAGCGTCTGTCAGTGCATCGAAATGCGGAAGATACAAACAGAAAAATGAGGTCATTTCGTTAAAATTTTAAATAAAAACGCCGCCTTAATTTCTGGAAAAATGGTCGAAAAATCGTACGTTTCCTGTATTAAAATCAACGGAATTCCAATAATTCCGCCACTGGTGAGTGCTGATAGATATTTCTGCAACAGTATATGAAAAGTTATGTTGCAGTTAACACCGGATCTGCGACGGGAGTGCAGGGAGTTCCGTGAAAAAGCTGTGGCATTGGAACGAAAATTGATGCGACAACAAATCTTCAAAGAGTGCATGGATAATCTACAGAATCTACAACAACGTACGCGGCGCTTATCAGAACCGAAAACGCTAGAAATGCAGATGACTGTCGATGAGTTTAAAGTTGCTACCGATAACAGTCTGGAGGTAAATCGAAAGAAAACACCGAATCTGACACGCGAAACCGTTGAAGTTTCCGAATATGTATCCAGTGAACGAATTAATAATGATTCTAATACACAAGAGACTGTTTTAGATAAACCGAAATTAGTACGAAGTGCTTCTTACACATTAGATCGCCCCAGTCCGATACTATTAGCACATCTCGAGAAAGAGGCGAAAAAGTGTAGTGATGCAGTTGTAGAGAAAACGAATCACAGCAACGAGACTAGTTTAGAATTTTCAAGTATATCACCGGAAACAGTAATTAATAGTAATGTTCAATTGAGCGAACCACCAAAACCGAGTTATGTAGTTGAGACTGATATTAAAGTAGAGCAGATCAAAGTGACCGCACCAGTAGCCCAAAAATCACCTGTTAAAACCGCACCGGCCACTGCTAAAGACACGAATATTGATCCAATTTTGAAGGATATTCTAGCAACATTCCCACCGGACAGTATTCCAAAAATAATGGAAGTTCTCAATCGACAGAACGCCGAACAGATAAAACACTCTAAGAGTTATGAAGATTTGAAACGGAATCGTGAGAGTTTCACTGAAAGTGAACCGAAAACGAACCTCTCGATATCATCGAGTCAATCATTATATTATTCTGTAACGAGTGACAATACAATAACGCCTGTACCAGATATTGCCCACGATTATAATACCGTAAATTTGAAGAATATCAGAAATACAAAAAGACGATTAGTTTATCATAACGAGGACGATCGACAACGGGCCGCTACACGAATCCAAGCAGCTGTACGTGGTTATCTTGTACGTAGATTAATCAAAACGGAGAAAGTCCAAATCCTGATCGAGACAATTAAAGATGCCTTATTGTGTGCTATCCAATTACATAATACTGGAGTTATTGATCAATCCGATATCGAGCTGCACCGCCGCCTATTACAGCAGGTACGTGATTAATTAATTAACCAATTAATTCGAGAATTAGTGGCTTTTTCTTGTTTAAAAATAGATCTCAGCCGCTTGTTATGCTTTCCATGACATTTTCTTTGTGTTATCGATAAAAGAACAAATGTCGATTATAGCGACCGATCGACAACGGTTGATTGAGAAGGCGAAACGTCCGCTGTCTAGAAATTCACGTTTATCACAACCATCGCCCAGACAAATACTGATAAAATCGACTAAAATTTAAGTATCAAACAAAGTGGCTTAAAATCAAAATTACCATTATTTAATATATATATTTTATTACTATATTTCTTATATATAACAATAGGATGTTTCTAAATAAAGATTTGATTATTTGTAATTTGAAATGATTATTTACATACAAGTATTTCAACTATTTATCATCATAATTATATCAACATTTACAATTAATTACAGACAATTCGTACCACTTGATCCAGCAGTAGCGCAGCAACTACAAAAAAACAATCACGATACTAGCAGTTTTCCTCTTTGTTTTCGATTTCAGGAAATCTGTAACAGTTCTTTTGTCAATTATTGAAGGCACATAATTCATATTTTCCCATAAACTTAAAATAACAATAACAACAAAATGTGAAGCATTTAGAAAAAAATTATAGATAGATTAGAAGAAAAAAAAAACAAACAGCAACTCTATAAATATATCCAGGCCAAATATAAAACTACATCTATTGATATTATTGGAATTTTGTTTAAATATTTTACGACTACGATAAGAATAAATTAGTGGTTGACTTTAAAACAGTCTTATCTAATTATTTATATATGTATATAAAAAGAACAAATAATAATGGAAAATAGTAACAAAACAAAATAAAATTACGTAGATGTGGTGATGCGAAATACAGGTCCTATTCGAAGGAAAACTCGTCGTAGAATTGATCTCAATTCAGCTTTTAAATCGAAACAGACTATCTCACAGAGAAGGGGATAATATCGAGATACGTGGACAGCGAACTGCAATCAAATTAAACAAATTATTGGCATTACTGAAGGTGAAAAGTCTTGTCTGTGTGGACTAATGCGACTAAAATCCGGTTATTTTGCAAAAAAAATCCGGAATTTATATGATTTTAGCGACGTAATTGAATAAAAAAGGCTATCTTTCTTCTGAATATCTAAGCGTTTTGAAAAGAAATCTCTTACAAAGGCGTTGTAAGCCAATTTCCCGGAAAGTGTCTAGAAATAAGAAATCCGTAGAAGAATCAATAAAGTATCTTCTACAATTCGCGTAAATTCTATTTGGTTACACTCGTTAGTTGCTGAGAAAAATGTTTAAAATGGATCAAAAGTTGGCTTTGGTCGTCCGGAAGAACTTTTAGTTTTTCCCACAAATAAATTCATGCAGTTCTTTACCGATTGAATATCATTTTCGATTATTTTTGTAAGGAGGTTCAGCGAACCGACTATACATTTTCATTTTCCCCTGTTTTTCAGAGAATGGCACCAATTAGGAAAACAAAAAGAAGCGCAAAAATCTGATTTTAATTGGTTTTTGTTTTCTTAATTATCACAATTGTCTGAAACGCTTTAAAAATATTTTCAGTTTTTAGATTTTTTATTAGACACGAAACGGATATCCGGCCGGACCGAACAGTATTTCATTATCCGGCCAGTTGCGGGTTTATTGATGACGTTATCTGACAAAAGTACATTGCGAGTTATTACTGAAAACAACTGAAATTCATCTATAAATTATAAATTAATAAAGATTAATAATTATAGTGTATTTCATTCAATTTTTCCGTCTGAAGGCGTATCATGCGAGTGGTTGTCTTGAGATACCTGCAAATCTCACGTTTGCCGGATAATAAGCCTGAAATACACTATAATTTTACTTTAACCATCTCTTATGGCTTTTATTCCTTTTCCGGTTGATTTCTACAATTATCACAGATTATTAAAAAGTCTATCCGGCCGGATACTAACATGCTATCCGGTGTACAGCCGAATACCGGATACTTACAACTATCCATCATTATAGAACTTTTCGTGTAATTAAGCCGTCAAGGCTTGAATGAAAAAGGCAAAGACTTATGTAAACCGAAAGTATCTCCTATCGCTCATGGAAATTTCTTATGAAATGCACTATAATTTTCATGCATTATCCAGGAAATTTTGCTTAAAATTGCAATGTAAATTGTCTTGAAAACGTATGGAAATATTTACAATAGAAAAAAACAATTAGAACGTGGACATTAATCGCATTATTCAAAATTTTTACAGACAAGACTTTTATCTTTAATGGCAAAAAAACAATGAAATTTACCCTGTCATCTGGCATCTTGAGTAACCGCGTCAACACCAACAACAACAGCATGGTCCATTCCTCCCGATGCGCTTCGCTTTGCAATTTCAAAAAATAATCCAAAGCCTCCTGACAAACACCAATCAATTTCGTCTCAATCACCGTCCAATGTTCCTGTCGATTCTCATCACAATACATTTTAAATAATATCCTTAACGAACATGCTAAACTCTGTGTTTCTTGTTTTAATAGATTCGGTTTAACTGAACCACGATAACCGGCCTTCCACAATAAATTCCGTTGTTCATGATTCAAATTGAATATTTTAGCAAAACGATGCGATTGTAATAAACAATCAGTTAATTGTAATAGATGTGGTGAACTTAATAATTGATACATTCCTTGTTCTTCACGTTGAAATTCGGTCATACTACCATTACCGGTCATATCGGCAGCGGCTAATGCTAACGTTTCAGCATCCTCTTTACGTGATGTAGCCGGATAGAAGACGATATTATCGATGGTTTGTATCAATTCCAATTGGACGGCACTCTTTATTGCTAAACTATTAAATAGTTGGGCATCTGTACTATTCTTTTCATAACTGATTGAGGTTTTCTTTAAAATTCCTTTAACATCACCATTCTGTTCGATCACAGCCGTTGTCTTCATCGATTCCGGTTTCCATGATAATAAAGCTGTTGGTACGGTTGAATCGAAAATATCCAACATACATTTACATGTTTTATCCCAAGTGGTTTGATCGAATTTATGTCCATTGGAATTAACTAGATTCTCAAGACAATTTGTACCGGATCTGGCTAATTGTTCGTTATCTTGTTGGACACACCAATGCAACTGTGAGTACAATTCTTCCAATAATAACGGACCCAAAACATCGAAATATTGCGTAAAAACATCCACAATTGCATACAGGGCATGATTACAAGTCGTCGTCATCCATTCAGCTTTCTCGGTGTGTTGTTCAGGTAATTTCATATTATCGAAGATGCGGAATAAGATCTTGAACAGATCCTTCCACCAATGACTACTGAACGTGTCGCCGTACGTTTTGATGATTTCAAATAAAACTGTTAATGCACGCGTACGTACATCTAATTTACAACGATTGACAACGCACGATAGAGAGAATAACAACGGGAACCAGCCACGTACCCAAATTCGATCATCTTCAGCAACGGTAACGTCCGTTTCCATACCGGCGTGTTCAGCGAATAGATGCGGTGATGCACTGATACTGTAAGCACACGAACGTACTAAACGTATCGCTTCCATTGAAGTATCCAAAAAACGTGCATTACACGCAAATTCTGATAGACATTTCACAGCATCTTGGAATGAATCAATCATCGATGCGAACTGTTTCTCATACAATTCCGTGATAATTTTACCAGTTGTTTGGAAGGCTAATTCAACAATACTCTCCTCTTGATCACTGGCCGCTAAATGGAATACACTAAAGATATTCTTCCAACCGGATTTAATATTACTGGCTTGTGAATTTACCATTTGTGCAACACACCTAACTACCATATCACGTATTGTTGGTGATACATTCTTTTTCATAATATGTTCAAATGGTCGCAGGAAATCCTTTTGGAAACGGAAATTCGAAAATTCACCTTTTTCAATAAATTTCATCGATAATTGTCGTAGACTATCAACGGCAAAGAAACACACTTCTTCATTTGCACTACAACCAACAGTATTGAAATGTTCACCCAATACTTGCCAGATTCGCGACCATTGTAAACGGATCCGTCCCATATTATAATAGGAGATTTCCACGAGTTTTTGTAATGAAAACATGCGCGGATGGCCGGGATGTGCCAATTCCTCCAATGATACCTGACATAAAGCTTTAACAAAATCAACAATTGCATCACCATCTAAACGTGTCGAACCGGTGAATATTCGATCAACGGCCACAACAACACTCTGTGAACTCGTCTGGCCGATATGCTCTTTCGAACTCAAATCGGTTGGTTTGTGACTGAGAAATTCCGGCCGTACACCAGTACCAATCAATTGTGCCAATTCCAATTGTGATATACATTTTAAAATATCCAACCAACTACTACCTAAATAATTACCATCAGTATGCGCGACCATTATCAATGTTTTTATTGTATCGATATTTTTCGCTTTCATATCCGTTATTGGATAATTTGTTGTTAATAATGTGAATCTAGCTAGAGCTTGTACGTAAGCGTCACGTTCTAGTGTCATATGGAAAATACAAGCGACACGTATAGCACACCGGATACCATCCAAACATAAACTTGCAACGTCCGGATCGTCGCAATCTTGTAAACCGACACTGAAAGCGGCCAAAAATGATGTCCAAGCCATTTTAAACATCGGCCGAACGTGTTCTAAATGTTTAGCTAATGTGAATGGTGCTTGAACGTGCGATACTGATTCCATTAGATTTTTTGCCGCTGTTGAAATCGCTTCCATTTCCATATTGAATAGAATCTTCCGTTTCTTCTCACTGTTCGTCTGTTGTTTACCCGGTTTATTCACCGTATTCTTCATTTTTATCTCATGTCCAGCAATTTCATCGTAGATCTGCGATAAATACTCTTCTGGCACATCTTTACTATCCGTATTGCCACGATTTATTTTAATATACTCTTCTTTCGTCATCTTATTTTTAACTTGTGGCGAATGTAGATCGGTGGTTAGCATAATTATTGAAAAACCGAGTACATAAGCCGTATCGGCACTAGCAAATAATCCATTATTTGGATTACATTCACAATAACGACTGGCGAATTTCTCCATTAATCGATCGATCTTTTGGGCTTCGCCAGGTAAACGAAAACCATCTAAAAAATAACGTAGAGCCGCTACAAAATCCATATTAGTAAAATCCATTTGGTCGACATAAGCATACATGACTTCTTTACACAATTCCTCATTATCACCCAAAAAATCCCCAATAAACGTCTTATCTAAACGATCATCATTATGTAGAAATTTCGCAATATCATTATAATCGTTACTCAATAAATTGTGTTCTTGTAGAAATGCGATACCTTTACGTGGCTTACGATTGAATGTTTCAATACCGGTCTCCCAGACTTCTTTTTGTTGTTTCAAAACTTCTAATTGTTCTGGTGAATCTAAGATTTCTTTATTGTTACTATTTGATGAACAATCACTAGAATGTAGACTAGCCGTTGAACCACCATGTGATTTCAATGATACATTATCACCCTCTTTTGGTGGTGGATTCTCACCAACTGTTGATTGTAAATTCGGATTAACATATAAATCTTTACTCCATTCAACCATACATTTTAATATTGATACTAAACATTCTAAACCGAGAATTTTCATTGCCCGTTCCTGATTCGGTGATGCACCCAATTCGATACTGTGCCGTCCTTGGGCAACTTTAAATAAATCATTAACTAAACGTTCAAATAAATTAGCAGCTGATAGATCACAATCGTAATTCACATAAATATCAACAACACTTTGTGCATCACCACAGATACGTGTTAATGCCTGTATAACCATCCATTTATGTTCGAATGATGAATTTGTTGTTTCTAATATATTTAAAAAGATCTCCTTAAAGAACACTTCGATTTGCATCTTTAGATGCATCTTAAAATTCGATAATAACGCCAAAAATATTGCCAACGACAATTCGAATACTTTCGGTATTGAACTGACACCGTTCTTTGATAGTGCCACACATAAATATTGTTTGATAGCAGTGATGAACATTTCATTTGAACGGAAAACAGGACCGGCGTTCTGTAATATCGATAATAATAATTGTAACGATAGAATCTTTGAACGTAATTCGTGTGATTTAGGATCGGGCGTACCGTCCGGTAGCGGTTTCATTGATAATTTACATAGAGCCCGAAATACTAGAAAGGCGTCCTTTTGTAGGACATGCGTGAATTTTGCTGTAACCGCCGTATCGTTTTCGCTATGCGTATCCATACTGTCCTGTGAAGGAATTCGAAGAATTGTTGAATTTCCATCGTAATTCCGCCGGTTCTCCACTTCAACTAAAACATCATCAATTAAATTATCGACAATTTCGGTAACAATCTCAACACTATTTTCGCTAATTTCAATCGTTTTATCGTCGATCTCTCTAGCGCTGTCATGGTTGGACATTTCGGAAAATTCCGAACGTGTCGATTTCATTGATTTCGTATCATGATTAATCGATTGTATGTGTTGTATTTCACTTTCTAAAGCTTGATTCTCCATTCGTGTAAAGATCACATTCAACATTTGCGTTAATGTGGCAATTGCTGTTGTTTGATTGATAAGATTCTTACTGGCTAGAAAGATATTGTAACAAGTCCGTACGGCCAATAGGATTGTGCCTTCGTGGACTTCAACATGTTGGCTTGTCACCACAGTTAGTAGAGCTTTGATTATTTGCAATTGGACACCTGAAATGTGCGATTAATTCGATTTGTAAAATCAGCGCAGAAAACTGTACCTTCATCGGTTTGTGGTCCAGTGAAACAAGCACAAATCGTCTCTACGATCCGATCGATCAACAATTTCCCTGGCGTTGTCGAATCGGGCACATTTGCCGTCAAATGGCCGTAAGCTATCAATTTCTGCAAACAATCCAATGCCGTTACGACAATCCGCGCCGATTTACTCTGACACGCTAGTTCGAATGGTAGGAAATACTTTTCCGTCGTTAAAGCATTAACTTGTCCACTTTTCGGTATCGGCAAGGCGTGGGAGATTTTCTCGCCTTCATCAGCACTACCATTACCACCACCACCACCGCCACCGTCATCGGTATCTTTCAATTCTTTCCTAATATCCTCTGCAATTATACAGCGATTAGTTACATGGTCGAAATTGGGGATCTATTACCTAATGCCGCTTCACAAGCACGTTTCAGTTGCGAATGATGCGAACGTTTGATCTCTTTATCGTTTAGAATTTTCTCTAATGCCCTTAATATAAACATCTCTTTGGTTTTCGTATTCGATTGATACATCGTTAATCCAACCAACCGCAGCAGAAATTGGTATTGTTGTGTGTACAGGTCAATTCAAGAAGCCCTTCGATTTATCCAACGAAGGGATCATTGTTAATGACGTGTAGAAGTCGTGAATATTGAACGGACATTTATCGGTACAACAACGAACACAACAATTGTTTATTGATCGAATTTAAACACTTTAATCGATTTGAATCGCTTAGAAAACACTCGAATTTGATAAAATTCAACAATTTTGTACACAATTTACGAAATATTGGTCGTCTTTAAATGTTTATGCCTACCAAAAAGCTGTCAGGTTGACATGACATGTCATTTGACAGGCGTCAAAATTTTGACAGACACTAAATCCAGGAAGCTAATCAGTCAAATTCCACTAAAGTTAACAATATTTTAAACAAATTTAACTATAATTCTGTTATTTAAACCGAATTAAAAATCACGATAAAAGATTGTTTAATTTTTGGTTATTATTTAGTGATTATTGGATATAAATTAGGTTGCGGATTAGTATTTTTTCAATTTTAATGATGGCTAGCTTGTGACAGTTTCGTTCAATTGAAGTGAGGTTAGGATTTTGCAAAATATCGGCGGTCTTCCGTGATTGATGAATTGGTCAAGTAGTATGTCGATTTAATTAATTACCACACATAATTCAGTTGTTTGATTAATTGCAATAATGGCAGAAAAATTGGAAGATTTAAATCTACCAAATGCGACCGTATTAAAGATAATCAAAGACGCAATTCCCGATAATGTGATTGTTGGAAAAGATGCACGGTGTGCCCTATCGAAGGCAGCCTCGGTTTTCGTGCTGTATTTAACCTCACAGGCCACAAAAGAGGCGCAGAAGAACGAACGGAAAACATTAACCGGACAGGATGTGATAACGGCATTAGAAGAATTAGAGTTTGAGGAGTTCGTTGAACCTTTACAGGGTTTTCTGAAAGGTACGCAATTGAATTGGTGTAATTCCGGTAGTAATTGTGGTCAATTTGCAGATTTTAAGGCGGCGAAGCAGAAGAAGGCGGCGGAGAAGAAGAAGGCCGTAGTGGAAGAAGAGGAAGATGCGGAGATTGTTGAAGAGGAGTCGATCGAAGAGGAGGAACACGAATAACACCAACTTATTTACCATAATATATTTATAATAATAATCGTAATAATAAAGAGTAAGTTTTATTAAAAATATTCAAATAACATGCGACTAGATTGTGTGCGTTTATCAAATTTAAGGCCACACACAATTTTATGTTTAAAAAAAACCACCCGAATAGATGAAATGTAGAAAAAGCTAAACTTTGCAAACTTTTCAACAATATCGACAGTAACGGCAGTTGAATATTGATGACATCGAAATTATGCAGCAATCACACGAATTTTATGTTCAATATTGCTTCGACAGAGTGGACATTCATCGACGCTCGTCGAACATGTTGGACAACAACAGAGATGTCCGCATGGCACATAAATAATCTCACACTAACAACAAATCAATAATAATAATAATAATTGTAGATATTCGCATAATTACCAGATTATCCAAACAGATCACACATTCACTGGTGGCGATTGTGTGTTGTTCCGGTGGAGGTGCACTGGCCTCCTCTAACGGTATCACAGGTGCTGTGGCTACATAAGGCATTTGTAAAGATTTCTCTTTTTTATACATTTGGAATGCATCAAGTATATGTAAACGGTCCACTCTACTAACAACACCGGCTTTAAGCAGATCATCTTCACTTATATTCTCAACATCACCTAAAAAATTATTAATTAATTAACTGCGAAATTAGAAAAATTCGTTTTGATTACATTGCGATTGCGTTAATTTCGCCAAAAATGGTAAACAATTAATTACACCGTTAATTAATAGAGCCTGTGCTAGAGCGGGATCGATATTCCTTTGAGCTTCAGATAAACCTTCCGGTAGCCTATTGAAATAGATTAATTATAAGCGGAAATATTCATTCAAAAAGCGTACTTGTCTAATAATCTTTGGTATTGACGCAACCAGAAATCGTCCGCTATATCGTTACTTTCTTCGACTCGTTGTAAAGTCGACAGTAATTGTGCACGTCGTTCGCGTTGTTGGTGCAATAAATCCATCAATAATAACGACAAATTGAACCGTTTCTGATTCAAATCACTCTAACAATCACAATAATATAAAAAAATTAAAATAATACGGGATTATTACCAAATGTTGATCGATCTCTAATTTCTTTTTATCGATTTCTATATGCGTTAAAGCCGCTAATTGAGCCTCAACTAATCGTACTTGTTGTATTAAGCCCCAACTGCGAGCATCGCCACGTTCTAACAACGTACAAACGGCTGCCTTCTGTAAATCACTATCTAATAATAATTTCGAGATCATTTCGGCTTTGTGCAAATCTTGATCTTGTAAGAATTCAGCTAGTCGCTCGTGCGACTCCATTTCTCTACAAATAAATCATGTATAATTTGATAATAAAAATATGTCTAATTGTACTGTTCTAAGATGCTGCGTGAGATCTCTAAACGATCCTCGTGTAATCGTTGAAATTTACACGTTTCTTGTTGTAGAATGATTTGCATGTCAGCTAGAATTTCATTTGTACGTAATGTTTCATTGTATTTACATGCGGCAGCAATTAAACGTTCCTCTTCATTCTTTTCCTGTTCTAATAGTTGTGCTAATGGTTCCCTGGAGGATTGTAGTAATTGTTTGATTGTCACATCAGCATTTTGTTCCGCTTCTTGGATTTGTTCGATCAATTGGAAACGTTCCATTTCTTTAATTTGTTGTATCTTTGATACTTCCTTATCGATGCGGTGTTGTTGTTCGGTAATGTCCGCCAAGAGCTGCAATTTTTCAAATTTTTAACAAATATTTCTGAATAATAAATTGGGGAACTCTCTCGGTCGATTCATTAGATTACTCAAAGCGTTTATTCAAGAAATTAGCAAATTAAGGGGCACTAAAGAAAATTTGCTAGAGTTTCGGACAATCTTGGGGTGGCTCTGAGCACTGCAATAAATTTTTGGAGACAGAGTAGGAAATTTACTCGCCTAAGGTGGCCGTAAGGTTCCTGATTCAAATAAAAAGAAAATGTAAAGAGGCAGTCTTTGGAGCGGAAAGAATGCACGAAAGACCAGAAAACGATCGACTTACTTTTTTTCTGTTCAATTTCTGCGCTGTTGCTAACTCGAATTCTTGTTTTTGCAATTCCTCGTTGGCTTTCTCTAATTCTAGAAATTCTTGCAATTTTTGCCTCTAAAATTTCACACAATCATTAATTTTGATTAATAAAAAATTAAGAGAATTCAGAAAGAATATTGTTTCTATAGTCGAAGAAGGGACTTGAGAGATTAAAGTCAAATTAATAAATTTAGGCCACAATAGATATACTTGTGATGAAACGTGATTTTTTTACAAATAAATCTACTTTTGGACTACACCAAATCTATTTGATTAGTCTGACTGCAATCTTCTAAGTTCGTTCTGGACTATACTTTAGAAAATCAATAAACAGTGTAATCATTTCAAGCAGTGTCTCTCAACCAGTCCGGTACCAGACCACCGCTTGGCCTCTATGTTTTTCTAGAGTTTTACTTTAACAAAAGGTTGAGAAGCACTGATCTGGAAAAAACTATAAAACCACTTTCAATCGTGTACTTTTTGTGTAAATTGTGTCCTAAGTAAAAAAAAGCAAAATGATTCAATCGAATAGAAAAACATGCAAAAGCGTGAAATATGATTCAAATAATAAAAATACCAAAATAATTAATAAAATAAATAAAAGAATGATAAAATAAACATGCCTTAATATTTTCTAACGTCCTTATTTTCGCCTAGAAACAAATAAAAGAGAAACTTATTAGAAATCTATAAGATTAATGGAATTATCGTTATGACTCCTCATCTAGCAACATATTTTAAATTATTTTACATAGATTTTCCAACGACCCACAACAACACGATTACCTCAAACTCAACGTATTCATGATCGTTACTATCCGATGAATTATCGTTAGTCTCATCTTCTTGTGGCGCATAATCCATACCAACATCTAATTTCGGGGAAAATACACATTAATAAATCGATTAACACAAACATGATAATCTACCGGTGCAAATATATTGGATTATAGCCTCAGCGCCCTGTACACTGATCTCTTTTGGTGGATAAACGAAATTGTCTAAATCCAACTGGATTTCGTGTAATTTCTGCAGTTTACACATACTTTTCGGTAATTGCTTCAAATGCGTGTTGCCGTGCACACTCAACGATTTTAATTCTTTTAATTCGCCGAAATCCTCGGGTAGATTCTTTAGCGAATTGTGGGCCACATTCAAAACCTTCAAATTACTCAATTGACAAATCGTTATCGGTAATTTCTTCAAATTATTATGGTGTAAATAGAGTTCCTGTAATTATCACAATTGTGAGTATTTAGAATAAATGCGTGATTCGTTGGGAATACCCTTAAATTCTTTAGAAAACCGATTTCTTCCGGTAGATGCGTAAAATTGTTCTCGTGTAAATCCAGCACTTTAATCAAATGTAAATCTTTCAAATTACCACCGCCCGATAATGACGATAAACAGTTCTGATGAAGCAATAGGACTTCTTTTAGAAACACTTTACATAACGAGTAGATACCTTGCGGGACCTGCCTCAATCCACAATCAGCTAAATCAAAGATTGGTTCCGGTGTTTCGCGAGCCTTAAATTAGTTATTTTAAACAAAAAAACGATTAAACAAATTGCGGCAACTTACTAAGTAGAGTTTATGCTCTAATTTCGTTTTGTTTTCGTGTTTGTTGCGTCGAAACATTGCTTGTAAAATTCTATGTTAGAAACATGGACGAGAGTTAAGAGGTAAAATGAATGCTTTAAAGGCACTATGATTAATTTAAATATTGATTAATTGTTAGTTTAATTCACTGGAACATTACATCAGTTCAAGTGAGTGTAGGAGTTGTCGACGATTATGGATTTTTCCGATTCAATCGTTGAATCACTCGCAGGATTGTTGTGATCCTGCAACTGTCAAATTTTGATTTGAGGTTATGCTGATCGAACGCGCAACAGTGGCGGGTACGAGCGAATAACGCACACTCTCAAATATGCAACACTGCAACAAACAATTAAAGACAACAAAAATTTTTGTTAGAAAACACGTCAAATTAGCGAAATAAATTAGATTTTATTGTTTTCGAATTATTATTAGTGTTGATGGGAATTGGTCGAAATATAACGCACACGCTCGAGGCCTGTTCAAATCGGCTTAGTCACGGTATCTAGTAACTTTTATCCATATTGTTGGTCACGGAGTATAGATATAGGAGTCCGAACGGTATAGGCTTTTTCACGATATTTATGTACATAAAAATGAACCCAGAGAATAGTACATTTTTCTGTCACTCGCGGCGCTAAGATCCGTAGCGTACTGATAGTGGTCGCGATAGTGGTGGTTATAGTGGTCGCCTGGACTTAGTAAATTTCGACTTATAAGCCAAATTACTTTATGGTTGAGGTGCACAAAGAAAATTTTCTACCGTAATTTCTATGAATAGCAATTTTGTCCGCATCTGGTATGAGTTGTAAATTATCCGTTGCTATTCATGTAAATTACGGTAGAAAATTTTCTTTGTGCACCCCAACCATATGGCTTATAAGTCGAAATTTACTAAGTCCAGGCGATCACTATATCGTCCTTAACGAGAATAACGAGTACTCTGCCGATCGTAGCGCGCTCTGCCGGCAAAAGTTTTGTCCCTAAATTCGTGCCATAATTTTAACATTACGTTCGGACTCCTATATCTATACTCCGTGGGCTTAGTGTTCGTGGATGTATAGTCGGACAAATTATCTAGCGATCTCATGGGGTAATTGCTTCTTAATACATAAAATGATAAACTAGACAATCAAGGATAAATAAAACTCGGATTACGTAAAATGTCGAGACATCCTGTATTTTTTTTGTCTTTTTAACAATATCTCCACCACTAAATATAGGGCACAACACAAACTTATGACATACAAGAGAATATTTTTTTATCTTGATCTGTTTTTTTTTGAAATCTACAAATTACTCATATATTATGGATATAAATACATCTCCCTGTTAGTTTTTTTTTTCAAAATATTTTCCAAATCATTTTTATTTACAAATGCCAAACTTCCAATTAAGAATTAGAAAAAAATATATAGAGAACGTGAATATATGAAGGAATATTTCCATCTACTTTAATAGAAAATAATAGAAAAATATAAGCAAACCAGAGAAATCCCAACATTAGCCAAACTATCGTTTACTGTATTTAACGAAATCTTTAAATGCCGCTTGAATTTCTTCATCCATTTCTGGCTCTGGATCGCACAGTTCGTCTGGATCGGACGTGTCCCTGTTTAAATACATTTCGTTAGACGTTTGGAAATTGTACATAGAGACCCATTTTCTATGGTATCCTTTAAGGAGAATTCATACAAAAAAACATTTCTGGATAGTGATGTGTAATTAGATTTTTGATGTATTCTTTCACTGTTTTGAATACAGCTCGTGTTTCTAGTGTAGCTTTTTTAAAATTAAAGTCCCAAGAACGTATTCAGCGTCAAATATAAGGCGAATCTAGGGCTCCAAGTGTCTTGTAACTACTTCGTGCATCCCAACAACTACCTGCGCAAGAATGTTTTCGATACACGAAATCCGAATTTTTAATCTCGTCAATTTCAAAATGAAAAACAATTGGGTGGAATTTTCTCTATTTCCTGATTAGCTAGAACGTCTGTGAAGCCCTGGATACTCCTTATATTTGACGCTGAACACGTTCTTGAGATTTCCATTTTTGTTGCTTCATGGCCAATGGGAGATCTTGACTGCCGGCCAAATTTAGAAAAAACACCCTGTATCCGCGGTGTTTACAAAAGGTTGCAACATAGTTTATCTACAAATTTTTGGGATAAAAATAGGACAACTTATATGTTTCCAAAATCGTCTCGTGCTGAGGAGGAAAAAAAATAGAATTTGTTCAAGATTTGTAATTTTTGTCAGTGTAAATATGTTAAATAAGAAAACTGGATTCCAAATTAAATATTCTGACTCACTAGATTATATCTGGAGTCTTTCAACAAAACAAAGCCTAGATTATCAGATCTACCTTGAAAGCTATCAGCAATTGCAAAGGCACAAAAAATGTTGCTGACGAAGATATCTTTCTGGGGAGCAAATCGAGAACTCTCAGTATAGACAGTAAAAAGTTATCAATAAGTGTTGCCAACCTCGGTTGGAATTTACTATTGGAAGATGAAAACTATCTCCCAACGTGATTTATCGTCACAAGACAAAGACCGAATGAGACGATTTACTATGCCAAAATCACTTGGAGACACGCTGTATTTTTGGAAATGAGTTTGTGTTATGTCTGAGAAGCGGTGAAATTCAGACAAAATTGCACTAGAAGCAGTTTTTTCCAAAGTGTAGGGAATTTCGAGCACCTTCAAAATATTGCCGAAAACAAGAGATTGTATCAAAAATCTATCATTTTTGATTGCACGAAAACAGCACGGAAATGTGCAGTTTTATGAACTCTCCTTCGATACTATAGAAACTGGGCTATTCTGTAAATTATTGATGATTACGTGAAATATTCCTCAGCTGAATTCATGTTACCGGCCAAAAATTCCGTTTCTTCTTTAGTTAACTGTGAACCATCACTAGCATAGAAGACTGTATTTGAATGATCCGACCAATACGAGTTGTCTGGTTCTTGTAATGGTGGTGGTGGTGCTTGATGACTGGAACTTATTTTATAAACAAAATTACTTAATTGTTTTTATGAATTATAAGAAAAAATTAAAAAATAAATTTACTTGACATCGTTTTGTATGTTATTGGCATGACCCCATCCGGATTTTCTTAAATTTGTTACTGAATCGATTAAACATAGAGCTGTACCGGTCACTGTCGGTTTAGCTTGTTCCAATTTAACAAAAATATCATCGACCGCATCTTTATAGTAATAATCCAAGGAATGTCCGGTTAACTGTTGATAACAAATATTTATAAAAGTATTTCGTTACTTTTTTAATGAATCACCTTTAAAGCTTGACAAATCGATTTGATATTCTCATTACCACCGCTTGTTAGTAAATGTTTGAAAGCATCAATTAAATACGATCCATAAATATTCTCATATAACAGTGACATATATAATTCAGCAACAAATAATAAAAGACCAGATTTATTTGGATTCGTTTCCAATTCCTTTTTACAATTCAGATGCAATTCAGCACGGAATTCGGGACATAGCGATTCGATATAACAACATAGTTTTGCAGCCGAATAACGAAAACTTGGACAATCGATAGCCTACAAAAAAAAAACACACAATCAGATTATCTCTCGAGTCAAGTAAATAAATCAAAATTTTACTTGTTTGACGAGTAATTGAGCTGCCCTGGATAATACATAGATATCCTCATAATACGGTGCAATCGTATCCATGAAGATATCTTGCAGATCATCAAACTGTCCCGGATCTTTTGTTAACGTATCAATCAGATGTCGCAAACGGATATCATCCGACGAATCAATGAAATCATTATCTAAATCACCCCTACTGTCGTTCTCATTGTGTTTGTATCGTTTCAAACGGTCTTGAATTGAATTTTTTGTTGTTGTTGCTGCTGTTGTACCAGCTGGTGATGTTGTTGGTTGATGGTTACGGTACGATGATGGAATGAATTCGGGCGCATCAGCTGATAGTGTTGATTTAACTGGTTTCTTATCATCTTGATTGACCGTTTGTGTGGTATTTGGTAATTCATTATTAATTTCGGTTCTATTATCGTTTCGTGTGAGGACATTTGTTGGTGCCGTATTTGGACGTCTTAAATTCCTTGGAGCTTCCACATTTTTATCCCATAATGTGACCGGTGGATTATTTTCCATTATTCCACAATTTATTTAATTTTTAAAAAGAAAACAAAAAATTAAAATTGTTTGAGAATTTCAACACAATTTTTATTGCATTTAATTTTAATGAAAATTTAGCGAGAATTGACACAACAAACATGCACCATAACACTACTTGTAGCGCATGCGTTGTAGCCTCAATAGAATTTATACATACTGGAATGTGGGCCACAATTATTTTCCAAGCTCAACAGAAATAGACCAGGGTTGCCGCAGTTAGTGTAATCGTACTACATCTAGTGATCTAGTGAAAAAGTGGCAATAAACTTAATTTTATGGTATTCTTCAATTTTTTAAGCATCCCTTCAAATATCATTGGAAATAAACGTTCTAGTTTCCTAATTCTACTTAGGTTGGCAATATTTATCCGTTATTTTATGATCTAGTTATCAATCTAGTGATTTTTGATACTATAATTCTAGTGATATTTTCAGAATCGTTGCGGCAACCCTGAAATAGACGGATGTGGAACCTTTCGTTTACTTTTTAACATTTCTCAAATTGCTGCTAGTTTATTGGTGTTTCGTGTTTTTTTTTATTTCTTTCTAACTCAAAAATTAAGGGACCGCTTAAAATTTGAATTATCTAGTGCGCTTATATTTAGCCATTTTAGTGTCAGTGTTCGTGCTACTTTCGACTAAAATTAAAGAAAAACCAGAAAAGTAAGTATTTTTTTATTTGGTAAAATTCGTAGCTGTCACTCCACGAACCCTCTGAAATATTTGAATACACTTCATAAATTTTTATATAACCACAAAACATCAACCGGAAAATACTGAAATCCGTCTTTTTGAAGCGAAAATTCTTTAGCCGCAATAGGGTAGTAAATTTGTTCGGAGCGTAACGAAAATGCGGGACCCCGTTGCCATAGCGTCATTTCTATTCTCTCTGTCAGTTTTGCCAACTGTGCAAAATAAACACTAGGGTCTAAAGTTGGTGTCATTGATCGATGTACAGGCGGTCCATTTTCGATGGTTTTGCAGGGTATCTCCTAGAAGGAGAGCTCGTACAGAATAATGGATAGTATATTCCAGTCCTACTTGGAATTGAGGGTATTTTTGTTTTCTGAACATTCCACTTGTTATTGTGTCTTAAAATCATTGCTAGCTAGCAAGTACTAAAATAAAAGGGATTAAGGTCAATTTACACGGGGATAGTAATTAAAGAAGAAACGTAAGCAAGAAACTGAATTTAGTCACTTGCATTGTGCAATCGTTTGATTTAGTACTAAAGACAGTAAAAACTTTAGTGCTTTAGTACTAAATCAAACGTTTACACAATGCAAGTGGCTAAATTTAGTTACTCGGTTAAGTTACTTGCTTTAGTTACTGTCCCCGTGTAAATTGACCATTGTGATTGTTTCACTAACCACCAAAGTGGATTAGGCCTCTTGGGGATACCGCTATAAAAAAAAAACGCATCAAGTGCTTTACCTCAATGGTGGACGTATTGTCGTAGGCGATCCACCATTTATAAAGTTTAACTTGCTAAGCTTATTAATTTGAACGAAAATAAGCGACAGGCGTATTTTTTAATTATTCGACCAGCTGTTCGAATACCCTAGCCGCCAATGTTTAATATATTCTTATACCTATATATTTTTCTAAGTACTCGAACATCTGGTCAAACGATAAAAAAACACTACTAACGATAGTAAGAGGGACTTTCAAAATAAATAGTAGAATATTTGATAATATAAATTTTAATATTACATCAACATTTACACTGAAATATAAATTGACTACCTTAAGGCAGTATTCCTTTATTTCATCGTTTTTTTCTGTTTTATTTACACAAAATTAAAAATATCGTTGTATACGGAAATACTACAAAAAACATTTGCTATAAATTGTCTAAAACTTTGTTTTTTTTATAATAAAAATTTGTATTCGGCATGAGATCATTTAACAATATTCCATTAGCGAAATTTACAAAAATGGTATGTAGATCCCACTAATTTGCTTCGGTCTATATTTGTTTTTTTTTGTTGTTGTCGATAATTGAGAGAGAAAATTGAAATACCGATAAAAAAACGTACAGAATTTCGTTCCCGATCGACTCGTCGTCTTTTTATTTTCAGCTCATATCACAAACACGTCTATTTGATTTTTTTTCTTCTTATTGATAATTAATTTAAAATTAAATCTCAGAATAGTTGGTACAATTAGGTAATGGTGCCGACCATTTCCCATCCGGTTGGCATTTCGGTCGGGCTTCTAAACGTGCCTCATAACCCGGACTACAATTAATTTGTAATTCATCACCTGGCTCATAGGCAAATTTCATTGGTACTATTAGGCCATTATCAGGATCACCCATATATGGACATCGTGGTTTACCTGTAGAAAATCGTATTTATTTTCAATAGAAGTCGAGCGCATTCGAGGATTATTTACAGAATGGTGGTGGATGCGACCAGAATCCGGTTTCTGTGCAAATAATACTGGCCTCGCCTTCTAATTGATGTGCTCCACGACAAGCGAACTGTACTAAACTACCAACAGCATATCGGCCACCGTCCATACCAGCAGCTTCTGATTGAATCAAATGGCCATTGATTGGGATTACAGGTGGTGGACATTGAATTGCTGGAATTTCTTGATTATTTATCGATGTTTTGTTTTGTTTTTTTTTTGGTGATTGAAACTTACGCACACATTTCGGCAACGGTCCCGACCAATTTCCATTCAATTCGCATTCAATACCTGGTGGACCCACTAAACGATAGCCCCATGCACAACTGAAAACCGCCCGACCACCATAACTATTGTTGTGTTCTTCTAATTGTAAATGGGGCTCATATAAACCGCCTGGCGTATCTAATGGTTCACATTTTACCAGTTCACAATGTGGCACTGACGATGACCATTTACCTTAATTGATAAAGGGACACATATAAAAGAGAATAAAAGATAATTACAAAGAGAGAATGGTAGAAGGAGAGGGATGTTAATTTTATAAAAGCAACTAATGACAAAATGTGTGCTTTTAAGCGTTTTTTTTTTTGGAAAACATTTTTAAAAAATTATTAGGATTTATATAGCGCCAAGTCTGGAGATGAGTACTCTATTATTGGAGTGCTTTCGGTAGCATTTTAAAACAGGCACGCAAACCGCATAAATTCCACAAGAAAATTATCAACGATATTTTTTTATTAGCAGAAAAGCTCGTATTTTTTTTTTTTGGTTTAAAGTGTTGAACATTTTCTTTATGTGTAGCAACAAAGTTTTAATTAAAACATAAACGTAAAGAATCGCAAATTAATTCGGTTGGTCTACACTTGACTTACCCGATGCTTGACAGGTGAGATTAGCAGAACCATTCACCCGGAATCCCACAGGACATTGGAAGATTGCTGAATGACCTAATCGTGTGCCTTCGATACGTACTGATAAATGTGCACTTGATACAACAAGAGGATCACAGTGTACGGCTGGAAAATTTAATTATCATCATTAATTTATATAAAAATAATTACATATTGCCTACCTGTAACTTGTAACGAGATACTATTAGTAATGCCACGAGGTGTAGCACAAGTAAATGTACCGGAATCTTGTGGCTTGGCATAATAAATCGATAATCTATATTTCCAATCGCGTTCTTCTGATGCTATCGCCCAACCTGGAACAATTCCACATTGCTCGCAATAATTCTCATTGATAAATTTTACAATATATCTCTATGTATAGATGCTTCTATCTTATTTGTATTTGTACATCTCTCTTTATCTATTATTTTGCCTGTTGTTGTAAATAAATGGATGGAATCTTGATTGGAACAGTGATTGAAAATGCCAATTTAAAAGTATACGAATCGTTATCTCCGATTAAAATCGAAAGAACAAAACTCACAAGGGAATCACTTCGAATTATTAAACATTTGATGGAGATTGGATTTTTATATTAAAAGATATCGATAATATAGAAATACGGTTTATTAACGACAATGTAATGCTCTCAAAGTTAATTTAGTTTGAGCCAACTTTACTGCAAATTGTAAAGTTTTGTCCCATTATTTGAGAATATTAGTGTTTTAATTAGTTGAATTCGAATTGTTTTAAGAACGAGTAGATCTAAAAGCAAAAAAATGTGCACAACCCTTTAGTTGAGTTATTTGAATATTTTAACAGGTATTTCAGTAGAACATAGATGGCATCTAAACCAGGTTACTTAATTATTAATTCTGCTATATAATAAAATATCTCCCGTATACACAATCTTGTTAAAGTATTAAAAAATTCATAATTGAATTTTTCATTAAAATAGATTTTGGAATTTTCATACTATGCTTATGCTATGTTACGGGATTTTAATTAACTTTTTATAACTTTCGTGATTCTATTAAATATTTCTTTTTGCCATGAGAAAAATGAATGGAAGACATAAAACAATCAAATTAAACAGTGCAATCAAATAAATTAATAGAAAATAGAACGTAAATCATCTTGTAAAGGAGCAACCGTAAATTCTTGTTTGAATAATGAAGGCCTAGTTAGAATCTTTATGAATATAAAATAAGAATTATACGATTGTTGGGTGTTTCCCCACATACAGAATTAGACCTTTTGCAAATCAAATTCAACCCGGGGTGAGATTAGCTCGATTACGAGCTTGGTCGGAAACTTACTACGACTTTTGATCATTGCATCTCAGCCGGATCTGTAACTGCTGGTCGAAGAGATTTCTAGCTCGAATCGAAAAATAAAGCTTGATTTCAGCTTAATTTCACAGTATTTGTCGCCATGGTTGCGTATTGATGGGGTTTGAGGAAAACTTTATAGCACGGTGCAACAAAGTGAAACAAGAGTAAAGGCGTGCGAACGACTCATTTTACGATCCAGTTGGATTGAAACCATGGCGGGTTGAGTTAAAATTTCGTTTTCTGAGACCATTACATGCGATTCACTTTTGCCTAAATCGATTCTAAATAAAAAATCTTTGCCCAAGCAAAGCTTTCTGAAGGAATGTTGCTCTCTTAATTTGGTGGCATGTGGTGATCTATCAAAACTGTTTCATGATTAGGTTTATTGACCGTGTCGTTTCGTTGTTTTTCAGGATCCTTCAGGTGGTCGAAGCCTTTGTTAGCCACTCTATGTTCTATAACAAAAAAACTTTCTTTTGTGCGGATTTAAAAGCTGTCTGTGACGTGCCGTGAAATCATGCATTAAACTACTCAATATACTGTTGAATAAAGCTGTTTAATATTGGAAAGTTACCACAACAACAAAAAAAGCTTCTTGTAATTATTTACCATTCTAATAAAATCAATTTTAAAACAATCTGTATTTTTGGGATAATCTGTTGTGAAAATGTTTGAGAAATTGATGTAATCTCTTAGGAAAGTTCTCAACAAAAAGTTAAACTGAAGTTGTCATTAACTAAAATTAAGTTGTTCGTTTTAATCTGATTAAAAGGCTGGAAGAAACTAGAAAAACATTATGTTTATACGGGGTGGCTCGAAAAGGTTCGGACATAGCTTAACCACCGACTCCTGGTATGGGATTTAATCCATCTTACAAGGCGTGGAAGACTCTTAGAAAAAAAATAATTTTCGACAATATCATAAGTGATAATTTCTTCGCGTCCAGGCTGAAAGCTTTCGATTTTCAGAACATTTCAGAATAGAATGATTCTGAAAAAAATCTCTTTCAAGTTTATCTTATGACTGTTCAAAACGTTTCCAATTCAATGATGGAGACCAAAAAACATCTCGAAACGTGTCAAGATACGCACTAGTTTTTTCGATAAAGGTAAGATCGGTTAAATCGTTCAACTTTCATCACAGGAGTTGTTGTTCCATGCTCCAACTTTTCGGGAACATCCTGTATATGTTATAGAAAAAATTGACAAACGTATCGATTGAAGTGTTGAACACATTGGTACAAATAAAGAATCTAATGTGAAATGTAATTAAATCATATTTTTGTTGAGTAATGAAATGAAATTCCAGTAAAACAGTAAAAATGTGGACTCATCAACCCGGCGCATCCACCATTTTTGCATTCTCACAATTTTTCTCTATTTTTACGCTTTCCCCATTTTTGTTGATGTTTATTTGACTGTAAAAAGCTGCATATTTTTCTAACAACCGGCAACTGTAACATCACCTGTACATTTCTGATGTTAATTTCCGACAACAAGTCGAGATTTGTTCATGTTTATTTATCATCTTGGACATTTACATAAACTTCCATTTATTTTTTAGTCATTTTATTCCAGATTTATTTTTATGTTTTTGATAGGAATAATTGATCAAAAAATACAATTCCCAATTTGAAAGAGTTGCACCATCATCATTCTTTCTTCAGTTTGATAATAATTCGTTGGAATCGTATCATGTGCTTGTTTTAGCACAAAATTCGACTCATATGCTCTAGTTTATCCAAAGGGAAAAAAAATTAACAAAACATATTGCAGAATTTCTCATTTAGATAATAATGCTGATGACGTATAATGATAGATTTGTCTTCTTTATTATTGTTTTTTTTTGTTATCTGTCTGTTGCTCGTCTAGTTGAGTGTGTTTGCGTGTATATGTGCGAATAGATGAGGTTGAATTCCTGACAATCACGTAGCCTGCAAGTGAAATTATTCTCTACCGATGATAACATCTTTCTCTTATTTCCAACAAGCTGTTTCCAGACGTTTTGTTTTGTACGAAACAATACTGTTAGACTGAAGGAAATAAAGTAGAACGTAAATAGGAAATAGTTTACATAGTATAATTAATGCATTTGAAAATATGCAAGTTACTCTGAACGAATCCCAACCACTTTAATAACGAAAAGAAGAAAAAGAATAAATTTACGATCAACTACAGTAATAATTTTACGGTGAACCTATTCACTATTGTGGCAAGTGAAACACTTTTATAGTACGAAAAGTGTCATAGTCCATTTAACAGATTCGTAGAATGGCAATGCAGTTTATTTCAATATATACGACAAGGATTGAAAATCTTTTCGTAGAGCTTACACCTATTTCTCTCTAGATTTTCGTTCTATACCAACAAAGATTTTAAACAGGAGGGAAGTTTGTTTGGGGAACACACAATTAGTATTCATGTTGAATTACATGGGATTTTTCTTCTTCGTTTCATTTATAAGCAACAAAAAAATTCTTATCCAATTTCGATTTTATTGAGTTGATCTCGTTATACGAACACTACCAGTATTTTAAGATTCTATTCACAGTGGGACTAGACAGAAAAAAAGACACAACGAATTTTATGTAAACTCGTTGCTTTATGATTATATTTGTGTATTTCTAAATTCTCCTCTTAGAGTCTCCTCAAAAACTCGTAATAATTCTACTTAATGGAAATAGATAGTGTGGAGATTTAGCAAATGAAACTGTCTTTTTTGCGTGTTTGTAATCATTGGGAAGACTATCTCGACCAATATTTCATTGTAAAAAACGATGGTATTGTTTAATAGAAACTTTTTTATGCTACAAAAGTAGATAGGATCTTTTTTTTTTCAAGATAGAAAAACTTTCCAGTTGTTTAGCCAAGCATAAATACTACATATTCGTTTTTCTCACTGATTTCTGTCCACTTTTAATCCAATGTACTCTCATAAATATGCGGTAAGATTGAGATGTGGTCGTTGAGCTGTCCAACTCTCTAATTTTATGGTGAATAAAAAATTTTTAAATCAATTATTCTAAGGGTCACGTATTTTGCTATTTGTGACCGTGTTGTCGAGCTTAAGGCAGGCAATAGACGTTAAAATTTTATCAAACAACCCTGTCTCGTTGATACTATTGGGAATAGATGATATTTTATTTGACAATGTGCTCGTATTCAACTCACTTTATTTAAAACTTTAATTAATTATCAAAAAAGACCTAATTCCAATCGATATTTGGTTAAGAAAGCATACAAATGGTCTTGAAGCTTGCCAAATCTCTTTAATGCTTCGATTACTTAGTTATTGAGTCATTAGAGAATATAAATTCGGTTTTTTTGATTGAATTTCAAAGGGGGGAAATGGTTAAATATTTATCTCAGAATAAGCGTCTTCACATGGACCACAATATTCGTATAAAATCGTTTTTAATGGATAATCTGGAGACAGATGCTTTTTTATAAATCAACGGTGGATAAACGTCGTTCCAATTATCGGTCCTTCTTGGCTTAAAACTGTCAGTTTAAAGGCCTATTAAAACCCTGTTTTATATGAATATTATTTAGCTTATCATTTTTATCAAATTTATCGTAAAGAACCCCTCCACTTACTACGCAATCGATAATGATTTTTCTTCAGTCCGTTTAACATTTCACATGTATTCTTCCTGCGGCAGGCGGAGGCGAGAATTGACGCAGAGAGCACCGTGTTAGTAACTTAGTAACTGACCTAAAATCCATAGGCGCCCGTAAAGGCTATTAATTAACAATACGGGCCTTACATAAGAGACGCCGTTAACACTGAGGAAAAATAACAAGTCTCGTGATTTTTACTATGTTCATCGGGCGATTTCTATCTGTGCGGTTCTATAAAATGCCATCTACCTGAAACGGTACGCCACTGGACCGAGAGTGGTTCTTTAACGGTGACAATTCTATTGCGTATCCGTTCATTTCGCCTCGGTCTGGCATGTGAACAGTACCTTTATGACACAACCTAATCCCTTTAGAACATTTTAAAGCGGATTTTATTCATTACAGTAGATGAAAGAGCAATGATATATCGAACACGTCAAAGCCACAACTCTATAAATCGATTATTTTTAATGCATCGACGATATCGTGCATTCGTCAAGGGAGTGTCAATTAAAATTTTTACATAAGGCAGTAAACATACAGTTTTTAATGTTGTAATAATGGTCAACACTCCAGTTTTAATTTTTCCGAGATCCGGCCTGTTTTGAGGTAATTATAGAAAATTGAAATAGAGTTATTCTCAACCCTCGATTACCATCTTTGCTTAGCTTTTTCGCCGATAAATCTAGTTTGCTAAATACTGAATTTGGATATGAAAGTTTCAGTTTGTGATCTAAAACTGTTGTTAATAATGCAGTTCAATGAGAAATATTATAGCAAATTCAATTTCATACCCCTTTCAGTGGCTCTTATTTTCTTTCAACTTACTGAAAACTCATAAAACTGGTCAACACTTATCTCGATGTCAATTTTTTATAATAAAAGTTATCGAAAATTGAGGTTTCTCTAATCAGTTGTAGTTGATCTATAA
Organism: Epicauta chinensis; assembly: GCA_021725515.1. Classification (NCBI taxonomy): domain Eukaryota; kingdom Metazoa; phylum Arthropoda; class Insecta; order Coleoptera; family Meloidae; genus Epicauta; species Epicauta chinensis. The sequence continues at coordinate 425,610 of JAEDXX010000023.1, forward strand.
GTTAACTTTGAACAAGTACCTATAAAGTTTACTTCAACTATTCCGATAGTATTTTGTACGACCAGTTATCGGATGATCAAAATTAGTTGGAATAACGCGAATGATAATATATCATCGTATATAATACAAGTTGTGTTCCGTGTTGGTAAAAAATTAGACAGCAAAACAATAAGAACAGGAAAAAAACTCTTGTAAGTTTGCGAGTTTCTCGTGTTCTTCTATCTATCTGAAAACAACATTAGTAGCTTTAATGTAGTTTTATCTGGTTAAAAATAGAGAAATAAAAGTGTTTACCAAGTGAAATAGACATTCGTGATCGGTCAATTTTATTTTTCGTATACTTTTTCCGTAATTTATTTGCCATTTTAAGAGAAGGCTTTTTTTAAACATAATTTTTAATAAAATCGGTCAATTTGTCGTTAAAATTAGCTCAAAACAAACGTAAATTTCCACTGTACGAACACTTTAAATTGTACAATCGAATTTTAAATATTTATATACACATAAAATCGAAATTTCGAAAAACAATAGACCATTTAATTTCCTATACAATAGTCTATCATGTTTTCAATCGTTTTATAATTAATTCTATTTTGGAAATTATCGATTCTATTATCTTTACAAATTTATAATGAGAATCGACGTATAATCAATAATAATATTCGGTAATGGTTAAAAACTGATTTTACCTGTGAGGTACTGTCCCAATGGTGATGTCCATGTCCAATCAGGTGAGCCAAGTCGACGTGAAAACAAACATTCTAAATGTAGAGTTGATCCGGGGAACACCGCCAATTCACCACCGGGCTCGACCGATGCTGATCCGGATGGAATTCTTATTAGTACCGTTGGTGGAGCATCTTCTGTTTATTGGTAGAAATTGTGATAAATTATTTGTTGTTTTGTTGGATTAAATGATTAAGAGAAGTGCCGGAAGTTTTGATACATTTTAATTTTTATTATCGGTAAATATTTGCGTAAAGACATGGAGAAATTTATAAATATCCCTTATAATAAAGGCAAATATTTACCATCAGATTGATGCCGTCTCTCCAATATTACAATGCTGTAAAAATGGGATTAATAAAAAATCCATCTTTTAAATAAACATTCTCTTCTTAATCTTTCAATGGTGTGGTCGAAGTTTTGCTTGTAGTATTCGAGAATGACAGACATAATCAATTCAGAAACTGTAATTTTCCTATTTGTAACTAAATTATCGTGACGGTAAATAGTCAAACAAAGGATAAGGGAGAAAGTTGGAATTTAGTAATCCCCAGTTGCTACTTAATTGATTCTAGCCGTATTTACCTGTGAAATTGGTGAGTAGTGTTGTTGGTACACATGATGGTAATTTAGCCGACCATACACCATTCTGACATCGCGGCGATGCATTCCCCAACAGTTTATACAAGCCCAATTCACGACACCTTATCTGTAGTTTGGCCCCATGTGGAAATACCCATCCGGCCGTCTTTAAATAATTCAACGTATTTGAATGATATTGTCATATTAAAGGGGGTTAACGGAGGAACAATTTCCACCCTTTTGGCTATAAATAGTTAATTATGATGTGGTGATTTTTGTTTTTTTATTCTCTCTAACCGGAGAGTTTGTGTTTGAGTTATATAATAACGAATTTCTCAACTCGTGTTTTCGACAAATGGAACAAATAGGAAATACAATCGATTTTGCAACAACAGCGTTCGGATTAATTGTTGTTCTCAACACGTAGTTTTCATTAAAATCAGAACATCAAAGGGGATTTTATACATAAATGTAACAGATGGAAATTGCTTCAATAAAGAATCATTTATTATTGATATAAAGAAATATTGCAAAAATCATTTGTAATACAATACGACCGTCGCTGATAGCCAATTTCGAGAAAATTCGCCTTCAATTGAGCCACACTTGGTAACAATTTTCCGATATTATTCGTTAATAATTCCGATACTTTGTCCAGACGATAAAGAGGATTTTCAGCAAAAGTTGGGCCCATAACGTCAAAACGTAAAAATCGATTTGCGCTCGACGAACTTTGCACACATCAGTGTTTGTATAAATTTTGACAAGGGTCAGCTCTTATGGAATTATTTCCTTATTTTATCAAAAAAAAAACTAGAAAACTTTATATTCTTATCAATTCAAGTTGTTGCTGTTATTATTTCGATTGTTACTGTTATCACTGGAATTTGGTGAGTCGAAACGAAAAGGGTCAAGATTGCGAAATTGAAAATTTTATTCTGATTTAGTATCGCCATTTGTCCGTCCCTTCCTGTTCATCAGGCCCTAACTCTTATATAAAGTTTATTATATTCGATCCGTACGTAATGTTAACTCCTTCTGTCATATCAATGTTAAATTGGTACTCGTATTCCGCCTATTACATTCCATTCCATTTGAATTGAAAATTACTACAACTTCTCCCGACAACCGTGTTTGATATGCTTTAAGTCTTTAAATTATACAGTGGTGTTCGTTAAAATGATAGATATAAATGAAAGTTCTTGTACTACATGTTGTGTTTATTTAATGAAATTTTGCATATATAGAATAATTACCATTATAACTTTCTTGTAGGATTGTAATCGTTCAGTTCAAGCAACTAATTACAACTTACAAGACAAATTTTAATGAACCAACGTTATATATATTTCACATTAAAAGTGAAATAATTCATAATTTACCATCAAATGATTATCATGCCTGTTCTGTGTATTATGATTTATTTCGTAGATTCCGTTCAACATTAACTTCATCGTAAGATTTTAAATTTGATCATAATTCATAAAATTAATTAATTAACTAGTAATTAAGCTATAAATAACACATTTTTTCCTACTCCAATTACAAGTTTAACTCTGTTTATCTGTCTATTTTCAACTAACAACAGTTTAATTAAAATCTTTGTTATTGTTGTCGTAGCGGATAACGCATTAATAAAACAAAGCAACATTGCAATATTTTGATGAATAACAAAATCCAAATCTATTGTGAATTGTAGCTGTAATTAATTAGATTTATTTAGAGAAAACATAAAATATCGATCGATATTTATCTTTCTTTATTTTTATTGGTAGATTTCTTCGAACTAATAATTGAAAGTAGCATTGAGATCAATATCGTAGTGTCTAAAATAACAGCCCTTCTTTCCCTGTACCGGATCGAATTTAGTTTGGTTTGTTTGAACGAAATTGCTAAAACGAAAGACAAGGGAATTATATATACAGGATGTCCCAGCTAAGTGTTCCACCTCAAATATCTCGTTTAAGAAAGTAGACTACAATGTCTATACTTCAATTGACCGATACGATTCTCTTTCTAGCTGTTTTGGAAATGCCGAAACGTCAAATAAGATCTCGAAAATTACTCAAGATGAGGAAAACAATCACCTGCAATCAATATTGTAAATGAATTTGATACTACATTATTTTTTTTCTTAAAAATAAAATGGGAAAGTGTGATTCGCCCGGCGCCTCCACCATTCTGCACGATGAATTTCTACGTCTTTGATCTGAAATACAGTCTTTAACTCGAAATTTTGTTCATTCACGACGATATTCATTGCATATGATTGGTTTCCTAATATTTAATTCTAACGTACGCTTTTTTCATCAATGAATAGGTTATTGATTCCATAGAAGTTCGAATTTTTTTGGACCAACAAATGAGAAGTTTTTAAAAGAAAAATATTATTTTCACATCAAATTCAATCGCAGTATTCATTGTAGGTAATTGGTTTCCTAATATTGAGTTATTTTCAAGACCTTATCGGACGTTTTAGCATTTCCAAAATAGCTAGAAAGCAAATCGTGTCGGTCAATTGAAGTATAGACATTGTAGTCTAATAACTTTAGATACTTTTTCATTTCAATTCAGAAACAAACGAGATATTTGAGGTGGAACATTTAGCTGGGACATCCTGTATGAAGAGAGAATCTATAATTTTAAATAGAAATTCACCAGTTTTTTTTTGAGAGAACTTTGATTTGCAAAATTCAAATTGAATCCACATGGGACGGTCATTGAATTAGTGGACGAATATTGTGTGACTTTATTTCGATTATAAGTTAATTTGGTAGTGCTTTGACGTACTCTTTTTTTATCAAAGTTAGAAGAGGACTGTTGATTTTCACATCCCTTCCAGTATCGTCATTTTATTGTTACGACTGCAAATAAAACGACGATGCAAATAAATTGTATCGTCTCGTAATATACGGTTGTGGTCCAGTCCGTTGGGAGATGATGGGAAAAGTGCTACTCTCGATGTCATTTTATTTGCCAGACTAATAATCGAGTTACCAATCTGATGCTTATGATTCGACTAACTGCAATTTTATTTAATTTTCCGAACAATGTAAATCAGCTTAAGAAGTTATAAAAAATTACCGGTACAAGAAACGAATTGTTGAATTCAGGGCCCTTCAGGGTCAGGGAAAGATGAGGATTGGACTGCACAATATTTCAGGCAAATCAATATCCTTAGAATAATTTAAGCGACCTTTGAAGGCCTATGTTAAATACAGACTGTTTCAGCCTAAGCGCCCACCTTTTATAGTTTCTTCAATTAATAAAATATTCGTATGCAACTGTCAAGAACTTAAACTAAGTCACCAAATGTCCTTGGGAGATCTAGTTTAAGTTCTTGAGGATTGTGTACGAATGATGTAATAATTGAAGAAGTTATAAGGGGGCCGCTTGTACTGAAATCAGTCACATTTTTAAATGCTTTGTTGCCTGAACTTTGCTCTATAGTAAGTCCCATGGGGAACATTCGGGAGTCGCTAGAGAAACTCCCTCTTTCTCTCTCTCTCTCTTCCCTCCCCTCAGAAGCCACGCCTTAAGATAGCTGAAGTTACATGAAATGATTTCTAGAATTGTAAAAATTCTCAAATCGCAACAAATTTCTGAAAATCGAAGGAGATCGATAGAATCGACACTTTTAAGAGTTATTATTAGGCTGAATAAAGCCGTTCAAGTCTTCTTTCAAGTAGCAATTACTTTATAATATAGTTGCGCCTCATTTTCGCCCTTTTGTTGTTGCATTTTCTCGTGAATAAAGTGGCAAAACACAACTAGCCTCAACCCTTCAATCTTCTAAATTGAGAAGAAATGCAAATCTACGTATACCTACTTGAGAACAGTTTCTTGCGTTTGCTAGGAGGAAATATGAAAATTGTTTTGACCTCGTCGCGTTTATTGAATGGGAAATGACGATGAGATGGACGAAACCAATCTTCTGCCTCAACAAAACCGAGTGAATTTATTTAAATTATACAAAAACCATAAGGGTGTTTTTCGATTAAAAGTCACGGATCTTTTATGTTATTTTTACTAATGCAATTAAGCCGAATATATGCGCAGTAATTATCAAATTATTGTTGTTTTAAAACAACATTTACCATATTTAACTGGGACTATTCCTGACACGTCCCATTCTATTCCCGAAAGATAATTGGGTTTACATTATAATGTTGAATGTATGTAGATGTATTTTATATGAATTTTAGAGGGATGTATAGTTTGTAATGAAAACATGTACGTAATGCGTGAATGAAATTCCAAATTCCACAACGAAATAGATCATTGGCATTATTTTATCATTTCAAACAAGTTCTAATTAAATCAAATACAACAGCAGCAATAATAACAGCAACAAAAAAAAAATTGAACAACACTGGATGAAATTAATAGTGTTGCAAAAGTAGAGATTGAGCTGAATTACAAATTCAACTGACACTCACTACATAAATATTTAATTAGTTAACTAAAAAGCTCGTTAAAGCCGTTATTTTGTCTGTAATTAAACACTTATTTCATTTCCAGAAACAATTAAATTGTATTCTGGTTAATAATGTTTTTTTTGTTGTGTTGTAATTTCTATTTAACCTACTAAGACTTGGACGGATATCATTGTAGAATGACTGATTTAATTAAAAATTAATTGTAACTTACTTGGATCGAGACATTACGAAATGTTACAACTAGATGTGGATTGATGTAGTCTAATTTACAACTTCTGAATAGTGGATGAAATCTTCCATTATCTGTAAATTGGAAATTTTCGAAAATTACACAATAGATCCTTTCAATTTGTATATGATTTTTTGCCTCTATATCCGTTGTAATACGAATGGTGGAAATTAATAATTTTTTTAAATTGAATAGAAGAAACTTTTCCAATTTGTTTGGCTTTAAACTGGAAAATGTGACTGACAAATATTGGATGAAAAATTGACCCCCGTTCGCACATCTATTCGCAGTTATATACAAAAACAAATCGATTGTGTATATGGTATCTACAATATGTGTTGATGTGTGGGGGGTGCGTGTGCTGAAAGGGCTCGTTTTCTATCAAATGTTTACATAAGAGAACAATCAACTATAAGTTGTGAAGCCTGTTTTGTTGTGAAGAATGTGGAAAATAGCGAATGAGGAATGTGTGAAGCACATTCAATTCCCCAATTTCCAATTTAGTTTGCTTGTATAATATAATCACAATTCTGACATTTCCATCGTTTTAGAACAGTCGGTTATCGACAGTTATTTCAATTGTCGGACACAATTCGAAACTTTACGAAACAAATAATTGAAAAAAATTCTGTACAGCAGGAATTTAGTGTTTACAAGTAAAACATCAGGTAAAACCGGATGATTTAAATGATAATCCTCGGGTAAGATAACAATTGTATTTGTTTTCAATTTGAATTTGAAATTTGTTGGAAGTTTCACAAAACGAAAACCACACACACACACACACGATAAATAGACATTTCGAGGCGGGGCGGTTTGGTGAAGAAAAAGAGCGATACGGAACAAAGTTGTAGTAGGAATATGTAATATCAAACTCCTAGGTCTTTGCTGTCATTCCAAGCTGCTCACAGTTGAACCAGAACGACAACATATGGCCAGTTGTAAAGTGCTTTAACCTACAAAATGTTCCGAAATTGACCAAGCAATATCTACCCCATCCATCTACGTCGAATTGGGCTGAAAATTGATTTAAACTTTTTTTTGTTTTTGATATTCAAACGAAAGACTGCATAACAGGAAATTAACATGTTTATTAGTATTCATGTAGGTATCGAATCATCCCTTATTTTGAAACGATGTCGTCTTTATATTACGGATATATAAATGTCATGTAATAATTTATAACAGGATCAAGGGGTTGGTGCGCCAACATCAAGGAGTCTATCACTATAGAGGGTTGTAACTGTTTTTGTCATTCTGATTAAAATTGTCCCTTTAATTTTAATACGTAATTCCATAATGCGTGTACGTATTTAATAATGAATTATAAGCATTTGATGGTGGTTTCGAAATAGTCAACCATAGAGAAATAAATCGGATTTGTATTATTCAACAATCATTTCTGGTGGTATTATTTTTAACACATATAGCATTATTGCTCAACCACATGAGCAACCATTAATCATTCTATCGGTCGTGTATTCTATGTTCATTATAATTTTCACCAACAAACAACGTGGAATTATTGATACTCCATTAAACTACGAAACGAGAAAAAGATCGAAAATTGTCGAGAACGATATAATGCAGAAGTATACGGAACATATCAAGATTAACATTGGATTTAGTAAAGGCGATGGCAATTAAAGTGTTGATTTCGGCAACAATATAATCCAGGAGCAAAAAACATACAAATCGATAGATTCGTTCGCGTCTGAATTGTAGTAATTCTTTAACGATAACAATAACAACAACTCTGCAAATAAATCAACTTCCGAGTATCGACAGTTGCTTTTCGGAATGTTAGCGATTTTTGATGATCGCTCCTTGTCGATGGTGATACGGCGAAATCTTTCTAATCCATCTCGATGATAGGCGATGACGATGACATTTTGATTATTTGTGTGAATTTGACAGCAACAGATCGCTTATAAATACTTGACGCCATCACTCATTCATTGTAGGGCTCGCTTAAGATGATCAGTCTCTACCAAAACATTTTGTAAGTGTTTCGATCCCTATGTATAATAGGCGATCGATCATTCGCTTATTGAGCGAGAGGGTGTATTAAATTCAACAGGCATTCATGTGGATGCTACTTTTCAATTAAACAAAAGCTCTATAATTATTTTTGCTGGTGAAGTTAATTCAAATAATAATTGATTGGTGGCAACTCACCGTGCTGATCGACACACAACGGTCCAACCCATTGCCCTTCTATACATTTAATCTTACATAGCCGTTTCTCACCCAACGGACCAATTGAACCAGAAAATTTCACTTCACGTACATGTGTATATTCCTTACGTATACGGATTTCGCCTTGTTCAGTTTCAGTACCGTTGAGGGCCAATTGTGGCGGTGGACAAGGGTCTGATAGAATGTCTAAAACACAAATCAAACAAGAACAAGAAACGTGTAACGGTAAAAGTTAATTTTCTTTATGATTGTTTTGTTATAAGTCGCAAGAATTCTATTGTAATATTCCACCGGATTTTGGTGGCACACATTCCCAATATTACTTCCTTATCAAATAAGTTTATGTGATAATAATGCACGTTGGAAGTTTCTAAACTCGAAACTTCCACCAGTAACTGTCACTTACATTGAATGAAAAATTTATAAACGCATATAGGTATTAGATAAATTGGAAATTTTCCACTATCATATAGAAATCGTGTTATTGAAACTGTATAAAAAAATACGGTGGAGAGACGTAAATTTTTATTCGTCCGTATTTCTAGTTGTGTTGCAGTTTCATGGTTGAGTAGTTCAAAGTAGACAAAACTCGCAAAACAGTTGAAACGTTCTCGTTGTCGACTTCCCCTATTCTTCCGGAATTTCGCCAACAACACATACCTATAGCAACACACAGGACCGTACTTTATACATGTATATTCGCATCGCCCCTTCAGGGCATACAGAATTTTACAACGAAAACGGCTATGCTGAAAAGAGGGATTCTTGAAATTTTCTTTATTTGTGTTGCGTTTTAAATATTTCTATTGGAAGGGGACGGAGGACAGAGGATCAAAAGAATAGTCCAGCCGTGTCACATTTATCTATACCCACGTTCCACTATAACATTGTATTTTATAAAAGAACAAAGATAAATTGTCGGATGACAAGACTTGGATCTGACACGTTTCTCGTTTCAGAAAATTTCAATGCATGATCAGGATTCAGTTTATATATTATAAAAGGAAACCTAAATCGTCGGGAAAATATTCTGCCACATAAATAATTAATATTGAATCAAAATCGAATACGTATTGAGAACGCCCACGTTCTGTAAAGAAATGATTACATTTAAAAATAACGAGATTTCTAATATTTCGTCTGTAAAACGCCAACAATTACCGTAAAAGTGTTCGCTTAGAATTGAATTTTATCGAATGCGAATTGAATTGAAACTGGAAATTATTGCATTTAATTAAGAACAACAATTGCGGACGATAGGAGGAAGGAGAGGAATCGGCAAATTTCTATTATCGTCTATTGATTTTTGTCGATTTATTTTTATTTTTTTGTTGTATTTAACACAAAAGAGTAGAACGAGAATAGAAAGAAAGATGTTGTTAGTTGTTCGCTTACATTAAATGTTCTGTAATTTATCTTAATTTAATTTAGCACAGATAACAAAAGGCAAAATCAAGAACACAACGAACAGATTGATGTGTCTCTAGAGTTTTACTAGTTGATTAGTGAGAGATTTCAGCGAGCTTCTGCACACATTTCGGGTGTGCTGATGAATGTTTAGCATTTTTTTTTTGTGCCATTAAACACCAATAACTACATCCGAAAACTTTCAAAATTATTTTAGTTTATTTGATTTGCGTCTTTAGAATTTCGACTGAATTGTAAATAATTATCAAACGGTCTTTAGAATTGGGGGTCTGTACGTAAATCGGAGATAACGAAGGATTTGAAGATAAATTCTAGATCGCTTCAATGATTCCTATTTGGATCAAATAAATGGAAATAGATTATGGAATAATTCATAAGAATGTTAAAACGACGAGTAGCAATGATAATATTTATTCTTGATTTACAATCACAAGAGAAAGTAACGAGGGGTGGGGGTCATCGAATTTATTCCGTTTTATCATCTTTATAATTTGTGTTTCCATTATTGCCATATTGTTTACTAATGATCTGAAATACTATATTTTATCAAAATTTAATTCGATACCCACACTGAAATCGATCCTTTATTTCAAATCTGAACGTTATTTGCTTCGTTAATAAAACCGGCTTCTTGCCAATTATTGTTTTTAGAAAACTGTCTATCAATACAACTCCTGACAATTCTCGATTTTCGTTTATTATTTAGCCGAATTTTGGGATTATTACGATTTAAAGAAAGTTATTTTTGATGTTCGGTACTAGTTTACAAAACGCCCACAGCAAATGGGCAGTTGGTTCAATTCAGCTCGGATCTGTCTATCATTTTCATGTGCAAAATTTCCTTATCAAAATGTATCAAAATCATAAACATCATGTGTCTTTGTTAGTGTACGTTGAGGGGAGACTTTCGAATAAATTCAATTGAAATATATTCAGTTGAAACATGTTATAATGAGCTTTTCTATGCTATACTATATTATATTATATTCTCTATGATTTGATCGAAAAGGTGGATATTTTTCTCTTCTGAAATGTAGGACTGCAACTACAAGCTTTTTTGATCGTTGGGCGCCAGATAATGCAGAATTTGTTCAATCGGAAAGAATTGCGATAAATGAGTTTCGGCCTCCGTCTAAACGGCAAGTTTTGTATGCCCGAAAATTTACCCTTAGTAAGACTAGGTCCATTTGCAGAGACAAATCCCTATTTATTACAAAATAAATGCATACATTTGCCTTGCAGTAAATAGCTGATATTGAGATACGAAAGTCGCTTAACAAATCCTTGATGTCCTGTGGCATCAATGCAAGTTGTTAATTTGATGGACAACAATCTAGAAGTGCAGATTTAGACATGCATTTTGGTGATTATGCATAAAAAAATCTCTGCTAATTGCTCTTTGAATGTAAACTTTGACTTTCTCTGGACAATTGTTTCTAAGGCCGTGTGGAGTTTTGGAAAAATCACGTGAACTGTAAGAATTTTCACAGGCGACTGATGAGACACAGTTGGAGTTGCGAGTCATTCACTGAATCGCCCGATTGAAATCGTTCGTTATTTGTGTAATCTGTAATTAAAGTACGCCATTGATATAGATATCGAACGGGCAATGATTTGATACAGAAATTGTGGATTTGTGTGTTTGTTTTGTTTTTGCAATTTGATGGATTAATCGTACTTCTTTTTGTATTGTTTCCATTAGAATTGTTTAAAAACGACATTCTATAGCCAATTTAAAACAGTAATTCCTCAAAGTCCAATTTAACAGGATTAGTTTTTGATCGCAATATCGATAATAGTAGTTGAATGGTGATTGTTGTTTGTTAATTTATATCTTTTAATTGTAAACTCTTTGTTGTTATTAATGATGATGATATTGATGATGACGAGACACAATTATTTTTGGTAATTATAGTCGGATATATTTATAATTTATTGTTATTTTTTCCTATTCAATTGATTGATTGATTTAATAGAAATCTCGTGTATATTTGAACAATTCGAGTATTGTGCAGAATTGGCAAATTTTGAGATTAAATGGAAAGCTTCTAGTTTTTGGGGTGGATTATACGTTTGTGTGTGTCTGTTAGAACGGAACGTTTCCTTCACAAACTATAAACAATGTAAAATCGTAATGTGTGCGTTGTAGCGGTAATAGAAAGGAATGTATTGTAAAGTTTTTGTCATTATACACATGTAACAAAATACAACGTATATATATTCTATTTTGTGTGTATGTGTGTACGGTTTTAGTATATTGTACTATTATACAAAAGGCACAAGTTCGAGTAGTTTGGGCGTAAAGGATACTAGTCACGAAATAGTCCTGAGAATAGTTTTGATGAAAACAACTCCACAACCCTTATATTAACAACAATAAACACATATAGTGTGCCTTTTCTCCGATTAATTCCACTGTATTATCATCCATTAATAATCGTATCTGGTTTCTGGTTTACTATTAGATTTACAAATACGCTTTAAAATAGAATCGGTTCTAAACCGGCAATTTTTTTTCCCTCGTCCACCATTAATTTTCCATTGTTGTCCCCACAATTTTATGACTTTATATTAAACCTTATCACATAATTGACTTGACTTTACAATGGTTTAAAAGCTCGCCTTTTTCGGGTAGTTTATAGACTGGTATCATGAAATATACGGTACACCCCTTTGGGAATGTTTTATTTAAAACATGTCCCACTCCATGACTTTGTTTACGATAGTAAGTTTATTCAAGTACTACCACCATCTAACACCAGTTTACTCTCTATCTAATAATTTATACGGTACAAGTTTCGTTAAAATACCGTCTCACCATCACGCCTATCTCATCGCATCAATGTATATTTGTTCCGTTTCTCAGTTAATAACGTTCAAATTAAGTTTAAAACCACAACTTTCAACATTCATTATTTTGTTGTTCTTTATTATTATTTGGCGACTTTTTAAATTGTCACACAACCAACGGAGCGTGTTTATTCTACACTCGAGCCGCAACAGTGGCCATACTTTATGTTTTGTACGCACTAGTTCTCTCTTTTTTCTAAGAGTTAATGGCTCCTGACACCCACCCTCCAGTCATATATATACACCTCATAAAAACAATACCAACCCCTCGAAATGTTCTTGCTTGGCTTGCTTATTAGGACAAAATGAAATTTCATGCTAGCCCGTTGTCCCAATGTAGTAAAACTATGTTTTCATATTGTCGCCCAATGTTGACTAGTTTCCAAGCTGTTGAACATTGTGATACTCTCAGATGGTGGTGATGATGATGATGATGATGATCGTGGCGGTGATAATAATATTACACGAACAATATGTTTGTTTGTTTGTTTGCTTTTTTTTTCTATTTCCGCTTTAACGCATTTATTTGTTTGAATTCAAGATGAACAATTAAATGAAACGGTTTTTTCTTCTCGTTGAAGAATTCAAATTTATTCAAATTATTCTCGGTCCCTGTGGAGCCATCGTTAGGTTTAATGATGGGGGACGACCATCATTTTGTATTCGCATCAATTCATCCCTGCACTCTCTCTCTACAAATACAGGAAATCGTATACATAATCCATATATATATATACAAATTGGAATAACACACACACGCGCCTACAAAAGGGTTGGGGTATTTCCTATTAAAATTTCTTAAAATAAAATTTAATCTAACAAGATCTAAAGTTGGATAAGTAATCTTGTTAGGACAACTTTTCTCGTTTTATACTAACCCCTCTTTAGTAATTATTTCCTCACTGCTTTTTCTATTAAAACTTAACACTAACTCTCGTTATTATTGTTATCATCATCATTATCATCGTCATCAACATCATCATCATCAACAACAACGTCAATAAAATAGCGTTTGATTTATTTTCGTGTTGAACGGAAACTTTCATGCTTGACTGGCGCATACATTATTTCCTATGTGTCCGCTTTTTGGTGTTTTTCCTGTTATAAACGTAAAACGGCAAAAAAATCGCTACAAAACATAAATACGAGGTAACTTTCCAGCGAATGGAATGTTTTTAATTTTCCAATAAAATTCAGAAATTTTGTATTAACCCGGCGCATCCACCATTTCTCCACACTCACACATATTTAAAATCGAGTTTATAACTGTATTCAAACAATTCTTTCTAATAAAACACCGTGAAATTGCTGCTATATGTGCGCGGCTATGAATTTTAAATTAAATTTTACAGCGTGTAACAGTAAACAAATAACGAATCTCGATATGTACTCTCGAAAGTTGTTCCTTGCCACTTCAATTGAATTGTTAAAGTTTTACTATAGAAGTGTGTAATTTTGCCCAATCCTCTAATCCGACTTGATTCATAGATTGGTTTGCTTCACTACACAATTCTGCAGTGTAAATCTTGGTTTTTTCCACAATATAAAAGAGATACGAGTTGATGTTATTTCAAAAACACTCACACTACTGGGGAAATAATTTGATAAAGTCCCAAAGACTTCATCGTCTCTATCTTAGCCTCTTTATATGTGTGTACATTTTTTTTGTTCTTGAGAGAGTTGATAATGTTGGTCATAAATTCTGGTGGAGAAGGGAAAGAGCCTCAAAGGACAATGGTGAAATTAATAAGAAAGGAAGGCGGGTGATTTCTGTTGAAACTCGCATATTTTTTAACATATGACAGAACTTCTTCCGTACATTTTATACGTGCGTGTGTTTGTGTGATGAACGATCGAGTTTCCGTTTTGAAGGGTTTTAGTTTTCACAATAGTAAATATTGGGTGGGACGGCATATAGTATACAGGAATCTTATCCGCACACATTCGTATTAAAATTAATGCCACGTTATAGGATGATTTATATTTATAAAGCATACACGTTTATGACAGGAGCCTATGAAAAGTTATAAACTAGAAAGAGAGAGAGATTATAGTCATATAGATATAATTTAACTTGGAAATGTAAAGGAACTTTATGAACGTAGTAGAACAACACTATATAGACGGATCTTTTTGTTATGTTAGAAAATTATTCATGCAGAACATGTTGGATACAAATTTCAGAATTGTACCTGACTTACCGTGGCTTGTTGTTGCCATCAAATAAAATGCAACAATTTTTTATCTTGTTAATAAAAATGAAAATGAAAAAAGTGAGTGTCCTGAATATAAGAAGAATTTCAATTAAAATTCAGTAATAATCGGAACAGACAGAAAAAAATGATGAAAAAGTCGTGATCAAAGATATCTTGACACCTCTCTGTCTTGCTCCTTTATCAAGCCTCCCTGCGTTATTGAAGTTTGTTAAAATTTAATACAAGAGTCGCTTTGTAACGTGCCCGAGACAAATTATCTACGGTATAGAGTTGAAATTGTCTGTCTTCAAGGCGCTTTATATTCAAAACTACCCAACATATACATATAAACGTTGATATGGTACGAAATACAAAAATTATTGATAAGAAAACGGAATGATATCTTTTCAATATTTTATTGGAACAGATCAAGCATAGGAAACGGCTAGGAAATCGTTGCCTGTATAATAAGATTGTTTCCTGTGGAATAAACAGGATGGGAGAATATTCCATAGTGGGATTGTGAGAACCGTTATTGAACAAATCGATCTTGATATAGTTTGCAAAGCCCCACTACGACCACATCATGTACTCCAATCTGTTCGTTGAGGTTTATCAAATAGCTTATAAGATCTGCCGACAAATTTACAATTGGATTCCTATCATATTTTTTCTTGTGTGAGATTATTGTAGAATCCAAAGAAAAATTTATTCAAATCCAATAATTACATGAATATTTATGGCAATGTCGACACTGAAAACTTGTCAAGACTGATCCAAACTTTAATACATAAAAGTTCAAAATCTTAACTGTTCTGTGAATTATATTTTTAGAATTCTGTTCTATATGGAAATAAATTATTTATGCACCAAAGTCTTAAAGTTTGTTCGGTAGCTTGTTGTTAGTCAACGACAGTGTCAAATAGACGATAATAGAAAACGGAAAATCGTTGTAGATTTCTCTGTGTTATGTTGAAAACGATTTTCACACAACGACACGATTACAAACAATTTGCAAAACTTTTCATAAAATAGAACAATGTCTGGTATTCATCTATCGTTGTGAGAATTGTTTTCAGATTTTTTCACGACTCAAACATCTTCCACGATTTGTTGGGGAA
Source organism: Epicauta chinensis (assembly GCA_021725515.1). Taxonomy (NCBI): domain Eukaryota; kingdom Metazoa; phylum Arthropoda; class Insecta; order Coleoptera; family Meloidae; genus Epicauta; species Epicauta chinensis. The sequence goes on from JAEDXX010000023.1 coordinate 441,379, forward strand.
GTTGAAATATGACTGACTGGACCGATTATTCTTCCAGTCTCGTTAAATGTTTTTGCTCAATTAATAAGGACGCACACATACATTCATATAGATGTATAGAATTGTACATTTCGTCTACAACAGCTTACGATTCGATTTTACGAACATTTCCAGCTACAATAGTGAAACTGTTACAAGTTTCCTAGTTAATAAAAGCAACTTTAGATAGCTTTAACTGCAAATTGGAGCTTATGAAAATTATCAATGATGCTATATTCAAATTTTCAACTTTATTAATTCAACAATATTCGATGATAATCGTAGTAATAATTAAAAGTTATTTACAATAAAATATCAACAATTTTAACGAGATGATTCATATTTACGACTTTCTATTTCATTTCATATCGATCCGAAACACACATCTCGCCCATCTCGTAGTGTATGGTTGGAAAATCTGATTAATTTCCTCCAGCCAGACGGAAACTAATTGAGTTGACTGCTAGTCATCATCAACAAACATTGACATAATCATTCCACACCAAGTTCGCTTTACTATTGAATACATTTAAGGTAGCCTTAATACCTCCATGTTAAAAGATCCCGTAATATTCAGAATATTAGTCGTGTTGAAATTCATCGGTATTGCTTCAACGCCCCCCAAAAAAAAATCGCCTGTCATTGATCGTGTTGTTTTCTTTTTAGAAACGGCAAGTAATGTACACCTGCCATGCTTCATTACTTCCAACTTCTCAAATGTCGCCTTTCTTTATATCACACTAACTAAAACTAACAGCAAAATGGAACGGGGATATTATTACAGTTCACTTACAAGATTTTCCAATATTTGCGCTCGTAAATCATTGATTGGTTCGTTACGAATAATTACCGGTTTTTATTTGAAATGTTTGTACGAAATTTTCATTGATAAAACGATAATACAAATGCAACGTGACCGAACAATTCATACAAAAATTGTAAAGATTGCCGATATCGAATTCAATTGGTGATCTGAATATTTGTAGGGAAATGTCCCAGTACTGTGTTACATTTATTGAAGATGGTAATGTTGGTAATTTTATTGGTTTTTGCAATATAAAAGAAAAACCTCCCATTATTATCGTTACCGTCATTATTATGATTAAAGATAGTATATTTTCGAAAATACGATATGAAACTTTCAAAGATTTCCACAATTCATCATTTATAGTTGGCTGGAATATTACAGGAAATTTGAGGAATATACTATACAATATAAAGTTGACAATATAATGGTTGTTGCGACAAAATAAATGGAATCTTGCTTGGCTACATAAATATGTTTGATAATGATGTTTTACTTGTTTCCACCCAAAACCACACCGGAATCGGGCCGCATCATTTTCACTTTCTTCAAAAAGCGCGTCTGTTTGACAAATCTCAATCAAAATTGGGTCACGAATGACAAACACAATTCCTCATTTTGTACAAAAACATTCCAGTCGATAATCTGGATGGATCATTGTTGTTTTTCGTATACAGAAACAATAACAAACGTTTTATTTACTTTGATATTTTGTGGTAGATTTGCACAATCTGCAACCCTTATCAATCGTCTATTTTTGGGTTAAGTCAAGTTTTCAATGGAATTTCGGACAGTTGTAAAGTTTCAGTTTCATTAATTTAATGAATTATTAATCAAATTGAATGCTTTCAACGTTAATGATAAAGAATTTGAATCGAAATAACTAGATTTACAATTTTTGAATAAAACATTCTCTATATAACTAATGGTAATTTATGTTTCAAACGAGAAGATGAAATAGTTATGTGTATGCAACTATTCCCGTACATTCCCCATTTGAAATTTGTAAATTATACAGTTTATAATTGATATTGATTTGTTGTTATTCAAGTTAAAATGTTATTTTTGCATCAATTTTAAATCAACTCGTATTTATCGAATTATAATTAAGTAAAGCATTAAAGATTCAACAATAATGGTTCTGTTAATATAGGCACGATCATTGCTGGACTAAAACCGGTGATTAATGATAGTTGTATGTATTTTAGGCCGTCTAGTTTCCTGACAATTTTCACCCTATAACTAATACAATTACTACAATCCCTATTTATACAACTAATATTGTACTTAATCTAAGTCATGTACCATTTACTAATCAACTAGGATTAATTACACGCCGATATTCGCTTAGATAATGGATTTATGATAATGTTACATAGACGCAAAAAAAATGATTGAGGAGTGACTGGAATATTCCGATATAAGGAAAAACACTAGGACTCTTGTCATATTCTACACACGTCCAATTAGTTTCAACCGAACAATCCACTTTATCTCTTGCTAACTAAAAAATGATTTCACCCATTTCGTGTGTTGTATAGAACGATTGTTAAGTGATATTTTTTTACACTGGTCCGCCTGTTTAGTTTTCTTAATTTCAACGGCGAAGAAATGGTGGATGCGCCGGGCATTAAACGATTGATGGCGTTTGTAACAAAACTGATTTCAGGTGTTCACGATAATTAAAAAACTACTCCAAGTTTTTCTGTTAACGTTAAAGAGATCTTTGAATAGTTTTAATTATCATAAAAGGATTATTTGGTCTTTTTTTTGGATTTTTTTTTAGACAAAAGAATCAAGAAACTTTGATCAAAGCAAAACTATGAAAACTTAAGGCTTTTAATTAAGATCAAATATTATCTCTTAAAATTAATTTTGCTGTTGAAGCTTTTTTTCGATAAATGTACACTATTTTTGGTGATCTTTCAAATCCTCGCAGGTTAAATTAACGAAACCTCAACATTTGATAATAAGGAAAATAAATCGTCCATCTTGAAACTTAACGATCTGTAAAATAACTTCTATTTACATTTTGGTCCAATGACGTTGCCATTGGCGTCTCAACTATTACAGAGAACGTTTCAAGAGGTTGTTCAGTCGTAAAGTAAAAACCGTTGCCACACAAACGAAAAGGCAAATCAAGTGGAATTTAAGTTGTTCAAAAGTAGAAAAATTACGAAAAATGCCGAAAGGGAACTATGGACGATGCGTTCTCTCTATAGAGGAATAATTTACTCCGCCATAGATGCACAGCAGTAAACATCAAAGTGCTAACAATTTTTGCTAATCTAGTTTAAATGTTTAGTAAAATAAAGAAGCTCAAAAGACTTAGGACACGACCCAATCAAACTTGTAGCGCGATAAAAAAATTCTGAAACAATCAAAAGTGGCAAAAAAATCAAGCAACTTTGGTGAAAGCAAAACTATAAATACTTAAGGCTAAAGCATTTTTTCTACAAATCCTCACTGTTTTGAGCCATTTTAGACACGTAGACTGTACTGTTTTGAATTAATCACAGGTTAAAAACCCTAAACCTTAAGACATGATAACAAGGCAAATAAATCGTCCATCCCGAAAGTTAACGGTCTGTAAAATAACTTCTATTTACATTTAGTCCAATAACGTATCCATTGGCGTCTCAACTATTAAGGCGAGCTTTTCAAGAGGTTGTTTAGTCGTAAAGAAAAATCGCAAAGGCAAATCAAGTGGAATTTAAGCGCTTCGAAAGGAGAAAAACGTACGAATATTTACTAGCGAATGGGAATTATGGAGGATAATTGCGTTGCCTCTAGAGAGGAATAATTTGCTTCGCCATATATGCACAGCAATAATCCTCGAAATGTGAATAACTTGTGTAAATCTAGTTTAAATGTTCGGCAAATAAAAAGATTTCCGATACAAACCCAATCGAATTTCTAGGGAAAGAAATAGACGTTGGACCATGTTCGTTAATTTTTGATAAGTTAATTCAGGCGTTTTATATAAACGGTTTGGCGTTGCGTCGTGAAGGTGCTTGGCAAAATTAGAACTAGTCTTTCAACTATTGCCAGAACACTACAAAGCTTTCTAAATCGAATAAGAGCGTTTGAGATTGTTCGACTAGAGAATTCAGTCAAATATTTGTCAAATCAAATTCTTATCTTGCCGTTTTCACAACTAGTTTCATGTCCAGTCTCATATTATTCAAAGAATCTTCCACATTGTAAGACTGTTTGATTAAATTGACAGATTTCGTTGGAATAGCATACGATTTATTGCAATAAAAAAAATTGGAGTAGTGTAATCGTTATAAAATGCTTGTTGAAATTTTTATGCTCGTATAAGTGGAGGATAGTTTAGTAAAAACCTGCTGTTACTGCTGCTTTATGGCTGGAATCATACGAATAATTTTACGACTAAGATGGCCCTAATAAAAAACAGACGTTTTTGTTGAGACGAAAGCCAACCAATTTTCACAATTTCACAGTTATAAAAGTATTAAATTTGCAAAATGTTGTCGTTCCATCTCTAGTGTTGTTGCGAGCTTTTCACCGTATAATTTTTTTGATATATTCTTTTTAGGTGGTTTGTGTGCACTGTACGTGAGACTTACGGTAAAATATTAAATGGATTCTAATGCGTGTACACAAACGTACTCACGTATACGTGAATCTATGAGTGAACAAACAATACGTGTAGGATTTATCGCTGACAGATTTTTGTTGAGATAATTCATGGTTGGGGAAATATGAAATGTCCCCTTTTACTTTACGTATATAAACGTGCGCGGAAACGCACATAAACAATAAGCAAATTCCTATTTAAAATCTTTCAGTGTACACAAAACAAAGAGATAACTGATTCTGTTGATATTAGCTGAATTTTGTCGTTATTTTCCGTACATATAAGTTTACATAAGCTTTTAGCTGCAGGCAAAGAAAGCACAAACACACATCTACATATAGTTGCATTTCCACCAATAATAAGAGCTTTGTTTTTATTTGTCGTTTATGATGCGCTTTTCACGATTATTTATCGCCACACAAAGAAAGCGTTTTTATTTTGTTTTGTAGATAACGAGAAAATAATTATCGCTTTGTCCGGCGCCTCCACCAAAATTCACTATAAATGACTACTTTTGGCAAACTTGCCTAGTTTCTTGCATCGATGACAAAAACAAGATAAAATAACAATTTTACCCAAAAAAGAATTGCGGTTTTAAAATGAAAAATATCCTGGAAAAACTTCTACAGTAACATCAGTGTGTAACTTTTTAATCCCGAACGTTCCCGTGAGCATACAAGACACAAACTAAAGTTGAACGTACTCGTGATCGTTAAAATACAAGCAAAGTTTTTTCGAATCGTTCGAAAATAGAAAAATCATACCTTCCTGGATTAGTCTACCATAAATTGTTGGAATTATCTCGATGAAACACACAAAAATTAACAATTTACCCGACACCACCATTGTTGTGTAGATGTATCAATTCTCGTTATTTTCAATTAAAAGTGACATTATTAATTGTTTTGTAGATATAATTGCGTGCTATTTGCAATGGTCGTATTGGTGAAAGACCGACGCCACCGACGCCAATCACCAAACTGGTTGTAAACATTACAATTCTGTAATAGAACAGCTGATGGAATTCAAACAAGAAGCGCAGGCGTCCCTTTAAAAGAAAATCTATGCACTTTATCTATATACATATAGAATATTGCATCTTGTGGAATTTATAGAAATCAAATTTATGTGTAATTTTACACATGACGGAACTATTTAGAAGAAAATTTAAACGCAGATTAGGTTAAATAGAAAACTAGTTTACTAGAACGTTCAGCTTGATTAAATCCTTTAATTTGCAATTAAAATAATGAAAGTTTTATATAAGACTCGGGTTGTTTTTTTTGTATAGTCTATTTGAACAACTTTGGGGCGGAAGATGAAAAAGGTTTATCATACAATTTACAATTCAAATATCAGATGAATTGTTGGACAAATTTAGCTATACAAAAGCGGTACGTTTTTTCTTCGTTTATTTATTTATTTAAAAATCTCTTAAACTGTAATGATAGTTGTAAAACTTCCACCACAACCGCAATTCTAGAAGACAATGTATCGATTATTATTTTAGCCTTTATTGAACTATAAAATAACGCTATATAAAAGTGTAGCTTGCCATTATCTTTTAACGTCTTGAATTCACGTTCAATATTGGTTCAAGTTGAAACAAAGACCACATACGTTTGTGTTGTGTGAACAAAACAAAACTAACAGTAAGAAAATCGTAACGCTATGAAGCTCCCTTATTAGTGGTTGTATGATGTTTAAATTGAGTCCGTAGAAATTAATTTTGCAAGTTTTTGCTATTCCAACTATTAGTTTTGAGTTTTTGTTGTACAACTATATATGCTGTTTAATTTTCTCAATTAACTATTGCCTTGAACAATGGGTGTTTCTTTGGTGGAAACTTGAAACTCACTATGTCCTGATGTGCTAATAATTATCGATTTCCCAACATCGCAATATAGTAAATGTTCAGTTATTGTTACTAGTGCTATTGTCGACGACACTATTGTTTATATTTCAAAAATACTCGCTGGAATTCACAATGCAGATGCATATACAGTGTTGGCGAGCGAGACAGACTGTCTTCTGGATTAGTGACTAATGGATTAACTGATACACACATCAAACTATTGCTGATTTGAGATACAAATATAAAAATTTTGGGTCATTCCGTAGCATCAGACAAAAAATAAAATTCTATAGAATGTGACAGAATAAAATAATATTGGCAAAATGCAAGATAACTGCATCATAAATTGAGATAACTTTTGAAAAACTGAAGACCAAAAGGACCACCCAAAAAGAATTACGCGGTGGCTCAAAATTTCATCTTTCAGCCCCTCAAAAGCTTCTGCTGGAAATTAAGTTTCTTTTTCTCTGGCTTACAATTAGACGGATTTGAGCGGCGCTGAATCTGAACCACAAAGGGCAAAGGCGGTAAAGTTTATTTCTTGCGTAATTTGACGCAACAACTCAGCGATTGCTTCCGTACCTTTAATACCAAAATGCGTAAAGTAAGCGAAGCATGAGCCGCTAAATGCTCCAAAAACAAGAACACACTAACAAGGAAACTACACGAAGTGTCGCCCTCCGATTTTCTTATACTTGTGATATGTTGTTGTCCATCGAAAGATAAGTGATGCATATTTTTTCTTGTCGGTCCTTAAGTCGTTTTAAGGGGTGAAATAGACCCTCAAAGATTCATCAAAATCTGGGTAGTTATATAATTTTGCAAAGTAATCAGTACCAAACCAAATTTACTTTATTTATGACATCAATCAATGAAAATACGCACTTTCGGATAACTCCTACCCTTGTTGTAAGAGGGTAAATCACCCTCTTTTGGACCTCTATAAAAAATTATAGCATTATCCGATTTAAATAAAAACAGTTATTAGAGCAAGGAAAAATAAAGACTACCTGTTTTTGGTTTTTTAAGGGTTGTAATGGGTGTAAAATGTTTTTTACATACGTTTATTTTGATACGCAAGAGATTTTATTAAATTATTTGTGAGTAAAACAAGATCAGGAATTCGAGAAATAAACTTTAATTGCTGTTTAACATCACGATAAGGTTCCTGAGAAGAACTTCGAAAAACTAACTATTGCTCTGAGGAGCGTCAAAATTACTCACGTACCTAAAGCTTTTTTAAGCTAAACCAATTGCTAGAATTCCTGCTTTCAGCAGGACATTGGTAAAAAACTCTCAAGACGACCCTCAAAAGGCTTCTTTGATCAGTTTATTCCACTCTGACTTAAACTGATCCGGGCGACTCAGAATCTTAAGCGAAGCATGAGAAACGAAATGCTCCAAAAGCAAGAACACATTTCGGATACCTGTGCAACCAGATTATGAATTCAAGAAATAAACTTCAATTGCTGTTTGGCTGTTTTAGTTGAGAAACTATTCATTGCTCTGTGTTTTTTCTTGTTTAAGGTAATCAAGTTTATACAATGTTACGAAATCCTGCTTTCATAAAAAAGGGGCTTCCAAGTTGTCTTTTATTAACGCAAATACTACTCAAGTATTTGCAGGCCTATAATGAAGATCAAAAGTGCCCAGTTTTGTTCTCTGCCTAGATCGAACAACCAATCTATATACAGAAATATAGCTTATTCTAGGTAAAAGCTTATTTCCAATATATAAAAATGTGTTTAAATTTCGTGGAAATTTTTCAATTTTCCCATCCCCAGTACATATATATTTGCCGGAACGAAATATATCCAACAGACAATCATAAAAGAAACATAAACGATGTGAGTGTGGGAGAAGTGTCGTAAAAGTGCGAACGCGAAATAGAAATCAACGGAAAATTATTAGATTGGTTTTCTTCTATGGTCTCTTCTATACAAACCATTATGGTTTAACCGTACTTTGATTACTTCAAATCCAATTGATATCATCCGGGAAACAAACTCGACTATTACAAAAATCATTTTCGTTTTTGTTTCGATCCGTTCCATTTTACACATATAATATATCCGAATAGAATTGGAGTGTTTCAATAATTGCATTCTTATTTTATTTGGCACATTGTGTGGTTCTCGTTTCAAATAGATCAGATTTACACGTCTTTCATTTGATTAATTCTATCAAATAGAGATGTGTTGTTCGTAGATGAAATTAGTTCTCATTTCAAATAAAACTAGATAGAGTTTTGAAGGATGGAAGAATGGCGCAATTCTAAACGTTTTTAGAGGTTTTTCCTTAGGGGATATGTCATGTGTCCGATTAATAAAAAATGAGACAAATATATTAGTTTATTAATAGTTGAACTACATAGGGATTTTTATTTGAATTTAGAGAATTCATACCTTTTCAATTGCTTTTATTTATTCATTTTCATTGGGCTGTTTGTTGATGAAAACTTAGCAAAAACTAGCTTCAACACCGCTGGATAATTCGAATCGATAAATTAATTAGAAACTTAGGGAAATTGGACAAAACGCTCTTGAAACTCGACAAAAACTCTTACATAAATAAGACACAATTACAAGAGATAGTTTTTTTTATTAATTAAATAAAACGAAATTTTTTAGAGCAAGTTCTCTAAGGACTGAGTCAAGTGGGAACGAGACTATCCGAAAAAAGGTAAAAGACAACGTTTACACGTCCACAAAACGTAAAAACTCACATTACACAAAAAACTGTAATACAAGAACTGGGACGAGAAACGACAACCGAGATACTATCTTTATTGAGAAATTCTACCGACTTGAGAACAGTGTAAGAAGGAATGTTTAGAATTCAGTGAAATATATAGCCTGTTGGAATTGTAATATGAGAAACTGTCTCTATGTTAGTACAAGTTAAGTCAGCTAGGATCATTGCAGTTAAAATCGGTTTTCAAACTCTAAATCTCTAGGGCATTGCAGAACCACAGGTATTTCCGATTTTAGACACAACGATATTATTACAACTGATAGAATAGGTAATGGGACGAATTCCTGCAGAAAGTTCAGCCGAACAAAGTTGAAACACGAAACACGAATACTTCATTAGAAGTAGTAGCATAAATCTTGTAACGTTAAGTGGACGGCTTTCACTTTACTACAGCTTGACCTATAATTTATTGCCGTCGTCGACTTCACACTACTTCACTGAAAAATTTTTATAAAACGAAGAATTTTGTTGCAGGACCGCATCGCTGAGGCCATAAATAATTATCCAAAAACTGATAAGCGATAGAATTGATTATGAACAGGTCCGGCGCTAGGATATAACTGACTTAAGCGCCCTTCAGATTATTTTTTTTGACTGAATTTAATCTGCAACGATCATTTTTGCGCCCCCAAAACAGGGGTGTCCGCCTGCAGTGCATCCCTTGCAGGCCCTGATTATGAAGTAGTAACGCAGATGAGGACGCTCCTGCGACTCTACTGCGGCCCTCAGCAATCATGTAAGTAATAGTGGTGGAATATAAGTTACGATAATTATGCAACACTGATTACTAGCCGAATTTTTCCTGCAATATTTTTAGGTTTCGCCGTACAAAGTCCTTCAAATATTCGACTCATTTCGTCACAACAATCACACGAATAAAACTATAAACAATCCTTTGTGAAGTTGCAGTGTCGGTGGCGCCTCTACGTTTTCATCGATTTGCGTCCTTCGCTTTTGTTTTGACATTTAGAGCAATTTAGAGCTTTCGCAAATGCTATAAATGCGATTTTTTGTGTGTGAAATCAACAATGAATTTATCACGTATTCGTTTGATAACATTCGATGTGACTGAGACACTATTACGATTTCGTTCAAGTCCTGGTAAACAGTACGGTGATATCGGTGCCATTTATGGTGCTATCTGTGATGATCATAATCTGTTAAGTGCTAGTTTCAAACAACAATGGACCAAGATGAATGCAGAACATCCAAATTATGGTAAAACTACCGGTTTAGGATGGGAGAATTGGTGGAAATCGATTGTTTACAGTACATTTGAAGGTGCCAAATTACACTTAGATAACGATAAATTGGATGCAATATCGACACATTTAATAAAAATCTATGAATCTGCTGAATGTTGGCAACAATCACATGGTGCTTTAAGTCTGTTATCATATCTGAAACATCTCGATATACCATTGGGTGTGATATCGAATTACGATCCACGTTTACATCGTGTTCTGGTCAATACGAAATTACGGCATTATTTCGATTTCGTATTAACATCATATGAAGTTGGTGTGGCTAAACCACATCCGGAGATCTTTAAAATTGCCATAAAATTATCGAATATTGATAATTTGAAATGCTGTGAATGTTTACATATTGGTAATACACCTAGTTTCGATTATCTGGGTGCTAAGAACAGTGGATGGCATGCTGCATTAGTACACAATAAAGACTGTAATTTAATTAAAGAAAAGTATCCCTACGTTGATTGTGCACATTCGTTCGTTAATTTACACGATTTACATCAACATTTTATTGAGAACAACAAAAAACAATTGACGCAACAAAACATGTGATGACTTTCATAAAACTATTTATTTTTTTTGTTAATTATCGTTGTAATTTATTATAAAAGCAAATAAAGATTAAACAAGTTGAGATATGTGTTAATTACAGAAAGCGCCAAAATTTTGAAACGTCTAGTAACTTTAGTTGATAGAAGTTGGCAGTTTTTGATATAAATTTTATAAAATTTCCAATCAATTAGTAAACGATTCTCAAAAATAAACTACCCAAACTTGATAAATAATTCGATATGTTAATTAGCGAGTATAATTATCTTTTAATTCTCTTGTAAATTGAGTTAATTTGATTATTTTTGACAGATCTAGTAACTTTAGATTGTTACAGTTGGCGGTACGTACTGTTAAAATGTTGTTTTGCCGGTCTAATCAAATTTGATAAATATTGCTAAATAATCAGTTTAGAAGGCATTAAATTTTTTATTAATCGATTTAAAACGAACAAATGAAGCGTAGTTAAATGGTTTAATTAAAAAACAATCATACAATGTGGTACACACCTTCAAATCGATAACATTGGTGGTGAATCACCACAATAGAAGAAAATCGATAAATTCATGTCTACTTGGTTCAATTTTAAATTATTGTAAACGAAAATGCTACCAGATCCTTACTATTTAGCAAAATTCTTCCACGAAGCGTTCCGCATCCATCCCGATAATCTTAAGTGAGTATTTATGGGGAAATTTAAACATTAACATAACCTATAACAACAAATCTATAGGAAACGTCTCGAATGGAAGAAGAAGAAGAAACCACCAAAACCGCATACACCACAAGCGGCCACAGCTTCCGCAACGGCGACGATAACAAAACAAAAAGGCAAAATCGAGTTGTTGTACGAGAACGACTATCAAACACCACCAGAAATGGAGTTGCCCGGAAATGCATCCGCATTCGCCCTATTTGCATCGATACGTTTAGCTGTATTGGATCGTTGGATGCGGCAAGCAACACAGGAGTATTTGCAAAGCAGCTGTAGTATTCCCCTACAACAACAACAACAGCCACAACAATTGCATATTGATGATATTGATAGTGATACGGATGAGAATAACAGTCAGACCAGTACTTATATACCTATCAAAGTTTCAAAGATCGTCGGTATCGGTTTGAGGAGTGTATTTGAATTGATTAAAGAAAGTCGCATACAACATCCGATTCTATGTACAAAAGCATTAACGGCATTATTAGATGTGCTACAAGGACAGACACCGGAAGGCTTGAAATCTGAACCGAACGATATTATCGATCCACTATTCGATTTATTATTAGATTTGGCGTGTATGCACGGTCCGGAAAGTTCAGTACCAAATGATGGTACACATTTGACGGCAATCGCGTGTGCTTGCCTCTTATCATTAGTTGTAGTTCGGGGTGATACTGGCAAATACTTATCGGCTACTGCAGCTCTATTGATGTGTCCTCGAGCATTATCCGTGCAAAATATCCAAGTATTCTATTTGAATTATCAATTTTTGTTTAAAGATTATAGAATTATTTTTGAAATTTATAGATGCCGGCTGTTCTAGCATCACTCCAACGTAGTGTCCAAGGTGTCTTATTAGGGAAACTAATACGTCCAGATTGGTTAACACATGGTGTACCTTATAATTCCAAAATTGATTCTTTTCCTGTTAAAATACCGTTAGATTTACATGATGTTGTTATAAAATTGAAATCGTTAGCATGCGACGGTCAATATTTGTATTTATTCACATCAAATGGTTTATTAAAGATAGGTACAGGATTTGGGGGTACGTTAAAGGGGCATGTCTATTTTTGGAAGCCTGATTTCTATCCACTTGATAATGGTAGTCTAGTCTTTTGTGCGGTAATTATTATTGTTTTAAACGATTAAAAATTGGTTATTACAATTAATTTTCTAGGGTAATTTATATTTAAAATTATGTGGACGACGTGGCGGTGAATTTCTAATCGTGGAACGTACGAATTTATTAATCTCAGGATCAGTACCGTTACATTGTAGAGATGAGAGTGCGTCTGTTGTGTTTTCTGATGGTGATAATCTAGGAACAATATCACCGGCTCGAGATGTAATATTTTGCAATTCAAGTCCGTGATTAATGTGGTTTTGTCATTGTTATCTTTAATTCGAGACAGCGCATTGTTGTCGATCATCTGCGAAAGTCGATTTATTTATCTAGAGGGGATGTATTTTCCTATTCGTGTCTATTCGCAAGTGTTGCTTGAAGTGCAATCTTCAAAATCAATTTTTTCTGCCGCTAGAACACTGAAGAATAGCGACATTTAATAGCTGTACAGGATGGCCTATTTTCGATGGTTTTGCCTCATTTAAAGATTACAGAATTAGGAATTTTAAGATTTTCTTATGTTACAAAAAAATCAGTTTCTTATTTCTTTCTTACATTAATCACGGACTTGATTCGTCTCAGAAACAGAATAAGACTATTGAAATTTCAGGATGGTTTCGTAGTTAGAGTGTTAAATCAAAATACAGTTCCTGCTAGTTTAATTAATGAATTACCATTGAAATTGGCACGTAAATGTGTTGATGTTTTCGGTCTATCATCATTTGATGAAGAAATCGGCTATCAAACAATCAACACAGGTAATGATGATGAAGTTGCAACAATTTGTGCCGGTAAAGATTTCGGTCTGATTAAAACAACAACGGGCAAAGTAAGTAAAATATATAAAATTAAAATTTCTTTTACATGAATTTTACAATTAAATCAACCAGGTGTTATATTCGGGTAAAGCCACATCGTTGGGTATAAAACAAGCTGGAATACGTACTGGTAAATGGTCCGAATTGGTTTTAACAAAAGCACCGAAAGTTACACATATTGCAGTCGGACATGATGGACTTCATGCAATTCTGGTAACCGAAGATGGTTCTGTATTTTTTGCTGGTAAATTTTGATGCTCGTTTTACGTAAATCTATTGTAAATTGTTTGAATAAATTGTAGGAACTGCACGACGTGGTGAAGATGGTGATCAGAGTAAAGTGCGCCGACAACCGAAACCAATCAAGCCGAAAAAAATGATAAAAGTCGATGGACAATTTGCTGTATCAGCCGCCTGTAATAATGGTACAACAGCTATAATAACAAAAGATGGTGAATTATTAATGTTTGGTAAAGATACAACACATGCAGATCCAGCAACTGGTTTTGTGTGTCATCTAAAAGGTGAATTTATCACACAAGTAGCATTAGGTAAAGCACATGCTGTTGCTTTAACTACAAAAGGACAAATTTATACGTTTGGTATAAATAATAAATTCCAATGTGGACGTGATTTTGTATCAACAAATCGTGATGGTAATTTTTTTGATTACAATCAAATAAAATTAATAAAAAATCAGATAAAACTCCAGGTTCTTCATCGAATATTGTAGCAATGGACACTTGTGGCGGCCAAGATGATCATGATTTCTATGAGGAACTAGATGAGAATCGTAAAGATGGCGAGAATATCGCTGGTAGTTCTGATGGTAATTCGATTGAATCACAACCGAATATTTGTCCGGCTGGGATGCATTCGTGGCGTGATAATGTCTGCATGATTTGTACAGTTTGTCGTGAATGTACCGGTTATTCAATCAGTTGTCTATCATCAATGAGTGCAGAACGAAATCCTGGACAGTAAGGTTTTACTTCTTTAAAAACAAAAAGTTACTAATCAATTTTTTTAAGGGAGTGTGGTTGTGGCGAAGGCGACAGTGGTTGTTCGATTTGCGGTTGTTGTCGTATTTGTGCTAGAGAAGTTATTGATAATTCTGAGTTAGCCGATTTGGCCGGCATAATGAAACTCGATTTAATTTTGAGAGATAAAAGCATTATTCCACCACGACAGCGGACTAAACTACAAGAACAAGTGAGTGAATTTGATTTAAGTGATTTATTTGTAATTGAATTTTTGTTAAAAGATCCACAATCGATTGGAAGAGAGAAAGAATCGTACACGCAAATCTAGTGCAGGTTCGAGTAAACAATCAACAAAAATCAAGCAAGTACGTTCTTCAGTTACAGCCACACCAACTCATCGTCCCAACAATACAGCCCGTCAACAGAGCAATTCTGTAGGAAGTGGTAAAGATCAAGGTACCGGTTCGGATGTTGAACGTGATGCTACAAGAATCGCTTGTTTACCACCTGCTAAAATCCAGTTACCATCCGACAGTCCGGTGATACAAATCGCTTGTGGTCTACACCATACTGTTTTACTATTACAAAACGGTCAAGTTTACACGTTTGGTTCAAATTTATACGGTCAATTAGGTTGTGGTGATATTCTAGCAAAAGCTAGTATCCAACATGTGAAATTACCATGTAATGCAACACATATAGCAGCCGGTAGTAATCACACAGTTGTATTAACGGTAAAAGGTGAAGTTTATACGTTTGGTAATAATCAAAAGGGACAATTAGGCCGCCAACCAACACAATCATCACCACAAGATACAACACAACCTGGACAAAGTAGTTCGAATAGTGGCACCAATAGTAGTCATTATAATAATCCCCGAACACCTTGGTATTGTATACCAGCTTCTATACCGAATATTGGACCGAAACATGGTCGTCGAGCAACATGGGTGGGTGCTTCAGGTGATCAAACATTCCTAAAGATCGATGAGAGTCTAATCAATTCGGTTAGCATATCGAAATCGACTATAACCGCAAATAAGAATTCTATCAGTAAGTTAGATGATAAATTATAGAATTATTGTTAAGTGTGCAATTTTTACAGTTTTATTACCCAACCATGAGGAGACCGCTAGGAATTTCAAATGTTTAGTGATTAATAAACGTGATGGCAATTGTAATTCGTTCAAAAATCAAGAACAAGTTGATTTTATCGATCGAACAGTATGTATGGATCCTATTTATAATGTTTTATGGTCTTATAATCAATTAAATCATGAAGTGACTTGCTATAATATAATAACAACTGAATTACAAAGAAAAAAAGCCATACGAACATCCGATAATAAATTCCTCTTTCAAATTAAAACAATAAACGATAAAAATAACGAATTATTCGATAATAGTTTCGATCTGTCATCAATTCTATCACCGGAACTATCATTACCTGTATTAACAAATTGTCATGTAACACGTTTTCAAGCAGCAATCAATCTGTTGTGTTGTTTAGACACATTAACAATAGCACATGATTTACAATTAACGACAATTAAAGAGGAGATCGACGATCGACAGGTAATCACCGGTAAACAATATTCAAAAGAAGATTTCCAATGTGTTAATCGTTTTGAAAATCATGGAGGCGGTTGGGGTTATTCAGGACATAGTATTGAAGCGATACGTTTTATGGCCGACACTGATATACTATTGGGTGGTTTCGGTTTGTTCGGTGGTCGTGGTGAATATACGGCCAAATTGAAATTATTAGATATCGGTGCGGATGGTGGTGAACAGGAGGGTGATGGTGAATTGTTGGCGGAAACCGAAGAAGTACCATATGAATGTGGACCGAGACAGAAATATCCGTTATTGTTCGATGAACCAGTACCATTACAAGTAATTTTACATTTTAACTGTTATATCGCTTAATTGATTTGGTGGTAAATTGTAGGCGCATCGTTGGTATGTGGCATGGTGTCGAATCAGCGGCCCTAGTAGTGATTGTGGTTCATCCGGTCAAACAATGGTAACAACAGAAGATCAAGTGTTGTTCTATTTCAAATCATCGAAAAAATCCAATAATGGTACAGATGTGAATGCTGGACAAATCCCGCAATTACTATATAAAATTATAACACCCGAAAATCAGACACCACCTCGACAATTGGATATAATTGAGCCTGTACATATACTAACCAGAGATTTTTCACGGACTGTAACGAAAGAATGTTTCCAAAGTTTATTATCGTTATTGCAATGGTCGTGGAATACGTTTAAATGGGGCGTTATGGAGGGACAATCCATTAAGAATATGTACACGAATTTAGAACTAGAACGTTTAGTTTATATAAATCGTGCTAGTTTAAGATTGATTTACACTTACACAAATGAAATTTATCCTAATCGTATTACAAAGAAAATACCATTAGAAAATGTACATTTAGCCGAATGTATCGGTGATGTACGCACATTATTACGTCAGATATTATCCGATAATTTACCGGTTTTATTACAAAATAAAAAATCGACAAAAACTAGAAGTACAACAACAACAAATCCAAATATAGTGATGATGAATAGTATTTTAGATGAGTGCCATAATACGTTTGTAGCATGTTTTCATGCCTTCTATCCAACTGCTTATTTGAAATGGACATGTCTTTGTGATTTATTATCCGAAATCGATAAAGTAATCAAAAAATTGATTGAAATTATCAAAATTAATTTATTATTTCTTTTAGGAATCAACACGCAGTTCTTCTCATAATAGTCAACGTTTATTGAGTGCAGTCCTGTGCGCTCTTTGTGCACCCAGTATCCGATTACGTAGCACTTTCCCATTACTCACCAATACAATTGCTTCGGATAATTCATTACATCGCGGCTTAAGTCCATCTGATAATACCGGTCTACCGATCATGAGTGTCTCCGATTCACACTATTATCCAGTTCTTGTTGAACAAATGAGTTATAAGAGTCAAGTAAATAGTACAGATTAATTGAATAATATTTATTAATTTTTAATGTTTTAGATTGATTCTTATTCGGGACAGATGTGGCAATGGAATGATGTTTTAGAAAATCTATTACAATTAGTCTCAGAACCGATCAATCAAAATTTAAAAATCAACAAAACAAGTACAATATTACCGAATCTAACAAAGAATTGTTGTCATCTATTAGCTAGAGTTATTGCCGAATTAGTCCATCAATGTAGTACAACTGAAGAAGATATCCAGAATGCTTGCGGTCGTATTTTACATATGACAACATCGAGATTTACACGTACGAATTCATCAAGAACATGGAATACTGGAAACGGTTCACCGGATGCTATTTGTTTTCAAGTGGATCGACCTGGTATATCGATAGCGGGCGTTGGAGTTTATGGTGGTATCGGACATTATGAATACGAATTAGAACTATTAGAAGATGTAGGTTTTTATCTGTGAATTTAATGATTATTTGTAATAAGAGTTGATTACAGCAAAGCTCTTTGAATGGTTCTGATAGTCATACGCATACGCAACGTTGGAATAGTTTGGAGATCACACGTGGCTCTTTTGTACCTGAAGATTTCGCACCCGATATAATCGAAATAAAATTCGATCGAGCTGTACCAATTAAAGTAAGTTTTAATTAATTATTATAAAAATTATGACTAACAAGTAGTTGCACTTAGGAGAATGTTAAGTATGCTATACGTTTACGGAATCACGGTGGTAGAACTAATAATGGTGATGGTGGTTTGAATTCGGTTAAAGGTTCAGATAATACGACATTCACATTTTCAACATGTTCGTTAAGTTTTAATGGCACTACACTAACACGTGGACAAATCCCAATAATTATGTACTACAGGTGCATTTTATTTTTAATTTAAAACGAAACATATTTATTGTTTTATTTACCAGTAATCCGGTGGAATGTGGACGTTCTTTTACAACAAAACTCGAACAACAATCACGTAAAGCCGCATTATCTATGGCTAGTACAATCGTTCATAATGCTTGCAATTTAATGGCGATGGCTCGAGAGAAGGCGGATGAGATAGCATCACCGCAAATCTTGAGTAATTCATATATGGTAACAACTCTACTACCATTAGTTTTAGCCCATATTAGTCCGTTAGCTACCAGTGATTCAAGGGTGATTCCAGTTTCGATTAAAATCGATTATAAAATTTTTTAATTGTGTGCGATTTCAGAGTGCTGTACATATATTGAATTTAATCCATGAGATTCTACCACATGTGTCGGCATTGAATTTAATGGATAATTCAACACCTACAACATTAACAACATCATTATCAAATCAAGATTGCATTGATAATAAAGTGAATACAACTAGTCAACATTATACATGGGTACAAAGCGATCATCCATACAAACCATCAACAGTATCCAATTATCGTGTTATGTTTCCGACTAGTGTTAAATGGTTGACAATTGAATTCGATCCAGCCTGTGCTACAGCACAACCTGAGGATTGCCTTCAATTATATATACCATCAATTGATTGTAATCTAGATAATTGTATTATTAGTAATAGGAATTGTGAGATCGATTTAGATACAGATTCACCACCATTTCCTTATTGGCCTGTATTACATAAATTTACTAGTTGGTAAATTAATTTCAACATATTATCTTAATAATAATAATGATGAATTAATGATTAATTTCAGTATGCAATGGCCAACGAATTCAATTGTTCTACCAGGAAATGAAGTTATTTTCTCATTAGAAACAGCATCCGATTATCTAAAAGATGATCGTTCCAGTTCGTACGGTTTTAAATGTTTAGTTGTTGGTTATGAATGGCCACCAACTGGGAATATTATAACTGGTTTGAAGCATTTAGAGGCGGAATTGGCATTTCTGGGTGGTATGTGTTCGGCCAGTTTGATGAAGAAAGATTTACAATTGCCCGTAATTGGAGGTAAATTTTTCATTATCAGTAAACTATATGTGGTGATGGGGGAGATTCCCGATTTTCGTGATTTCTGTTGTATACGATCAATTTAACAGTCGATCTTTCAATTTATAGAGCGAAACCTGTATTACGGCCACCCACCGTTGCGGACACTTTTGCCACAGTCCCGGTATTTTTCCTAATGTTTACATTTATTTGACACCTTCGTAGTGTGGACACTCCATTACGAAGACGGACAACGTATTTTGTTACCTAAAGCAATTTAAATCTTTATATTACGGACACTTATCATTGCTTGTAGGACATCATTCTTTCCACAGCTCAATTACTTATAATTACCGTTCAATATTACATTCTGATATTTTAGATAAGTGCTAATTACGATCCGTTATACAAAAACAACTCTACATTTGTCGATCTAGAAACTCACTATTGCGATATCATCTTTTAATCATTGTATCTGCGGCGTCTCTTTTATGAATAGGTACAGGTGGAAAAAATTTTAAAAAAAATGTTCAGTCGCACTCGACAAAAGGTTAAACAGTTTCAAAAACAAAAAGTACTGTATAAAAAGACGAGATCATTTGTGAAAAATCAGTTATTGGATTCACTAGAGTCTATATCTATGCTTATATAAGCCATTTACCCTTCACTGATTCACTGACTGACTCATCACGAGATCGCCGAAACTATCCGTCCGATCGACTTTAAATTTGGCACATATATTCCTTTCGTGATGTAGATTCTCATTAAAGTAGTACCTTCGCCTTGTGGGTTTTCTTGGAATTTTTTTTAAATTTTGTCAGATTAATCTTCAAATGAATCTGCATCGATCGGTGCAAAAATGAAACTTCTGTACTACACAGTTCCAGAGAAATTGAATTCCAAAGTTCGAGTTTTTGACACTTATACATTACGCTATACAAAATACCGAACAATTTTCGCACAAATATACTGTTATCTCAGAAACTTTTCTTAAGATTTTTATAAAAAGCTAACTTAACATTAAATAAAAATCAACGATTTTTTTAAGATAATAATAATTCATCGTTACTGCACAGTTTTTAAGATATTCGTAAATAAATAATGAAAGATTTGTCACATTTCAATAATGGAAGGGATACACTAATAACAAGCTGGCAACAATGCACCGTTATCGATGTGTTGAGTAACAATGCCGAAATAGCTTTCAGTCATTGATTTAGGACTTTTTGCTTAGTTAGTTTTCCTTTATGATAAATTTTTTGGGACATTTTATTTGAAAAAATTCTGAAACTCGGACAGTGTTGCCAGATTTTTCAAACAAGCGGTTTCTCGTTCGGGATTGGCTAGAAATGGTACATAAACAACAAAAAGTTTCGGGCTTAGGAATATTAACTCATTATTGACTCTACTGTATATTCGAACATAAATTTTTTGCTCCGACTGTCGTGAAGGTACTACCTTAAGAAAGGATTTTTGAAAATTCAACCCCTAAGGGGGTTAAATCGGGCATTAAAGTTTCAATATGTTGGAATATAGGCGGTTGTGGAAATAAGTTTTGACAAGCGAGTACCCGTTCGTATCGCTGGCCGCTTTTAGAAATAAGTTTTGATAATTTAACAGTTTCATTGTCAAAATGTAAATAACAGAGATTCTAACCTCACTTTCTTTGAAGTTTTACAATTAAACAATAATTTGTTCAAACATTTCTATATTTTGCCGAATTATGATTTAATTAATAGAATTAATTTTGTTAATTTTCTGAATATATGCTAAAATATGCAGGAGTGGCATTTTATCTAGGTACACGGCATCCTTGTTAGCTATGCTGGTATATTTATAAGTTCAATTAAACCATCAAAGATCGAAGAAATGTCACTATCTAATATCTTTGTCTTGAGTAGAGAATGCGTTTTCACAATGGATATTCTTTAAAAAAAAGCACGATTTTGTGTTGAGCTTCTTACAACTTAATTTCTATAGTAAATATGTCTCTCCTTGTCGTTCATGTGTAAATCTCCAATGGACTGTATATTAAATGAATGTTTTTCGAAACGCAATTATTTTTCTAGCACGCCAAAGAAATTTTGCTAGCTACTCTTTAATATAGGGCATCAAGCGAAAATCCGTGAAAACCTGATTTGAAGCTAATGTACTTTTTATGAACCTCTATTCTATCAACACAGAAAATCACAGTTCTAAAACATAAAATATATTTAGAGGGTAGGGCTTTTAACCCTTTTGCTCCACGGAACTTTTTTATCTAAGATTAATTATCAAAAGCCCTTGGCAGGTCATATTTTTACACTCTTCAACACCAAGCGCTTTAAACGCCTCTCTATTGTTCCTACAATTTTGTGCGTCCACAAAAAAGTCAAGTGAGCAAAGTATTTTTTACGCTGATTCTATCTTCTTCTGTTCATGCCCAAGAGCTCTGATATTCATTTCCTATTACGAAATACTGTTTGGCTGGTAGAAGTCTTGTGTACAAAACAAAGTGTACGATTTCGGACTCCTGGTAGCTTAGATATAATGCCAACACTGTTTATTTTAAAATCACGCAAATTCAGGGTTTTTTTCACCTCGTATAGTTTACTGTGTCAAATTATTTGATTTACTAATTAAAAATTGTTTAGATGAAGGTGATATTGATATTGAAATGGCGGAAACTATAGCTCTACAAACATTCACCCTACATGGTTCATTACTATCGAAAGGTCTAGCTTTGAGTAGTCCACCAACTGTGAACCAAGCTCTTGATGGTCTGCTGCCGTATAGGTGAGTCATTTCAATTGTTTTTTCATCTAATATTTATGAGTTATTATCTATAAAATGATGCGACTTGAAAATAAACTTTTAGCGATAAGTATCAGGAAAAATATTCAAGGTTCTTTTCTAAAACATTTATTGGTAACTGGCTCAGTTTGCATAATACTTTTTTAAATATGTACATAAGTTGTTTGACAACTAAATTTTAAATAAAAAATACTTTACAAAAGAAAAATTTGACAGAAACATTTAACAAAAAAAAAAGAACAAAATACTGTTTGAACTTATTTACAAATCTGTAGTAAGGAGATCAGCACGTTCAACTATCACATGTAATTCAGTTTCACGATATGTCCTACCATCCGGTACAATCAAACTCATATTAGTTTTCTTCATATCACTAGGATTATTACCACCATACTTTCGACTAAGGTACACTCTTTTATAATAAATAACCAATACAGTTACAATTATTAATAATAATGTTAATACAACACCAACAATAATAATAGGTGTTGAAAAGCTTTGGATAATTGTACACCAATTATTTTTATATTCTTTAATTGTGATAAATTCACCATCATTATCATTTAATAAACATTTAATTTCCGAATAATATAAATTATTTTTAATATTATGATCAATATCACGACAATCACATGTTTGATTTATATATAAATTAATAATACGTACTAGAAAATCATTATTATTAATATTTAATGAATTTGTTGACAATACACTGAAAATATTTGAATCGAATACAAATGTTGGACTAGTCAAAATTTCATATTTATTCAATTCAATTGCTTGAAATGCCCCATCATTAACAATATTAAATTGATTATTTTTAAATAGAACATCACCACGTGTTAGAATTTTAAAAGCTTCACCATCTAAATGATTAATTCTCGTATTAGTTACATCGAATTTTAATGGATTGAAAATTTGAAATGCACCCGAACGTATTATATTAAACGTACAATTTGTTATAATGAATTTTTCATAAACTGTTAAATTCGATAGAAAACGACTTGGTATTTCATTTGATCGCACATTATGTAATATGAAATTTTCCAAACTGAATTTTTTAAATGGTTGTAAATGTAACGTTTTCAATTCACAATTATTAAATTTGATCGTATGCACTTGTAATAATGAATTAAAAGCAAACGGTTCGATTTCATTGATGATTACATTATTGAATTCAATCGTATTGATTCTACCTTCAAATGTATACGAAGCGATTTTTTTAATTGCACAATTATTTATGATAATTTTTAATGATGGTATCGATATGTCGTAACGTTCTTCAAATTGACTACGACCACGATAACCATACCATTTTAGACTGTTCTGTTGAAATTCTAATGATTCTATATTATTTAGATGGATTGTACGTAAATTCCTCATTTCATATACGGCTAATCCACCAAATATAACTCTAGAACAATTGTTGATTTCTATACCAGATGTATCGTATGATGATAATGAATTTTCACCGATGTAGAGTACCTGAAAATGGAAATAACAATTTCAATACGATCCTGAATAAGCACTTGAAACAATTGTGTTGAACCATCAAACTCGCTTTAATCAACTGTATTAGATTGAAGAACAGTTATACAGAGTGTCCCAGATAAGTGGTCCACCTCAAATATCTCGTTTGTTTGTGAATTGAAGTGGAAATGTATCTAAAAAAATTCGACTACACAATGTCTAGACACGATTTTGGTAATGCTAAAACGTCTTAAAAAGTCTCGAAAATTACTCACTATTAGGAAACCAATTACCTGCATTGATAAAAAAAGCGTAGGTACGTTAGAATTGTTTGCGATACTTGCAATGTGAATGTTTACAAGATTTTATTTAAAAGCAATTGCAAGGCCAATAGTATTTATATACAGTACAATCGAGAAAACAACTTTAGAAATTCTATCTCTAGTAGGAATAATTATTCTTATGTTATTTTCAACAGATGGAATATCTACAATTGTTCACTTGAATGTACCATTTTATAAATACTGTTGGCTTTGCAATAGTTTTTAAATAAAATCTTGTAAACAGTTGTAATAATGACATTCACATTGCAACCATCGTAAACAATTCTGACGTCGACTTTTTTTCTCAATGAATAGGTTATTGTTCCAGAGAAGTTTTAATTTCTTTTTCAGCAGCAAGTGAGAACTTTTTCAAAGAAAAATATTTCCATATCAAATTTATTCGCAGTATTCATTCTAGGTAATTAGTTTCCTAATTGTGAGTAATTTTCTAGACCCTATAGGACGTTTTGGCATTGTATAGACATTGTAGTCTAATTTCTTAAGATATTTTTTCATTTCAATTCACAAACAAACGAGATATCTGAGGTGGAACACTTAACTGGGATACCTGTACAGCGTGTTTAATGCAACTCTTGGCCCTCGAAAATCTCGCTTGTTTGCGAAAGAACATCAATTAAAGAAGACGTATTTGCTTCCGTAGAGCAGTAAAATTGCCCCTAATTTGAAAATATCAAAAAAATTTCACAGTAGGTCAATGAATTTAAGCGATTTTGCTAAAATTTGCAAATTTAAAATGTGAATAGTCAGCAATTGCTATAAATTATTTTATTGTGAATATTTTTGGGATTGAAATCCTCAAGAGTTTGAAACGAAGAAGGCTTTCCTATCAATGGATCGTGTTTTGACCAGTGCATACATTTCAAAACTGCATTTTTTCGATTTGCCCAAGAAGCCAATCAAGGACTAGATTTTTTTTCAAAATTCGTACAAGAGTTACACCCTGTATGCAACAACGATTATTTTGAGTTTTTATAATGTTTGTTGGTTTATTATTTAATGATTCATCTATTTACATTAATTATTGACTTAAATCATTTTATACAAGGTGTCTCAATGTGTGATTTATGAAATTTTTGAATTATTCAGAAATTTGCGAAATCGTCAACTATTTGCTAATATAATAATGTAATCAATTGTACTAAAATATCTAACAAAAATGATTGTTTTCGAAACTAGAGAATTTTCTGTTAGATTGATGGTTTTGAATTGGAAAAGTTTTTATTGAATTCACGTCAATGATGACAAATCTGAGGGCGTTTGTGTTTCTTTTTTTTTTTAAACAATCTGTTAAAAAGTTTTCAATAATATATCTCGTCTATTTCCATCTACTATCCATTAGAGAATATTTAAAATTTTCGTTTAACTCTATTTTATTAATAATTAACTTGAACTTTAGGGTTTAGGGGTCATTTGATGAAATTTAAAGTATTTTAATGGATAGAACTAATCTGGTCCTTTTTCTAGATGGAATTTTATCATTAATGATTTCTATTAGATTAGGCGTAAGATTTCAATTTAAACTCTATTCATTTTTAAACAGTTAATGGAGTTTTTAGCTTCGCCAAATTGATGAAGATAGGGATGAAAATATTTGTTTTTAATAACACGTTTTAAGTAGGTCATCAAGCGATAATTTTTTTAGTACTGCTAATAACAAGAGGGCAAATAAAATAAGTCTGTATTTGAATTTGGGGGGTTGGTGTTTCCGATTTTGTTATTTTTTCTTATTCTTTGCGATCCTGAATCCACAAAATCTCGTTTGAGTAACACTTCAGCAATCCCTAGACTTTCATCAATTTCTTGCAGAATTGATTGATTTTAAGTAATCACTAGGTGATAACCGTTTTGTAAACGAATATAAAAACACCAAAAATTAATTACTGACATTTTTTTTGTTGGCACAAATAAAGTTGTTTCATTACAAGACTGCACTTGTCTTGAGAAATTTCAGTAATTGAGTTGTTTATTTATTTATTTATTTATTTTTTAAAGTAAATTATTGGACGATTTGTCTTGATTTTCAATCGGATAGTAAATTGTAGTTCTGTGTAGATAGATTTGTTACCTATTCACATTGATTTCTAATATCGAACGTGAGTTGTAACTAAATTGTACGAACTATTCAAATGTTCAATGAATATTTAAGGTTTTCGTTAATAATTTAATCGCCCCAATATTCTAGAAAAGAAACTCTTCCTTATTCTTTATGATAACAGGTTATTGAATTCAGTTCAAATTTCTTAATCTTGCAAAATAACTCAAAAAAATACAGCTATTAATTTGGATACGATAAAAATACATGCGTACCAATAATTGTTCTTTATCTATGCAAAAACGTTAATTAGCTTGTTATTGTTTCTTAAATTGCCAACAAAAACAATTACTATTGAAAACTAATCGGTTATCGGCTCAAAATCCTATTGAAACAAAGTATTGATGGAACGTGTTGTATTTATAAAACGTATATTTAGCTTTTTTTACACATAAAAAAAGTAAAGTGCATACCTCAGCGTCTTCCCTGCAATTGCATATAACAGCACTAATGGAACCACCTTGTGGATAACAACCAAATCTTCGATCTTCTGTAATATCATGTCGTTCATATCCTGTTAAAACCGCACCGGAAAATGTTGTAAACATTAACATTAAACAAATCAAAATTTCCAATTTCTTCATCGTTTCGTTTTGTTTCTTGTTAATTTTCTTCCAAATTATTTGAACTACATTATTGTTCAAAGGAAAGCCACAATTAGACTGAAAACTAAAACAAAGAGAAATTATTATAAAATCTACACTATAACAAACGATGTACTTATAATAATCGTTTAAGATATGACATTTAAAGAGGAAATATTATTTTAAATAAACAACTTACGAGGCGCTAATTGTATTTAATTGAAATATTAAAAGGTGAATTAAAACCGACTTAAATTGTCATGATTGTATTTCTAATTATTCTATTTTTAAAAATGTAGTTCGTTGACTAACAGGTAAATAAATACTGCTCTGAATTTGATAAGATTAGATATGTTGTACGTTCAATAAAATAATAGGAAATATGAGCGCTATTACAAAAAGAAATTACGTTTATTATTGATTGTTTTTCAAACAATTCTATTTTTATTATTAGTAATAATTCAAAAATCAACTCACCGCAATAAATAAGTAACACTTACGACGTGCTAACGTAGAGTACGTGTAGGGAACTAAACTGGTGGTCGCGGCCGCGTTTTATCTACCCGATGATGATGATGTTGTTGATGATGATGATGACTAAAGGATTGCTTATTTAAAGCTCCTCCTTCGTTTTTTTGATAAAATCAACTCTTTGAAATTATTTACATAGGTGTTAACGTTCTCTATACATCGTTCAGTATTTCACCTGAACAAACCGAAACTAGTTGATTGGTTTTATTATTTAGCAGAAATGAAAAAAACGTACGCCACAACAGACTCTTATTGTTTATTATTCTATCGAGTTTATTTCTTGAAAAATGAAATATTAAATAAATAAATAAACAAACAAACTGCATACATATGTGATAATACAGTTTCTCCATCACTTTTGATTTAAATTAATGAGATAAATAAAGTATAGTAACGGAAATAGTGGTGAAAAAATCGATTTTGTTTGAACATTCACTTTGATATTGTATTTGATAAGATAAATAGATGCAATTCATTTGCACAAAACTACTGCACAATAAAACAAAGCTGTCTGGCACAAAGCTGCATCCTATTGCTAAATAAACTGCGAATTCATTATTGATTTTTAAAGTACTCCTTTATATGCCTTTAATTTGCATTGAAATACCCCAATATTTCTTTTTTGGCTGGACTTACCATTACGATAATGAGGCAAGAGTATTAGAGTTTCTTGGTTTTGGAGTAGTTTCCTTAGATACTCCAATTGTACAAAATCCACCATTATTTATGAGATAAAATTGTTTTCTTTTTGCCCAAATAAGCCGCTATTTCATCATACGAATCACTAAATTACTTCTGACAACGTTGCTCCAAGAAAAATTGCTTTGGCATCCTTAAATAATTTTGTAATTTCTCGAAACCCAAAAAATTCTTTCTGGTAAT
The DNA here is from genome assembly GCA_021725515.1 of Epicauta chinensis. Classification (NCBI taxonomy): domain Eukaryota; kingdom Metazoa; phylum Arthropoda; class Insecta; order Coleoptera; family Meloidae; genus Epicauta; species Epicauta chinensis. The sequence goes on from JAEDXX010000023.1 coordinate 469,481, forward strand.
TGCCTCTATTTTTACTGTGCTAATCAATGGCGGATTTGACAAGAAAATAATGAATTTTCAGCTGCAGATCCAGTGGCGCAACTAGAGGGGCACTAGAGGCTTCTAAGCCCCTCTTAATGAAGATTATAGCCCTCCCAAAATTGATAGTATTGTCGTTCTCTTTTTTCTTCAGTTTTTCCCAAGGAACCAATAATTCGTTCTACACCTTCACAAATCCCAAAACCGCCCATGGTGCTGGTAGATTTTCTCAAAAATAAATGATCGATAAGTCGGTTTTCGATAAATCTAGGATTGTTTTGATTAAAGACGACCCCAAAAAAGCAATTCATTTCGTATTGATCTAATTTTAAAGTATATTCAAAAAACATATGCCAACAATATGAATTTTATTTGTTTGTTACAATTATTGTAGGTTGTAATATCTATTAATACAGAACGCGTTATTCTATTGAATAAAAAATGAACCTTAAATGCTCTTCTATTTAGTGTTATTCTCATCAAACTTTCATTAAATTGACATTAAAAAAAATGATCGAATTTATTGGATTATTTTGATGTATGTCTTCATTGTAATGCAAATTTCGTTACAAATAAACTATCGACTACAAATTGTTTATAATAATAATAAAATCATCAATTTATAATCCACCCACTATTGATAACTAATTATTTTTTTGTTTTACTATCGACATAATTATAAACAAACAATCAAGGACGAAACGGTAGCCTTATAAGAGAACGTAATTACATTCCTTCATTATTTCAATTATTGTACGAATTCATCATGATTTGTAATTGAGAGATAACAAGAAACTCGTGATATCTCCCCCTCAATTGTGATTATTTCTCCCCTTGTTTTAGTCGGTTATTTTTGCATCAATTCTCGTTGGAATTTCACAAAATGTAAACTAATTTACGATGTTTGTAAATTTAAATGTATTGTTTATAAATTTTCTTTCTGCAGTAGTAAATATAGTGAAATGTGTTAATTGCGTGCAAAATTAGGGATAAATAATAAATACAGTTCTATATTTGTAATTTGTTGTGAATTGAAGTTGTTTGTAAATAGGAGAATTTTAATATCGATTTCATAAGTTCACTGCCACCAAGTCGTAGAATTAAACTTGGAATTATATAATTTCTATTCTTGTTTTTCTATAATTCGAACAATGTCATTCATAATCGTTATAATAATAATAATAATGGAAAATGATGTATGGTCACGTTTCTATAAAAATACGTCTATTGTATTTGCGCTTTTTTCAATAGTCGCCCGACAGAAAAATCCTATAAATTTTCGTCATAAATCAACGATATTGTTCTGAGGAAATAATAAACAATCAATGCAATAATTGAAATTATTATCATATAGTATTGATAAGAAAATCAATTAATTTTGAATAGTTTTGTAAGATTGTGGCGTTTTAGAGCACGGAATATTACAAATTCTCTATTGATGTTGATAATTTTCGTGCCAAATTACATAATCTCCCCATCTTATAAAAGTTTAGATTAATTATCGAAAATTAATTACTACTCACCTGTAATGTGTTGATTGTTGTTGTTGTTGTGGTTGTTATCCTGGAAGGATATTTAGGTTAATCGATTTTATATATCGTTCACAAACATCACCACCTCCAACACAAATAATATATCATGTGTGTGCATGTTGTGCCGTACACTCACCCCTTAATAATTGTAATGCACTCCGACCCCATTTGTGGCAACTTTTATAAAGCTTTTGTATAGTAGTTTCGACGTAGAAATCGAATCTAATACACACGCAGAGTCGGTCCGTTTTTCCTAGCTAAGCAACAACTAACAAATACTACAATTCTACTACTACTACTGCTGGTGCTGCTTTAGAGTTTCCGTCAAATGTTTTCGTTTTGGTTTAGGTCAGACAGGGGATAGACCAACTCTACAATGCAATAACAACAATTACATATGCATAAACAAAGAATTGAAATTATTATAATTACAATGCAATATTACGTTCGTGACGAATAATATTAATAATAATAGCGTGTATAAATAGAGTATTTGATGATAATTTATTTTAGAAAAAAGCGACAAGTCTAAAGGTTAACGTTTTCCTAGATTTCAATCTATTTTATGGTAAATTATTATATTGTCTTGTGTAGGCGGTGTTTATAAACAATTTATTACTTATTATTAACATTACACATGAAGATCGTTGTGCTGTAATTATAAGTTTGAATTTTTTGCAAAATTCTCAATATATTTATACTGGTTGTTCGGTTTGAAGTTTCTAGATGCGGCAATCGTGCAAATCGAAACCGTATAGAATACATAATAAGCGGTGTTCCTGCTAATAGCGTACCTAAAAATCTCCACTTTTATTCTAAAAAAATTGCTCTGCATGATTTCATTGATTTCTTAATTTTTATTTTATTAAAAGAGCCATTGAAGTTGTCGTAATTTTCGGAAAATTTGTGGTAGACATACTCTTTCTTAGGATATTGATTAAAAAGCTTTGAAGATGGTGGTCTTAAAGTCCTTTTTATAACTTTAATCATCAATATTTGAGAGCTTTATTGCGGTAAAACTTGATAACTTCAAGATGAAACAGTTTTAAAATCCACCTCAAGTGAAGGAGAGATCGAAAAGTTTTCTCTGTAGTATTGCTTCAACGGCACGAAATATTATATTTTATGTATCCAATTGAGAAATATCTACCACAAAACTAAATCACACTTGTGGGATCACACAACGGTGTGAAAGACTCGGTTTCTGGCTCATTTATTTCAAAACCGGAACAGCTCTTTGATGTAGTTTTTTTTGTTTGAAATTAACGAAATTATCCGGCACACCAAGTGTTTGTGAAATCTCAATTCTTTTCAGATATATCAATCACGTAGTCTATTTGACAGACATGTATAATTTGATAAATTATTTGACCTCACTGTAGACGTCGATATAGAGTTGGAAAAAAACTGCGCCCGACCATTTTTCATAGAGTAGTCGTTGCACTTTAGTGCATCATGAGAAATTTTTGTACAGACAATTTTTCCTTGTCTAAAATACATTTTTACGACACAATTTGAATTTAACACGGTTCTACAGAATCTGTTTATTACACGGTATTCTTATAAGAGCCATTTTTACGACACAATTTGACGTTAACACGGTTCTACAGAATCTCTTTATAACACGGTATTCTTATAAGTTTGCTCGCGTTTAATATACTTGAAATGTACCTACTTGAGAATTGAATAAGTCACATCCAGTTGTTTATAATACAATCAAGTCTCCTTTAACGCGACATTGTAATAAAAATGAGACCCATATAACACGGAATAATGATTTTAATAGTGCGAATTGTATTTTTAAATTATGTCAAAATTACTGAATATTTATTATGGAACAAATTGATTGATTTGTGACTTTACATTCTACTTAACGAAATTTTGAGGGTTTAAAACACTCTTAGAACACTGTTCAAGGTTTAGTTCGTTTTTCAATACAAAAATCGTGTCGTTCGGGCTTACCTGGACTTAATTTATATTCCCAACATCGGGAAGTGTCTAATTTTCTATCATCACATCCATTACCTGTAAATCTTCAATTTTATAACTTTTTTTTTAAATATAAATACCAGCCAAGTTTCGTTTCAAAATTTCTATTGTTAGTATTCTATTTTTATCGATACATTTACTGCTTTTGTTTGTTTTGAATGGAAAAAAAATCGACACAAACGGTGTCAATCTTACAGTTTTTATTTGGATTCGAAATAATTAAAAACATTTTATTGGCAATTTTACGATACAACCATAAATTGTTTTTATGGGTTACATAAATAAGGTAGTTCGCACTTTAGGGTCATAGGAAAACACTATTAAAATAATTATTTTTCACCAAAAAATTCGAATACACTTAGACGGGACAACCTGTAGTCTTTACAGTTACTCAAACTCAATAAAAGATTATCATAATTCACGTAAAAACAATAATTTGTTGTTTATAATACGACAAGTACCTTGACGATCAGAATTACGTATTAAAATTGAGATAAAAAACCGTTCGAAGTAATTTACAGTACATTTCCAACTATTATTAATTATAATTTTTTTCTCATTATTTAGATTGTAATTTAATATTAACAAGGACATAACGTAATCTCTCGTTCAACATAAACATTTGCCTAAAATTTAAGATCTAGTTTCCGTTACATTTGTTATTTTGATTATTACAAATTTTTTTGTTTCTTCGTCTGATGATTACAAGAAAATTAATTAAAATTAAATTGAACATGAACGCAATGAATGAGCTATTCACACAGTCCCATTAATTGAATTTAGATGAATTATTTCAATCATATTAGTAATAATAATACGTCATGTTCTAGAATAGATGATTGGAAAATAAATATAACAGGATTTGGGCTAGAATCCAAATGCATATATTTGTTTATAACTCAGTTTTTATTATTAATCATTGTCTTATATAAAATACATCGTTCTTTCCTTTGAAATAAAATTACAAAATATACAAAGATTGATATCTAGAAAAGAAAGATATTACTTTTTTGTTATTTATAATTATTCCTATTATACAGAAAATCGAAATTATCACAGCTACTTTATTATAATTAATTCTACATTACAGTTTTACAGTTATTTTGATTTAGATTATTTATTTACAATATGGCAACTACATTTTCGACGATCCAGGCTTATCAGGTAATGGTCTAAATGCCATATTTGTTGATGTTCTCGATTTTAATGTATCTTGATTATCTTCACTATCACGATTCTGTTTTAATTCAGAATATAAATGTACGGCAGCATCTGAAGGTTCTAAATATTCACCAACTAATGCAGGTCGTTCATCATTTCTCTCATAATTATCATCATCATCGTCATCATCATCATCATCAATATCGTTTAAGACTAAATTGAAACGTTCTTCCATTAATTTCAAGATTGTCTTGGAATCGTTCTCGTTTTTGTTTGAATTATTACCAACTAAATTACCTAATTCTTCATACAAATGTGCTTCATCATCATGTTGTTGTGGTGGTGGTGGTTGTTGTTGTGAAGATTGTTGATTATTCTCGCTATTTCGTATAAATTTCTGATAGAGTTGTTCAATCATTTCCGATGCAGCTTGATGTGTATTTGGATCGTCCAATTTCTTCGATAAATCTTGTAATAGATCCAATGTTAAGTCTTCAGTGACATCAGTTTGTTCGTTCTCATCAACCGTTTCAATTGTATTCTCTTCATCAATATTACTCTGTTCGTTTTGATTGTTGTATTGGATTTTACGGAAGTAGCCTTTACGTTTCAACCAACGACTACCTTTTATCAACATTATCGTTAATGTTGCTATTATTAAGAATATTAAGACAGCTGTACACGAGATTATTAACGTTAACCAACTTGTATTTTGTATACGTTGTTGATTATTTTTTGCTAGCATTTTACTAGTTGTTGTGATATTAACAATTTTAACTTCACCACGATACGGTTCACATTTCACTGTATTACTATTGTTGTTACAGACTAATTTTGTAAAATTATTAATATTTATGATACCAGGTGATAATTGGAAACAATCGGCTAAGAGATCGTTTACAATACAAAACGAATTCTCTCGAATTTGATTGATTTTTGTTGTTTTATTCGTATTGATTAATTCACTTATCCAATCGTTTATCAGGCAGTAACATGTACGATTAAAGAAATTCTTCCTGTATTTCACGAGATTATCATCGATTTCAGATAGGAAATTTAAAGCATTTTTATCGACATTTTGTACATCATTATCATCGTAAATTAAATATTCAATTTCAGTTTCAGCATTCTTTGGTGGTATTAAAAAGTTCGAATGCATATTCTCTATAACATTCTTTGTGAAATTAATACAATTCCAGTTCTGTAAAATTATGCTCGATTCGTGTAAATTGAAAATTTCGTTATCGAGAATTTCAACTTTCGCCACACTTATATTAATGGCACCATTCTGAATATCTCCTATCCTACAAAACGATTATTATTAAATTAAAATATGATAATAAATTTGTAAATTTATTATTATTATTATTATTATTTACCTGGAATGCTGAATAGTTAAATTTGTTATACCAGCTCTGATGCCTTTCGTTTCAATTGTTGATATTGTACAATTTGTAAATTCTAAATCCATTATATACGTATGGCCATGGCTGAATGCATCAATTTTTATTGTATTAATCACAGTATTTATAATGAATATTGCTGAAATTTGTATTGCATAGAAGGCATTATTGTAGACTTCATTGATTATTGAATTTTTGATATCAACTCTAGCTAATGCTGAACGAAATGTGTGCTGTGGTAATTTATCAATTATCACATTATCAAAAGATATCTGCAAAAAAAAATACAATTACCGAATGTGTAAATCAATTATTACTAATCAAGATTTTTCGACAATTTTGTGTACAAATCATCTATCATTCTGTCACTAGACACGTTCTTATTGATACAGGTTTGGCGAGTTAAACCATTAAATGGGCACGTCTTATCAAGCAGACGAGTCTATGTATTGTTGTATTTATTTTGTATGTCACTGCGTATTTTTTTGTCTACGTAGCGTAGTTAATTCGTCAACACTGTAGAACAAAAAGAACGTGAGAAATAATCTTGATTACTTGGTACAGCTAAATAGATAAAAAGTTCTACGTGAACAATAAAAAATCTACGTGCGAACTGTATGATAAATAAAGCGATTACACGGTAGGCATATAAACGCAGAAATTCGATATTTATTATGAATCACATAAAACGACAATTTTATCGCAAATTTAGACTCGACTGAAAGAAAGCTTGGGAAATACTATACAGTGGAACATTGATTTTCGTTACCTTCAGTTATGACTGTTTTCGGTTTTCATTGCCCTTATTAACCCTTTGCACTTGTGCCTCTCAGACACACCAATTTAATTTGGTGCTTTAGGGCCGATTCTACAATCTACAATGTAAAGGCAACAACCCTATGTTCGAGATATTGAAAGCTTTACGCGAGAAAAAGTTCAAGTGCAAAGGGTTATAATTGTACAAAAAAAAACAGGGCAGCACATGTCTTTCTGTAGAAAGTGGCAAAAACAAAAATGATATCTGCACCTGTCTCTCCCATCCTAGCTTGTTTCCATAAGCCAGTTTTCAGTTGAAATTGAGTTATTCTACAATTTCTTAATATAAAACTTTATTTTTATTCCATATAAAATATGTTTTTGGTATATATTTTGGGAATTGAAATCTATTGCTGGGCTAAAAAGGGGAGGGGTGCTTTTGTCATAAATTCCTTTAGGTATGGACAGGAAATAACTTAAAAGCCCAAAAAGGGCCTCATAATAGACTAGTACGAGTCAATTCGATTTATATTGATTCATATAGAAATAATTACGTCTCTTTTTGTCAGTTTCGGATGATCAACGAAAATCGACGTTCCACTGTAATTTCATCTTGAGATTTCTGCCTGAACTGTTAACTCAATTCGCAAAACTGTGTTGTTAAATATATATTTCTCCACACAATATCCCTAAAATCAGCGGTATTTTGGCCTTTTTTTATCGATATTTAATAAACTATTTGCCTATCGTGCAGTCGCTAAATTTTAGTGTTTTTACCATACAAACTCTTGGGACAGTGTATGAAATTGAATTTAGAAAAAAAATACTTACAACTGACGGTGGTCCATGTGCATTAAACACTTTCCTTTGGTTCTTAAATTCGAACGTTTCCCTCGATAAAATTAAGTTTTTAATATTTTTAAATGTTGCATTATCTAACAAATCAAACGCTGATTTTTCTATCAATACAGTAGCACATTGGACAATTTCTATTTGTAAACCAGACTGAAAAGATTGCAATAATTAAATAAAAAAATTAAAAAAAATAATATCGATGATTTTGCTATTGTTGTGACGGATATAAGCCGTAAAGATATTCATTGTCTAACATTGTATACAAAATGAGTTATTCTCAATGGTAAATTATAACATCAAACTATATAGTCTGGCATGTGGTTGGTTGGTTGGTTGTTTAGTTGGGTTCATCAACTATAATTAGCTTTAAAAAAGCACAATACGCGCGGACATGAAATACTCTCAACTTTTGCTATCATCATTGAACTCTTGTTAACAACAATTTAATGATCTTACCTGTTTAATATCAAAGGCGCCAGTCTTGATTTCTAAACGATCACAGTTGATTATTTGAATGATTAGACTAGGAGCGGATATATTATAGAATGTTTCTTGTTCGATTGTGATGCGATCGAAATTTTCTAAACGAAAAAATCGAAAACCCGGTAGATTTTTGAATGTTTTCGATGATATAACAATAGAACGGCCATTATTGATTGTGATTTCGGAAATTTCTACAGGCACATGATGCGGTGCTAATTTTAAATCCTGCAAAATTAAAAATACAAACAAACCACATAAATTACAAATAATATTATTATTATTTCTACATAACAACAAGATTTGTACTTTGAAAATTTTTTGTATCTCTCTTAACCAAGGTTATACGAGTGATATTTTAAAATAAATAAATCTGCATATGTGATTTTTTTATTTTGTATGTGGTTGTTAGAGAGCTCAAGATTAAGGTCAAGAAACTTATCATTAAATTTAATTAATGATAACTGTTATTGCAATCGTTCTATTTATAATTAAAACTAATTAGAAAGTGTACTCAATTTCAAAGAAACTAATCACAACCAATACATGATTGAAAACAAAAATCACAACATTAATGATTAGAACAATAATTTCATGCATGACTTCGTTCTGATCCCTATTTGAGGTTTAATTAAAATCCTTGAATTTCGTAAGAGTAATATGTAATTTTTTTTCAGCAGAGACGAGTTGTATTTAAATTTATTACGTATGAGGGGGCGCACCTACTAATGTTGTAATCGTGTAATGTAATCGAGGGTTTTACATTTAAAAAAAAAACTGAATATGAAACAGTAGTTGTGGTAATCAATGCTATTGTCCTTTTTTAGTAATCAACCCAATGAAATTGTAGAAGAGAAGGGAAACTTTCCCCTTTATGGAGATAAGTGAGTTTTTTCCTAATTAAGCAAATAGCCAAGCTTGCCCTTGTCGACGATTATTTAAATATTAATGATAAATGATAAAATGTTATCACTAAAGGTCAATTGTACGTACTGCAATTAGATTATTATTATTACTGTTTTCTCAAATATTTTCAATGTAAAACTCTAGAATAATATTTATCGAATACAACACAATATGAAATTTGAGAAAACAATTAACTTCCGGCCCGGCCCCGTTTTCTCAACAGGAAACAACCCCTAAAGTTTACTTAATAGACCACCACTATAGCATCATTTTTTTTTCTAATTAAAAAGACAAACACCCGTGTCGTCGCAGATTTTTAGACAGGACGTATCACGTAACTCTTTAACTTCGAATATTTGTGAACGAATTTGGAGAAAAAAATCAAGTAAAGGCTTTCTTTGGCCGATAAAAATGGCCACGGAGCTAAGGTTTTTTTTAACAATCTGATATTCTAAGCCCAAAAATTTTTACAATAGCAAAGGAAATTTATGAAAAATAGACTGATTTCATTAACACGCATTACGCAATCGTTCCTTAAGTCAATATCAAATATAAAAAGTATCATTCTGAACAGACTTTAAATTAATTTTTTCTAATATTCGTTCGCAAACACTCAGTTAAAGAGCTACGTGAAGCACTTTGATACAAGGTGTCCGGCTATAATTGACGAGAAACTGTCTTGAAGACCAGGTAAATTCGACAGTTTAGTTGCCCAACTTTGGGCCAGACACCCTGTAATTGCCATCGATTCAAACAGAGGGTTGTGGTTTTGATTAATTAGATTTCCTGCAATTTTTGTTGATTTGGTAAACGGGTCAATAAACTCTCCTGTAAATTTTATTTCCAATGTCTGTTTCTCGTATATGGGGCGGAGGTGTTTCTCTTCTTTTTTTTATTATCATCATTGTAATAGTGTCTTCATTGTCTTAATTGATTGTGTGAAAGGTCAATAGGGTTGCGGACCATGACCTGATCATAGAGTTAACTCCACACGCTTACCGTACTTTATTTTAGAGAAGAAAAAAAAATGTTTAAAAATCCATACAAGTGTAGCAAATAAATTTCGAACGAGGCAATGTCGTATGTTTGTACGTTTCTAAAGATAGTTTGATTTTATAAATACGAATTGCTAAAATCTGTGTCTAGTTGGCTACTAGGTAAGCGTCTCAGGAATTTGTAAGGTTTTTCAAAATTACTTTCAATGTTAGCAAATTGGAGCGAATTAAATGGTAATTAATCAATTTAATTAATTAATTGGATTTGATTGAGAATTCGGGGGGGGCCCTCACCCACATGCGACAACAGTCACAAAAATTTCAACCATTCATTAAACAGGCCAGAAACGTTCGGTTGCATCAAAGCCAGCATAATAAATAGAATAAATAGGAATTGTAGACTGACGAAAAAAACGATTAATAAAAAAATGATACCACCATGTTGGTGATGGTGCAGACGAAGAAGAAAGAAGGCCCAAAATAAATGGTTTCACACAAACATTTTTCGTTGTTACATGTAACAGGAAGTCATTTCTAATCTAAGAAAAGTATAAACATAAACAAATTGTTTTTTTTTGTTTTGTTGAAAAAAGAAATTCCACTCAATATTGGAAATTGCATATTTTCCAATATTTCGTTTATAATGAAAAAATAAATAAATAGGCAGGTACTGATGACAGATAACTTACCGGAAACTTCCGGTCTATATTTATAATTTAATTACCAGTAGAGAAAGCTTACAAGTAAATGGGTACAGGTGTATGATAAATTATTTATAAAATAATGTTTAAAGACACTTTTAATAACAATTAATTTATCAATTCGTGCATGTTTTATGGTGTGTCTGGCATATGGTTTCGAAATTTTTTCATCTTTTCGAAATTATGACGTATTAATACCGGAACTCAAATTCACTTGTAATTATACAAAAAATAATAATAACAATAGTAATAATGCGTTGATGAAAAATTAAGTTCAAGGTGGCCTAGTTTTTGTACATAATAATTCTCGTATTTGGCTCTTGTTTACGTGATGTGGTGGAATAACAAAGAATCCATATGATTATTGTTAGAAAGATGACTAAAACTAATGAGTAATTTTTTTCGTTACATTAACTCCAGTAATTGATTATCAAAATATTATGCGCAATTTCCTGTTGTAATCTATATGGAAATTAGCAAGAAAATTTTTCATAAAACCAGAAATCCTTGGTTCTATTATATTACGGTTATTGTGAAAGTAATATCGTTATCCTTTCAAAGGATGTTGACATTTTCCCAAATATCATTAGATCAACGGCCGTAATACGTGTTTTATTACTGTTTTATAAAAAATCTGGTACATTATTGTTGGTTCTCCCAAAAAAATTTCAACAAAATTCACTAAAACGTCAAGATAAACGTGTGTAATTAACTTTCAAATATATTGTAAATGGGGGCAATTTTGTTGTTGATTCGTAAATATTTACAATTTTGTTTTTTTTTTTAATAAGAGAATTCCTATTTGGTCGAAATCGTTTAATTTTCCAAATACAGTTAAAATAGGGAATCATTGAAAATAAACTCGTCACAGTTATACAGTATCTCCTTAAATTGTCATGTTGGCAACAAATGGACAAATGATCATTTAATGTAAATGTTGAAAAGTAACAAAACCGAACGACTAGTCTTTCTATTTACGGTATGTTTCAATTTAAACTCAAGATGAGAAAAACTTCTTGACCATTACAGAAGTAGTAGAGAGAGAGTCAGGTAATTTTGATTCGATCGAGTATAACAACACCACAACAGATACAAAAAAAAAGGTTCACCCAAGAAACAGGTTGTATCGCAGCAACTAAAACCAACAAACCAAAAAGATTTTATAATATAACATCAACAACAACAACGATGAAAATAATGACTGTACTACAGATGATTATCATCGATTAAAATGCAGGAAGTTGTTAATTGTACATTTTGTAAAATATTCACATTTTTCATATGTCACACCGGTATTTGTAAATAATCATTAAATGACAAACATTAAAATGCTATAAATTAATAGTTTTAGAAATTTCGGCCTTGACAGAATGCATTGTTGGTGATAAAGCTATCATCAACAAAGGAAATTACTATCTCTACAAATACAGAGTTGGAGAATCAATAGTTATACAAATAAATCACAATAGTCTTTCTTACTTTTCGCTTTAATTTTGTTTTAAATTGTAAAAATTAAGTTTTGAATTTGGTTTAATTAATCCAGGGATGGGCAGAATTCAATTGGACAAAACCAATGCAAAAATTTCGATTTTTAGACGTGTATGTAATCCGATTAAGGGCCGCTGCTACAATCGTTTTATTCCACCCGATATTCCGAAAGAAATTCTCTTTCATTGGGAAGCATGAGATAAGAGAAATTTCGTCAAAGTATTGAACAGAATAAAACGATTGTAGAATTGGTCTTTAGTCTTTCTTCTTATTGTAGAGAAGCATTTATGGTCTTTTTCTTCTTTATTAGCTTCGTTTTAATGAACTCGAAATTGTGGATGTCTCCTCATCTATGCTCTGCTTTTCTAGATTCGCCTCAGCAAGTGTCCTTTCGGTGTGGCTATTTTTGTTCTAACACAAACATTCTGTGGTATTTTCTTTTCACTACGTGACGTTCCTCCACATTTAGATGCATCCTTTGCATATTCAATTCTAAGCATGTAAAGGATGCACCTAAGCTTAGAGGACATTTACGTGGAGTCTGGTTAAGGTGATATTCCAACCATAATTCGTTTAATAAAAGCTCGGTTCGAAGCATTTCTTTTTGTACATAAGATCGGATATTACTACTTAAACATGCCTCAAACTGACAGCTGAAGTTCTATACTTGATTTTTTTTTTGTAAGATTGGTTATTAACTTTTCTTGTGGATGTACTAATGCAGGTAGTCGTCGTCTATCCAGCTTTATATAGTATACAACAGTCTTTGTGAAATTATAAATGATTGCACAACAGAAATTGACGCCGAAGACTTTCTATAAAAATTGTTTAAACATTACTTACAACTTGTTCCAACATTTATTGCAAGCAATGGATAACGGTAACAAGTTTTAACAGTTTCAATCAACTTTTGTGGCTATCAATTTACAGATTTTTGATTGTTTTTTTTTCCTCAAATACAGGATTGAAAGGTTCTATTATAATTAATTTGGCGACTTTATTATGCCTCCTACATGTTGACTAATCTAGGAAAAGTCTCTTACAAATAGATAAACGTGCTTGAGTGCAATGAATTATTATTTTCTTAAAAGTAACATACTTCTAAGAAGCAAATGAGGACAATTTCTAACATTTCGATTTTGATTATTCAGTAAGTCTCTAACAGCAAAAAAACAAAACAAATATTTAGAGAGCTAGTTTTCAAAATTTAAATTTAATTCGCGGATATTATTTTTCCAGATGCATTGTCTCAAAAACTGTGTTGGCGAATAACATAAACACATTGAATAAAAATGAAATTAGGACGATTTTCCACAATTTAAAACAATACAATACAATAGAAATAACTGATTGTGAGTTTTTTACATTATTTCGATATTTATACACAAAATTGAAAATTGTTCTACAATTTGGCTTGTCTTTATCTGATGCATTTATTCGGCCAAGTGTCAATAGTGTCGCAAACAGCATCCTTTATCTCTTGAAGGGCGGCTTCTACAATTGTTTTATTCCGCGAGATATTCCGAAAGAAATTCTGTTTCGACATACCAAAAGTAAGAGAATATCTGCCGGAATATTGTGCGGAATAAAACGATTGTAGAATCGGACCTTATCAAATAAAATTGTCTTCTAACAAACCGTTATAGTGCGTTATTTTACCAAATGTACCTATTGCATTTGTCGTCTCTGTATAATTTTCCAAAATAAGCAAAACAATTCGCAGTAGACTACACAAAAGGTTTTGTATAATAGAATTGTAAACGTACGATTAATTCTATCAAATAATTGTTTTACAACTCTGCCAAACTCCATCCGAACCTCGAAAACTATGCGGTAGTATTATGAGATTTAACAGAATACCGAACAATCCCACATATCCAGGTGGTAAATTTTCAAATGAGGCCACAAATATTCAACAACAATACAATATACGAACAGCTGTTTACTATCAATTCAACAATTTTCAATAAACAATTGTACGAAAAACTATCAAAATACGATCGAGTTTTGAATTTAAATTAGAAAAATTTTATTGTAGTTGACCGACACATTAAATGAATTTTTATAACGACAAGTAATTAAGATTTCAACAAAGCTATTTCCTGTTTAGTCGAAAAACTTTTAAGAATCATTCAACCCTGTTGTATAAGAAACTATTTTTTTTTTGAGATAAAATAAATACAAGAATAAGCAACAAATAACAGGATCACGTCCGGTTTGGGTAGATTCGTTTAATCTCCATTTGGAATTATTCAAATGGTGATTTCTTGGAAACTAGGGGTGTTTTGTTGATGTCCCATGATAAATGTATATAAAACACGATTATTTTTGTAACTTAAGAAGAAGAGAAACAGTTAATGATTCATACATACACACATATCTACGCACAATGTATGTATGTAATGAAAATAGAAAAGACAGGACAGGTCAGTGTACTTTTGTGAAATAATTTATTATATTGGAAAATGTATATCAACACCACCTCAACATGAAAGATAAACAATTCTATTGTTTCTAAGAAAATTGATGTAATAAGGTTGTTATCTGCATAGACGGAGATAAATGAGTCAATCTTTGAACATGGTTTTTTTATTGCCGCTATTAATAATAAATTAACAATAAATTTAAAACAAAACAAAAAATCAGGGAGAAACTTGCCTGTTGCTTATTTAGATTACAACTAATATCCCACCATGGAGCAGCCCTTCGAGTGCAATTACACCCTTCCACATTACATAAAGTATCGATTGTTGCACTATCAACAAATCTCATAAAAATTAAACAATTTAAGGAGAATAACACTGTAATAATGAACACTGTTTGAACACCCATTATTATAAATATAAGCACTCATTCTTTTATTATTAGAAAATTCACAAATTTCAAAAATAATTGCGGAGAACTTGTTGGAACTTGGAAGAATTTCGAAAACATATCCGTTTACATTTTCTCTATTATTTGAAAACAAAACAAAACAAAAAACAACTGTTGTGAACCTCCAACTCTCGTTCTCTACCTACAACTGATTCAGGCACGTTTTTGTTGTTGAATTTCTATTCTATGAACGAGAACTGAATGATGACGACGACAACGATGTTGTCTGTTGTTGCCTTCTCTTTTAAACCCAACTATACCTATCTCTATCCAATTCATTCGATTAGAAGGAAATAGAATTGTATTAACTAGATATAAGGATAGGATTTTATGTATCCCTTAATTGTTTGGATTCATGTCACGTTGGTAGACAAATAGCGAACCCTCAGAAACGAGGTATTTAGGGCGGCATATTAAATTACATAAGCTTTTTCGTGTTCAAGGAATTGGAACAATAAGTTTTCTTGTTTTTTCAATTAAAACTGGTTTATTATTTAATTATCAAAAAACATTGGTTGCATAATTAATATTATTGATTTGCAGATTTCTTAATTTTCTTCTTTTTCACCTGATTATCATCGGATTTGCCGTCAGATTTTCGTTTATTCTTTACATTCATTTCTTGTGCTTCCTGCTGCTCTGTTGCTTCTTTCTTGACATCAGTGTTAACGGATTTTCGTTTATTTTTCTTCCGTTTTTTCTTGGCGACTTGACCATTTTCTGGCGCTACATGCTCTATTGCTTCGTTTTTGACGTCACTGCTAACAGATTTTACTATTTCCTGGGATACTTGTCCATTTTCTTGTGCTACCTGTTCAGTTGCGTCTTTTATGGCGGCATTGCTACCAGATTTTCGTTTGTTTTTCTTCGCTTTTTTCTTGGCTACTTGGCCATTTTCTGGCACTACATGTTCTTTCTTGACGTCACTGTTAACCGATTTTACTACTTCCTGGGTTACTGGTCCATTTTCTTGTGCTATCTGTTCGGTTGCCTCTTTTTTGACGTCAGATTTTGCTTTATTTTTCTTCACTTTTTTCTGGGCTACTTGACCGTTTTCTTGTGCCACCAGCTCTGTTGCTTCATTGCTATTAGTTTTTCTTTTATTTTTCTTCACTTTTTTCTTAGTTATTTGTCCACTTTCAGGATTGATGGTAGCTTTGGTTACGGCTCCAGTTTTGTTTTTTTGGCGCTTAATTTGCCGGACTTTCACCTTTCCTGTCGGCGTAACAATAACTTCTTTATTTAGAGTTGTTGATAGTTCACCACGTACGGTCTTCGCCCATTTCGGTTTATTCATGACTTTCTTGGGTAATTTGACCTCGTTTACTTTTTCTACAAAAAAAAAAACAACTGTTTAGCCAGATTTTCTGTACAAAATGTTGAACTTACTCAAAGACTGGTAGATAGGAACCGTGAGCCCTCGGTGAGAGTTTACGACAATATTTTGTACATTAGCAAAACCGCCTGGAAATTGTTGATCTAACGTCTCTAAAGCACTATAAGCGTTCTCTATTAATTTCTCTACAGACATCTGATTGTGGCCGATTTGTACAGTAAAACTGTTCCCTTTATTATGTAATGAAAACTGTGTCTTCTTCAATGCCTTATTTACATGATCTTTCAGTTTAGTAGCTTGTAATTTGACGGCCGTTGGTACTTTACGATTTTTGTAAAAGATTTTACCACATTTATTAACAACTTTACCGGATATGCGTCCATCAACCAAAAATACATCGTACAAATTGACTAAACGATTCTTCATCTCAAATGTTTCGTATTCGGTACGAAATTCATGAAATGTCATCACCTTCTTGAACATCTTTTCAATACCGTGTTTACGTAATAATTCATCATAATGTTCTAAATGTTTCTCATGCTCTTTATTCGGTATTCCTTGAACATCTGGTACAATTAAACAAATCTCACTATCCGGTTTCCACAATGAATTACGTAATTGTAAACGTAAAATCTGTGGATATTGATTGGATATATGAAAACTGTTGATTTGTAAAAATATACCAAATTCCTCGTTGAATAATTGATTTTCTAATTTCGGATTATTTGCGGTTGTCTTTAGGACACCTTCAATGGCCGTTTGAATTGTTTCCGGTTGAATTTGGAGTTTCTCAATTAAAAAACTAAAATCTTTTCGAATCTCCGTCAAATTATCCGATTTTACATTATCGATTTGACTCGTCTTTCCCTTTTGTTTTTTAGGACTTTTTACCTTCACGGCTGCAGTTTTTCCAGGTTTCTCTCCATTTTTAATCTTTTCTGCTTTTGTTTTCGGTTTTTTTGATGGTTTTTCAGCCTTAACCTGGCTTTTTAATTCCGTTTCTAGTTTTTTTACCGCATTATCGATCTTCTTTTTTTTCAATTTTTCCGGCTTGTTTTGTTTTGTAACTTTTCCGGCGACAACTTTTTTCGGTTTTTTCGCCAAATCACCGTTTGTAACTTTTTTCGCAACCATTTTCTTATTAAAAGAAAAAACACGTGCAAATACCGCAAAAATTAGAAATTGTTGAGGTTATCTGTCAAACAACAAATCAATACATCCAGGAACGGCGTTTATTAGAAAGAGAAAGGGATCGATAAAAAAACAAACGTTAGAAAGAGATAACTGTTTCTGTCAAAATTAAAATGGCGCTACTTTTGAAAACTAATCAATGGTGGGAAATTCAAAACGTATGTTTGTTTGATTTCAGTGTACATTCAAATGAACGTTTGTTTCTGCGTGATTTCGTGAGTTGTGTGGCTGGTTCAAGTGGTGGTCGTTTAGCACAATGGTTACAACCGGGCAGTCGTGTAGATCCATCAAAATGTCAAGTTTTATATGCACGAGAAGAATTACGTTGCGGATGGCCGGCTATTATTACCGTATTGACTAGAGATCAATATTCCGAATTGGTTACAGTTCCAAATATGAAGGTAATTATTTGATATGTCTTAATAAATCAAATAATTGGGTTTATTTTTTAGGTGGAAGTTAAAGCGATACCAATTGATAAGAAAGAATTGGGCGAATGTGATGCTGGACGTAAGATTCCACGTGTTATCCAACCAGATCCTTTAACATTCGGCGGTCTACCACCGCCACCATTACATCATTATTACGAACCAACAATACGAGATAAGATGTGTTTCCATTCAATCAGTGTTATGAAATCGTATCAAAATTATTCGTTCGAAGAGTTACGTTATGCATCACCACCTGTGAAACGTTCCAGTGAGAATATGTTAGTTCGACATAATACGGATGGTACATACAGTGCCACTTGGACACCAGGATCGATTGGTTTCTATTCGATTGTTGTCACAATTGATGGTTACGATATGGAAGAGGTTTTTAAAGTGGAAGTCAAAGAACCACCACAAGGAATGACACCGCCCAGTCAGATAACTGCAAAGAAATCGATATATCAACCGAGTAAATTGCGGAAATTTGTTGCTAGCAATTCAGCTGGTTTAAGGATACGTGCCCATCCATCATTGCAAAGCGAACAAATTGGGATTGTTCATGTTAACGGAACTATCGCTTTTATCGATGAAGTTTGTATTTCGAATTCTATTAAAACTTAAATTAAATCTTGTTTTTTAGATTCATAACGATGATGGTGTTTGGTTGCGATTATCAGCGGACACAATTAAACAATATTGTAATACAAGCGTCATAGAAGCTTGGTGTTTGCAATACAATCAACATCTAGGCAAAACGCTTCTTTTACCCGTTGAAGAACCAAAATCGATCCTTGATCAAGTGATTAACGATACATTAATGCGGAAATCACCTGAGATCCGTGATAGACGTAAAACGGTAACAATTTCTAATTATCAAGTGATCAAATGTGGTGCTTCTGGACATAATATACGTAGTCGGCCGAGTTTAAAAGCAAATCCTGTTGGTATGTTAGTGTTAGGTAATCGTATTGGTGTTATTGATTATACTGTAAATTCGGATGGTTATTGGGTATTACTTGATAAGCCAACACAAGATAAATATTGTTTTGAAACAGATGGTGAAGCATGGTCGTTGGCTATTGGACCAAATAATATTCTATATTTAGGTAATGTGAATGGTAATAATTTCCCAACAATTGATACGGAAATTGCGAAACAACAAAAGAAAGGTTTTGAATTTTCATTGAATCAATCACCGAATATACCAGAACCGAATTTTTCGTTTACTACAAATCAATCGACACAACAACAACAACAACCACAACAACAACAACAGCCGCAACAGAGTCCAAATATTCAATCAAAAAGTGAGAATTTATCAACAAATCCATTTGTATTTGGTGATAATAATAGTAGTAATAGTGTACGTTCGAATGAATCACCAAAATTACCAAAACGTGAAAAACGCGATGCTAAATTAACAAATTTACCAAAATGGTTTAAAGCCAATGATAGTCCAGAATCGGGGCTTAAAGATTATGGTGGTTCGAATGGTAATGGTATTACACCACCGGGTACACCGAAACGATCACAGAGTCCACGTGGTGGTCATGTATCCGTACAGAAACCATCAAGTCGGTGCTCAAGTCCCGTACCAATACCACGTAAGTTCAATTGTTAAGTCTCTACAATTACTTAATAAACTTTTATTATTGCTAAAAGCATTCTTAAAGAATAAATAATTGCACTTTTTATGTTTCAATTTTGAAAAATTTGAAGCTTGCTGAATTCCGCAGTGATGTAGTAGAGCATGTCTAAAAACCCCTCGATATTGTACCATCGATGTGAGAGATGCCAGAACAGTGTTTTGCTAATATTTCGATGCGCCTCCAAAATCAATAAAAATTGCGGATTAATAAATTTTCCACAAAAAAAAATATCTCTAATGACGTAGGAATCAGGTTCAAATGTAAGAGTTGTTCGGATTAAACCGGGAAGTTTATGAGTTACCACCGGATTCGGGTCAAGTAGTTATGCATTTCTTATTCGCAGACTTTTAGACTATCTTTTCCGACATCCTCCCAACAGTTTTACTGCTCTCGTCTTGTCCTTTGTCGCAGAATAGTGATCTCCTGGTAGGATGCACTCTAGAGCGTTAGTAACTTCCAAATTTGGCGCACCATCAATGGGTACATTTTCTGCGAATTTGAAAATCCTGGGGACGGAGATTTTTGATAGATTTATAAGACACTTTTTAAGTTTGATTATTTTTATGCTTAAAATTGTTTTAGCGAGAAATTTGCCAGCCCCAGATAGCACGAGTAGTAGTCCCCAAGCATTTGGTTCTCCTCGGAGTATCGGTATTTCACCTTTAGGTAATTATTCATGATAATCGATAATTGGATCAATTCTATGATTATTTTCAATATTTTTAGCAAGAAGAGGATCAAATCAATCCGATACAAGTGCCTTGGTGAGTAGTATAACGCGAGATTTATCACAATCAACAAGTCAGGCAACACAACCACGTGACCTGTCTCCTAGTCCAAGTGGTAGTTCCTTCCATACCCGTTCAGAAACTAGCCCACCATATACACCTATTAAAAAGGAATCTTCTGTAAGTCGACTCTCAGATATTTGAAAACTATACAATTTATTCTCTATAATAATTTCGAATTATTATATAGAATTAAAAATTTACAGGATTCTGATCAAAGTCCCAAGAAATTAACACAGACCGGAACACAGACATCACCAGAAAATCTAACAAATCCACCATTAAAGGGACATTTCTCAATTGGTACAAGTAGTACAAGTAAAGATGAGAAAATATCACAGAAATTGTGCCGTATCGATCGTGCAACTGGTAAGACACGTCCGAAACGTGCCATATCACCAGCTACATTACAACAATTACCAACTAGTTCGAAAATCAATTATCAAATCACTGAACCTGTGAAACAAGCGATGAGTCCATCAGTTGCTGAATCATTACGTGCTGTATTTGCTGCATTTCTATGGCATGAAGGTATTGTGCATGATGCGATGGCGTGTGCCTCATTTCTCAAATTCCATCCAACATTACCTAAACAAGGAGCATTAGTTGTTACCCGACAACCCCATCAGTCTCAACAACAACCCCAACAACAACAACAACAAGAAGTAGTAGTAGTTGATAGACGGCGTCAAGAATTAAGTAAAGAAGAACGTATCCGACAACGGCACTCAGTCGAAGTTAGCAATGCTGGTACTTACCTCCACATACAACCATCAACGTTGGAATCATTAACGAGATCAGCTGCAAACGCTAGTGCTAATCGTAAACGTACTGGAAAATTCCCGAATATCATCAATGAAGAAACTGGCGCTAGTAATACAAGTGGAGATGGTAATTATGGTTATCAAACAATATCAGTTTTACCGCCTGCATTAAAATCGTTGGTGTATCTTTGGGAAGAATTAACAACAAATTGTTTACACGCAATTTCGCAACAAATGGTTGTAGTAAGTCCTGTTCATAATAAAATCAAGAAATGTGAAAAAATCGGCTTGAATACCGTTAAAAACGATCTAAAAGATAAAAATGCTACTATAGAGAAAGACAGTAAGAAGAGTCGTAAAAAGAAGATTCTACCGCGTAATTATTTAGAAGATATCGGTTTATCGAGTTATCTACAAACACCAGGTACTGATACTTTATGTGAATTGTGCGGTGAAGTATTCCCGCATCCTGTAACTTATCATATGCATCAAACACATCCTGGTTGTGGCCAACATGCTGGCGGTAAAGGTTACAATTCGGGTGGTAATTATTGTTTAGGATGGGCCGGTAATTGTGGCGATGGTGGTGTACCCAATAGTTCTTGGTATCTTCTCTGTGAGAATTGTCGTGAGAAATATATCAAAACAAATCGTGGCGGTGTTGCTAGTAGTATTAATTCTGCCAATAACAGTAAACAACAACAACAACAGAAAATTAAAAATTTATTAAAACAGAAAAGCTACAATAAACAATTAGCGTCACCATCAACAACACCCGGTTTAGAACCGCATATAATCATGAAGAATAATGCAATGTTTCTATTAGATTTAGCCAGTTCAAGTAATACGGTTATTAGTCATCATCAACAACATTTACACCATCAAAGACGACCATCGTCCAGTATTATGCCATCAGTATCGGAAAATAATTCACCACCAGACTATTCCGGTCCATTCAGTCCAATACCACCGTTTCAATGTTTACAAGCATTAGGCGCAAATTCCATACAAAATGAAGCCGAATTTTACGAGAAAGTTCTACGTCAAGAGAATTTCCATGAAATTACAGCAACAGCAACCGGACAACGACCATTATCGGAAATTTCAGCTTCTGATAATGATGCGGATAATAGTAAAGGTATGCGTTTTCATCGTTCCGTATCAATGGGTACCAATGGGATACCATGGTCGAAGACAGGTCTTGATGGTCGTATCATAATGTTGCGAAAACGGAATAATAGTAGTAGTGAGATCATGAATGAAGGTGGTTCGTCGTTATTGTGTAATCCATCGACGGCATTACAGAAATTGATACCGAAAATGGATACATCATCGTCGATTGTTAAAACTGAAACCGATCATAATGATGGTATTGCTTTATTACAACGGCCGGTAATGCAATTTCTATTACAACAACACGATTTAGAATCGTTACAATTGGTAATGAAGCAAGCATTAAGGAAGGCAATGTGTCGTGTTTATGCGATGCAAGCCTTGAATTGGTTATTAAAATCGGTAACACAACCGATTTGTTTGCACGATTTATTATGGTGGTTTGTTACATCGTTAACACCAGCCGATATAGAAACAGAAACGGATGATGATAATCGACCAACGAAAAAACTCGACGATATCGATTTGAATGTTTGCGAACATCCATTAAGTGATATAACAATAGCGGGGGATGCTGTCTATCCATTACCGAACACATTCCATTCATTATTACAAACAATTGCGGATTTAATGGTACTGTTACCGATCGGTTCACCATTACAACAAATGGCGGTTCGTTGTTGGGGTTTACGATTCACTTCAAACGATCATACGTTCTTACATCGTTCACAAGTCTTTAGTAATATCAGTAAAATACTGTCACGTAGTGAAGAAATGGAAGATTGTACGATTTCAATGCACGAAAGTCATCAATTATCCACGATACAAACGAATTCTGTTGAATGTTTAAAAGATTTAACGCAATTTATTGAAATTAAAGCATCAAGTCGTCAAGCGATGATTGGTAGTTTAACTGATAGTTCAACGGAAACCTTCTGGGAATCCGGTGATGAAGACCGTAATAAAACCAAGAGTTTAACGATAATCTGCCAACAAAACCATCACCCGTACATGATCTGTGTCCACATCGATAATTGTCGTGATTTAGGCAATAAAGTATCAACGATAACTTTCTATTCCGGCTTAAATACGGATGAATTAGTCAAATTGAGAGTGATTGAAGTGGAACAACGGCTGTTAGGTGGTTGGATTAATTGTCCAATACCCGAACATAATGATAGTATAATACGTTTGGAATTGAAAGGACCCGATAATTCGGTACGTGTACGACAGATACGTGTTTTAGGCCGGATCGATGGGGAATCGTTGAAGATCGGTAAACAATATAATTCGTCAACAATACAACAACGTAATTGCGAAACGGAAACGTTACGTGTTTTCCGTTTAATCACATCTCAAGTATTTGGTAAATTATTACATGGCGGTGGTGGTAGTAGTAGTAGTGAAGAGGGCAATTTGAATGAGAGCGCTGGTACTTTATCGGGTAGTGAGAATTTGGAACAATTGGAAGATAATAACGATCTACGCGAACATATGGTTGGTATATTGTTTAGTCGTAGTAAATTGACGCATCTACAAAAACAAGTGATCGTACATATTGTACAAGCAATACGTAAAGAAACGGAACGTGTACGTGACGAATGGGAATTATTATTGACATCATCAAATACATTAACAAACAGCAATAATAGTCAAGATAATAGTAATACAAATGTGAAAAATACCGATACTTATTGTTTTGAGATGTTATCAATGGTATTGGCGTTAAGTGGTAGTACTGTTGGACGTACGTATCTATCACATCAAGACGGATTATTGAACGATTTATTAAGTCTTTTACATACGGGTAGTGCTCGTGTCCAACGCCAGGTAACATCGTTGTTGCGTCGAATGTTACCGGAAATAACACCGGAAACATTCGCTAAAATCATCGGAATTAACGATTTACCACCCAAAGATTTCAATATTGTTACGACAATTTACAGTAATAAAAAATCAAACGAACAAAAAGAACAGAAATTCGATATTAATAAAGTTGGAATTTTGGATGTGTTCTTGAGTGTTATAGCGAAATCGTTAACCGTACAAGTGAAAATGAAAGGTAAATCGAGTAGCGGCAATCCAGCCAAAGAGATAAATACTGTAACACTATCAACATCGATTTATCCAAAAGACAATTTGGGTGATCGTTGGTATTTGAAAGGTTGTATCAATAAGAAATTAGCCGATGTTATAATCAATCTAATCAAAGATATGTCATCTGGTAAATTCTCCGAAACATGGACGAATATAACAAAAGGTGCAATAGCTGAAAATATTCTGCATTTAACACAATTAAATGATGAACAACGTTTGCCGAATATCTGTTTAAAAACACCGACATTATGGTTGGCATTGGCTTCATTGTGTGTCTTAGATAAAGATCATGTTGAACGTTTATCATCGGGACAGTGGCATAATCGCCAATTAGAGGATGGTCAACAATTACCACCACGTCCGACATGTACAAATCATGATGATGGTGAAACTAATGCAATCATTCAATGTAATACTTGCGGTAATTTGTGTGCCGATTGTGATCGTTTCCTACATTTACATCGTAAGACACGCCATCATCAACGGCAAGTGTGTAAAGAAGAAGAGGAGGCGATTAAAGTCGAATTACATGAAGGTTGTGGACGCACGAAACTATTCTGGTTGTTGGCGTTAGCCGATTCGCGTACGTTAAAGGCATTGATCGAGTACCGCGATGGTGGTAGTAGTAATCGTACGAAATCGGCTGGTATTAGTGGTGTTTGTCGATTTTGCGGTACCACAAGTAATACTGGACTGTTGGCAATTGGTAATGTGTGTGCAGATCATGAGTGTCAAGAATACGGTAAGACAGCATGTCCGAAATTGTTGAATTGCGGCCATATGTGTGGCGGTATTCTAAACGAAGAGACTTGTCTGCCTTGCTTGCATGGTTGTACGAACGATCCAACATTGAAACAAGACGCTGACGATATGTGTATGATTTGCTTTACGGAAGCTCTATCGTCTGCACCGGCGATACAATTGAAATGCGGCCACGTTTTCCATTTACACTGTTGCAAAACGGTTTTAATGAAACGTTGGGCCGGACCGAGAATCACATTCTCATTCTCTTTATGTCCGATTTGTAAAGAAGACATCTTCCATCCGATACTCGAAGAATTACTATCACCAGTCCGTGAATTATACAAAGATGTTAAACGTAAAGCATTAATGCGATTGGAATATGAAGGTTTGCATACGGTTGATGCAATCGTTACACCAGGCGCACGTTTCTACAACGATCCAGCATCGTATGCAATGGACCGTTACGCTTATTACGTCTGTTACAAATGCAATAAAGCTTATTATGGTGGTGAGGCTAGATGTGATGCAGAAATTGGTGAGAATTACGATCCCACCGAACTCGTTTGTGGTGGCTGTTCAGATGTGGCACGCGCCCAAATGTGTCCCAAACACGGTACCGATTTTCTTGAATATAAATGTCGATATTGCTGTTCGGTTGCTGTGTTCTTCTGTTTTGGTACGACGCATTTTTGTAATCCGTGTCACGATGATTTCCAAAGAGTTACGAATTTGCCCAAGAACGAGTTACCGACTTGTCCTGCAGGTTTGTTGCTGAATCAACAATTTATTAGTTGTTAATTATCGTCGAATTATAGGTCCTAAAGCAAAGCAATTGGAAGGTGATGAATGTCCGTTACATGTGAAACATCCCCCTACTGGTGAGGAGTTCGCTTTGGGTTGTGGTGTTTGCAGAAATGCCCACACTTTCTAATTTAATTAGTGTGATTGTGACTGTAATTTAATTTTCAATAATTCTCAACATATATCATTATCACGACAAACGACTTTAATTAGTCCTTAATCAAAAAAAAAAGAAACTATACTTTAAAATTTATTACAAAAAGGAAAACGTAAACTAAATTATGCGAATAAATTAGACGAGTCTTCGATTATTTACAAAAATCTTACAATTCTGTGGCATCTTCACTTTGGCTGTACCGTCGATGGCAAACGTGTTTAATTTGCGTGCCCGGTATAACATACGGCCCTTTACGGACCGCACTATCATCACCAACGCCCGCATAACTAAGCGGTCGTGATAACGGATTAATATTCGTTTTATATCCGATTTCATAATTGTCTTTGAGCGTTAAATACGTGATCGGCGGCGAATCCAGCGAATCCACCAATGACGTAATCCGCAGCGGATGTTGTGGTTCCTGGGCACGTCTCAAACTCATTATATATTCGTTATTATTGAGCGTATACGAATCCATATAACCATTCGAACTATTACTAGTTCTCGAATGGACGGGATTTGTTGGTGTTGTTGCAGTTGTTGTTGTTGTTGTTAAATCGCTGGTGTCCGCTTGTAGTTCAGCTTTTTTCGCATTCCTTTTAATACTCTTCGTATAATCGCGCGTACCTTTACGTTTCAAAGTAAAATCACGTTCGCCCTGTTGTGCTTTACTGTTCCATTGCACCCAAGTGTAGCGCAATATCGGATCTTTTGGGCCCCAATTCTTGGACGGTTTGATCGATGATTTCATTTTCTATCAATTAATTAATTATTAGAAATCTTTAAAAAATTGATCAACAAAAGAGACTTACATCGGCAAATGTGTAACCGTCTTGTTTGGTAACTGTAAACAATCCAACAACAAATATGAATATTGTGGCTGTAACAACAACACCCCATCCAGTACCGTACAACCAGATGGGATCCGTTTGGAAGATTCCTTGGAGATTTATGGTACATAATGCCCATATGAAAATGGCGATTAATAAAAACGGCATAATCCACCATAATATTAACCAAATTTTCGATAAAATATGGCCCAACATAAATTCAAAATCTGATTTAATTCGATCAATACGATAAAACAAGATAAACGCGAATACTTCAATAATAACGGTGATTAATATTAAATTGCCGACAATATAATGATCTAATAAATGGACTAGATCAAAATTTGTTCGTAACAATAGACAACAACTGGACACTAAGCCGATAAAGCTTAGAACAATGCTAGTTTGCCACCATTTCAAACGTCGCCTGTGTTGGACTGTTATTGCTTTCAGCAATGTGTACGTAATGGTTGCCTATTATAAAAAAATTGATCAATAAAGATAAAGATTATGAGAAAATAACAAATCTTACCATACTGATAAAACCAGATAGTACAATAGTAATAAAGGCAATAATAGTCCAAATTTTATTGCTTTCGGCATTCTTACTCTTCACCAGAATTGTATATAATACAGCAACGAGATGAAGTTCAGGTACTTGATTCGTTTTTAATTCTAAATTCGTTTCATTCGATAAAATATAACACATCACAACTGAACTGACACCGAATATCAGATTTATTACGATATAACCAAGGGCAGTCCTGCAACAAAAAAAAAACAATAATGAGTCATTTTGATGTTTTTATAATCGAGAATAAATCACCATAACGGATTGACTTTATTGTAGATAATTCCAGCACTTGTGACAAATGAACCAAATCCAACATTTGTAGAGAAAAAGACTTGAATTGCTGCAAAATACCATACCTAAAATTTAATCGAAAATTAATTGAAAATTAACAAACTTATATAACACGTACATTTGCATTTTGAAGTACAGACCAATCTAAAGCATTATGTAATTTGCCTAAATTATTCACTTCGTTCACAATAAAAACAGCTTTTACTATTAGTGCAACAAAACAAATCAAAATTGGCAGTAGAAGTATTGATAATGATCGAATGAAACTTTTCGTTCGTCGGATCGATCTGTAAATAATAAATTTTAGAAAATTTTAATTAAAACAATCAACAACAATTAGTTACAAAATTGAAACAATGATCCATATAATGAAGAGGATTCCAGCATAGATCCCATACCAGTACGGATCAACGAATGGAGATTCAAGAAACGTTTTCCTGTAAAATTCTCTCGTTATCTTAATTATGAAAAGGAAAATTTATAGTCTTACTTTAAGCACTGTTGGCCGTCGATACCATCAGCTGAATAACCAGTCTAGAACAATTCAAATATATACGAAAAATTCAATTAATTATACGTGAAAAGAAAGAAGGTTTTTTAACAAAATTTTAAATAGACCGCATCTTATTTATTTCGCAGTTAAATTAACTAATTTTAAATTCTTTGAAAAAAAAGAAGGCAAAAAAACTGTATTTCTGTTATGATTAAATAATAATAGAGTTATTTTAAATCTGGAATGTCATCTTGTAAAAGATAATTAGCAATAACGTCCGTATTACTGACCAACTTTTGCTGTTACCGCAATTGTCGTTTTTTTTGTGTTGTTGTCTTTTTCGAAAGCAGACACCGTATCGGTTTAGAAATAAATTACAGGATTGTTTAAAAGATTGTAAATCAATTTCCTGTTTGATGATAAAAGGAAATTGCCCGGAGATTTATTATTAAACTTTTTCACCCTGGGTGAAATTTGCAGAAAAGCCATTAAAATTTAAAACGAGTTCTTATACGGTCTTAATTATTCAGTTTATGAGAAAGGTTATTTTAAGGTTGTTATTCCTTTGATACGGAATCGATCAAACAAAATATGATGAGTCTTATTGTTAGTTAGTGTTTGAACTTCATGAATTATTCACGAAAAATTGATTTTCTTTATTTACAAACCAGTTAAGGATTATTATCGTTATTTTATTGCAAATAGGATATAATAGCGAATACATGATTTCCAATTCAAGCGATCTTCACAATCAAGGACGTAAACACTGAGTCCGTTTTCAGAAAGTTATTATTATTTATAGAGAAAAAAGTTTAAAAACTGTTAAAAGTCGGCAAAGATTTAAAGTTCGTCGAACCCTTAAATCGGAACTTTTATCGACCACATTTTGGTAAGACCACAAAAAAAAACAATTGAATAAAACATTTATTTGTATTGGCTTTTCTTTTTTGCACTTTTATACTGATCTTTCCATTTTTACCAACGTCCAAGACGCTAATAGCAACTTAGATGTGGCTCAGAATTTAAGGCATTTTTTGGCGGTGGAGGATAACTTTCACTGACAGAAAAGCTATAAAGGGAAAAACTTTATGAATTATAGAGTTTAAAGGTTTTTCACCATTTCCCTACAATTATTTCTGTTGTTCTAGATGAGGTGAAAACTATCGATTTTGAAACTATGAGAAGAAAACTTGAAGGAGAAAAAGAGGGTTCAGCCTCCAAAATTATTATATTTAAAATACCTCCAAAAAGGCTTAATTTTTTCCAATCATTTAAAAAACTGAATAAAGACACTTAAAGGGTCGTGGGTACAATTTCTTTTTACAATTTGAATAGGTACTTATGTAAAAAAATGCCACTATAAACAGAATAGGGCAAAATATAAAAAAGAACCTCGTAAGTAAGATTTCTACCTAAAGACTCTATTATTCAGCCCAGCTAGTTCTGCCGGGTGAACTTCCGACCCTTATTTCCTTCCTTAAATTTGCAAATGGGCACAATTAAAAAAATACGTGTCATTTCGAATTGTCTCTTCGACCTACGTACCAAAAACAACGACAATCGGGAAAGCCTCGAGTTCCGGACCGACTCTCAAAATACTATTTAATCATTGCTACTACTGAATAAAAAGGATAATAAAAACTAGCCCAATTTTCCTATTCTGCCATATAAAAAGGGGTGATTGTCTCAAATCCACGAAATTTTGCTTACGTAATACCCAAATTGACTCACAATTGAAACTTTGAAGGTTAAGCCCCTTACTTTCATTATAATTGAAAAAAAAAGCAAAAAATATAAACAAATAAATGCGCCCTTTCGACAAAACACCTTGAGGTGGTGCCTTACTTGCCGAAAACGCCCATTGTCAGTGTCCAGACAGAATTAATTGTTTTGAATGTTTCATATTTGTCGGTTTTTTCCTTAATAAACAATTGAAATATTTAAGCTCGGTATTTTCCGACCTTACAATAATAATCGTAACAGAAATCGAAAATACGATAAATACAAGGGAAAAACACTACTCACCTCTGTAATTTTAACAACTGCACACTCTTGAATTGGAACAGGTCCTTTCGATAACCATATGATGTAATACAATGCCAAACCTATATAAAGTGGATAATAGACACTCAACAGACATCCTGCTATCAATTTCACATAACCAACGCCTGTAAACAGATCACCACTAGAATTTCAACGGTTAAAGAAAAGAAATTCAATTCTTTTATACCTTTAAAAAATGGTATAGCTCGCCATGATTTAATAAAACCTTCCTGTGCCAATTGTCCAATACCAAATTCAAGAAACAGTAATGGTAAACCGATGACTAATGTTAGAATTATGTAAACAACCAAGAATGGTATACCACCCTGTAATAGGACTTGTTGTGGTAAACGATACAAATTACCAAAACCGGCTGATAAGGAAATTGTACAGAGTATTGTTTGGATATGAGTGAACCACGTCTGGCATGACTGCAACATAAGAAAATTGTTGTGTTTTATTGGGAAAAAAGCTTTCACTTTGATAATTAATTATTGATGATATTTCCGGTAAAATTTCTATCGATTTCCGCTATTTATCGAAAAAAAAATTATCACCTAACATAATTAAAAATGTCTAATTGATAATAAACGATAATTTCCGGCGAAATTCCTAATTTTACACATTTCTACACTTACTTTAATTTTTTGTAATTTCTTGTAATATTGGCTATTTTTGAAAATACACTTCAATTTATAACGCCATGTGTTTAAGGCCTCACAACGTTCTAAATAAATTTGGGGTGGACATTGATTATATTCATAATAACGAAAATGTTTCGATCTATAATCAACTAACATTACGACATTTTTTCTACGAGTTTAAAAAAAAAATAGCACCAATACACTTTCAATTATTAATGATTTTTAAAACGTATTGTTGTCTGATGGAAGTGTGGCTCAAAACTAACAAACTTGAGCATGATTATTGGAAAGAAAAAGAAGTCGAAAAGCAACAGACTGGAAAAAAACAGCTGCTAATTTGCTTCTTTTTCTTTTTCTATATTATTATTACCATAACTATTATTATGATTATTAAATAGTTTAGTTTATAGTTTGAAGGACTACAGGATGGAATTAACAATAATTGAAAAACTATTTGTCGAGTTAATCGAGCGAAAATTTTACCATCTAGGGAAAGTAAAAATTATACCGGTTTGTTGTAAAATTTTTCAAATTCTTTCCACATAAAAACAAATAATTGTATATGGAAAATATTAATAAATCTGCGACAAATATAGAAAGAGAGAAATAATGGAGGCAACTGTTATTGTTTTTTTTTTATTTTATTAATTGATCAAAGTGTTGAGCGATTATTTAGAGCAGAAAAGTTCAATTTAATTTCAATTTTAAATGATTCTCCTTTTTCATTGAATTCACATGGAAGATTTAAAATATAATTAGCAAATGAAATTTTTCACTTCATTAATTATTCTCGCATTTTTCTCTATCACTCTTCTATTTTCGCTTTTATTATTTTTATTATTTGTTGGCATTGAACATTGTTTATGCACGCACACAATTAATACGTCAATGATAATTATAATAACCAGCTTTATTGTAGATTGTTATCAAATTATGATCGCCTTATAGCAATTTTATATCGTTTTGATAATCGTCTTATAAACGTGTTTAGACAAATCGTTGAATTCAAATCGAATAGCCAATTACAATCAAATATGTTAATTGTGTAAAGAACATTTTTTTGTGTCAAGTCGTGAATCGACTAGACGGGTGGGATATTTTAACTCATTTTCCAGTAAACTTATAGCTATTTAGAAGCATTATTGAAGAGTAAAACGTAACTCTTTCCTCCTACTGTATTCTTCGTTACGTCCTCTGGAATATAGTGTAGCAAATAACTTGAATCTCTGCCTGTAACTTCTATTTTAAATTGCACATTTCCATCACAGTGACTGGTAGGACACGAATTACCCTGCGGTTTTTGTATCCATATACCTGTCATTCAATTCAAATCATCTAGAGTAAGGGTGGTCAACTTTCGTACACAAAAGGTCTACTTTTTGTTACAAAAATGTGTTGCAATCGATTTGTTGCCATAACCGTAGCATAATTAGGGAAAGAAATATGGAATGCATACTATGTCTATAGACTGTGTTTCAGTATACAAAATACAACAGTAGAGAAGCAAAATGTATACAGTGTTTTAACTTGTTAACCTCCAATACATGGTTTGTTTATGAACGGATCTAAAAGAAAATTCAAGAACTTAAAGTTTAGGATTTTCTTGACCACTTTGAAATTTATGGCAACGAAATCGATTCCATTTTCTACCTTACTACAGATGCTTCTATCGTGAAAATATTTGAAGTATCAACAGAAAAGCATTTTCGTGTCAAAAGTGGTCTGAGATTCAAAATTTAGGAAAGAAAACTTAAGCTCATTGCTTTCTTCTTCATGGCCCAAGATTTACTTCCAATGTGCCTATTTAATTTGCTCGTACTGTATAGTTCAATGTAGTGTTTTTCAACTTTTTTCATTGGGTGGTGTGTCTGATGGAAAAATTAAAGATAGTGACATTCTTAAGTGAGGTTGCGGTCAATTACAAGAAGATCCACAATGAACTACAAAATATCAAGAAAAAACCTACGGAAATATAAAAAAATTAACCACAAAAAAAAACATTTAAAATGACCTTGTTTTTACGTTTAACGTAGCTGCTTCTAATTAATGGATTTCGTTCTACGACTCAACTATAATTTTTTACGATTTGCGATCTCCTGCATATTTTAAAATCAGTATCAGTATCAGTATGTTTCAAAATTTCCGTTTTTACGTCCTTTCAATTTTCGTGCCCTAAAAGAAATTAAATGTCTTCGATTGTGTTTGAAAAATGTAATTTTGCTTAAAAGATCGAAATATGTACGCACCTTTCAACTCGAACCCTGGAACTCTGTTCCAAGATGAGCCAAAACGTTTTTTTTTTCAATCATTCTGAGGGACGCAAAATTCGAACCTTGCCCTGGGCTTTCATAACTTTAACTACGACACTGGACATTCTAATTATTTATACCTTTCGTATGTATTTTACTAATGAAAACAGCAAGTGAGGCTATTTTTTACAAAAAATCAGTGAAAGTCTAACAATGACGATGTACAAATTAAAAGACTATTCAAATTCTGTTATCTCGCAACTAAACTTTGGATTACGGCAAAAAGTAAAATTTCCAAGAAATTGTTTGGATTTAAGATTCTATTTTTGTCAATTAATCATTCGATAATTCCGTTTAAAAAAACATTTCGAAACAACAGATTATCGTCATATACAAGGTGTGCAAAAAATATGCATGGAAAGAAACCGTACTCTAATCAGTAAAGCAAATCTTAAAAAGGTGAATTTTTGTGTTTTGATAGTTTATACGTTCAACGAACCCTAAAATAGCATTATCAGATTATGAATTGCATCTAGAGATTAAGTAAATTTTACTCAGTAGCGCAACAATTAGGTAATGAGATTATAAAAAAAAATCATTTTATTCCTCACTCAATAAAATTTTGACTGGTGGAAAGTTGAGACTTTTTTCTGGTCATTTTGAGGGTTGTTACGCCATTGAATTCATTTCCAATTATGTAAAATAAAGGTAAAAGTAATGAATACACCTACAACTTTCAAAAACTACAAATACTTGTTTCTGTTGAAATATAATTCAATTCACTAGAAAATGTTGCACATTCTACATTTCAATCAACAATTAATAAAATATCAATTTCTATGCATTACCTTTTTTTTCTAACTTAATCACAACAGTCGTATTATTACTAACTGTTTAGAAATTACTATTGAGTAATGTTTATAATTATTCTTATCAGTTCATTTTAAATACCTTTTATATTGACTATTTCTAAGAATAGAAAAATTGATCTATAGAAATCCAAATAAATCTGTTGTATTATAGTGACAATAGACCGATTGTGCAATCGTGTTTTTCGTTTTATATCTGTTCTTTTTCTTGATAAAAATCATCAATCAACGTGAATAATTGTTACGAAAATGTTGTAATTATGTGAATTTTCTATTAAACGTAAATAAAAAATAATATTCCAAACGTTCCATTCATAAGTCTAGTGTTTTTCAAAAATTCTGTTGAAATCTTTCATTAAAATTAAATAAGCCATCTGACTCATATCAGATAACGTCTGTGTACAAAAACAACAATAATAAAGCAAAACAAAATAAAAAACTTTATCACAAATTACCGCCTTTCATTTCTGATTCATTCTACATTTAATTATATTCAAATTTTTCAGGAATGACTTATTTTGTTTTTGATGATGATGGTGATTAAAAGTTGAGGTCATCTGATGTTCGATTAAAATGAATGGGATATTCCCAGAGAATTCTATATAATAATAGTGATTATCGAAAAAATGCTAAAGGCAAGGTTGTATCTACTACTAGAAGAGTAGTAGAATCAGACAATTTTTTCCGTTTGTTACTCAATTAAATATTATGATGATGAATACAACGCTAAATCGCAATTTTTAATTTTACAAAATATTCAAAGTATTTTAGGTGCAGGAGCGCAACAATATAATACGTGAAGTCTGGAAAGTTCTAGACTGTAGCCCTTAATTTACATTTAATTTAATTTTGCGACAAATCGGTTTAACTTTCAGGGGCGTGCAGACCAGTAGTAAATAAAGACGTATAATTTATGCTATAAAATACGCGTACATTTTATATTTTCCATGTGTAGTAAAAAACTGCATAGTTTAGGAAACTTTTTGGCTTTCATTTCGTTTCCGAGATGACTGTGAAATCTGGGCATTGACATGGTTTTTTTACATACAGTTTTCCGAACCCTGACATATTATGAGAGAAATCTCGGTGGATTGCTGCACTTTGTCCCACGACAAGCAATTCACAAGTTATAAATATGTGCGCGAAAAATCATCAAAAAATTTGGCAGGCCCAAAGTTACAGCAAAGCAAATAGCTACCTGAAGCGGCATACTTCCAAAGCTTGTAAAACAGTACAACAGTCTTAATTTTAATGAACAATTATCAAGTTTCTTTTTATTAATTTTTTCCGAAACGGGCACCAATAATAAGATTGCCTGGAGCGCCAGGAAAGCTCGATCCGGTGACGCTTATATTGCTTGTGATAAAACCGGTTTTTAGTAAAAAAATAGCCCAATATTACAATAAAGTTTTGAGTTCTCCATTTACAATTTCCTTTCTTCAAACTCAACCAAGAAGTAAAGACCAAGAAACGAAAGACGAACCGGTCCCTCGAAAACCGCACGGTGGTATATATCAAAATTTAATATAGTAGAATAGTTTTAGATGTTGTTTGTCGCAGTACAAACTGATTTCTTCTGCTACCCGAATATTAAGCAAGTAAAACAACCACCACTTACCATTTCCATTTTCGGTGAGACCAGTTTCGCAGTTGATCCCATATCATTTTTTTCCGAATCCAATTCAGATGAATTCGATATTGTTTTAACAGATAATGAACCTATTGTTGTTGTATAATCATAAAAATCATAACCATTTGGATATATCATACTATTTAAATTATTTGTTGTTGGTGTTGATGTTGTTGTTTTTGTTGTTGTTGTATAGGGTATATCATATGATCGTGGATCCACATAATCTTCTGGTATAAAATTTAAATTATCATATGAGCTTGTTGTTGATGGTGTTGTCGTAGTTGTTGTTGTCGTTGTTGTTGTTTTACCATCATTAATCGTAACATTATTATAATTATTAATTGCACGTAATGATGGTGATTTTAATAATAATTTCGGTTTGTACATTGGTTCTGATATTTGAAAACGTTGAGACACCTGTAAAAAACAAACAAAAAAAATTGTTATATAATCATAAATAAAACAAGTAAACAACTAGAATAATAATAATAATAATAATAATAATAATAATAATAATAATAATCATAGATTGATAGAGTTAGATTCCCCTTCACGGTGATTACACGAAATAATTAAGTTTCGTTTTTTCTATTGTAAGTACTTTAATAAATTTTAATGAAATTAGTTGAATTAATTAGTTTTTCAATTCAATAATTCTAGAAATATAGTACACTACCGAATGATTCACTAGGGTTTTCTTCGTGATTTCCCCAATACTGGGAGTTACCAATTATTAATAAAAA
Source organism: Epicauta chinensis (assembly GCA_021725515.1). Taxonomy (NCBI): domain Eukaryota; kingdom Metazoa; phylum Arthropoda; class Insecta; order Coleoptera; family Meloidae; genus Epicauta; species Epicauta chinensis. The sequence goes on from JAEDXX010000023.1 coordinate 506,079, forward strand.
ATACGTAATTATTTCAGAATAAAAAAAAATCGAATCTTGCCCTCAACTGTAAACCAAGAAGGCAAACGACTCTTTGGTGCAATAATTGCACAGGTGTCTTCATTTTATTTGTCCACCTTATTGAAATTCAACATGTAACATAACGTATGGACAAATATAGTCAGTTTAAAATAATTCCGTCGACCTAAGTGCAAATACGTATAAAACACGATAAATTAACAGAAAGCTGGCATTGACATTGTCTTTAAATTGTTTATAAATGTTGAAAACTCTCTCTTTATGCTTTTCTCTTCCCCAAAACCTCCTCTAACTCATCTTTTTTTTTGCAAAATCTCCCTTTCTAACAGAAACAAAAAGAGTAAATAAATATACATATGCTCACGTGAAACATGCAATTATTTATCTTCACCTGTCAGAAAAGCACCTGTTCAATACAGGCACTGTTGCCAGTATACCGCTAGAATCTATTAACTCTTCAACAATATATTATTATCATTAATTTAATAGTTTTTTTTTCTATGATTAAATGGTTGCACCGACAACATCTACACTATTCACCATAAAGTCACTCTTGGTTGCACTTGAAAGAATGTTTATATTCAAGTTATTATAGATGCTTTAAAATGCTAATTTTATTATTTACGGGCAATACTTGTAACTGTATTTCTGGTAAATTAAATCATTATCTTGATATTAGTCTTTATATAAAAATCAAACTACCCTTAGGTACTTGAAGCGAGTCTTTTAACTGAACTGGAAACAGTTACCAAACTTTAACAAGTATGTATATTATCGATTTATTTATCAATTATAAACTCAAGATATTACGATAAACATATGGCTAAAAAATTAGTTTTCTATGTTCGTTAAGAGGGCAGACGATAAAGATTGTTTATATCGCCACTACCATTAGTCAGGCGACACTTCATAAAAATTATCATCTGAGATAAACCACATGGTAAATTTTTGGTTATAATGGAATAAAAACATACAGGGTGAGACTAGTTTTAGTGCACTATATTTTAATAAAAGAGCTCATTCAATTTTTTTGCTGCCAAATATCTTTGGATCTTTGAATTTTCTATTCTTGTATAATGAGAGTAATGACGTAGGAGATTGATCAAAAGAAAAGATAAATGGCCTTTTTGTAAATCTCCTAATAATGTTGTGGTTGGAAAAAATCAGATGAGTTTTGTGGAATTTCGAAATTGTCACGCTAACAGGTACTTTTTAACTGTAATCTTGGACTTTTCTTTGAAAAAAATAACACTTCACCATGATCAAATAAAAACTTTGTTTTATGTTATAAAGGAGTGAAGTATGATAATTACATGACTGTCTCAGGGCCTTCAAATTTTTTCAAAAATATTTTAAATGTTCACTACATTGCATCAACACTTTCAATAAAATTTTAAAAAGTCTAACTTTCGAAAATTTCTATGGGAATTATTTCCTGGCGGCTATAGGAAGGCCTCTATTCTAATGGTGAAGTCTGTGACATTTCTTTTGTTTGGAAATTTCGGGGCTTTCATGATGACTTATGGTTTAATAGTTTTATACGTTTTTCACAAAATTTTAGAGAATGTTATCTAATTTCTCTTATTAAATACCTCGAGTCGGATTTTAGCTTAGAACTTTACCAGAATAAACTAAAGTTGGCGTTGATTTAATAATATTCATTATAAGCCATTGTGATGAGGAGACCAGCTTTCCCCAGTTTTATGAGAAGTTCCTAAAGTTCCTAAAGCCAATCTAAATCAACAAATCGACAAAATGACTACGTATGGAAATGGTACAGAAATTACATAATCAATTAATTTAGGAACTATGAACAGTGTTTGTATACTACTGCGAGTCTTTTTGTTAAAATAGTTTGCTTAATAAAAACAAATTATTGTTTCTGTTATAATTAACTAAACCTGTACCCTTATAATTATCAAAATGTACACGTTACATTTCTTTATAACATAAAGTAAAATTTTGATTAGATTATGGTCAATCGTCAGGACCAAGTTAAAAAAATACGACCCGGTACATTTTTGGGAGACTCACAAGAGGGCAATCAACCACCATTTCTATTACATCTTCTGTTGCTAATTTATTGTGGACTGGTTTTATGGTTTTGGTCAATCTTTTAAGTCATTATTCTCACTATTTTTTTATATATAGGTAACTTGTTACTCTCTGCACTAGGAAAAATTTTATGTTTGATTGTTCGGAACTTATACCGTTTATTATGGTTTATCGTATTAAACCATTAACCAAACTTAAAACTATTACCTTGCATTATTCTTTATGTTTACAATAGATAACTATTTTTTCAATGTAATAACCTATATTGAATTATTGTTATCATAATGGCCTTTAGAAAAAAAATCCTCTAAAATTATCAATTTTAGGTATTTAACAACCTTTGGAATTCGTATTGTTGGAAAAGTTACATCTTTCTTATTAAATATACAATAACACCACTATAAATTTATGCAAATACCTAACGAATGGAAAACCAAAAACCAAACACAGATATCACGTGTCTGTTACTTATTCAAATTTGATATCATGTGAAAATTTCACATTGTATGATTATTCAAAAATAATAACAATGATAATAACAAATCAACTATCAATTACAATTTACCTTGATTTTTTTTTCTATATTCAATAGAAAAATTATAATTTTAAACAATTCACATTAATCAACAATAAAAGGACAATTATTGGTACTTCTTCTTGAATGAACGTCAGATCAAATATACAATTACACAAACATTAGAGGTATATAAATGATTTATATCCTGTTAGATAACAGGACAATATCAATAATTAATATAAGCCGAACATGGCCAAAAAAAAAGATATGTTTAACATATAGAAATATGGCTAATAACTGTTGTCAATAATAACAGTGACAGTTATATAAAAATAGTCGCAATGAATAGGTAACAGTTTATGTAAATTAATTATTACTTTAATTATTGATACTTTCATTACTGTTCATCTGCAAAGTAAGCATTTTATTTGTTTTGTTTTTTATTGACATTCACAAGATTCTATGTTAAGGCTCTGTAACGATGTTCGACGATCCACTGTTTAGTTGTGCACCGTTGACTATCATTTTTTTTTCTTTTACAAAAGATTGATCATTTTAAGAAGGAAATTCTTACATTCGTTTCCAGTGATAATAAACAACAATTAATCGGCCAATGGACCACAATCAGAAATATATAAGCGGTTAAACTTTTCTGCGCTATATGACTGCATTTTTTAAGAAAAAAGCAGTAACTTTTTTTGAACTCTTTTGAACTCGTTTCTCGAAAATGGATGCGAATCATTGAAAATGGAACTTATACAGAGATCAAGTACACAATCGTATCTAATGCACATAAATTTCATTCGATTCTGTTAATAAATCAAGGAGAAAGACGAAAAATTGCGTTATAACTTGAACGTGTTCGCAGAAAAATTCCAATATCACTGAAAACGAAACAAAAAAAGAGATTATTTATGTAATGAAACCTTGAAAGGATGTCCGAATTTTTTGCCAATCATTTAGTATAATTTTTACAATTTCAAGTTCTTTGCACATTTTTTTTTTACTTTTTTAATTTACTTCCTCTCCTTTAGCCGTACGTGCGAACGCTTTTAATTTCCTTTCAATTGTCATTATGTTCCGTAAATTGACATTATGTAATGTTAATTGACATTATATTTTTAAAAGAATAACTACAACTCAATTGCGTGTAACAGTAAATGATTCCGACACAAACATAAAGTGAAAACTGTGCAGATTATATTTCATTGTTTCTGCCAATGACTAATGAAAACGTCATTGCAGAAAGAATGGCAGCCTTAAAAAACGGCCGATTAACTCGCAACCGGTTCATAGGAAATATCAACTACATGAAATTTGCCATATTCAAAATGTTTTTTGTCAAAAATTAAATTTCTAGTTTCAGTTTTCTCTCGCCCGTGCGGCTTACAATTAGACAAAGTGAATTTTTCACGGTCCAACCTTTCGGCGATAGATCCTATCAGTAATGGGGATTTTATGTATTTTTAGAAAATTTCCCAGAAACCTATACTTCTCAGAAATTACTAGTCATAAAATTTAACTGTAAAGCTTTCAACTAGAAGTAATATCTTCACTTACATGCCGCCCTTAAAGATAGGCCTTTCAAATTAACAAATCCGAAGGTAGGATCTTTTTGTGAGCCTGAATATACAGACAGTTTTAGTACAAGCGCTCACCTCTCATAGTTTCTTCAATCATTAAAATATTCGAATGCACCCTTCAAGAACTCAAATTAGGTCACCAAAGGTTCTTAGGTCTTTAGGTGCTTATAGGACCTAGTTCAAATTCTTGAGAGTTGCATTATATGCATTGTATCACGTATTAGTATACTTCACCGAAAAATTGAAGATTCTCGAAAAGTGTGTGTTGTAAAAGTTTAGAATTGACTCAAAATCCAAGAAGTCGTTTCATTTATGATTTATGACGCACTTAGGTGACTCACAACATAGCGTAGCAAAGAACAAGCCCTAAACTTTCACGTCATGGTCGACACAACGATAAATAGAAACTTATTGTTAGAAAAATTTTACAATTGTCTCTTGTAAATTATTACCTTCTTTCTTAGACTTGAGTTTTGACTTATTTTGTATATGTTACTAGAGAAAACATATAGATTCTTCTAGTGTTACGTAGAACAAATTTGAAACAATGACTTTAAAAGATTAAAGACAAAATCAATTTCGGCAACACTCTGAAATACAAGATATAATAGAGAGAGGAATTGACTACCTTTGCAGATTTCTTTCAAATTACAAATGGTTAGAAATAATCAAGTTGTGGAATTTTTGCAAAATTATGTTTCTCTTGCAGCCGTGGCACAATTTTACCATTTAAATTACTTTGCACTGAATTTCGTAAAGGAATCAATTCGCTAAAGCATTTTTCTGCAATTGACTTGATTGAAAACAATATAGCAAAGTAAAAACTTGAAGGCTGAAGTCCACGATTATATCTAGATAATCAGGTAAAAAATAATGTTAAACCCATACTATTGGGAAAAAGACTGATGAAAGTTTGGCCGGAAAAAGCAATTAGTTTTCGAGAAAATCGGAAAAACTGTCTTCGTTCGATTCTATTCAATAGAACAGAATGAATTTGATAGGAACAACAAAAATCGAGAAAATTAAAGAAAATTATTAATTTTGGAAAAATTGAACCAGATGAGCAATTCGATTACAATAACTGACGGAACATATCGTAGTATGAGTCGCAAGGGTGAATCAGTATGAGCACTCAACATCTATTTGAAACGATTACCTGGCGCAACGAATCGTCTTCGATATGAACATACCCTAATCCGTACAGAATGGTCGTTTGAAACACTTCTAAATTTAGAATTCTCATTTGCAAACTTGCAAATTACAAGTAAAATTTAGCTTTTAATTTGATTGTATTTAACTTAAAAAAAAATCGCATTGTACTCAGCAAACATCAAAAATTTAAGTGCTACTGTACGCATTTCGATCACTTTCAAATCAGACCCTAAATTTACATATAACACAATGAGAGTATATGCTTATAGATTTTCTCTACCTGTATTCATTTTTCCTGATTACTTTCATTAATTATTATTTAAAAAATATAAAAGTTTATGCTAACGAGCATGATTCATGAGAGTAGTGCATATTCTATCCAATTGTTTTCTGTTATCTTTTATCGTGTTTTTCCAGCATTTTTCACTTTTATTGTTCGCTTATTGTAATAAACGTTCAATTATTAATGTAAAATAATAATTTATCCCGTCAAGATTTCTCTTCACCATCATCACCAACCATCATCATTTCTTAAGTACATAGGTAATTAAATCGTCTTTCTTTTTTCAAAAATTGTATAAATGTGACAAATTTCACGCTCTTATCACGAATTAATTACACTCATTTCATAAATTGTCGGCTACTTTTTTGTATATTACGAATACGAAAAATGACTACTTGTTGTTTTGTTTGTTGACAAATTACAAATCTTTTAAATATTTGACGATAATAACAATTTATAGTTTTTTATGTATAATTAAACCAATATTATTTTATGATTTCATTACGTAAATATAATTTAAATTGTACTTACAATTAGCCTAAATTGGTCCAATTATAATAGGACAGGTAAACAGTTTATATTAATTACAGGTAAATTAAATAAATTATATAGTAATTGGTGGCGAACTTACCGGTTGTTGTCCATTACTGATTTTTGTTTGATTTGTTGTCTCTCTGGTCCATTTCTCTTTCATTTTTCCACCTCAATATCAATTAATTTTGTCGGGGAAAATCCGGGAGAACCACAATTTCCACTAAAACTATTACGATGTTATCTGTGATTAATATCAATCGAGAACAATCTATCTTTTATCTATCAATAAATTATTGATGAGATACGGAACGGTAACATTTGTAAATTTCGATTAATTGTGGAAATTTGAAAATTTCCTAAACGACCACTTTTATGATTTATTCCTTGATTAATGTGAACTTTGTTCATGTATCAACAAGGTGCTTTTTATATTTCCATGTATACCTTTGTATACCTGTACGAAGTATGAACGAGAGAGAGAGATATGCACACCAACCGCACACAAACACGGCCAACTAACAACTAGTTTTGGATTTGGCGCGATTGCTATTTAAATGGTACACCTGGTACACATAGCAACCAGGTAGATAGTTGCAAACAAATTATACTGGATTTTCTGTGTGGCTAACAGGTAGAGGAAAAGGGGTTCTATATTGCTCATGGAACCGGATTTTTTTGGGGAAAACTTGAATGGTGAAGAAATATTTGGAAGCAAATTACAAACCAAATGCACTACTATTAGTCCGAATTCTCATTAATAAAAAATTTGTAGATTATTCTGTTATATTTACTTAATCATATTAATAGTTATTTTTTTTCTCGTTAGTAGGCTCATAGAAAATAATTGAATAATTGAATTTATTTGTATATAGGATCACTGTTTTTGATTGGTGGAAAACTATAAACAAAATAATCTTAATTATCCAATCAAAATTTATAAATATTTGTAGATATAGGCAACACATTATACACAACTGCCAGATGACTTGAATAACACGACAAATGAATAACCAATCGTGTTATAATAAACAAATAAACATTTCAATGTATTTTTATCAACAATAAAACCTATCTGACAACAATACAACAACAATCCATTATTTAGTTTTGCATTACCTTTTCCAATTAGGCAACAAGGCGTTAATGTTTGAAATGTTTATTATAACACCATTGGTTATCCATGTTTCGTGTTATGATTGGACGGTACAACACTGTAGCTGGCCGCTCATGTATTTAAATTGAAATTTATAATTACACAATTGAGATGATTATGCATTTTGGCATTCAAATTTTCTAGTAAAGTGCATTCAGGAAACAAAGGGTCACTAGATTTGACAGACTTATCGTTAAACAAAATACGTAGTCTTGGGATAATATACAAAATTCACCGACCAAATGGTTACTAGATTTGACAAATGTCCAGGATTGCAAGTTAGAAAATGGACACAAACAAATAAATCCCTAGAAATATCATTATATTCAAGAATACCAACATAAATCTATATACCTATACTATACATCATTGATGTGTAAACAAGGCAATCACCAGAAATATCACTAGATTCAAGTGTACCAACCGAAATTTAGTAAACGTTTGGTCCGTGAATATACTATACTTCGATTAATTTTTAATATCTATCGCGTAATAATTGATAACAGTTGATAAGTATTTCTGTACAAGCTTACCCGATTAGTATAACAAGTGTTGGTAAACTCTGCAAATTACTAATTCACTACCACTAAATAATTAGAATATAATTATAATTAACGACTACATGATTCCAATAAAAAGACGAAAATTTTTTGTGTAACCGGAGAACGATTCGTTTTTTAAAACATTTTGAAGCTGTCAAAATCAACTTTGAAGACCGCCACTAGATAGCGCTTCAATTGCGTCTGCGTATTTTAAATATCATACCGAATTAAATTAATCAACACCAACAACTACAACCAAAATCTATAATTAACTATAATTTCGAATAAATTGACTCGTTTCTTTATTTTTCAACAATAAAATGTTAAAAAAAGCAAAAAATCAATTGTTGAATAGTTTCCTGTGTTTATCCGATTTCGCCTGGATGTTATGCAACACAAAATACATTAGTTAGATGTGGGACCTTCCGCATATGTTCGACAGCGTAAACGCAATGACTAAAAAAATTCTAAAATTCAATGGGATGAAATACAGGGTTATTCATGAGGAATAATGAACCTGAAAAAATGTAATGCAACCAACATTAAAACTAAAAATTTATTACAAACTGCAAAATGTATACTTAATATATATATAAATTAACCGAAAAAGTTGATAAGAGATAAATATTCCTATTTTTTTTACATCTTATATATAAATAAAATCGTAAAAGCGACCAATTGTGCAAATTACGCTTCTATACTGAAACAATTAGTCCATGCCTTGGCATTAACTTGTTTCAAGATCGTTCTCAATGATGTACCAGGTCCACATTCAAACGTTCTCGGGAAATGAGCATCCGGATCACGTTCATAAACAACATGCAACAATTGTTCCCATTTAACCGGTTTCACAATCTGTTTTGGTAATTGTTTACGTATATGATTAGCATCATGATAACGTTTACCATCAATATTCGAATAAACACTAATCACCGGATCGTGAATCGTTGATTTCTTTAAAGCAGCCCGAAACGGTTCGACGGCCGGCTTCATCAGATCGGAATGGAAACCACCACTAACCGGCAAACGTTTGATACGGCGCAAATTGAAGTCTTTCGCATTCGTTTCTAGAAATTCTAAAGCCTAGAATATAAGATTTTCGGATTATTTTTTGGGGAAATTTGTTGGACAATCAGAACTAACAGATTCACTCCCTGCAACGACTTTACAGTGCGGATAGAGATAGTTTGCAATTTTACATTCTGGTAGTGGATCGCCTTTATCGACCGCCCATTGTTTAGCTTTAATCACAGCCTCGCCCAGTTTACTATCCGGTCCGTACATTATTGTGAGCATGCCGCCTTTGTAGGCTTCACTAGCTAATTGCATCGCTTCTCCGCGGATTTTCACCAATTGCAGTGCTAAAAATTGTAAATTTATCTATAAATTTTCGAAAGATTCGATTAAATTAACCAACCTCGTTCGAATTCCAAGGCTCCAGCAAAGACCAGTGCCGTAATCTCACCGACACTAAATCCAGCCGTACCGACGCAATTCTCAATGGCTTTTGGACGTTCTTCTTTTAAACGTTCAACAGCAGCCAACGAACACACCATAATAGCCGGCTGGCAATATTTCGTTTGATTCAACTTATCTTTCGGACCGTGCAGACATAGTTTTAATAGATCGTAATTCAAGATATAATTCGCTAATTCGAACAGATCTCGCACCATTGGGAATTTCAATAGATCCTTAGCCATTCCAACATACTGACTACCTTGGCCGGGGAACAGAATTATCGACCAGTCGCGAGGATCTTGTTTTTCCTTTTCTAAAAACGATTCGCCCTGTTTACGGATCTTCACACCTTCGGGGTACGGCAGGGTCGCCCATTGTTGTTGTTCTGGTAGTTTGATGTCGTGAAATGATGCCGAATCTTCCAGGAGTTGCTTCAATGGAGATTCTTGTTTTTTATTATCACCATCATCACCTTTGTAGAGTTTCGAGTTCAAGTATAAGTTGCGTATTTTTGAATACGTTAACACAGGAGTTTCTCTATGACAAAGCCGGGAAATTGATGAAAATTTATAGAAATTCATATTTTTCAACAGATTAGATAAAATTCATAGTATTTGTTCTATAAATTTATTAAAAAAAAGTCACGCTTTACGCTCAAACACCGCCACCAAAAGTGAGGTTAAGGACAACTGTGGACAACTGACAATTCGTAGACGCGTCTATTTGTCGCTTTCTATACATAGATAATTTTATAAATTTTTGTAAATTTGAGTAAATCATGCTGCAAATTCCGATTCTTACAGTTAATAAATTTCGAAATTTGTGTTAAATTACAAAAAAATAGTTGTTTAGCCGATAAACAGCCGATAAAAGTAATCCAAAATTGTTTGCATTTGGTGACTGTAGAACCGTTCGATTGGCAATCGTGCATTTTGACGGCCGTCTATCAATTGTTATCGTTGGCCACTCGAAAGAGTGACGTGTCCCTGTTTGAAAATAGCCATCGATTCGAAACCGATTTTCTCAACTACTCTGACTGAAATCAACAAATTCACGATGGCCCCAAAGAAATTAAACATTAAAGAACGTATCTCCGATGGTGAAATCGATTTAAGTATGTCTGATTTGCAAGAAGTGCCTGTTAAAGAGCTGGTAAGTCCGTTATGTTTGAATCTTGACCGCAAAAAAATGCTCAGTAATCAAATTTTCAGGCGGTCTACAAAAAAGCCTACAGCCTCGATTTGTCCAACAATTTCATCAAATTACTACCACAGAATTTCGCACCGTCACTTGTACATTTAACGAAACTAGATTTAAGTAAAAATGAGCTGAAAGAGTTGCCGGAGAATTTGGGCGATTTAACCAAACTGAAATATTTAGATTTGTATCACAATCAATTGCAGTATCTGCCGTTGAGTTTCAGTAAATTAAAGTCGTTGAAATGGCTCGATTTGAAAGATAATCCTTTGGTGCCGGCTGTTGCTAAAGTGGCCGGACAATGTTTGGACGCCAAACAATGCCAAATGTGTGCTAAACATGTTGTTGAGTTCTTTGTGCAAGTTCAAGAACAAATTACGAATGATATGGAAGTGCGCCAGAAACAACGGCAGAAACAATTGGAGATGAACCAACAGAAACAGAACGATACGAAGAAATCGAAGAAGAAGGAGAAAACCAAACAGAAGACACAACCCCAACAGCAACAACAACAACAACAGCAGAAGAATGGCCCAATTAAGGATAATGCGCCAGCGAGTGGCAAGAAATCGAAGAAATCACCAAAAACGTACGGACAACAATCAAATATTCTGTCAGTAATTCGATCGTTCTTTATTTCGTTCATTTTCGTTTTGTCAATAATTTTCGTATTAACATCGATCGATTGTTGGTTAACACGTAATATTCATGTGTTTATCGTGAATGTGTTCAATCAAAACATAAACACTTTACCATCGAATGTAAAGGATTACGTTCTAATATTCACTGGTTACGTTAAACAAATCCACGATAAAACCGGTAATTTAACAAATACCGCCATCAATACGATCAATAATAAAGAGAACATTGATTATATTTATGAAAAAGTGAATATTTTAAAGGATTTGATCCAGAACAAAACTAGGGAACTCTATCGGAATTTCGCCTCATGATAAACGCAATTTTTGTACAAATTGTTGTGATAATAAATAAGATTGAATTTATCGATGGTATTTAACACCTTTCTAGTTTGATTGAAAATGATGACAAACCTTTCTCTGATTTGGACGAGCGTTACGTGAAAGCATCCAACATTCTCTAAAAAGTCGAGTAAACGCTTTTTTATTGAAGCAAATTGCGATTATCAAATAATAGAAAGTGGAAATCTATTTAAGAATTTTTCAGAAAAATCCTATCAATTTATATGGGATTTTTCACAATTTGTGAAAGTTTTTTAGCATAAAATTATGCTTTTCCATTAATCTATTTGTGTAAAAAAAAATACGAATGGAAACAGAAAAAAAGAAACGTCCAGACATTATGCTGTGATTTACTTTTACCTTTCACTTGCGACGAATGGGACTCAAACACTCCTGTTCGATTTTTGCCAATAAAGTTTCGTTTATTTGCCGCAATTATGCAAATGTTTCGTATTTATTTTCAATTAACGTTTGCAATCCGAAACGATTAATTTGCGTAATTTGTTTATCTGCGATCGTTTAGAAATGAGGAATTGATTTAAAGAGGGTGCCCTTATTCTTTTGCCATGTCCAGTGAAAGCTTCATATCCAACTCAATTCATTTCTTTTGTGTTGTTTCATTTTTGATTATTTGTTTTTGTTTTTTCAATTGGCGTGAAAGTCGTTTATTTTAACCGGCAAGACAAGATTTTAAATGTGTGATTGTGGTTTCTTTTTACCATATTTTTATTCTTCCACGTCATGATGATTATTGGACGTAATTAAATGTAGAAGGCACGCGATTCGTTCATTATATTGTTTGGATGATTGGTGTATAATTTCTTTTGTGTAATTTAATATAATTTTTTTGAAATATTGCAAGTTTTTATTGTTGTAATTATCAGTAATTCAACAAATAAGTTCAAGATTAATGTCAATAGGAGAGTGGGGTGGAAAATTGCTGGCCAAACAAAGGAAGGGCAATCGGCCTTGCAAGGAAGCTTTCAGTTAATCTGACGATATTCAAGTTTTTGATTGCTATAGGGTTGCAAATTATCAATTTCACTCTCAATCCCTCCATTTGATGAGAATTTTGATTCTGTTAGCCTTTAAAGCTAAACCTAATGTAGGTTTAGTTCTTTAAAAGTAATATTTAGGGAATCAAAACTCCTCCACAGGAGCATAGCTGGATCTACGAAATACATCAAATGTTCGAGTTCCAGGATTTCTATTGACACAAAACTAGAAATTCTTATCAGATTTATTCCGGTTGAACTAATACCAGAAGCACTTGTCTAGAAAAACGTTGCCGGCTGTCAGACCCAATTCTGAAATAAGTACAGTAAGAAAAAAATAAGTGTAGTGAAGTTAAAGGTTAAGATTTTATCGTATTTGAAAGTAACGATCTTTTGAACAGAACTAGTTGCTGAAAAAGTGCGATTTTATGTACAAATCCTTATGGTCGTATCCAGAGCCGGTCCGAGCTTTCCTGGCATTCCAGGCAAGCGTTTTTTCAGCGTCCATATCCAGAAATTAATAATGAGTGCGCTAGTTTTATATATTTCATAACCAGATTCTTTCGCGTCTTCGTAATTATTCATCAAATTTCTTTTAACAAAATTTCTGATCGAAAATAGTTTCTTTTGATAACAAGAAAAAAAATCAAAATAATTGTGATAATTTTCTGTTGAATTTTAAGTAAATGGGTAAATAAAAAAGTTTGTTGTCCCATAGAAAAGTGCCATAAAATGAAAAAATCGATCTTTTCGTATGAGACACCGTTGAGAAACAGTTTGCTTCCAGTTGATAGTTGCATAATGGCAAGAAAAATTGAAAGAAAAACTATTAGTATTATAAGAAACAAGATTATTTGAAAGGCACTAACACTTACACTGACACTAGCACGGGACACAATAAATTATTAATTAACAAAAAAGAAACAATTTCTCGAAACAACTTAACATTACAAAGACTAGAGCACAACTGAACAAGAAAAGGTGGAAAAATTAAATGAAAATACGGCTGCCCAAATAAAGGTGAAGACATTGGGGCTAAGGAGGCATTTGGAAACTACAGAAAAACCTCCAATAGTGGATTTGGAAAATTCTAGGACCTAGCCAGAATTCAATTGCAGGGTTGCTACTTTTTGTATTTTCAAAATAAAAGCAATTGTCTGTATCCCAAAAACTTTGACTGAGAAAATTTTCCAAAAACTGAATCCCTTTTACGATCTACCAGGACTGAAGATCTAACGTGGACTTTAAGTCCTCTAAAAATAACGTTTTTCCAAGCTGAAACATATTTTCTGTATTTAGCAGCAGTTCCAAAGAGACCTAAGGTAGTAGTGCCCCAAACGCATATTAAACAAATGCATCAGAGTTAGGACTGTTCTATCATTTCATGTTTTCAATTGTATTCCTCTAAAAAGTGCCGCTCCCGACAACTGCCTGTTTTGCTGTGGTTTTGGGCCGGCCCTGCTCGTATCATAAAAATATTAACTAAATTGGACCGGAAAAAATCTGCAACAGTTAACTTTAAAATACAGCAATTCCAGCAACTCATCAAATTCTGATTAAATTCTTTCATATTTATTTTAGTTTTGGTTCATATTTTATTAAAAAATAAACTGTAAGTAGCTCGCCTTCGGTCTTTTTCCTTAACAAAAAATTAATTGAGGCCGTGCCTGGTTCTGACACTAAAAAAACCTTTTGAGAATTGGCATAAAAAAGTTGTTGTGCCAAAAGTATAAATAACAAGAGAAGGAACCTGAAAATTTTCCACCGGAAAAGCAAGAGACGGATTTAATCTTCAATGGGGATGAAGTGTGTTCACGAATTCCACCGATTAGTCTAATTGTAAGCTAAAGCTGAGATTCTCAATTTGACATAACATGGGACGATTTTATATTCGAAAAACTGGTTTTCAAGTTTGTTGTTTGGTCATTTGAAAAGCTACAATATGCGTTCGAATAATTTCAGGACCTCGTGGATTATTTGTTACTTTTAAAGGGGTTCTTAGAACAAAAAAGTTTTAGAATCACTGATTTAAAAGGTTATTGCCACCGTTCTTATTATGGGGTGGCCTTCAGAGCTGACTGATAATCATCTGTTTCTTCAATAGATAGGTCTCCATCGATGTGGTGAAGAAGCCTGCAGTTCCTAAGGGAGTCAGCAGTCTTACAGTGGCGATGACTGGATGGACGCATCAAATTCACTTTATTTTCAATTTCTAATGGCTGTAAGCCTTCCAAAAACTGCTGAAAATTGTGTAATAATAAAGCAAAGAATTGTGATTAATAAAATCGTTATCTGCCTTATGTTGAACTCTGAGAACTTTTTATCCTAGTCTTGCATGCGGCATGAGGAATAATATGGTTGGACAACTTCTTAAAAAGAATCTTACAGCTAGCGGAACTGATTGGGATTAACTGGCCGCATTTCTTATTCATTTTATCTAAAACAACATAATGTCGGGTTATGACTTCATTTTTTATCTAAACCGTTAGAAATTCAATGAATATGAAATCAATTCTGTAACCATCTATTTTGTTCAGTTTTATTTATGTTCGTTATGTTATATTGCACCACATAATCGTAATTCGTTACATAATTGATCGTTATCGAGCTTCATTGAATATATAACGAAAGAAAACGTCTTTTTGCTTTTTTGCCAATTAGTCCTACATCGATTCCATACTTTAGAAGTTTTTCCAGATAATAACAGGAGACAGTTATTGAAGCGATCTGTTGCATTGTTATATTCGAAAAGTATTTGCATTAATATGAAAACGATAATAAAAAATCGCACAGAAATTGTCTTCCTTAAAAAAATGTACTGTTTTCTTGGTTCTAAAGCATAATTCAGTAGTGCCTCAACAACATTTATTCTTCGATCCCTAAACATGATCGCGTATAAGTGTATAAAGTAGGGATTCAAAGAGGCAGTACCGGCTTTGGCAGGGGGCGACATCCAATTTTTAAAACAACAAGTAAAAAAATCTAGCATTTTTTTGGTCGGCAAAATAAATCTTCCAGGGCGTCAGATTTGCTAAAGCCGGCTCTGCAAAGAGGGAGAAATTTGTATAGCTGTTTCCAGTTACAAAAACAAGTCAATTCTCGACCGTAAAATTTTGTTTTCATCAGACTTACGGAGCCCAAAAGCAGTTTTTAAAATTCAACTTTTTTGCGTATTTTCTTTGCTGTGGATCTAATCACGCCTCTTATACTTCTTAATCCCGATTCACATTCAATTTTTTCTCGCCAGCTCAAGTTTGGTCTTAAGTTTTGAGAATATTAATGTCTCTTTGCATCAGGCTCATTTTAGGTAATAAAGCAAGACTCAAATCTGAGGCAAAGCAAATCAAGCCTTATATACAGGTAATAAAAACTGTTTTAATACAAAGTAAATCCTAAGCCGAGGCTTTACAACTGAACCTTGGTTGTACTAACCTTTTCTATTGCTGCGGTGCTTCTCTTGTTTCATCTTCCACGAGCCTTGGAACTTCTGTAAATTAATCAGCAGCGGAAATTCTCGACTTTAGGCGAAAGTTTTCTATAAACTCATTGAAAATAATTTGTCAAGTGATAGATTGCCATAAATTAAGCGTTTTGGGAGCCACATGCTCTACGTCAAGACACAATCACAAAGAATCCCACTTAGAAATAGTTTTGTATGTAAATAAATGACACAAATCATTTGGAGAACGAAGAAAAAACTCGTCAATTCGATGCCCAATTAATTTAAATTAAAAAACCATTCATTTTCCGGTGAATTAACCGAAATATGATTAATTTTGCGCAAGGTCAGTATTTCTATTTATTATTATTTAACACTAACAAATTATTTTTAATTTAATCTTTTGATAAACTAATGCTTAGAAATAAACAAAAATACTGATATTCTATTTAATAATAATTGAAATAATTTTACGCTCTAAAAATCCATTGACAATAACAATTTATTTGTAATTATAGAAGGTCAGTTTTTATTATTATTGTTGCCAATAAGCATTGAACTACATTTATACAAAACGTTCTTTTGCGCTTTAATAATCGCCTCTAACCTTGCCGATTAGATACGTAACTTATCTGAGTAAGTTTTACGGAGCTGAATATTTTTCTTTTTTGGTGTCTCTATCGAATAAAACTTTTCATCTCTTCCAGATTGAGGGTCCATACCTGCATGGATGGCAGATTAGTGCCTATTTAGTGGACTACTCAAGGGCTTTTCGAATTAGGCAGTCTCCACGAGGGACTCTTTTTCGTCCGAACGGCTTGGAGTCGCTGAGTGAAAGCCTTAAAATGGCACGCTCTGTAAAGTTTCTGGTAAGATTTTCAAAAATTTTGTAATACATCTGACGTAATTTGCTCAAATAGAATTAATAATTGATGAGTTTTCCCTTATGCACTTCTTCATGATTTTGTGTAATTAAAAATAGTTCTGAGTCAATATAGAATAGGAAAAATCTAAAAAGTGATAATTGATTAGTTAACAATTATATAAAATTACAAAAGTCATCATTCACGCTCTTATTAGAATTCTAATAATAATAATAATAATAACAACATGCGATTTAAGGCAGGTTCACAGGTACCATTCTAAATTGATTATAATGAATAAAAATAACAATAAATATGATGCGGTCTTATTTATTCGTAAATAGAGCAAAAATATTAATTATTCAATCAACGAAAAACTCAACTCTTGTGCCTCGAATTACAAATTTTGTTTTGAAGGCAAACGTAAAAATTCCCACAGATTTTAGAAATTTTCTAATTCGTTTTTTTTTAGTATTCTATCGAAAAACTCATTTTGTTTTGTTTGTATTACTAATTCAATACGTCTGTATTTTTTCGTTATTTATTTTTATTAGTTATAGCATCTTTGGAATAGTAGGTTAGTGGCGGAAGTTTAATAAACAGGCGTGGTGGCCGTCGTCGTCGAGAAGGAGGATGATCGTCTCTTCAGCGACCATTCAATGTTCAGTTCTTCACGTGCGTACACACTCACACATTACAAAACACTTAAAAAAAACACACGAGATATACAAAGAAAATAAATGATAGAAAATGTTGAATGGCCAAATTTGTGATTACAATTGTTAATAAAACGAATGGCGAATAATCAAGGACAGAATTGACGTGGGGGCCGATAATGTGCCAGTGATTTATTTTACAAATCTACATTTATGGACATAACAATTTGGGACAATTATTTTTAAATTATATTACAAGATAAAATACGATTCGGGCAGGGGAAAAATGGATTTCTTCACGAGGAAAATTGATAATTTCTACCGTCACCGGCGATTAGCATTCCCGAAAAGGTATAGTTTGTTGAATTTTTCAATTTAGATCCGGTATTGGTGATTGTGGGCGGCTTTTTCATCCCAAATTCTATAAATATAACTGTTTATCGTCGATATTTCGCTGTTAATCATCATTAATTTTAGAGATAATTCGCGAAACAAGCAATCAAAACGTAAAGATGTTGCGGTTATTAATTAACACAGTTGCTGGATTGCACCAAATCCAGTTTACTTTCTTCACCGGTCGTGTTTTCTGTGTTAAGAAGTCGATTATTAAGTGGGTCGGATGGGTTTCTTCTGCTTGTTTTCATCTTGTCGGTGGTCGAAGTTTTTCATTATTCGATCCGAATGTCGAACGATGACTGTGATGAAATTCCACCTTCGACAAATAACTATAATAAAAATCGAATATTATACGTGCTTTTACGGGTAATTACAGTTTTTATAAAACAAAAAAGCAATAATTATGTTTTAACGGAGACAATTAATTGTACAAGGTCCGGATTTTTTACAAATTTACAATTTAATTAACGAAAAATTTCTCCAACTGCAACTAATTAACGACCAGTCTAAATAATTTATACAATAGTTAAATTCATATATTATCGGTGAAATTTCAGAGTTTTCCATTAATGGGAAACACATGTCTACTGTTTACGCTATTAACACATTAAGTAGTAAAAAGAATCATTTGTTATTTGTAGATTTTCGTATTGTTGGTGAAATTTTCGACAGGATATTGTGTTGGTTTTTCCTGCCAGTAGTTAACTATAATTAAACGCAATTACGATTAGAGTTCAAGGTGTATTTCCGCTCAACAAAAACAATGAAATTTGTGGTCAATTGACTTAGTTTTTATTTCCGTTCAAATCGTTACGGTTGTCGTTATAATTTCGTTATTAATGCACAGTTTATAGATGATTTAGAGTAGATTTCTAACGGCATCTTGTCCGAGACCTTCACATCGTACAATCGACCGCCAAAGGCTTCATCGACGAAAAAAAAAGCTCAAGACCTTTGAGGAATCGAGTGAATGTAATTCGGTTCTGATGGAACCTTTCACAAGACCGAACATCACTAATCGGTTGCAGTATAGACGAGTATTTGATATAAAAAAGCAATTTCAAATGATATTTGTTTAACTCGAATGTGGGATTTCTATTTAATGTTCAACAAATATATACCGGAAAATTGGATTTGAATCGACCGTATAATTTCAAACCAACACATAGATAAATATAGAGACTGAACGAACCGGAATAGAGAAAATAGATCGGTAAAAATGTAATTTTTATGGATTTAGGACTGATATTATCATCTATAATATATGCAGATTCCGATGCAGATGTTAGGAAATAACCAATTTAAATCCTTCACTCGCATATTAAGTGTAATTTTATTGTTCGTTTTTTTTACAATTCAATTAATGGGCGATTGCTACAATTGACGCTCTTATCTAGCAAATTCATCAAATGATCGAATTTAAGGATTTCTATTGACTCAAAACGAGAATTTCTTATCAGATTTACTCCGGTTAAACTAATGCCGGAAGCACTTGTACAGAAAAACGTTGCCGGCTGCCCGACCCAATTCTGAAATAAGTGAAGTAAGCAAAAATAAAAGTGTAGTGAAGTTAAAGGTTGAGATTTTAGTGTATTTGAAAATAACGATCTTTTAATCAACACTAGTTGCTGAAAAAGTAGGATTTTACGTCCGAATCCGTGAGGTCGTATCATAAAAATATCAGCTAAATTGGACCGCAAAAAAGCTGCAACAGTTAACTTTAAAATACTGTAATTCCAGCAACTCCTCTAACTCTGAGTAAATTCTTTCATTTTTATTTTAAATTTTTGGTTCATATTTTATTAAAAAATAAACTGTAACAAAAAATTAATTGAGACCGTCCCTGGTTCTGACAATATGAAGACACTTTCTGAGAATTGACATCGAATAATTGTGCCAAATTCTCTGCTTCAAGCCAGAGCCGGATCAAGGCTAAATTGCGCCCGGCACAAACAAGAGTTCCATGCGCTATCTACTCATTAATATTCTACGCACTTGGTTCGGCGCCCCATTGGAAACACTGGTGCCTTTCAAGCAAATAAGGCACAATTTTTAACCTCAGAAAGCCGTCCCTGATTCTGACTAAGACAAGATTTTTTACTTTTTGTTGTAACAAGAGGCGCAAATGCTGAATTCTGCAAAATGTTGTATGCTATCGTGGGGCTATAGCTATTTTTGCTTTGAAAGAAACTTCCAAATTTCTATTAAAATTCTAGTTCTGTGGCCTAAAAGGCAGTAATCAGAAAGTAATTCCGTGCAAAGAAAAGGGTTATTGTGCTTCAGGCGCCAACTAAACACGTACCGATTAAGCTTTCTTCGAGAAATAAAGAATATTATAATTGAGACTGTCTGTCATGCAGAGGATAACTTAATAATAGTTTATGGAGGAAAAATTGCCGATCTTGTTGTATTTTAAGCAGGGCCGACCTTCTCTACAAAGGGACCCCTTCCTTTAAAATAAGAAACTCTAAAACGTTTTTGTAAAAAGATGAAGAAAGTATAAAAAAGAAATGTAAATATATTTTTGGGGGACCCTATAAGGTAAGAGGCACTCTCTGCACGCCTGCTGTTCTTTGATAAAAACTATTTAAAATTATTTAGGTATATCCACAATGGTAATAGATTGGAAAAACCGATCAGTTTCCTCGAAAAACGGCAAATATTTAGTTCTGATTCAACTTACTGTTAGATCGAATTCCTCACTTCCGCTTAGAAAAATGTTGCAATTGGCATTTCAGTGGTTACCTAAATTATTTAATTAGGTGCGTTGAACTGAGCAAACGCAGGATAAAGTTACAGCCAAAGGTCAAAAAACGCTCCATGCTGCGGGTCGAAAACACTACCAACACCGCCACGAAAAGATATGCAAATAAAACAATTATAATTTTCTCAATTTCATATGCTTTTATGAAGAAACTAGCCATTAAAAAAAAAACGTATTCAGTGAAAATCTCCACGTAATTGGATAATTTTGAGTGGCTTTTTTCTAAATAAAAAGAGTCCTGTTCGAGTCGTTGTTTAACGACTTTTTTTTGGTTAATTCCACCGAAATTATTAGTTTAATTCTCACCTGTGCTGGAACTTTCTAAATTGCCATATAACTACATTTTTTGGAGATGACGTCCATCGATAACGGCCCAAAAAAAGAATCAAAACAAATTAGCGATAGGTGAAATCTACACGTGATGAATCGAATCAGATTTATAACAGTCCCGGAAATGAATACAATTCAACAAATTCAACAATTTTATTACATCAATACAGGAAGTAATCTTATAAATGAAACGTCCTGTATTCATTTTTGTTCGATTATAATCGATAACATTATATAAATAAGCAATTCTTGAATAATTTCAATTTTTTTTTTTAATTAACAGTGAAATGCATTGATTAGTATTACCGATATTTGTAGCAAATACAGTTAGAATTGTAAATTGAGGTTGTTGGTAAACGTCAGTTAACAATGCTTAATTTATTTGTTACATTAATGATTATTATTATCGATGAATACGGAAACAACGAATTACATTTGAACTAGTTCTTGTTTATTTGATTATTTACTGTGAAATTTATTTCAATTAGACAGGATCTGCTTCCTGTTGGATTCAATAACCAACATTGAATATAATTAAAAACAATTGTCGGAATGACTTCAATCAATCGGGACTTTCACAAATCACCCATCATAATAATATTGATTGAATGATTATAGAAAACGCGCACATTTCCTACATTTTATAACATATTTAATACAGAACTAAACCTTTCCATTTAGCGTACTTAAATGTAGAACATTCTATTGATAATTGTTTTAATATCTATCAATGATTGTAAATAATATCGGTAGATGATGGTGATTTGTCGTGTGTACTTTAACACGAAAACCTGAAATCACGTTTCAACCCAGAAAACAAGATATCTGTCGCATGTTTCCAATCCAACAACATTATTATCCAATACTGAGATGATTTAGAGAAAGCAACACGGAAAAAATTGGATTTAATCATCCACTTGATTAATCTTCTCAGTCAACAATAGATGACGATTTGGAGAGAAAAATTGTACTTTCATAATAATGAAAAGTCGCCGGTTTACGATCTCTTTTCGTATTTATTGAAAATTAATTAACGCTCGATTATTGCAGGACGAGCGAATTGATAGCACTTATGGCAATATCAACAACACTCTTCCTGTTTCTACACACCAGAGACCTGAACACGAAACTGAAAGAAATGGAAATTAAATTGCAACCAGACGATTTGGTTTCAGCAAATCAACTAATTTCAGCTGGTAAGTTACGACCATTCACAATAGATAGAAACGAAAGAATCATTATCGTTTTGTACAAGGAAAAAAGTAGCTCAGAACGGTAAAAAGTAACGGATTACTGCAAAACTTTGCTACGTTCTTGTTAGTTACACAATTTGTTGTTGTCGGTTTTTAATTAATATATTATGAACCGTGTGAATTTGCGTTCATTATTATTTTTTTTTTGTATACAGAAAACATCGTTGCCGCCGATTCGAATCGTGTTAAAGCTATGATGAAAATCCTGCAAAGTACCGGCGAGGTAAGTGTACTTTCCTGCAATTCTGTTGTCAGAAAAACGTTAACAATACGCGGTCTGTTTCCCGATAAAATGTGTTAAATTGTTTGGATCTTTAACGAAATGGAAACAAGATCCGTCTTGTGGCGTGTCTAAATGCTTTTAAAATAGAAATCAAATTGTTGTAATTATTGTGGGATTTCTACGGTTTGTTGAATGAAACAATATGCAGCATCCACAGTTGGAAAATCCACAGATATGCGTGACTTCTCGTATTTATTACGATATGCCCTCTTTAACAAATAAAAGACGTTCTGTACAATTCTACGTGAACGCAACGAAAGAGAAAATGTCTTGGCAGTTTGAGGTAGTTAAATTAGCAAATCGTCTATTAGAAATTCTCTAATTTGTTCATTGTTATCGTTTTCATCTTGATCGGATGCCTATTGTCTAGTTTGTCGGTCAAATCGTACACAAACTCGTTTGCATCGTGAACTTTGCACGGCCGAATTTCAGCGTTGTATAGCACACGGTCAAAGTCCTTTAGAAGGCCTTGATTTGCAAAGATTCGGCTATTGCAATCAGGTCAAGTGTTGGAGAAGAATGCGAACGTTCAGACTATTAATTTTTACGATAAACCCGATCATCTTGTTTCAATTAACTTTCACCACAATATCCGAGAAAGCACGTGAATTTTAAAGAGCAATTAAATCGTTTCGAGGGGTTAAAGGTTATCTATTTTTTGCCAACAGATGACCACCTTGCAGCCGTATTATTTGAACAACACTAGAAAGGCGCAACAGGAGATCGTCTTCTTTAATCGTGTCCCAAAAGTCGGTTCACAAACTCTGATGGAATTGATCCGACGCCTGAGTCTGCGGAATCAATTCGGCTTCCATCAGGACCGGGTCCAACGTGTCGAAACGATCCGTTTATCACCCGAAGATCAAGCCGCTTTATCCGCACTTGTATCGAGTTACGAACCACCCGGCGTCTACATCAAGCACGTCTGTTTCACGAACGTTTCAGAGTAATTCTCCGTCGAAACTAATTAATTAATTAATTTCTAATAGTAGAATTATTGCAGTTTTGGTCTACCGGAACCGATCTATATCAATTTGGTCCGCGATCCCATCGAACGTGTCATCTCCTGGTATTATTACGTGCGGGCGCCTTGGTATTACGTTGAACGGAAAATCGCATTTCCTGATCTACCACTACCCGATCCGAAATGGCTGAAAAAGGTATTCCCGTTATTCATTGTTTTACATAAACGCTAATTTGGTAATTTCCAGGATTTTGAGCGTTGCGTCCTGTCGGGCGATCGTGAATGTCGGTATTTACAAGGCGAGATCCGTGAAGGTATCGGTGATCATCGTCGACAATCCATGTTTTTCTGCGGCCATCACGCCGATTGTTTACCATTCAATACCCAGGGTGCTCTCGAACGTGCCAAACGTGCCGTAGAGCAGCATTATGCGGTCGTTGGTGTTTTAGAAGATTTGAATACAACATTAACCGTTCTGGAGAAGTATATACCGAGATTTTTCACTGGAGCCGCTGATGTTTATTGGAGTAAATTGCGAGCAAGTCGATTATTTAATAGGTGGTTAATTTTATTCTTTTTTTTTAGATGAAATCACACGATTGGCACCGATCAATAAGAATTCATTCAAACCGCCGGTTAGTGAAGAAGTTAAGAATTTAGTCCGCAACAATTTCACGAAAGAAATTGAATTTTACGAGTTCTGTAAACAAAGACTGCATAAACAGTATTTAGCGTTAAAATTAAATGATAAGCCATAAGCATTCAGTATTGATAGAAGAGATAATGCGACTCTACAAATTACTAGTTTTTTTGGCATCAAAAACCTACGGTCTTGGCATCACAACTAGACCAAAAGTAGACTTGGCGAAAATTCCGTTTTGTAACAAAGTGCCTGAAATTTTGCTGATTAAGAATGAAGTGTTTTCAAAAATTGCTTAGAGACAAAGTGACTGTGGACGATATTTCTTCCTCAATAAGGGTGGCCAGAAATTTTGTTTGTTAGCTTTTCCTGTGAGTGCTTAGATGGAGTGCCGTCTCGGTAGACGCAACCTGTTGACTAGATTGTAGCTTGAAGAGTCGCATGCTGCACAAGTAAATTAATCAAATCATTGTGATTATTAGTTAATTGTTGAGAATAAAATTTTTTACAAAAATATCGAATTTACTTGAAGTGATCCAAGCGGTAAAGAAATACAACAAGAATAAAGAGATTTATTTCGTTCTTTTCTGTTCAAACATACAAACATTAGCTGCTCATCATCATCACCAACATCCTCCAACAATTTCCTCTGTTCGCGTAAATATCCCAGCAATAAATCAGTCAATATCTGTTCAACAATTACGAAAATATTTGCAATACAAATCATCTCGATTATTAAATATTTCAATTGATAATTGTACAAACAACATTTATATTACACGTTTCAGTTTCGAAAATTATTACTTAAAAAGTATATAATTGTTTATATAATAATAATAATAATAGTAATGATAATAACTAGAGTTGTAAATGACTCTACAGACAATAACAGGTTTCGTTTAAGAATTTCACAAAACGCAACACTGATTAAATAGAAAGACTATCTGAAATTCGATTCCGGTCAATGTTGAAGTCGCCTACTGGTTCTTCAGCACTGACCGGAACCGAAAATTACAGTACAAAAAAAAACAATCACAAATTATAGTACTACCACTGATAAAATAAAAAGTCTTGTAATCTTCTGCTAAGATATTGCTTTTTGTAAATACATAAAAATAATTGAAATAATCATAATTATAAATAATGTTAAAATATCGGATTTCTTCTTCATTGCTCTTGTTACAGTTGGTTGTTTAACTGATGACGATTTCGTTTCTAACGTATTTAAAATAAATTCCTGGACGGCTTTACTCGTCACCAATTCATCAGGTTCTTTATTAATTTCGTCGGTATCATCTCCATCATCATCTCCACTATTATAATAACAGCTAGAATTATTTTATAGCTGTTTTGTTTGAGTATGGTTGGCAGTTATGCACAACCAGAACGCCCTCCTGGAATAATATTCATTTTTGTTTTTTCTATAATCATTTTGTAATGTTACAAAAATTTGATAAAAAAAAGACAACCCATGTCGTGCAAGTTTCTCATCATGCAATTTCTCTCTGTTTTTGGGTTTTATTTGTATGAAATTGGAGAAAAACAAAAATGATCAGCATGCTCGCTGATTGGGACAACAAGGTTTGCATAGACTGCCACAGAATGCAAGACACAAAACTACGATGAGAAATGCTATTTGTGCAAAATTACTTACTAATAGAAGCCGGCTGACCAGCCATCATCCAAACGGCCAGTAATCGGCCGAAAGCAGTTTGTCGTATTCGTCGCTGGAAGACATTGAAAACAATAATTCACACCATTATTGTTGTCCCAATATTGGCAACCTTTACATTGGAAACGTACAGCGAATTCGAGCCGTTGTCCAATACTCAAAGTGTTTGCATACATTAGAAATGTGAATTTATCGGAGAAACCGTCACAAGAATTCTCAACATAATTCGCTTTAACATCGGCAAAACTTTGCCAAGCATCCAACGTGTACCGGATATGTACAGATTTATGGAAATCTAAATTACGTACACGCACTGTACCGCTAATTGATAATTCTATAGGATCTTTAACCAGTGCACCCTCTAAACAGACGCAATTATCACGGATGCGATCCAAGAAATTCGGCAGACCACCGGGTTGTTGAAATAATGGCATCAATATACGATCAACTTTATTATTCGTTATACAATTATTGACCTGTTGATCGTTATCGTTCGATAATTCCACATCTTTTAAATCATCATAGGCTGATATTGGTATTTTTGGTATTTCATCGAGAAATGTACGTACATCAGCCAGATCTAAGCCGAGCACATCGGCGAAACGTACAATTTTCTTGCGACCCGGCGTGCCCGGCGGCGTTTTGCCGGTCTTTAATGACGAACATCGGCGGACGCGCGGTAAACGCATCTCATTCTCATCATCATCATCATCATCATCGTAATCTTCACCATTACCGCTATCATCTTGATTATTGTTATTGGTGATAATACTGGTAGGTGATGATGGGTCGGTTATCTCCACCGTCATGTCTTTATCCACAGTTAAACGGTTTGTGTCGGTTTCAATGTCTTGTGGTAATTCCGAGAGGGATTCGTTTGTGTGCAGCGATGAGGAGTCTTCATTTGATAGGGATGCGGATGGTTGTAGGGTGCATTCCGATGTTGTTACAAATACATCATCATCATCATCATCATGGCAATCAATTCCATTCGTATTCTCACTATTACTAGTTGGCACATCATTTTCAGTATCATAAAAAATATCACTTGAATCACTATCATTAACACTATTACTATCAATCAATTTTTTATAATTCTTCTCATTACCCAAACAATGACAGTCTTCGCTATGAGGTAATTGTAAATTGTCGTGATTTAACAACTTCTCCAATCGATTACGATCGGTATTGTCGACTTCATCAATCGGACTACCGGGCGATTCTAATAAATTCAAATCGAAAAATAAATCCGTATCTGCAGAGGTACGCGGTTGTGATAAGGCAATCGTATTGTTATCAGAACGTTTCGCCGTCAACCAACTGGTCTCGTCGACAATCTCTTTTGTTGTTGTTGCCGTCGTTGTTGTTGTTGGCGATGGTGATGTACTACCATTCTGTGATCCTAAACTATTCAATCGTGATTGTAGACGACGTGCAAATGCCTCAGCACGGCCACGACAAGACATTGGTAATAATGATGTTAGACCGCACTTGCCTTGATCCGAGGACGTCATTGGCTGTTGCGAATCTGTAATCAGAATTTTTGTAAAAAAATTCAGACGTATTTTTAGCACAAGCAAAGCGTCAACTCGTAGGAGGATTGCGTAAAGCATAAAAGCTTTCATATGAAAAAATTGGAGCGATTTGTGACCAAAATTTTGCAGAAAATTTTTTTGTAAACAATAACGATTTTTATTAAGTTGCTTTTATACTTGCATTTTGGATGTGATGGTAGTAAATATAATGGATTTGATTGTTGATATTTTAACGCAAATTTGTTTGGAGTTTATCCAAATAAACAAACGGAAAAAATCGCACAAAAAAATAACGAGTTGATTTGTGGTTAATTGAGTAAAATTGTGGTCAGTTTATTAGGCTCAATTAATCGGGTATCTAGACGGTTAATAGAGGCTTTAATTTAAATCAAACACAATTCAATCAATGCAGAGTGTCTTTTTCGTTTTAAAATTTTGTTAAAAATAACTGATCATGCCTTCAACACTCATTTGCTTCATGTTCAGACTAGAAACATAGAATGAGGACATTATTGTATACCAATCAGTTTATAAATAAGAGAAAATTGATAAACTAACAATCTTGTTGCTATATTATTATTATTATTATTATTATAAATATCAATTGTCTTTGACGAATTTTCAGTATTCTTTTCAATAACAATCGAAATTGATTAAAACAACGAAAATATTGCGCTTATCAATTGAACTATGCAAAAGGTCATTTTGCAGAAAGTTTTTATGATGTAAAGATGTTTTGTTGTTATTATGATTGGTGTGGTCCAAGTTCATTTTCGAATTGTTTAATACAAAGACCTTTGGGTACGTTTCAAGTATGTGTCTCGATCAAATGACGTGCACGATTAATTACATACAATTGATTCTATTAGACTTGTTGGGAATTGGCACTCTTATATTTATTGATAATTTTAGCAATGAAAACAAATCGGAGCGACGCTCAAAAGAACGATTCTCAACACAAACAAATTGGATTAAAATTGGCTTTTGAACGTGCCTTTTAAGTATAACGAAAATAGTTTCACCCTGTAGTTCGAATACAATAGATCAATCAATCGAAAAGGGTGAGAATCACCCCAAACTGACCCCCCAAGTTTGCTACTTTTACCGTTGAAGAGAGCGGCACGTTTAAAGCAATCAACGTACAAATAATTCATAAAGTCGTCATCATTGATTGTCGCCAATTTATTTGTTTATTTTGATATTTTGTTTATGTCGGTCTATAATGATGAATGTTTATATAAATCGTTAAAATTAACGATACATACAGTTAGGTGTGTCGGGTTACAGGAACTCGTCGTTTTGACAACTGCAATAATCAAGAAATGGGTCTCAGTATTGGATTTCATAAAAATTAGGGTCAAATACCGGAACATACAGGGGTGGCAGATTGAGCAGAAACAAACAAGAATGACACAACATACCGTTGGTTAAGGTGGAAAGAGATGAACAGGAGTAGGCGAGAGAAGTTGATACTTTTATGTACAGCTTTAGCAGCTTAATGAGGACCATAATAGATCAATAAAACATTTGTTGGTCTTTCCATGGATTTCAGTTGAACAACACTGAAAAACTTATATACGCGACACCAGAGCCGGAGCGAGGCTAAATTGCGTCCAGGGCAAATATGAGTTCCATGCGCCTTTTTCGCTATTTATTAAACAATATTCTTCATAGTTCAATGGTTCGGCGCTCCCTCGGGCCGACACTGCAGTGTGATTTTAGCAGGAGTTTCTTGGGTGGCGAAAAGGCACAAATTACAAATATTACTGTTTTGAGAAATTACAAAGGACTAGAAAAGCGGTCGAATACGGCTCAGGGCCAAAAAATGTAGACTTTGATGACACTCATGCCGGCTCTTAACGAGTATTCTCGGTAATTATTAGATAGTTTAGTGCACGATACGCGTTTTTGTGCAACTTTTGTTGGTATGATTATTATTAAATAAAATTGAGGTCATCTCATCTTATTGTTGGATAACAATGAAATAAATTACCAGATTTCATGACAATTGTAATTATCGAAGAGTGCTAAAGGTGCAGTTGTATGGAGTGATAAACTTTTTGGTTTTTCAGGAAGATAATTTAGGTAGTTGCGACCGCTTAATGATCATTCTTGTGCAACTCGTTGGTATGTGTTTTGAAACGTAAATTGTAGAAAGGTTAGATAAATTCTTGATAAAGAGTAAGGTCAACATTCTACTAAATAATTTGGGATGCTTAGTGTTTGCTAATCGGTGTAATTGGCAACGCAGAAATTTGGAATTGTACTAAGCACCTATTTCTTTTGCCACCTCTGTAGATTGTGGCGGTGTAGTGTTACAGGAACTCGTTTTAATAAAAACATTGAACACATTTGGGATTTAGGAAGTCTCAGAATTATTATTCATCTAAAATCGAAAGAACATACGAAATACGAAAATTAGGAAGAATTACGGTGTTATAGTGGCAGCTTAACAAGGCACGATCTAACTTTCCACATACTTAGTATTTCTAAAATGTAAAGAACAATCGATAATAAAACGCCAAATGTAAGTAGGTGCCTAATTCTTAAGCCACCACTGTAGATTATGGTACGCGGCGTAGTTTACATGAACTCATTTTAATAAAGGAATTTGGGATTTAGGAAGTCTCAAAATTATTGAGAATTCCGGTATTACGATGTAACTTTCCTATATAATATTTTTCAAATCCAAAGAACATACGAAATCCATAATAAAACGCGATGATGCCTAATTCTTCTGCCACCACTGTAGATTATAGAAGTCTCAAAATTAGGGAGAATTACCGTATTGGACAGTAGTGGCAGCTTATCGAGACACGATCTAATTTTTGATACACTTAATAGTCCTAAAATCTAAAAACCAATCGATAATAAAACGCGAAATATAGATAGGCGCCTAATTCTTCTGCCACCACTGTAGATTAAGGTATGCACTGTATTGTTAAAGGAACTCGTTTTAAAAAAAGAATTAAACACATTTGGGATTTTGGCAGTATTAAAATTAGGGAGAATTCCGATGATTATTTCTAAAATCTAAAGAACAACCGATAATAAAACGCGAGCTATGTGCCTTCTTCGTCTGCCACCACTGTAGATTAGAGTATGTGGGCAGTTCTGACAATCTCTTCGGTTATAAGGTCGATCAATCAACGATTAGAAAACGGAAATTTGAATGTTTCAAGTCTGGTAACTGATGATCGGATCAAAAGATGATCTAAATGGGCGCCCATTTATTGTGACATTCTTTAAAAGGTGTCACGATAATGGTGAAACAATACAGATTATTGTGTATGACAAAACATGTACATAAACAGACTGAGACTGCATTCTATATCTAAATTAGAAATCTCCAGAAAGAGAGAGACTTGGTATTATAATATACGATCTTATCGTTTTGGAAAAAAAAGAAACATAAAAAGACCTTATACTGGAAGTAATAAATATAGTTTATCACTTTTGGACGAGTATCGTTTTGACTTATGCCATAAATTCGAAATTATCAGCTTTGAAATTAATAAAAAACACCAATGATTATAATTCAAAATTTGCCAAAAGATCAAAATATCATTGCGAAAAAACCAATTAATTCAATCAAAAACAAATGGGAAAAATATTTTGAAATCGCATCCTGTACGGAACATGACCTGGCTTTATTTAAGAAAGCATGAAAATTTTTCGAAATATCTAATAACCGCACGTATATAGAATAACACTTGTTTCATTTGTAAATAATCACCACCGTAAAATCAACAAATTGCCGCAATCTACGAGCGTTAACAGGTGCGAAGAATGTCTTTTGTGCGTTGGTTAATTGAATATGTTGGAAATTTTCGAGAGAAAAATCGTTGAAAGAATCGAGATTAAGTATGGCCGAGATGCGGAGATGTAGGATGTCAATGTTCGTTGTTGCATACAAGAATTAAAAGAGGAATAAAAGAAGACAAACACCGGCTACATTCTCAGTTCTATAGCCTTCTAGCCTTAGTACCAAGTCTACTAGACAAGTTCGCTTGTTAACAACACACAATTTCTTCATTCAAAACCGAACGTTTAGAAAATTTCCGATGTGTTTACTCAACTTTCAATAGTTTTATGATAATTATAATAATTATCAATACAATAACAAATACGCGATAACGGCAAGCGATGTTTGTTTTCTTTTCCATAATTAAAAAATAACACATTTATATACCTTACGGAATTTGTCAAGGCAGTTGATCGTTATCAAGGCGAACAACCTGTACATACACAACTGGGTCAAAATTCGATTAATTCTATAGAAATAATATTAGGAAATCGTACCTGAGTGTATACGGAAGGAAACTAGATTCCTCGAATTTCTCCTATTTGTCTTGATAAGATAGTAGTGGATCGTACTAATTAATCATTTCAATTATCAGCCAGTCTTGTTACTTATAAAATTGGTGTTTACGTTCTTATCACAATTCATATTTGAGCAAGTATCAATTTTTGATAATGATAAAAATTGTTGTGAAAATTCGACAAAAATCGTTTGTTGTTATGTTATTATTAAGAATGCGACCTTATCAAAATATTAAAATGTTAAATAATTCGCAATCAGAAAAAAAGTGCATTCAAATAACAACAAAATTTAAATAATTCGACAATAACAAGATTGTTGAAGAGGTGGCCATGTGACCGGCTCGTATATATATATTAGATAAATTATCTTTAATCACAATTAAGCTGTAGTCTATTTTTAAAAATTTTTCACTACATAAACCAAACATTCTCGATAGGTCTAGAATTGAGGGAACAAATCCGATTTAGAACCGGTTGGATATTTAAAGGACGCACTTTATGGATGTCATGACCTAAAACACAAAACGCACCCTGCCCACCGAAGGGCACCCCAACAAACTTTCAAAGAAATCGCTCCAATTCCCCACCGCATCCAAAAATATCCACATTTACAAGTTTATCAAATCAAAAATTATTGTTTGACCTAGGCTAATAATGTGCTATTATTATCATTCGAAATTACGCCAAATACAAGTCATGCTAAATTAATTATTATCAATTTTTTTTGTTAAATTAATGCATAACAGACCTGTTTTAATATTGATTGTTGCGATCGGTGAATTGTTATAATTATCGCCGCCACTCGGTGTGTGTGTGTGTTGTTATCACGAAGAGGTGTTCAGCGTCCGTTTTCTTTGGACAGTATCACAACACTCGAATAATGTAGCAAGGGCGAAACAAGGTCGCGGTGCGACGACGATTGAGGCGCCGCACTCGTCGTCTAGTTGTTGGGCTGGATATGCCACTAAGTCCACCACAACACCACACCAAGATCCCACCACCACCATCACCACCACCACCACCTACCACCAAGTCTTCGACGACGTCGGTCGGCTATTTTTAAAATACCAATAGATTTATTTAGATATCTATTAGTGTGTGATAACTGTGATGGAAATAGAGCGAAGGCGTCGCGACGCATCTCTAGATTTATTTATTTGTTTATTATAACAACCGAATTGAATTAATTTTAATAATAAATAAATTGAGCGACAGGAAATTTACAGGACATTGGTCTTTTGAGTTGTTACAATTTTTCGTGAGTCTATACACGTATTCGTGATGGTAGATATTGTTTAAGCGTTGGGACGACGTCGGCGTCGTTGGCGTCGGCTCGATTGCGCCTATTCGACAATCATCTGTTCGGACACCATCACAACAAAAACACCCCGATTCCGTTGTTGTTGCAATGTTTTATTTATAATTTGGAAAACAACAAAATGATCGGTGTAACGCGCCGTTTACCAGGCCTTTTTTATACACACAAATACACATTTTATTCCATATTAATACTGGTCGGTACTATAATTTATTTCTTGTTCAAATGGAATTTGTTTTGCACGAATCTACAAGCGTGGCAACATGTGACAAGAATGGTAAGAATAGAATGAACCTGCATGCCAACAATTTCATATTAATGAGTTGTTGTTTTGTTCTTTTCGGTGTTTTGTAATAAAACGAACAGTGTAAACTTTATGGTGATGGTCGTGCTGTTGGTACACTATGTTCACCATTATGTACAAGTCGAGATATTCATTCATTAACGTGCCATTCATTCCAATCAACAAAAGAAGCGGTGTTTAGTGGGGAATGGCATAATACGCGTTTAGTATTCAAATCGTCAGTACCAATCGATATGCAAACATTGCATTGGTACGATAATGGTGTTGTCAAGTATCCGACCGAAAAAGAGTTCCTATTAACGATCAGAAATGTTGTACAAAGACGATTAAATTTGACATTACCACAAGAGACAATAGCACGTTTATCCAGACTTCTACCATCATCACCAACCGATATAAACGATTTACAAGTAAGACACCATGAAATGGACAATTTATGGATATTAATACAAGATAATGAATATCTATTATCAGCGATTTATACAGATAAAGATATATTTCCACAATTATTGGGTACATGTGGTCAATACTATGCTGTTGAGTATATCGAACCAATCCAGGATACATCAACATTATTAACAATGAGCGATACAAGAGACGATTGGGGTAAACGCTTAAAAGTCGCCGTCCAAATCTTAGATTTATTAGATGAATTAGAGAACGGCTTCAAAGAACCGCACTATTTATGCGACATTAAACTACAACATTTCGGCGTAATACCGACAACGACCAAATTAAAATTACTCGATCTAAACAATATCTATCCGAAATCAATCATTAATAAGATAATAACGAATATTGATCGGTGCGAGCGCGATGAAGACTGCGATTTCTACGATTGCCGTTCGAAATGCATCAAATCGATCAAAAGATGCGCCCATCACGTTTCCAATAACAATTTGCAAATTGTTTGCGAGAAAATCTTCTTAGGTTGGCGTGTCTCTAATACGATCATCATACCGGGTCTGTTGATGTCGCAACATACACCGTCCGAATTAGCATCGATTCTACGCCAATGTGCCAATCCAGATAATGAGAATGGTGTACCGCGTACCGGCACTGATGAAGAGACGAAAAAACGACTCATCAATATTCTATCAGAAATCGAACAGACTGTTAATAACGATTTCTTTCTTTAGTGACGCTAATTTTGTATGAATCATTTCAAATAAACCGCCATAGTAACCGTCACAACACTGCAAGAGCTACTTTTAACATTTACAATAATACCATACGATTTCTAGTAGAATTTAGGGGAATTGGGTGGGACTAACAGAAATTGTGTTGGTGCAACTGGGTGTTGACATCTGTCAGTTTTGAAATGGAGGGAAAATAATCGTTAACGTTCTGGACCTTTAAATTGCGTCTTGTATATTAAAATTTTTCGTGTTTTTTTTGGATGAGAAAATGGCCCAACCATCGATTGAGTGTTATTTTAATACGAGGAAACGTTCGGCAGTTGACGATTTGAAAATAAACCATGCCAAAAAGGTGTTATTGCTGGAGAAAGACAGCTCTCGGACAGTCAGCAAGCGTACGGAAACCATCATCAAGAATCAGTTGAAAGAAACTGAAACTATCACATCTAAAATTGTAGAAATCAGTGATGTTAGCAAGAATAATGCAAGAAAAGTCGTACGGTCGACGAAGACCCACCGAAAGATCGATGATGTCAAGCAGAAAAAATTGCAAGAAATGTTGAATAACATGAATAAGGCTGCGGAACGATGTAAGACGCCACCGTTACAACAACAACAACCGCCACAGCCGTGTACGAGCAAAACCGCCGATTTGGGGGAGATCCGGAAGAAATTGCTGAACAATCCCCGTCTAGCTGAACTGAAATCACGGATGCAACGTTTCAACGAATCTACGGATCGTTTGAAGGAAGCCGAAGAACGTACACAGAAAATCACACAACAATCACCCAAATTGAAAGAGTTCAAATCGATCGAAATCGAAGTACCTTTGAGGTTAATAAACACAACAATAATCGTGTAATTTGACTAATAATTGTCGTTTTCAGTCCACAAAAATCACAACAATCACCGGAAAAACCGTATTTGAGTCCACGCAAAGATGCAGCGATTACTGTGCGAAGGAATTTGTTGAATTGTTTGAGTCCAACGAAGAATGCGGTTGCTTTGACGCCAGAGAGTCCATCGAAACAAATCTTGGATATTACATCGAAGCCTGCATTGAAATTGCCGTTTAAATACCGTTATTTGTATGAAATGTTCGAAGGCATCGATATCGTTTGTCAAATATTGTTTAATCGCAAAGAAACGATAACATTTAAGAAGTTAAAACCCGGTGTTGAGAAGATGTTGAAACGGAATCTAACCGAGAAACATTTGGCACAAATTAAACATATTTATCCGAAGGCGTTCGAGTATACGCGTGAGAAATTACGTGTCTTTGGTACTGGTACGAAACGTGAAGAATGGGAACTGGTAATAAAGCCACAAATTAATAGCGAGATCGATAAGATAACCGAACAAATTATATTAGAACGTAAACGTACTGTTTATAATCAATTATTAGCAAAAACCAAAGATTACCATGATGAATTCCTCAAATCATTGACGCCACCAATGATTATAGAAAAAGACAAAATAACACGCTGGCATCCTGAATTTGATATCGAACAAGTACCTGATATTGACCAAAGTGACATACCTCAACAGCCCGATGAGGAGAAATTAACAGGACAACAAGTATTAGAACGTGCCAAACAATTATTTAATTGTAACACAAAAATGGAACTAGCTTTAGCTAGACTACAACAGAAACAACAACAACAACAGCAGGAAATCAAGCAGGAGATTACTGAGACAACACCAAAGATACCACAACAGCCGGAATCAGTACTTAAGGGGATACCGAAAGCTCTATTGGAGAAGGTGCGCCAGAAACAGGCGGCTAAAGCTTTCTTGTCGATGACACGTTCAACGGATAAAGATAAAGAAATCAAATTGTATTCGAGATTACCGGAACTGGCACGTTTGACTCGTAATCTATTTGTTGCCGAGAAGAAAGGTGTTCTATTGATGGACGTTGTTTTGGAGAAATTGGCAAATTGTTATCCGGAACGTTTGAATAATACCGAAATGGAACAACATTTGCGTACAATTGCTAAAGAGGTGAATGGTTGGATTGTTTTCCATAATATTAGGAATTCGATTTATTTGAAATTGGCAAAAGATGCGGATTTAAGTTTAGTTGTAGCTAAGTTGGAGAGTTTAGCCAAACAGAAGAATGAAACATGATTTTTTTTTTTTAAATGGGTTTATATTAAGTGGATTTGTTAATAGATTATAAGTTTTATATAATGAAGGCTTCGATTTCTTTTGCATTTTAATAAATAATTACAGTACATTGTGTTGTGTCTGTTTGATTTGTTTGTTTCGCTTAATAATAACTGTATATTTGAATTGTAATCGGAAAAGTTACCGTTAATTTATGAAAAATGGATGCGAGCACAATAAGAGGAGTAAATCGGGAATTTTTCGTGATATGGGAGAGTCGAATGATAAACGATTTGTATTGTCAGTTGAATTCAGCTGTCCTCCCACGATTCAAATTGTAAATTTGATGGGAGTAGGGCCCATCAAAGACCTCACGCGACCGAAGAGAAATTTTATATCAAAACCTGGCTGTTCGGTCATGAGAACGACAGTCAATCAAATCATACGTTTAAAAGCTGAAGCAAATCACGAATCACGTTTTGAGACAAAGTACCGTGACTGTATGTGAGTTTAAAAATGTTGCTACCCCTATATTTAGGGCGCTTTTCATCGCTCCCCCTGTACGAGTCGCTAATAATAAAACAAGTTATCAAATATGCTTCCTGAAAGCTTTTATTGAAAATTGACGTAAATATACGATGTGATTAATTGATAAACGAAAACAGATGTCCCGCCTTCAAAGATTTCGTGTCTGAATACGTTTTGATACAAATCATACACAATTTTCTCGAATTATACGAAAATTTCCAATTTCAGCTACAACAACGTATAATTAAAGAAAAACTATAAAAGA
The DNA here is from genome assembly GCA_021725515.1 of Epicauta chinensis. Taxonomy (NCBI): domain Eukaryota; kingdom Metazoa; phylum Arthropoda; class Insecta; order Coleoptera; family Meloidae; genus Epicauta; species Epicauta chinensis. Next base: position 543,327 of record JAEDXX010000023.1, read on the forward strand.
CCATTAAAACACCAACCAATAATTAAAGCATAGATTAATACTTAACAACTGGTACTTAAACCGTTGTATTGATTCTGAAAATTCAGTTGGTTTCGTAACAATGTTGTTACAACCAGTTATACTGTTGATGTTAACGAACCTGAAATTTTCCCATGCTGATGAGAATAAAATCGAAACGATTGCACTGTTGAATGATTTTTTCAAATCACAAAAATCACCAGTGCGGATTTATACGTTCCTATGCTGGAATAAAGGTATAATTCTGATGGTAAAATTCCATTTTATCGTAAAGAAAAATTTCAGATATTTCACTGATGCGAAATCTCTCATCACGATACCACATATCTTCAACAAATTCAATGAAGGACTTGATTATTCCGAAATTTGAGGAGCATCGCTTATTTTTTCTGTTAGATTTGGATTGTCCAAACTCACCACAGATTCTACAACAAGTAATTTGTTATCATACCATTAACGAGTTACTGAAAGTTGTGATTTTCAGGCTGAAAGTTTACAATTTTTGGACGCACCGTTTTCCTGGTTAATTCTCAATTTTAACGGCACAAATCTAGAGGAAACTCTCAGTATTTCACCCCGAACTGGTAGTAGAGTTTTCGTAATTAACCCACAACAATCTAGCGATTCATATGAAATCAAAGCTATTTATAAATTGAATCGTACATTGAGCGAGTTCATCGAAAACCCGATCGCATTATGGACCAAACAGCAGGGTTTTATCAATTATAATGACTTAATCATCCCCAGAAATCGATCGGATTTGATGGGTTACAAATTCGTGGGATCTTATGTTTTGACGAATCTCGACTCTTTGAATCATCTTTGGGATTATCGGTAATTCTCGTAATTATCCCCACAAATCAGAATTGTTTGAAAATTGCAACTTTTAGGTATCGCCACGTCGATTCCATATCGAAGGCTAATTATATCCTCTCGAATTATCTAATCGACACATTGAATGCCAGTCGAGAATTCATTTTGCGGCGCACATGGGGCTACAAGAACCACACAACAGGCAAATACAACGGTATTGTCGGCGATCTAATGGACGACATTAGCGATATAGGAGCCACGCCGATGTTCTTCTCCAATGAACGTGCACAATTGATCGAATTCATTGCAATGACAACACCGACTTATATGAAATTCATATTCCGCTCGCCACCCTTATCGTACGTGACGAATGTGTTTACGTTACCGTTCGATCGGACCGTTTGGCATTATTGTTTCACAATGATTGGGGTCGTTTTGATTTGTTTGTATATAATAACGGTGTGGGAATGGCGAGAGCCGGACTTCCGTCAAACAGTCGATGAATCCCGCACCAGTCTGCGCCCGGATATATTCGACGTGGCAATGATGGAGATCGGAGCAATCAGTCAACAGGGTAGCGATACGGAACCGAGGAGTATTTCCGGCCGAATTGCCACAATTTTCACGTTTCTTTCATTAACGTTTTTGTATACAGCGTATTCGGCGTGTATTGTCGCATTATTACAATCGACCACGGATTCGATGCGTACGGTTGACGATCTGTTAACGTCACGAATCAAATTGGGCGTCGAAGATATCGTTTATGCTCATTATTATTTTGAGGTTGTTTCTCTACTAAGATGTTATTTGAAATTGTTGTAAAAAAATGCGAAATTGTAGACCGTCCAAGAGCCGACCCGTCGCGCTATCTACGACCAGAAAATCGCGCCCAAGGGTCAAAAAGCGAATTTCATGCCGGTCGAGGAGGGCATACGGCGTGTACAGCAGAGTTTCTTTGGATTCCACGTTGAATTGAGCACCGGTTATAAAGTGATTGGTGATATGTTCCAGGAGAGCGAGAAGTGTGCATTGCGGGAGATTGAATTTTTCAATTTGCTACCACCATGGATGGCTATACAGAAAAATTCACCGTATCGAGAACTTTTAAAAGTCGGGTAATAACAGTACTTCCCAATATCAGATCGAAACAATTTTTTATTGTTGTTGTACCTAAATAGGATGAAAAAGATCGATGAATCTGGGATGCGTCAACGGGAAATTCGACGAATTTACACAAGAAAACCACCATGTCATTCGGCGGGCAGTAATTTCGATAGTGTCGGTATGATCGATTGTTATTCAGCTTTCATGTTCTTCTTAATCGGGGTTGGTATGTCGGTTTTTTTGTTTGTTGCGGAGGTAGCTGTAAATAGGTATAAGTTGAAGCGGGAGAGTTTGATAGTTACTGAAATTAGCGGTGAGCATAACGACTCAATGACCAACGAGAATGCAACTGAAAACAATTAAATTAGCAAATATTAATACTGAGCACAGCAGGAAAGCAAAAGACATCGTAGAAACAGAAACTGTTTAATAGTAGGGGGCCCTCATTTTTTGTGGACGTCACTGGTCGTCACGGGAATAGTTCTGACAAATCCTTGAATCCCGGGAGATTAACATTAGACACCCCTGGAATAGAGTGCACTTTAGAGAATGTTAATAAATAAATTAATTAAAATTTCGGTTGGTATTATTATAAATCCCTCTTTTTCTCCCAACTATTCGATACAATCTGCTTGTAAACTGATACAATTGAAGGTCGCTAGTGGGAGAACAAAGAAAAACCCTTCTACTCTTGCAGATCAATATTAATCGAATAAATTTCAGAAGCTAGATTATTGTAAATACTACTAATAAATAAACACGATGTGGCTGTTTTTGCTTCTATTTACATCAACAATATCGAAATTTCGTGTTGCGGCTACACCGAAATCACTTCAGGAAGTTTTCAAATGGAAAGAAGTCGAGTTTGATTGGCCCGATCCGGAAGTTCGTGAGGCAGCAATTAAAAATGGCGATTACATCCCTGCAAATAATCTACCCTTAGGCATTGATATGTGGAATGACAAATTATTTGTAACGATCCCAAGGTGAGTTTCTATCAATTCGGTTGAAGATAAAACAGGAATAGTCAAGGTGGTATATGAAAGTAGCCTTGATTTTATTCAAATTGCGTTTTTGCAGGATTGATTACTTAAACAGTAGTGTAGCCGTTAGGGTGCGTTTCCACCAGGATATTTAGTAGCAGGAGGAACCTGAAAGTTGCTAGAGAGATTCATTGCTAATTGCAATTATTGTAAACAAATATAACAAGTGAAAACATCTTTAAAATGTAGCAAATTATGTCTGCAAATTTAATAGAAATTGTTTAAAATCTCTAGAGCAGTGATTCTCAACCTTTGTTTTGTTGCGGTACACTTTCAACCATCTCAAAATTTGGCGGTACACAAAAGTGGCGCGGCACAGTGGTTGAGAATCACTGCTCTAGAGGAAATGTAGAGTTAAGGCTCAATCCAAATGGTCGACGATCCACAATCGTTGGGTTGCGCACCGTTCCTTTTTATTAAAATTAAAATTTAATTAATTTTCCTGTAAGGCGCTAAAATTCAATAACAATCCCAATTTAAGTCAATTTTTTCGTCTTTCTCTTTTGTCTAATGGATTGAGCCTTAAAGTAAACACTTTCTACAAGGATGCCATTTTATTTAGATCCGGAGCTCACAAAGTGTTTCTCAGGAGGGCCAATTTTCGTAATATCTTATTATTTATGTATTCTACTGTTTACTTATTTATTATTTAGTAAAAATGTTTCTATTTTTCTTTCTAGACGAAGTGCCTTGACTGTATGTGAGTTTTTTTTTTAATAATTTGTGGTTTGCAGATGGAAATCAGGCGTGGCGGCCACACTCAATTACGTCCCCATAAAATCTGACACCAAATCCCCGACGCTCATCCCGTATCCCGATTGGCAAGCCAATCGTTTACCGAAAGACGACGAAAAACCCGACGATAATCACATAATATCAACGTTTCGTGTTAAAGTCGATCCGTGTGATCGTTTATGGGTTATGGATACCGGCATCGATCAGATGCACAACAATCGAATACAAATATCGCCACCAGCTCTGGTAGTTTTCGATTTGAAAACCGATCAGCTTTTGCGGCGCTACGTGCTGAAATCTACCGATTTTCGAAACGATACGTTCATTGCCAATATCGTAAATATAATGAAAGATTGTGAAAATTCGGATAAATTTTTTGGATTTTAACAGGCAATCGATGTGGATCCGGAAAGTTGTGAGAACGCTTACGCTTACATTCCGGACGTTGGTGCGTTTGGTCTGATTGTGTATTCGTGGTCCGAGAATGATTCGTGGCGTATCAAACACAATTATTTCTATTTGGATCCGTTGAGTGGTGATTTTAATGTTGACGGTATTAATTTTCAATGGCCTGATGGGATTTTTGGTGTAGCACTGGGTGCGAACATCAACAACACAAAGTAAATCATCCGTATTAATTGCTAATTTCAGCGATAATTAGTGCTGAATTTCAGGTATCGTACACTGTATTTCCATTCATTATCGAGTACAAAAGAATTTTCAGTCTCGACGGAAATTTTACAAAATAAAAACCTAGCACTTGACCCGCAATCTTACCATTCGTTTAAGGTTGATTATTTTTACAATTTTAGATAGAAGTTGAACGTTTTATTTACAGTTCGAAGGCGACCGCGGCGATTTAACACAATCTTCAACATCTGTATTTGATGAGAAATCGAATGTTTTGTTTTTAACGCAACTGAATCGTGACGGTTTCGCTTGTTGGAATCCAAAAAAACCGTTAACACCAGATAATGTGATTTTGGTAGTTCAGGACAATGAAAAATTAATTTTTACAAATGAACTACGGGTAATTATCAATTATCATTGACGAAATTATGATTGGAATATCGACAAATTACAGATTGATCCCGATCGAAATTTATGGGTGTTTGCCGATAAGATGCCAATTTTTCTGTTTAAAGGTCTCGATCCGAGCCAAATAAATTTCAGGATTTTCAAAGGAAAGATCGACGAAATCATCAAAGATTCCCCGTGTGTTGTATAATTTACAATAAAAATCGCATGTACTTAATAATAAAGATTTTATCGCAAATTCTCTAACAATTCGCATAATCCTGAAATCGTTGCTATAACAACAACACCATAGCTACTGAAAAACAAACCGACACATACTGAAAGTGTATTTGACTTACCTAAAAAAAAATGGACAAGACAATAATAAAACCTAGAAAAATAGAAGAAGCGCCTGAAACGGCACAATCTCCGGAAGTAAATTTTCTCCCTCAACCCTACGAACGGTGAGTAAATTCGAAATTGTAGTAGAATTTTACAAAACTTTGACACGTTTATTGAAGCGATACCAACACGATTCCGTTCCATATACCACATCGAAAACTGCTTGAAAAGATGCGACAAAAGAGATTACCACCGGAACCGCTGGTAAATTTGTGTTTATTTCGAAAATCTACATAAAATATTGATTAGGTAGTATTTAGGCTGGATTTTCTGTATTGCAAAAGTCATTAGCTAAACGGAGGGCAACGACAAGATTCAGTTTACAAGCACCGCTTCGCCAATCTACCGTCGAAGAGACTTTCTATCAATTTCGGGATATTACCGCTTCAGTGCTACCGCATCATAAAATTACGGATGTTATGGACCAACAGATATGGATTAATCGTATGAGACAACAGCAAGATCAATCGTTTATTTATATGACTTATGCTGTACCGAAAGCCTCAGAACTGTATTCACCTTATGCACTTAAGTAATTAAGGTTTTTGGTTTAGCTCGTTGTGGGGATTTAAAATGATTATTTCAAGGATTGTTGAATATTCAGAAGTGGATAAAAATAATTTTTTTACAATGAGTAATGAAGGTGTCCTACAACATATCGGTGTCGAAACAATCTTTACAACATTAGATCAATGGGAGAACGAATACAAATTATATTGCAAATTGATGAGATTTAAGTTTTTCTTCAAGTTTCGTTTGTGGAAATCGTTTTATTTATGGCTTAAAATCGTCATTTTTAAGAAATTTATCAATGCACAAACGAGTCTAAATAACAAATTGTTTAGTTTAAATCGTGATTTATATGAGTGTTTATTAGGAATTCAAAGTAGATCTTATCAATTATCGGATCTAATATTTGTTGATACAAGTGAAATTGAAGATACAACACTATTCTATTTTATTGAGAATCAAGTAAGTAAAAATGTTCGAAACGTGACACAAAACGCACGAACTTCATTCAAAAGCTTATTTTTAAATTTAACTCCCCTTAAAAGTGTTATTTGGAGCATTTCTGGAATGTTTTCTTCCTTAAAACGTTATTTTCAAGTCCTGAAAATTGATATCAAAGGGCTTGGTCAGAGTTTCAGGTTTAATTATTATTTTTTTTCGGATTCTTTATGGTGCTATTTTTGCTATTTTTCTGGCTGAAGCAAGATTCCATGCTCACAAAATTTTTGTTCTTTTCTGGCAAAACATGATAGATGATTTTTGACCTCCTCAACTGAAATAAAGTTTTTATCATCTAAAAAGGTTCGCAGAGACTGAATTCTTTTATTGTCCGCTTCCTCCATTTCCTAGAAGTTTTGATTGCGGAGACAGTTGAGGCTAAGCTCATTATTAAAAAGTTCCAGTGAGCAACTTAACTCGTAGTTTTTGAGTCAAACTTCCGGCAACTTTACAAACTTTTCTAGCTTTGTACAGTTACTCAAATTGTCTCTTTCCCCATTAAGACCCAGTAAGCCCAAAAGGTTGGACACCCTGTTCTAAATTTTTGAACAAAGACAAATTTTGACTCCTCTTCATACAAGAATACTCTTACTGTTTTGTTTCAATTTTCGGATTACAATTCTAGATGCATCAATTGGAGGATGTACTCAATAAAATTAAAGAGTTTCACGAAGACTCCCGAGAAGTTGTATCAACAACTTGCCATAAAGCTCTTAAAGATCAAGGATTTGTTGTTAATGAACTGAAGATTAAGTGTAAATTTCATTTTACTTTTTGGTGTAAATCAAATAATTGATTGATTGTCTTTTTAGCGAAACGGAAAGTAGAGAAACCGTCATATATTCAACAAGCAGAAAAACGCCGTTTTTGTCTAAGATTGTGTTACTATATAATTCTAGTTGATTACATAATAATTGATCTATTCCATCATATAATCATTCAATCAGTAGAACAATTAAAAAATATTCTATTAGAACATTTGAAATATGTACCAACAGAAGAATTTATAGAAGATCATGGATACAATGAAGATATGGAGGAAAATCCACGTGAAAATCCACCAACACTACCATTATTTGCAATCGACATGATAATTAATAGTGAAATCGATATAAATCCATCAATTGATGTTATCTGCGACCTTTTCCAACAAATTCTCAATCTATGGGATGATAATTTCAAAAATATTAAAACGTTAATCAGAGACAACACTTTTAGAGTTTTTACAAAGTAATCATTATAGTTCGTCTATTCGAAATTAATCGACTTGATGTCTTGCAGTCGAGTCGATCAAATCAGAATAGACAAATTATACAATTTATAGTAGGATTAGTGAGTTAGGAGATTGATTTTTAAAACCACAAAATTCGTCCACAATTGATGCGGTAACAAAAGATTTTATGGAAATGGTGATGGATGGTAAATCTCCCAACTAGAATCTTGAATCTCTTTACAGTAATTTTGATAATGTCGACAATAGTGTAATCTATCACCATTTCCATAAAATCTATTGTGGACTAATTTTGTGGTTTTACACATTTAAACGTCAATCTCTTACGTCACTTATCCAACTGTACTCGAAATTTTCGACGATTTCAGCCCCATAATTAACGGTAAAGAAGAGGAGCGTATTTGTAGTTTCGGTCCGACTTTAGAGTTTTATTTGAGCGACGATAAAGTTTTACAACAAGAAAAAGATTCGATTATCGATAGTATCCGGAATAATTATCAAATCGTTAAAGTTTATTTAACGAAATTCGAATTTATCCAACAGTTCTATGAAGAAAATCTACAAATGAATGAAAATGTCATTTATGACGAAACAATTATTGCTAATCTACGTAGTTTATGTACACGTTATTATAATGAAATCGAAATTATCAACAATATACGTTCGGATCAATCGATTGGATTGTTCTTTTTACAAACACGAACATTTAAAGAAACTGTCGAACCGGAATCGAAACGTTTAATCGGTTACCTCGAGAATCACATGACTCAGTAATTATTTGGATCAATTCTATAATTGTAATTATAATCGATAATTTTTTGTTAAGGATTGGTAAGACTAAGACACACGAACTTATGGCCGCATCTGAAGAAATGGAGATGAATTTGCTTAAAGAACCGCAAACGGTAGAAGAATGGGTTGCTTATTTGGAATATATTGAAAATGCTGACGAAAAATTGATTATAATCGAAGAAATTTTCGATTATACAAAGGGCATGTACGATTTGATTGAGGAATTTCATGTAAATGTCAATGAAGATGAAATGAATGAATATTTGAATATTACAAAAACAATTTGTGATTTACGCGATTTAATTCGTCAGAAACACGAACAACGACCGGAATTGATTGCTAAATTTGATGAGCAATTGAGTAAAGAAGTTGAACGATTATTTATTGAAATCGATGATATTAGTAATGAGTGTTTACAAGATTGGTTGTACGATATTGAATCAGATTATGATTTCGTTACAAGAACTCTAAATGAATTAATGGAGAGATTAGTGAATTGTCAGAGATTAGCGAACGAATACAAAAATTACCAAAAGCAATTTAGGGTGAGATTATTTTGGTATAAAAACGAATTAATTTCAAAATCCAATCACAGTTAGAAGTGAGCCGATTCGATATTCTTGACGATGTAATGACCGACATCAAATTGCGTCAATTACTTTGGGAATGCTCCTCAACTTGGACGGCAATGGAAGATGAATGGAATAATTGTGATTTCAATACGATCAATGTTGAAGATATGACACAATTTGTTGCGAAATATGCAAAGAATGTGATGGTATTAGAAAAGGGATTACCGGAGAATCTGATTGTACCGAAATTACGCATCAATGTTGAAGCGATGAAGAATAAAGTAATTATACAAATTGATCGATCATTGTTGCTAGTTTGAAATTATAGATTTTCTATAAAATCATAGATTAATCGAATTACTCGACTGTAAACTACCAATTTTCAACGATATCTGCAATTTTCTCAACTTAGCGTTGGTGGTAAAGTTGGAATTAACGTTTGGAATGCGGAATAGTGCTGTTAACTTGGTTTATTGTAAAAAAAAATCCTTTAGTTTAATTTGAACCTTTTTAAAGTAATCATATGGTGGCCTGAAGGCTGTACAATTACCTGAGAATCTCATCTTGAATATTCTATTTTATTATTTTTCTTCTATTTCCATCTCAAATCTATGTGTGTGGTCAAAATATGATATATTTTTGAATAATTTCAAACTATTGCTGTATTTGGTGTTGATTAATGATTTCTTTTTTGTAGTTGCCGGTTATCGGTCATTTAAGAAATCCATCGTTTAAACCAAGACATTGGATGAAAATCGAAAATATTCTCAATCATCGATTCAAAACTGATGAAGTGTTAACATTAAAATCATTGGAAGCTTTGCAAGTGTTCAATTATGAAGAAGATTTCTTAGAAATATCGAAACAAGCCAGTAGTGAATCGAATTTAGAACAATTATTGAAGAAAGTCGAAGATGCTTGGGAGAGTTTAGAATTTCAAATTTTACCATATAAAGATTTCAAAGATGTATTTATATTGGGCTCATTAGAGGAGATACAAGCCGTACTGGATGATAGTAGTATAAATATTAATACAATTGCCAGTTCAAGGTATGTTGGACCGATTAAGGCACGCGTTGATGATTGGATACAAATGCTGGACACTTTCTCCAAGACTTTGGTAAATTCAATGATAATTTATTAAAAAAAAAACAGCTGAATTCTTGTCATGATATCCGGCCTGACACCGGATAGTAGCCCAATATCCAGCCGGATACCGGATTTCCCGTAATCCAAGAAACTTTAATAAAGTCAATTCCAACAAATAATTGCTAAAGGAACGATATTGAATAAAGTCACTGTCGGGCCAAAAAACTATCCGTTTCATCTCCACAATCCAGTATCCGGCCGGATAGCAAAGCTAAACCGAATTTCGTTTCATCTCTAATAAAAACCCGTTTTCGCCTCCTGTTGGTAGGGCTATTATAAAACTTGTAACTTTTTTGTTTAAGCCCTTTAAATGCCGAAAAATATCCTTGCATTCTTTCCAGGCAGGAATTTATAATAGGCCCACTCTTTGTTCAAGTTTGTGCCAAAACTTTTCATACTTGGGCCGAGCCTGGTAGCCAGCTTAGGCTAAAGTCTGGCTTAACTTTGACATGATATCCAGTCTTGGGCCAAGTACGACAATCAGGCCTTATTTAACGATTTATTTTCTTAAAAACGTTGAAACTTGACCAAGCCTTGGGCCAAGCTTGTATCCCAAGTCTTTGCAAATAAAAAGCGGCCCAAGACTTGCCGTGTTGTGAGTATTGGGAGTTCCTGACTGGAATAGGCAATAAGTGCCAAATCAGCTTGAAAAATAGAACTTTAGCACTTCCAGAATCACCGCAAAATCTTCTGGCATATGTAAGGAAAAACTTCTGGAGTTTAAAGGGTTGAATTTGTGAATTGTTAAACTGTCCAAAAATTTTCTGTGGACGCTTTATAAAATTAGCTGCTTAACTTTGACGATATCTTAAAATCTTGCTTGCAATTCTTCTAACTCGAATCTTGTTATTTGAATCCAGGATGAATGGATAGCATGCCAGCAAACTTGGTTATATTTAGAGGTAATATTCTCAGCACCCGATATCCAACGGCAATTACCGCACGAATCGAAATTATTCATTATTGTTGATAAATCATGGAAGAATATAATGCGTCGTACCGCCAATCTACCATTAGCAATGAATTCGTGTCTATATCCGAATCTCTTGGAAGAATTACAAAAGAACAATCAATTATTAGAGCAGATCTTGAAATGTTTAGAAACATATTTGGAAATCAAACGTGTAGCATTTCCACGTTTCTATTTCTTATCGAATGATGAATTATTAGAAATTCTAGCACAAACGAAAAATCCATTTACAATACAACAATATTTGAAGAAATGCTTTGATGCCATTTCAAAATTAGAATTTGGTCATGAAAATAATCAAATAACAACTGATATTTTAGCAATGATAAGTCCGGAAGGTGAACGTGTACAATTCAGTAGTAAAAATCTTAAAGCTAGAGGTAACGTGGAAGATTGGCTGTATAAAGTGGAAGCTGCAATGTTTGCAACATTAAGACGTTTAATGAGATTATCAATTAACGATTATCTAATTAGTACACGAATTGAATGGATGCAACGGCATCCAAGTCAGATTGTATTAACTGTGTCGCAGATAATGTGGGCGAAAGATGTGCATTCGATACTAGATGGAAGTGGGATAAAACAGCGACTTTTGAAAGATTTCGAACAGAAATGCATCAACGATCTGAACGATTTAGCTATTTTAGTACGTAGCGATTTACCATCAGTTACACGAAAGATTCTAATAGCATTAATAACAATTGATGTACATGCCCGTGATATTATCCATAATTTAGTCGAAAGAAATATCCAATCAAGTTTCAGTTTTGATTGGTTGAAAGTTTTACGCTACTATTGGCAGGATAATGTGGATGATTGTGTGGTCAAAATGTCATCAACTACATACACTTATGGTTATGAATATTTGGGTGCTAGTGGTGTTCTAGTTATAACACCATTAACTGATAAGTGTTATCTGTGTTTGATGGGTGCATTACAATTGGATTTAGGTGGTGCACCAGCTGGACCGGCTGGTACTGGTAAAACTGAAACAACCAAAGATTTAGCCAAAGCATTAGCGATACAATGTGTTGTGTTTAATTGTTCGGACACTTTAGATTATAAAATGATGAGTAGATTCTTTTCGGGTTTAGTACAGTGCGGTGCTTGGTGTTGTTTCGATGAATTCAATCGTATCGATTTAGAAGTATTATCGGTGATAGCACAACAAATTATAACAATCAGGAATGCGAAGAGTGCTAAACTATCACGATTTGTTTTTGAAGGACGTGAAATCAAATTAATACCAAGGAGTGCGGTGTTTATTACAATGAATCCGGGATATGCTGGACGTACTGAATTGCCAGATAATTTGAAAGCGTTATTTAGACCGATTTCAATGATGGTACCAGATTATGGTAATCAATCACTTAATTTACTGCTATAATTTACTTAAAATTTACTGAAAATTCTAGCGTTGATAGCCGAGGTTATTTTGTACTCTGAAGGCTTCCAATCATCGAAACTACTTGCCCAGAAAATGGTACAAATGTATAAATTATGTAGTGAACAATTGTCGCAACAAGACCATTATGATTTTGGAATGAGAGCTGTTAAAAGTGTACTAGTTATGGCCGGTACTTTGAAACGCTCCAATCCTGATGTCGTTGAAGACGTCGTCTTAATTTCGGCATTAAGAGACAGTAATTTGCCAAAATTCTTGGCCGATGATGTTCTTTTATTCCAAGTAATTATTAATTTAGCCCAGGACTTGAAGTGAAAATTTCGACCAAGCTCCTGAACATACGCCGAAAGGTATTCTTGATTTGATTTGTGAGGTGAGGATCAGAACAAAAATACTTCCTTGCTTATACGGCGAGAATGCTCACTCTAGCTACTGCTCATTAACTTCAAACACTACCCCTAAGAGTCTAACCCCACCAACCTCACTCATGTTTCACCCCGAAAACTACCCTATATGGGATGTTCTTATTGAGCGCTCAACAACCCACGAATCAAAGCAAAAGTGCTTCTCAGAAAAATATTTAGGACCTATACAAAGATCTAGTTTGGTGAGATTTTCTTCTAAGCAGTTTTTCGAACCGAAACTGAACCGAAAACCGAAAAAACCGGAACGAAATATATAACGGTTCGAAGCCCTGTGATAAATGAATGCATACTGCACTCACGCGGGCTTCAAACGGGAACTGAACTGAAAACCGAAAACCCCCAAAAAACGATATTTTTTCCGGAACAAACTCCGGAATCGTACCGATATCCGAAACGAAAAAAATAACGGTTCGAAGCCCTGCTTCTAAGTCAGCGTCTTTACGTCCTGGACCGATTATAAATTAAGACATTTTGATGAATTTTGTGATAAATTTAGGGAATTCTCGGTGATCTCTTCCCCGGAATTGAGCTACCCGAACAAAACTACGGTCGTTTCCAGGAAGTTATCATTGAAATAATGCTGGAAAATATTCTCCAACCCGAACCGAAAATGATCAAAAAAGTCATCCAATTATATGAGACAATGATTGTACGATGGGGTGTAATGTTAGTTGGACCAACTGGTGGTGGGAAATCAACAATATTAAATACATTAAATCAAACATTAACACGTATGCATGAAGAAGGCCATACTGGACAATATTATCAACCTGTACATACGTATATTATGAATCCAAAAGCTGTAACGTCCGGTGAACTTTACGGTGAAATTAATCGATTGACATTAGAATGGCGTGACGGTTTAATGGGTATTATCATGCGATTGGCTGTACAACAGGCTAATGTCAATGAAGACCATCAATGGATCGTTTGTGATGGTCCAGTTGATGCTGTGTGGATTGAGAATTTGAATACGGTTTTGGATGATAATAAGATGTTGTGTTTGGCAAATTCGGAACGTATTAAATTATCACCGTATGTGCATATGGTTTTTGAAGTGCAAGATTTAGCACAAGCTTCACCGGCTACCGTTAGTCGTTGTGGGATGGTTTATGTTGATTCGAATGAATTGAAATGGTTGCCTTATGTTAAATCGTGGGCACAACGTATTCCGGACAGATTCATGACCAATGAAATGAAGGAGTATTTGATAAAATTATTCGAATACGCTGTAGAGAACGGTTTGATTTTCGTCGCAAAGAATTGCAGCTATTCGATGCATCAAGTAAATTATCAGAGCTCAAATAGTTACAGAAGCTGCCGAAGAGAGCGGTGACAAAGCCAGACGTTGGCATTATGTGCTTTGCAAAAAGATCACGTCCAAAAGTACCGACTCGCCGCTTGATTATTGCCTTTTTTGCTTTCAAATTAGCTTTGCTGATATTGCCAACGTACTCGCTTCGTCTAGCACTAGACGCTGAAATAATGCATCTGAAATTTTAGGTTGATATAAGCAAAATAACTATGATTTGTGCGATTCTGGAGAGTCACCTCCAAATGCCTGGTTTAAATCTTCTAGCCGATGAAAATATCGAAATCAAAACATTCCTATGTCGATTATTTATATTTGCGTATCTCTGGGGTATTGGTGGTAATTTAATTGATATTTCTAAGGAGAAATTTGAAAATTTTGTACGCAATCAATTCGCCAAACATAAAGATGCCCGATTACCACCCGGTTGTAATTTATGGTTGATTCGTATGAATCTAGAAACGTATCAGTATGAAAATTGGGAACAAATTCTACCAAGATTTCAATACAATAAAGATGTGCCATTTTTCGAACTGCTAGTACCAACAATCGATACAGTCCGTTTCGGTTATTTGATTGAATTATTATTGCGTATCAATTATCCGGTTTTAATAGTTGGTGAAACTGGTGTTGGTAAAACCGTTATCACTAAATCGATTCTAAATAAATCAACGGAAAATAATGATATCATCCCAGTTGTATTGAATTTTTCAGCACAGACTAGTAGTTTTCGTACACAAGAAATGTTAGAATTGAAATTGGAACGTAAAAGAAAAACGTTATTAGGTGCACCGGTTGGTAAGAAGATTGTCGTCTTTATTGATGATGTTAATATGCCGAAATTGGAACAGTACGGGGCACAACCACCGATTGAATTATTACGTCAATATCTCGATTATGGTGGTTTGTATGATCGTGAGAAATTGTATTGGAAATTTATTGAAAATATGGTGATTTGTGCTGCCTGTGCACCACCAGGCGGTGGTCGTAATCCATTAACACCACGATTTGTACGGCATTTCGGCATGCTACTGATACCACCGCCGGATGAAGCATCTTTAAGATCAATCTTTAAAGTGATACTCAGGAAATTTTACAATATTTTGTTTGAACTTTAACATTTTTCCAGGTGATTCTGGGAGGTTTTTTGCAAGAATTTGTGGATAGAGTCCGTGATTTAGGTGATCCCATTGTGAATGCATCGATTGAAGTCTATCAACGGATCAAAACGGATCTGTTACCAACACCGGCAAAATCGCATTATATTTTCAATTTGCGTGATTTATCGAAATGTTTCCAAGGGATTCTACAGGCCGATTCGGGTCGAATACGGGAAGAGATAGCAATGTTACGTTTATTTTACCATGAATGTTTGAGAGTGTTTCATGATCGTCTCATTAACGTTGAGGATAAATCGTATTTTTATTATTTAATGAAAGAGATTTGCGTACGTAATTTTAACAATCCGATCATTAATTTACCGGAGAAACAGACAGTTATTACCAATCCGCCGAAGATGTTTTTTGGAGATTTTCTGAGATTTGGTGCAAGCAAAGAGAATCGTTTCTACGAGGAAATTCTAAATATGGATAAAATGAAAAGTGTACTACAAGTAAGATACTTATTAGAACTTTAAGCCCTTGCGTTTGCCTACATCCAGGGCCGGACTGTCGATCGGGCTAGGCCCGATCAGATATTGAACTATCGGGAACGCAATCTGTTCTGTTTCAAATGCAGTACATACAGGGTGGGCAAACCATTTAGGTGCGAGTATATTCTCTCTGATTGTAGTTTCACTTTTCGAACGACAGAGTTCACAATGTCTAGCTATTTGTCGAATTTTTTTTCAATTTCTAGCTGAAAAAATGCGTTCTAACCTATTTGTAATTTTCAGGATTATCTTGACGATTACAATTTAGCAGCATCTAAAGAAATGAATTTGATCTTCTTTATTAACGCAATCGAACACTGTGTCCGTATCGCAAGAATTTTACGCTCAGAACGTGGCAATGCTCTTCTAGTTGGTGTTAGTGGTATGGGAAAACAGAGCTTAACACGACTTGCCTCCCATCTAAACGGTTACAAGTATTTTTTCAATAAAACTTATAAAATTATAGTTAAAAAAAAACTTTTCTAGATGTTTCCAAATCGAATTGACTGGAAATTATGATCACTCGAATTTCTTTGAAGATTTACGTAGAATTAATTTCAATGCTGGTGGATTAAATGAGCACACCGTATTTCTGTTTACCGATACGCAAATAATACAAGAAGATTTCTTGGAAGATATCAATAATCTATTGAATTCCGGTAATGTGCCGAATTTGTTTGAAGGTGAAGAATATGAGAAAGCCGTAATAGCATCGAGAGAGGGGGCGATTCAGAGCGGTTTAGAAGGTGGGAATCGTGAAGCAGTCTTTGATTATTTCATCCAACGTGTTCGTAATAATTTGCATTTGGTCCTCTGTATGAGTCCGATTGGGGATGCTTTCCGGCGACGTTGTCGAATGTTCCCATCGCTCGTAAACTGTTGTACAATTGATTGGTTTGAAAAATGGCCATATGAAGCTCTCTTATCAGTGGCTCATAATTCATTGAAAAATTTAGGGAGTGCCGACATGTGCTCGAAACTATCCACAATATGCGTTGGAATACATGAAGTAATTTTCCGGAATAAATTTGAATTCGATTTAAAAAATTTTTTATGAATTTTCAGAGCGTTGAATCAATGACTGAAACGTTTTACAGGGAAACGAAACGATTTTACTATACCACACCCAGTAGTTATTTGGAATTATTAAAATTATATTTACAAATGTTGAACAAAAAACGTGAAGAAATCGAGAAAACGCGTGATCGCATCTTGAATGGTTTAAACAAAATCTACGAAACAAACACATTAATTGATTCAATGAAAACGACGTTGATTGCTCTAGAACCGGAATTGGCCAAAAAGACCACTATTGTAGCCAAATTAATGGTGAATTTACAAGTTGAGAAAAAGGCGGCCGATAAAGTGCGTGAAGTCGTTAAGCACGATGAAGAAATTGCTAAAGTTAAAGCTGAAGAAACGCAAGTTTTAGCCGATGATGCACAGAAAGATTTAGATACGGCATTGCCGGCATTAGATGCGGCCACGAAAGCTTTAGAAGCATTAAATAGAAACGATATTAACGAAATTAAGGCCTTCCAAAAGCCTCCATTATTGGTACAATTCGTAATGGAATCAATTTGTATTCTATTGGGATCAAAGTAATCATCATTTATTTAGATTTATTCACTAACATTATTCATGAATTTTTTAGAATTGATTGGGCGTCAGCTAAAGTTGTTTTAGCCGATGTTAGTTTCTTGAAGAGACTGCAAGAGTACGATAGAGACAAAATACCGGAGGCTGCATTGAAAAAATTGAAAACCTACATCGAACATCCCGATTTCGTACCGGAGAAAGTGGCTAAAGTTTCAAAAGCTTGTACCAGTATGTGTCTTTGGGTTAGAGCGATAGATTCGTATGCTAAAGTCTTCAAAATTGTCGAACCTAAACGAAAAAAGTATGCTCGACTTGTTACGTTTCAAATACTGCACTAATCTGTGCGTGAATAGATTACAGGCGGCGGAACGTGAATTCAATCAAGTTATGGCCGTTTTGAAGGAGAAACAACGGCAATTAGCTGAAGTTGAAGCACAAATTGCCACATTGGAGGCACAATGTAATAAGACATTGACTGAAAAGCAAAAACTTGAAGACGACTTAATTTTAACATCGAATCGTCTAAATCGAGCTGGTCGCTTGGATGTTGCCTTAGGTGATGAACAATCGCGATGGAAACAACAAGTTCAAGTAAATCTAGCATTTTCGTAATTGCTACAGTCTATCCGAATATTGTTTTCAGGAATTTTCCGGTAAAATAAATAATTTATTGGGTGATATTCTGATAGCTGCCGCTAGTGTGGCGTATCTCGGTCCATTCACCAGTACTTATCGTAAATTGCTTGTGATTAAATGGGAGAAAGATTGTCGACAATTCGCAATACCGTTATCGAAAGAATTCAATTTAATTAATATTTTGGCGGACCAATTTGAGATACGGATGTGGAATTCGTACGGTTTACCACATGATTTGATATCAATAGAGAATGCGATATTTGTAACGAATTCGAATCGTTGGCCATTAATGATCGATCCACAGGAACAAGCCAATCAATGGATACGCCAAATGGAATTGAAGAATAATTTGATCATTATCAAATTTACAGATTCCGATTTTGTACGTAATCTGGAATTATGTATACGTTTAGGTAAACCGGTTCTATTAGAAGAAATCAATGATACATTAGATCCTGTATTGGAATCAATTCTATTGAAACGAACATTTATACAGAATGGACGATTATTGATACGATTTAATGATAAAGATATTGAGTATGATAATAATTTTAAATTTTATATAACAACGAAACTATCAAATCCCCATTATTTACCGGAAATTTTCATAAAAGTTACTATCGTTAATTTTACAGTAACAAAAGTTGGCCTAGAAGATCAACTATTGGCGTAATTGTTTCTATAGATTTTCCTCTCAATAATTCTAGCCTGTTTAAATAAATTTTAGAGATGTTGTACGATTAGAACGACCAGATTTAGAAACAGTACGTACTGAATTGATAGTGAAAATTAACGAAGACAAGAATCAATTGAAAAGTATCGAAGATAGAATTTTATTCTTGCTATACAATGCGACCGGAAATATTTTAGATGATGAAGAATTAATTGATACATTAAATGAGAGTAAAGTAATTTCGATTTTTTTTAATGATTAATTTCAAAATATATATCTACATATTGAAACAAATTTCAGGAAACTTCAGCAATTATAGCTGCACGATTATTAGAAAGTCAAACAACTGAAAAGGAAATTAATGAAGCAAGAGAGAAATATCGTTGTATAGCAATACGTGGTTCGATCATTTATTTTGTTATTGCACAATTAGCTGAAATTGATCCAATGTATCAGTATTCGCTGAAATATTTCAATCAGGTCATTAGATTGATTTAAATCAGGGGCGGCTTCACAAGCGCTAGTTTATACAGTGCTGGCATTTCATTTAAGGCTGCACAACTTTGTGCTGTTAACCTGCACGTCAATGAGGTTTTTTTTGTAGTGAAACTTCTTTAGACGCGATAGGGTAGTAAACTTGTTGGTAAGCGTAACGAAAATGCGAGACTCCGTGAGGGGAAACCCTTCCCCTTAGCTGAGAGGGAAGAGTGGGAGCGTTGCTATAGCGCCTCTTCTACTATCTGTCAGTTCTGCCAACTGTTTAAAATAAACACTAGAGTCGAAAGTTGGTATCATTGATCGATGTACAGCGCTCTCTGGAACGAAACTAAAATTGCCTGGCCTACCGCGATTTATGATTTTTGTATTTATGAATTAATTAATCGCGTTAAATTATATATGAATATTGTTTTGAGAGCCTTCGATATTTTAACTGTCAAACTCCTGAGTAACAAGTTTTATCAAAATAAGTTCTAATACATTTGACAAACTTACAACACCCTACATGGGTCTTAACTTATGATTCATGGATCCTTAGGGTGTCCAAAAACGTTCAAAATCAAATTTTAGAATGACTTTTCTTTATAACAAATAAGATTTTGCAAAACCGCAACACCGCTACAATAATAGAGAATCTTCATAAAAGTTGAACTCGCACTGAAAGAGTTTCACTTTTGTCTCTGAGCGCATTACTGAAGCCGCCTCTGAATATAGTGAAAATTATAATAATTTTTAATTATTTATTAGATATTCAATGCAGTCATCGAGAATAACGAAAAAAATCCGAATCTTTCAACGCATTTGAAAAATCTCATAAATAAAATAACATTAACAATTTATCGCAATATTTCACGTGGTTTATTTGCAAGACATAAATTAATTTATAGTTTTATGTTATGTGTGGCAATTTTACAAGAACGCAACGAAATTAATGATTTACAATGGAATTATTTGTTAAAAGGACCAATGAGTGGACAGAAAATTGACCTACCACCTAAACCGAATCAATTAATCACTGATCAAATTTGGTTAAATGTGATCTTTTTAGCAAAGAATTTAACATGTTTCAAACAATTACCAGACGATACAACTAAAACGATTGTATTGAAAATTGGAGATTTTCAAGAAGTATTAATTAAAATCATTTAATCAGTGGCGGATTTAAGTGAGATCGTGCCCTGGGCCTGGTCGGCTATGCGGCCCTTTTCATATTGTAAAACAGAAAAACGGTTTTCTGTAGGTCAAAGAACAAAACAAAAAAATTCGAGACTTTACTTTTAGGATAACTCTATATTCGCTAGCATTTGATCAGGCCTACGGCACCATCGTGGTTAAATCCTTTACTGACCAATACATTTAATATCATTCATTGATAAAATACAAAAAAATTTTAGAAAATTGAATTATTTGCAAATACTCGCGGCAATTCTGGCAATTGGAATAACTTGGACGACTTCAATAAGTTGCTATTATTAAAAGCTATGAAGGAGGAAAAATTGGTGTTTGCAATCAATGAATTCGTTAAAATTAAATTAGGTCAACCATTTATCGAAAGTCCGCCTGTATCTTTACAACTTCTGTAAGATTTATGTTGTCTTTTAGAAAAAAATTAAATGATTTTTCAACAGTTTTCAAGATACTTCCAACACGATTCCGTTAATATTCATCTTAAGTCAAGGATCAGATCCGTTTGGTGCATTCCAACGGTTCGCTAATGAAATGGGTTTTACAGAACGTACCCAATCGATATCATTAGGACAAGGACAGGGACCGATAGCTGAGAAATTAATTGAACGCGGTATACAATTAGGTAATTGGATATTTTTACAAAATTGCCATTTAGCAACATCATGGATGTTACCAATGGAACAAATAATATTGAAAATTATCAATAATCCAACAAATATACATAAAGAATTCCGTTTATATATGAGTTCGATGCCGACAAAATCATTTCCAATTTCTGTATTACAAAATTCAGTTAAAGTTACTAATGAACCACCAAAAGGTGTACGAGCGAATATGAAGCGAGCCTTTGCCGATATCGATAAAGATTTCTTTGAAGACCACCGTAAGTCTTCACTTTAATTACGTTTATTTCTAAGGCGATTAATTTGTTTTAAATTAGCAATGGAGCAAAATTGGCGCATAATGTTGTTCGGTTTATGTATGTTCCATGCTATTATTCAAGAACGCAAAAAATTCGGACCTTTAGGTTGGAATATTATCTATGAATTTAATGATAACGATCGTGAATTCGCTTTTAATACATTGAGAATCTTTTGTAATAACGATGACAATCAAATACCATGGGATGCTTTAGAGTATTTAACAGGTGAAATTATTTATGGTGGTCGTGTTACCGATATGTGGGATTTACGTTGTTTGAAGACAATCTTGAAAATCTATTTTTCACCAAAAATCTTCGAAACCAACTACAAATATTCAACATCATCCACTTATTATTGTCCCATTTATGCAACTCTAGATAAATACCAAGAGTTTATTGAAAACTTCCCAGTTCTAGAGGAACCAGAACTGTTTGGAATGCACGATAATGCTAATATTGCTTATCAGATCAAAGAAACAAACACAATTATTTTAACAATTTTGGAAAGTCAACCATTAAGTTCATCAGGTGGTAGTAGTGATGATAATATTGGTGATAAGGTTGTTTACGATTTGGCAAATACGATTTGTGATAAAATTAAACAGAAAATTGATATGGAACAAGTTCATAATGATCTATATAAACGTGATAATAAAGGACGATTGCCATCATTAACGACAGTTTTAATACAGGAAGTTGATCGTTATAATAAATTATTGAAATTAATCCATACAACGATGGGTGATTTAAAGAAAGCCATCAAAGGATTGGTTGTAATGTCGGAGAGTTTGGAAGAAGTGTTCAAAGCTTTCATTAATAATCAGGCAATTTTAACGACACATTTTACAGGACGTCTCACTTAAGAATTACAAATTGCACGTGTCACACCCTGTAGATACACCGAATTTGTCTTGAAGAGTCAAAGGTCAAAGATGATACGAAGGCAAAACAAAGACTTAAGCGCATGTGAATTGTAGATCAGGCAAAATTTATCGGGCTAGTGATGTCGCCGAGACGAGAATGTCTCGTAGCGCTTCGTCGACACGAGAGCCTCTTATCTCGTATCGTCTCGTCGAGGCGATAACAAATTTCACACTTTACTCATTATATTTGCAAAAACTATTGGTATTCGGGAAACCGAGACGATATAGTCTCGTTTTGTCCCGGAAATCAAAACGAGACGAGAGACCCCTTTCTCTCGACGAGAGATCTCTCGCGGTATCACTAATTGTATAAAAAAACTGCGCAACTTTTTCAGTGCTCACGCAACATTCTTTTTATTAGTTGACTTGGAGCGTAGGTACAGTTGTAGGACCTTTTGTTTATGTTTCTTTTATTAGATTTTCTTCATTAGTAAATCAAACACTATGAGAAATCCGTAATACCGTTTTTGTTATGCCCTTACGGTATATGTACGTATCAAAGCAGTGGCGTGGTAAATATCTGAACAATTCCAAAAATTTTGTTAAACATTAAAGGCACTAGGAAAACAAATCTTTCGTGTACCGAATTGAGTCACTTTGATTACTTCCTTTTTCCGGATTAGCTCCAAGGCTTTAATGATGATGCAACTATCCCTGTAAACGTTTGAAGACTTGTACTTTACTTTTCTCTCAGAGATGAGAACTGACCCTTCAAGGCAAATAGATTCTAAATTGTTGAGATTTATCAAATTTTGAATTGTTTAGGTACCGAAAATGTGGTCGTCGAAATCGTACAATTCACTAAAAAGTCTGAGCAGCTGGATCCACGATTTGATCCTCCGACTCGATTTTATTTCCGTAATCACTCTATTCTATTATCAATTTAAAATTGTGTGTAATTCGAACAAATTTTAGATCTGGGTCCAATTGGGACATCCAATCTCGTATTGGTTATCAGGCTTTTATTTCCCACAGGGTTTCCTGACCGGTATTCTACAAACACACGCCAGAAAGTACAATCTACCAATTGATCAATTGAAATTCGATTTTACCGTACAAAATATCAATATTGATCAACAGACAATTAAAAACTTCCACGATAAGAATCGCAGTGATGTGAGTTAAAAACGTTTCGAAATTGATCCGTTTAATTAATAATAATTATTCAAAACTAGCCGCCGTCAATTTACATGAATTTGAAACGTCCAAATGACGGTGCGATTATCCACGGTTTATTTCTGGACGGTGGACGATGGGATCTAAAATCGATGAAACTCGTCGACGAGAAACCGGGTATATAACTTTACAACGATTTTGTTTTAGCAAATTGAGCAATAATACGTAAAATTTTAGGCGAGATAAATCCAGAAATGCCCGCAATTTGGTTAATGCCAAAAACCGAATTGAAACCAAACGATCAACGTTATATTGCACCGTTATATAAAACGTCAGTACGTGCCGGTGTCTTATCAACAACCGGACATAGTACGAATTTCGTATTATCTGTTCTATTAACCACCGATAAGCCGCAAAGTTATTGGATATTAAAAGGAACAGCATTGTTAACACAAGTCACAAATTAATATTATTGCAAATAAAATCGATTCGTAAATATTTGTTTGTAAATTATTGTAGCGAAATAGCAGAATAAGGAGCCGCAATTGGAACGAAAAGTCCGGTAATGATAACGCTGCGTTGACTAAATAATTATATTATCGCTTATTATTGATTGATTAAAGTTTGTTGTAAATGATAAATCTCTTCCGGTATACTCTCACGGAAATATTTCCTGGATGTTTCTGAATAATTCGTATAAATATCAATAAAATTCAACGCCCAAGCCACCTCTGTTGGTAAATCCGAGTTTTTATTACTACAAACAATTGGTAATAAAACCAGAACAATTAACAATTTAAATAAAACAAAGAAATCGTCTGTACGTACCTGATGTTGTAATTTGTAAGTTGCGTAATGTAGTTTGATAACAGTTTTATGAAACTCTCATTCGTATTGCAATGGAATTGTTTAAGCAACGTGTGGATGGATACAGCAAATGCGGCTCCATCTACCTGATCTGATGCTCGTTTCTGTAGATTTGCTACAAGAAAAAGTTGTAATCATTTTAACAATTTCAACAACTAAACTAACCCGGATTCTGTAAAATAAATAAACGTTGTAGATGGGCGATAACGAAAATAAAAATCGTAATCGAATGTTCTTGATTAAATCTTGTTGTAATATAAATTTTATTAAATGGATTATTTAGGCCTGCATAATCAAAATAGGGCGATAATGTTGACAATAATTCTTCACTAGGTGTATACTGTTCCCTTGTAACATCTAAAATTAACGCCCTAGAAATTATTTTAATCAATTTCAATAGTTATTGTGTCAAATAGAATACAAACTTGTTTAAAGAACGTAATGATGATTCGAGATTTTTGGCATTAAATCGACATGATTTATTTAAATGGAATGCAATTAAATTACGTAAAAGTTGTAACTGTCCCACAACTAACATACAATCTAAGAATTCATTCCAAATCTTATTTGTACGATTTATACAATTCTGATAGAATTTTATTAAATTCTGCTGTTGACTACCATTATCCTCTTTATTTAATAATTTAATTTCTTTGCGTATATTTGTTAATACATTATACCATGTTTCATTGCGATTATTTTCCAAATATTGATAGATTTTTTGTAAATTCGATACAATCATAAATGAAAATAAACGATCTAAACCAACCAAACCAGATACTTCAATTGCTGATGTTATTAAATTCATTGTTTCTTTATTGATTATTGATTTATGGGTTTTGATATCGTACCATGTTGAGAATTGATCAATATAAACCGACTGTCTGCAATTTGAATTAATAACGATTTCAAAGGAATTACTGTAAATGAGAATCGCATCGGATTCTGTTCCTAAACTGGTCTCACAAAGATAGGTTTTTATCAAAAACCTTAGGAAAAAGAAAATAAATGAGATAGAAGTAAATTTCCGCCCGAATTCGGTTAATAAGTTGCAAAAATTTCAATAAGTTTTAGAGAAGAGCGAATTTCGATACCAAAATGTTGTAATGGACTTCAAATCTCAGACCTATGTCCTCTCTTAAGCACGTTTAGAAAATGCGAAATCTATTTAGTAGCAACTACAAATAATGAAAAAGTGATTGAATTTGTTTCTATACATCATTTAAAATTGGAATTAGTTGTGGGTCTCTAATTATGAATTTTTGTGTGCTTAAAACAGAAACATTTTAAAGAAATCAATCAATTCAGCGTTGGCATTTAATCTAAGCATCTACCTTTTAGCCTGTGCGATATTTTGAAGTTTTCTCTACTAACACCATACCGAAAAAAAAATTTCTCTTTTTTTTTCACCATTCGAAATTCTAGGAGTCGGCAAGTGAAAACTTTTGATAATCTCTTCATACAATATGGTCATGAATATTTCACAATGTTCTATGTGAGTATTTATTATTTCAGAATATAACAGGCTGCGGAATCCTTTAACCCTTTACTGAATTTTAAAATCAGTTGTTTCCTAATTTGACCCTTTTTTAATAATAATTAAATGCGAAATGATTGTCCTTTAATAAATTTCATATCATACGTTTATAATTGAACCATTAATAGATATCAAAACGATCGTATTAATCAGAAAATAATAATTCTTTGCTTGCCGACGGGCCATTATCGCGTTGAGATGGCGTTATGAAAAATAATAGCCCGCTGTTAAGGTCGGTCCCTAACAACCAAATACCTTGCAGTTATATTGCCATCGCAACTTGCTGGAAAGATGTTATGTCCGCTCTCAAAGGCTACCATAACGTGTCGTGTAAAGTACTGGCAAATTATAAAACAGATTGCTGCAAGATGATTCTAAAAATCTATTGCAACTACTAGCGAGAGGGGGGAGGGGTGCCGATCTAAAAGAATGCAGGTAAAGCGTCGTAATATATTTTTTTAATCGCTGTCAAGCGTTGCGATGGCGTTATGCAAAATAATAGCCCGCTGTTAAAGCCCGTTGCTATGATAAACAACCTTTTTTGAGAATGAAATTCGTAGGCATATTTTTATGTTTAATGAGGTTTGTGGAATAAAAAACCATGTTAAGAACTTTTAGATTGACTATACATGTTTTATGACTCTTACCATACTTCGGAGGCCACTGATTTAGGACACAGAATACGATGGAATATGCATTATTAACTTATACCGGAATTCTTAAAAATCTCTCGAGCTGTATTTGGTATTTTATCAAATATATTATTTTTCTATTTCTTTTAGTAAAAAAAAAATGACGAAATTAGATACCAAGATCGACTTATTGATGTCTAATTTATTATAGAGGGAGTTTTTTTTTGTCATTTTTTGCTATTACTAAAGTACTTGCCCTTGAAACTCTTTCTTATTTAATTTTTTTAATTTTCTAATAAGTTATGACATTAATTATTCATACGGTTGTTGGTTGCTATTGGATTTCTCTAAACAACAAGCAATTGTTTTTGTTTATTTTCTGTTGGTTGCTATGGAGTTTACCCACCTCAACGGTAAAGTAAACACTTTACCGTTGAGGTGGGTAAAGTGCTACTTTACCATCGAGTTTTTAGTCGATAAAGTAGAAGTTTAACAGCAAGTATTGAACAAAATATTTTTACTATAAAAGACGATATGCTAAACAATGAAAACCTCTTTTCATATGTTCTCTTGGCAAAAATAAAAGCTTGTCACACTTTTTATGTAGTCTTCTACCGTTCATTGAAATTTTATTTCAGCAGAAAAAAGATAATTGGACAAATAGCTTTTCCAATGCTTTCTGTTCTTGTAAAAACATATTAATTTTTCCAATTAATTGTTATCTTTCATCATCACTACCATAATCGATTGCAATAGCAATCAATGCTTAAATTATTCAATATGTCTATATAAAAGAGGATAAAATTTTAAAAAAATCTCTCCAAGAAGACGTGATAAAATATCAAATACTGGTTCATAATATTAACGATCGCTTTCAAATAAATATAATTTCAAAATTCACTCACCTCGGATCACTTTGTCTGATAATCTCCCTAGCTAATCGTCCAATAAAATTAACACTAACATTATCAATCGATTGATAAATCGGTATTGGTACATAACGACTCTGATAGATACTTTCAAATGAACCGATTTTAACTCTTAGAAAACTATTACATTCCTGTTCAACATTATAATTTATAATGCGTGTAACTTCCTCCTGCCAAATCTTTAAACCATTAATATTGATATAATCTTGTATATATTCAAATGAACGTTTATAACCATCCATTATACGACCTAATGATTTTAATTTCGCATCTAATTCATCAATTTTCGCCTTCTGATTAAATATCAATTCCACATGTAATGCTTTCGTTATATATTGTACTAATTCTTGTCGTATACCATCTTCAAGTAATTGTTTTGGATCTAAACAAACAACACCGACTAGTGTATGTTTCATCATACGCATACCTTGACTTAATATCGATATAGAATGTGTTAATTCAGCATATTCGAAACGTTCATTCAATTGTGCATAATCTTTTAATTTATCTTTATCTAAACGTGTTGGTAATTCTTTTAGTATCGACGTTTGTATCTGTATAATTCGTGACATTTTCTCAAACATCATTTTCGGTATAATTTGCAATACTTTACGAATATAAATCTCTAATTCACGACTATAATATTCAGAGACTGATATTAAATCATCACTGTGTGCCTGATTGATACGCAACAATGGTATCTCAAGAGCTGAGGCTAATTTCAAGAAAACAGCACGTAATTTAATCACCAATGTTGATTCTTTTTTAATACCAAATTGCATGATTGGTGTAAAATTATCGATTAAATCCCAGGCATAACTTAAATCACCGATTATTTGTAAATTAATTAAAATATCCTCTTTTACATTCAATATTAATAACATCTGATGTAGAGATTTACGTGTCTCTGATAAGAATTGTATAATTTGCATATTACTTTCTAATTGATGGAATTCCTGAACCTCCTCTAAAGCCTGTATCAATTGTACAATCTTCCGTCCGCTACCACTATCGTTCTGTTCGACACTCTCAACTTGTTTCGATATTTCCAAAAACCATTGTTGGAGTTTCTCATTTTTCGGTATACGTACCAATGGTTTTGTGCCACTGAAGACATCACCCAATTCCACCAGATTCTTATAGCTTTCATCTTTTAAATTCGCCCATTGTTGTTCTTTATTATTCAATAATTCTCGATAGATTTCCTTTGTTGTTAATTCTAATTGTGCGGTATTTAATAATAGCTTAAACAATAAGATTTGATCCGATTTCGATTCGGTTATAATTAATTCACGTAATTGTTTGATTCGTTTAATTTTCTCTTGTTTTATTGTTAATGGTGATGTATGCAACATCAACCAACGGATTGTAAAGTTACAATCACGCAACAAATTGATGATATTTTGAATATCTTTCAATAATGTGTCATTAGTTAAAGCACCCTCTTTCAACTTCGAATTACATAATTTTATTAATTTTAAAACGTTCTCGCTGAAATTCATTGATAAACCTTTAATATTAACAATTTCTAATGTGTTATTTAATGCTAATTTGGCGGCATGGAATCGATCCCATGTCTCGATCAAATTCACAATATAACCCATATAAATCGATATAATCCAATTGTCGGGGAAATATTTATCAACAATTTCTCGCATTATTGCTGTTTGTGTATGGAGAATATGGGTATGGAAGAACAAACAAACGTACAACATTGATGCCTGCGTTGATAGGGCTGTACTGCGATGTTTCGGTAATGGATAAACACTTAATTGACCATAAATATCATCGGTACGTAAATGACCAATTACAATATCGATAAATGTTGATTTAATTGGTATTCGTCTGTAATTAGATAAATGTTCTTTTAATTGTTGTTGTAATTACTGGTTAAATACGATTCAAGGAATTCCGGGGATTATACGATTGTAATAACAGTTTTTTGAAAAAATTCAAGTGAAACTTATCGACATTTAGTTGCTGCGTTTATCACTATTGTTTGATAGAATTGAACGTAATTACTCTTAAAGTGAGTGTTTTAGAGTAAGTAGTTTTATGAGCAAAATTTGTTCGTATGATTAGCTGGAAAAAATAATTCTTTTTCGAGAAAATCAGAAAAACCGGTTTTTGAGGGGGTTCTAACGCCTCGGTTGCTAGTCAATCGAATTGAACAAAAGAGGATGATATTCTCCACAATTGACCGAATGCATTTTATAAAACTTGCAATCGTTTTCCAGAAAATTGAAAAACAGTCACTGAACGAAAACAATTCCACAAAATTTTGGAAATCAATTTTCTTGAAAACAATATATCGAAATAGTAGACATCCCATCGATCATATTGTAATTGAATTGTAAAGCATTAAATTTGACGGGGTTGTAATGCTTACACTGATAATTTGCTCGAGAACGGGTAATACTTTAAAAAAACATCGATCCCTGTTGTTCATATTGAATGGCATCAGATATTCAAACGGAAACAGTGTCTCCTGATTTTCTCGAAAACTAGTTACTTTTTTCGAACCCTCATCTATCAGAATTCTCCCTAATAGTACTCTAATCGAATCCCCTAACGATAATAGCTCCAAATTATGAGAACACAAAGATATTCACAGGGGCGGATTGCTTATAAGGATGATCGGGTAATCGCCCTTTTTTTATATAAAGTAGTAGTAGAGATATCAGGCTTAATTAACCGTTTCCAATTACAATCGAATATAGTCACAATTATGGCTTCAATTTCGTGTTGATTAGTGACTAAATTTGGCCTTACTTAAAGTAATCTTCCGGATAATTGTTCGGTTTTTTCGATGTATGATAGCCGGTGTCCCGCAACAGTTTACAAACATCATCGATTCTACTTTGTGTATCGCTCCGTTGAGGTGTGTACCGATAGTAAGAAACTAGCAGTCTTTCTCGGATAGGACCTTCTATGTATTCATCAACCATAAGCAACATTAAACCGTACAAATATAATGATTCACACTGCAATTGTTAAGTATATTTAGTAAAATTCGTTAAAATGCCTTCAAATATTTCTACTAATAATTGTCTGCCTTCGATATCAGCAAATATCGTCTCTAATGTCTGATGAATGTACACCCCATCATCTAATTCATCTAAAAAGTGATTCAAATCGATCACATACGTGTGAATACTTTCAAATATCAGGTAGAAACGATTAATCATCTCTATGTGATTATCCCGGAATTCTTCATCTAAATCACGTAAATTATCCGAATTTTCAATTTTATTATTCTGTGATTCTTCGATTTTAAAATAGCTAAAATCTAGAATAATATCACCGTATTTCTGGACATCTTCTTTACTTGATAATCTAGAATTTAATAGTTTTGAGAGAAAAAAAACAAGAGAATTTGGAAGTGTTACCGGTATCTTTTTGGAATGTAATCTTTAAGGCGTAACAATTCTGCAATTATCGCATTTCCACGCGACACTAGATGTAGAATTGTTTGGCCGCACAAATTGTTTTCCGCAAGAAAATCTGGCATTTTCGGAAAAACAATTTTCTTGAAAATTCCAAAACAATAACAAAACGTCAAGAGTGCTGGGGAAATTTGAAAAAATTATGTTGGTGCACTTGGAGCTTTAGCTAAATGAAGCTCTATCTTAGGGATCTTTTGAATTTAATGAAATATTTTCAGCTTTAACGCACAATAATTTGCTTAAATGTCCAAAATATGATCACAACGATGATAATTTTACTTAGAATTTTATTATGATTTATTATTTATGCAGTCAAATTCCAGTTGGGTAGACAACACATTATACAGATTGCGGGAACGAGAAAATTGTAATGTTGGCAATACGCGTGCGTTATCTAAATGTAGCTCTAATTTAGGTAATAATTTTTATTAAAATTTTAGCCCTAAATCTGTTTATTTGTTTTTAACAAAAATCCATTGAGAATTAGAATTTTTAATCAAGACGTCAGTAATAACTGTTTGTGAATATTTTTTTAACTTTAAAAAGGTCAGGCAACACACTATACTTTGTAGAGAAAGCGCGCAATTTTTGAAAATGATGCGTTATATATTTATTCAATAAACACATTTCGTTATCACTGAAACAACGATAAGAAGAGCCGTGTTGGTGAAATTATAATTTCTGGCGATTATCCAGTGCTTACGTGGGAGTAGAACGTACAACGACACCCTCCACCCCCAAATCTCTTGTCGATCAGTGAATTACGCCCACGTGAACTCTGCGGACGACGTCGACGCTGTCCGTCGTCTAATCAAATATTTCTAAATTACCAAAATAAAAAAGATTCCATTATAAGTGTATACTGTATGTGAGAACACTTTATGTTGTTCCTGTTGTGGCCGTTGAGTTGTTGTTTAACAAGTGATGACAGAATCGACAGCGTCGTCAGCGTCGGCGCCTTACCCTAATCAGCTGGCACACTAGTGCCTGGACTCAACAGGTCGGCATGTTACCGAGAATCGGCAAGTGCTGCTGGTGCTCCTCTGCCCACCACCAACCACCACAAAACAACAACAACAACAACGAATTTCTGTCCCGATGCCCCTGCGGAGAGGTCGCGGCAAGGCCGTACCCTCCGGTACTGACCCTTTAACCGCCTGTTTGGACGCTAACGGCACATATATTTGTACAGCATTTAATCCACGGTGTTATATTATACAAAAGGTAAGTGCCATATGGATCGCATCCATTCTGTATAAACATATGGTAAACAAAATCACCAACTTTCTTTATTAATTTTATTTGAATAACATGAGATTGTGTTGAATTAGAACGTATAATGTTGTGATTTTCATATAAAAAAGTGCGTAATTTGAATTTTGTGGCCTATTTGGATATCTCCATGTTGCGGATCGATAAGTGTTTTTTTGATAATTTTAAATTTTTGTGGGTCTCGGAGAGTGATAACAGTAGCACGTGAAAAGTCCAAATTTAACTCTCAACGGCCTGATTTAGATCAAACGTTAATTACAGTGGTCATATATTGATATATGACCAGACTTCCTTCTGTTTTGTAAACATTTCTAATAACAAATAAGTCGGAAAAAAATCTCAAGGACTTTATGGCTTGTTCCAGTTATTTCATATGCAACAAAACTGGTTCTTTTTTGAAAAGAAAGTGCAATTGTCAATAAAAATCGTTACCGGTTGAAAATGTCAAACATTGTTTTAATTATACAGTTTATTTCTATGTAATTGGATTGAAAATAATTATCATTATAGAATTATTTACCATATTCCAGTTTAATGATTTCCGATTAGTATACTTGAAAATTTTTCCATTGATAACAATGCAATTTTATCAAAACAAACATAGTGGCATCGATTTTTCCGTACCATCGATTTTTCCATTGTTTGTGCAAAATTTTCAATGACACCAGGTGGGTTCCACCATCCATCAATAGATGCGTGAATTTGGGCGATTTTCCCACAACTATTGTTAAACCCGAAAAAAATCCGGAAAACTAGTCGCCGCATCAGGACAACCGGAAGTAAACACACTTTCTTTACAATTCGGCTAGAATTGATTGAAAACCGCCCCCAAATTCTATCGATTGATCGATTGTTATTGATTTATTTGTAATTACAGGTGACACCCTCCGCGAATCCGGGCTCTTCGTACGATCTCTTTTTAGACGACTATGAAACAAACGTGGATGTCTACCAACAACAACAACAACAACAAAATTGGGATTTTCACCCCAGTTTAATTTATCCACAAACGGAGGGTGAGTTGTTTTGAAAGTTGTGGGGTGGTGGCGGCGCGTTGTCCAGTGTGAATGCGCCTTTAGTTAGCCATACGCGGTTGTTTCGACATTTCGTTGAACAGATGGCGTTAGTTTTGTCAAATTTTTCTATCCATCTTTTTCCCACACACACTGCACGGATAATGTAGTTTTCTGTGGCATGTGCCCCAACGACGACGGCCATTTTGTCAGTTGTGTCTGTGTTAAAAAGTGTTTAAGAGAAACGATTTTTATTAAATAAAAGTGTTTTAATCGAATTTTTATAGAGTAAATTTGAAAATCGGTAAGCTCGAATACTGTACGATTTTTTTTTGTTTTTAGAAATTAATTGAAATTTCTTAATTTTTATTTGTTTGATTTGGGGGATTTGTGTTGCGTGTAATTTCGCTATAAGTCAAACATCTGCGGCTGTTTCAAAAAAAATAAAATTATAAATCTTCCTCTGAAATAACTATCAATAATTTACGAAATTGAACGGATTTCATTTGTTTCATTCGGTTTTTGTTTGAGTATATTTTTGGTAAAAATCGTTATAACCAAAATTGGGGGCGATTGTCTTAAGTTGTGATCCGACTAGGCCGTTTTCTAAATTTGTCCGTGGCTGGTGGCCTTTACGAGAGAATTAAAGTAGCCAGTTGGGCGATGCAACCGTTGCAATTACCACATACACACACACACAGATACACACGCCAAACATACACATAGACCCAAGCATTATACCAATAATTATATTGTTATTAATTTTTAATTAAATAATAATTAAGATTTATTTTAAGGAGCTTGTAGCTTGCGCTACAAATACACAATTTAACACAAATACATAATCAACAACTATCTATAATATACACAAATACATAGACATACTCGTATACATAACATACATATCTGAAACGTTGCCATCTTTCGCTTTTACCATTCACTATTTTTTTGCACGTTGTTGCATTAACTTCCTATATAGATACAGATAGATATATATAATACATAGGTATTTTTTTCCACATTATTTATTTTTTATATATAAATATCGAGGGACTTTTTCGAAAAAATTTCAATAATTATGTAATAATTCCCCTCGAAGCCCCACCGCCGCCCCTCGTGTTTCCAACACGAGAATCATTAAAATTATCTATACACAATTGTATCTAATTCACCCAGAAAAAATTAAGGTTAGGAAACTTTCAATTCTATTTTTCTCGTTTTCGTCAAATACCCACCATATTTTACGTTCTAACAGGTATGTCGATAAATATTTTCAGTAAATTTTATCAAATATTTCGTTATTAATTTGTAATTGAATCGTTATTAAACGAAATTACGTCAAAAATTTATTTATTTTTTTTGTTAAAACAATTTTCTTTTATCGAAATCTAACAGTCATCATGACCTGTCTAGAAGTGTGGTTTCAATAAATAAAATCCATTGTTGGATTGTTCATAATTCAATTAAATTTGGCATAAATTCAAATATTTTTCGGAAGTTTAGTATTTTATAGATTTTTTGTTGTTGTTTATTTTTTTTTTAAATAATATTTTCTGTTTTGTTGATAGGCTACGTGTACATGAATGGGGATCTTGGTAAACTGCCTTCAGGGGCGGTTTTTAATAATACCATCCCTGAAACGACACAATCCACAATTAGTGTTGTGGGTAACGAATATATCGCCGTCAATGGGGTAACAGAGGGAGCTGAGGGGCTAAGTCCTATATTACATCAGCCCTCAGCTCCCAATGAGAATGCCTCACAATCTACGACACAACAACAGACAACTGCAGCCTATCCCTTGCCGCAATTAAAACAAATGTTATCACAACAGTTGGAATATTATTTCTCTAGGTAAGTTCGATATTTTTAAAAAAATTATATGTAAATATATGTATTATGTCCCACCCACTATTACGATGTAGGTTACATGTATTCTAACCTCAAACATTGATTAGAATTCGTATAGCCAAAGGGAGGAAAATATTTTGTTTGTAACGTAAGGTCGAAGGGACTTTAATTGTTGTTAAACAATGTGGAAATTCCCGATTTTTATGATTGGATGTAACAACGGCGATAAAAATTGAGTCTGGTTATTCCGCAAAGTATTAAAGTCCCGCCTGCCGAATTTTAATATCAAAATTAGTGACCTTTTCATGACGTGTTTATTCGCAAGATTAAACAAGGTAGTTGGATTCGTAATTTCATGATCTAACCTCTTCGTTACTTCATAACAATTGATAGCAAGGGTAGTATTTTAAAATGTGCGATAAATAAAAGCCTAATCAGAATATAATTATTCACCATTCAACTCTGAAATTACAACCATAATTAGGATCCTGATAATTTCATTAATTATATTTTGATTAACAAAAACCCGTCCAGATTTGTTCAGTTAATCATAGGGTGTAAGATATAAAAGATCTGTCACTGGTAGTCTTTAAGGGTTGATTTGAGTGCTCTGTTGTACTGTTGTTGAATTGTGTACCGCTGATTTTCTATTTTTTTACAAGTATTGAATTTTTTAAGAAAAAAATTCTTTTGCTCTCCTTTCCAATGAAAATTTATTAGAAAAGTTATAAAAGTTTTCCCCGAAAAGACGTGTGTCTGACCGAATTTTACTCGATTTTTTCGTCTTTCTCAAACATAAACAATAATATGCTTGACGACTGGATCGATTTTTTTCCAACGTTTACATCCACTTTTCAGAAACAGCAATCACTTCTTTCCAGCTCTTTTGTTTAATAAGTTTTCTGGGAAAAGTAAATTGATACGATTCTGTTGACGAACAAAGGAGAGAGAAACTAAATAATTTTCTATTTCAGTTTATATCTTCTTATTACCGTTGGAAACGAATACATAATGGCCCCTTTACACTCTTGCGAAGTCCTCGATCAACCTTGTGCTAATTCATGAGATTGTAAAGGAGCCATCGGAATCTTGTTCTTCCAATACTCAACCTTTTGTAAAAAAAAACATGTGAAGTCAGTGGTACGTTGTAGAAAAGTCTTAAGGCTTGTTTGCAAATATTTTTGCCTTTAAACTTGAGAACACATCAAAACTAATGAAAATCTTTGTGTTGTAATTCTGCACTTCGAGCCTTTCTCAATTTGGTAGTTTGTTTATCATCACGTGACCTTTGGCTGGATTTTCTGATAATCGTCAAATAAATATAAATTAGGGGCGACTCGTTTTGTTGATAAAAGAAGTACATTATCTAAAAG
The DNA here is from genome assembly GCA_021725515.1 of Epicauta chinensis. Taxonomy (NCBI): domain Eukaryota; kingdom Metazoa; phylum Arthropoda; class Insecta; order Coleoptera; family Meloidae; genus Epicauta; species Epicauta chinensis. The sequence continues at coordinate 579,449 of JAEDXX010000023.1, forward strand.
AAAACGACAAATTTCCAAGTACAATAATTTTGGTCATTATTATTTAAAAACATAATCTAGAAAATGTTTATTCAATATTTTACATAAAACATTGACTGTAATGTAAATGTGAATTTTATTATGTTAAAATTTAGAATAGCTATTTTAATATCTGTGTAGTTTTTTTTTCTTGAATAACTTAAAAAGTTTTTTTTATATGACCTTTACTATAGTTGTAATTAATTTTTTAGGGAAAACCCAATTTTATTATTATTATTGATATGATCTTCCAAACAATGTATTTATTTGGTTTATTTTTTTTATAGAGAGAATCTAGCCAATGACACATATTTGCTGTCGCAAATGGATAATGATCAGTATGTGCCTATTTGGACTGTTGCGAATTTCAATCAAGTCAAAAGACTCACCAAAGATATAAAATTAATAACGGAAGTATTAAGAGAGTCTCCAAACGTCCAAGTAGATGAGGAGGGCGTCAAAGTGCGCCCAAATCATAAACGTTGTATAGTTATATTACGTGAAATACCAGATAGTACGCCTATAGATGATGTTAAGGTGATTTCATTAAAATGTTGATTATGTATTTATTATAATTTTATTTAAATTGATTTTCTACAGAATTTATTTGCTGGTGAAAATTGTCCAAGATTTATATCATGTGAATTTGCCCATAATAATTCATGGTATGTAACATTTGAATCGGATGAAGATGCACAAAGGGCATATCGTTATCTACGTGAAGAAGTGCGTGAATTTCAAGGCAAACCAATAATGGCACGTATCAAAGCTAAACCAATGAATCGTTTACCAATACCACCAGTACCTCCGTTAAAGAATGGTTTCAGGGCAACACCGCCACCAACAGCTGTTTATGATCCTGGTGCATTCCCACCAGGACAACAACGATTCATTTATACAAATGGTACACCTGGACAACCAGTTGCTTATACTAATCAGGTGCATGTTTATGTAAGTTTATTTAAAAAAAAAATAATTATTGTATTCGAAATAATATTCTATTGTTTAATTGTTATTATTTTATAGTCACCTTATCAACAGCAGTTTTATGCATCAGTGATGCAATGGCCAACTGGAGGTGCCTATTTCGATATAAGTAGCGTATTTCAGGTAAATGGATTAGCACCACAACCATTTAAACAAGCCCCATATAGAGCAAATAATCGACCAAGAAAACAATCAAGAAATAATCAAGCATCATCTTCATCGTCATCATCAACGACAACGGCTGTCACATCGACAACTACAGCAACAACAACAACAGCATCAACATCAACAATAACAACAGCCACAACAACATTATCATCAACAACAACAACTGCAACAACATTATTCTCATCAACATCATCATCATCAATAATAAATCAAAATGAACAAATCCAACAGAATTGTAATTCTAGTAGTAGTGGTAATGGAGGAGGAGGAGGAGGAGGAGGCGGTGGAGCTATAACAAATAATCAAAGACAAAATTCACAAGTGCCCCCTTCTGCATCACCTCATAATCATAATCATTCGAAAAGTGATAATGAGGTTCATTCTAGTAATAATTCAGTAGGTGAGTAAGACTTTAGTCTCTTATAATTCTATTTTTATTATTTATTATATTTGTTAAAAAAAAATTGATATTAAAGGCCTACCAGTAATGAATTCAGATGGTGTTGTAGAGATGTATAGATATTTACCAAACCAAATGCACATTAATAAAGAAGTATTACCACCAAGACACCGTCGTAAGAAAAGGGATGATGATAGTAACACAGCTGGTAACTCGTCAAATGCTCAGTCACAACAAAATAAGGAATTAGTTAATAATTCAAGAGGAGCTCATTTCGATTTAGAAGATTCTGCATTCCCTCCATTACCAGGTAGATTATTACCATTATTATTATTATTAATGATTATAAAAATGATCGATATATATATAGGTTTAGATGCTGGTTCACAATCGTCAAAACAATCCATTATAGCAAATTCAGCATCAGAAATGACACAAACACAAATTGTTACCGATACACCGATCACACAACAACCACAATGTCATTGGGGAGAGAATCGATTGGCTGATGTTGTAAAAGGTACCGCAAAATCGAAAAATAATAGTAATAATAATAGTAGGGAATCTGGTAGTATTGGTGAGAACGATTCACCTAGAGCTGCATCACCACAACAACACCATGGAAGTACTCAAATAGCAAAACAAACAGACACAAAACAAACATCAATAGAAAATGATGTTCAATTATGTTCAGTTACATTAACTCCACCTAGTTCACCAGAAAAGTAATTATTTTGTTTTATATAATTAATAATTGTTATATTGATTATTTAATAATTAATATAGATTAGTTCCTGTGATGACAACAAAATGTACCATGGCTGATAAATCAACAAAAACCGATGATGCTCTATTAAATGGTGATTTAGATATTCCATGTCCGACAACAACAAATGCAGCTACCATGACTACAATTGTGCCAACTGAAGCACCATCATCACGATTATTGTCTTCAACATCATCGTCATCATCATCAACATCGTCAGCATCTTCAACATCATCATCATCACATATGGTTGCTGCTAGTACAATTACGAAAAATATTAATTCATTACATAGACAAGAAATTAAAAATGATACGCTTAATACTACTAAATCAGCACCATCACCGCCACCATTAAATAATGTAAGAAATCAATGTTTAATGATTTGCTTTTCAATTATAAATTTTTTGTTTTCTTTGGATAAATTTCAGGATTCCCACAATCCTCCACGTATGAGTTATGCACAAGTAGCTCAACATCATAAAGAAATGAATGCACAGAAAGAAAAACAGGTAATTAAAGATAATAAGCAGAATGATACGTCAGCAGTGGTGTCGACAGCTACTGGAACGATGACTAATTCAATATCAGCAGCATCAGGTAAAGCAGCAACTTTAACGAATTCTATTAGTAACAATTCGGAACGTCGCAATCAAAATGAACGTGATAATAGGGAACCAAAAGGTAAGTAAATTGTCTTTAATAATTAGTGAATCATTTAATTACATTCATTTTTTGTTGTTGTTTGAGATGAATAATAAATGACCACACCCATTCTATACTTATTATCATCATTTTTATTTGTCTGTCTCTTTTCTTTCTGTTATATGTCAGAGTTGAAATTACTCTCTTGACCATTCTCTATTCTTTGCTTTAATCCAGGATACTGGATGTTTGGTCATTTTAGATTTTTATTGGTTAATTTTAATCGATTGTTCTGCTGTCCTGTTCTATCACTCACTGTATGCTTAAATCATTTTTATTTCAATATTTGTTATTTATATTTCTTAATAATTGTATTTATAATTGCTTATTTCTGTTAGACGTTTGCGGTAGGCCAATATCGTTTCCTTGCAAAATCTATCGAATAAAACTGGACATTGGACCACAAATACTTGATATATGTCAAGTGCATTTATTACCAAAAATCGTTTAAACTATTCAACAAGTTGTGGTCTATATTTTAGTAAGGGATTCGGAAAAATATGATGCGTTCTAGCAGCGATTGCTGCCGTATGGTTACGTAATTGAAAAATTGAAAATGGGGGAAATTTTGCGGCTTTTCTTATTACAAATTATTTGTGAGAGATACATGCCAGAGGTTGGAGGACATTATTTTTTGTTCGAATATTTTCAAATGTCGAAAGTTTATTTTCAAACTCTCATTTTTACTCTCTCATATCTGAACAGACATAAATGAAAAAATACGTGTTTTGCATAATGGGCTTCATTAAATCTTAGAAAATGTAGAAAATCGGAAGTATCCACTCAGTTTTAGGTCTAGATCTGTTTCTGCCAAAGTCTTTCCAACACTTGATTTTTGCTTAATTTTTATTACTGTGGCATTTCGTCTTTTGTATATTAATTGATTCTAATTTGCTGCCATATTTCGGCGTTTTTTGTAGTGAGTTTGTTTCCTTTCCCATTTTCCACATTTTCATTTTTCATCGTGACATTAGTTTATTTTGCTATCATTTAATTTTCGATCTATATTTTTAGAAAATTCTCAGCCAAAGGATAATTCAAATCATCATCAGAACCATCAACAAAGGCACAATGGTTCAAATAATAATAGAAATACCACAAGATCAGGTCAACGTCGTAGACAAGAAGCTAGGACGACACAATTACGTGATTTTGTGACAACACCTCGATCACCTAAGTAGCATGAAGTTTGTATAATTTGGTGCAATGTGTGATTAATATACATAGATATTTATATATATATATCTTTACAAAATAATTGATAATAATGATCTAACAAACAAAATGATTACAATAATTACTACAATAATGCGGCGCTCGATTTAAAAACAAATAAATATATATATAGATAGTAGCATTAGAGGGAAAAGAGTGCGCATTTTTTACGGAATTTTTCAAAAAAATGAACAGAAGCATTATTCTTAACATAAAGAAGAAAGAATAATAATAATACAGCGAAACATATATGTAGATAACATAATGTTGTTAGTGAATTTGTGCATCTGTTTTGTGCGGGGCGCGTGAATGATTTAAAAAAAACACACACAAACACTACTGCCCGAGAACAATATTGGCATTTTTTTTGTTCTCTGTTTAAATTATTTTCGTTTGTTTTTTAGGTGTTAATGTACAGTATAATTTCACTTAAAATTCGTGCGACTCATATGTTCCTAGATGAAGAAGAAAAAAGAAACAAAAAATACAACAAAAAAAATATACTTGCAAAATATGTTTACAATAATAATAATAATGTTTAAATTATAATGAATATTAGTGCTGTACAATGTTAGTTGAGCTCGCGCGTGCGTCTGTGATTGGCTCTATTATAATAATAATTATTATTACTACCTATTATTATTATTATTATTTAACGATTGCGTTATGGTTTCTCTTTGTTGATTGATTTCTTTCTCATATTTAACAAACACAAACATTTAAAATAATATAATGGAATATGTTTCACATTGCCTTGGATTTAAGCGGCTTTTCTTCAACTATCGTCGCCGTCTCTCCATGTGTTGTACAGGCTAATGTTAGAAATTATTTTTTGACAAATAATAATTATTACCAATTTAATCTTTAAGCTGTAATAATGGGGAGTGTAGGTCTAGTGTAAAAATTGTTATTGGGGTTTCCTCTTATTTTCGTTTTTTTTCCTTTTCAATTTTTATTTTAGATTTCCCTTGATCCTTATATATACACACACACATTACTCTACTGTTGCTATGAATTCTGCATCATAATATTTAGACTTTAATATTAGATTTAAAAATAAAATCATTTCAAAAACAAATTAGATTTTTGGAATGACTATTAGTATTTTATATGATTAAGTTTCCATTAGTTAGTTTCGTTTTCCTTTCTATTTTCGTCTCTTATTTAAATTAATTGTTCTATTTAATTGTTTTGTTGATAGTTGTTTTTTTGTTTGTTTGTTTAGAGAACTATAATTGAATTTGGAAAATACGTGTATATAGATTGGCAGGTCCATCCTTAAATTAATAACACTACTATCTTATCCTATCGATAATAGTGTTTTCCTCTTGTAAACATCTACGGCAGTCTTAACGATCCATGTAGTTTTTCTTCGAAATGTTTTTATTTATTATTAACAGTTGTGATTCTTTAACAAGTTATTTTTTAAGTTTGTCTAAATCCCATAAAATTTAGCACAATTGGCTGCGTAGGAATGATTAGGGTTTTTATTTCATTTTATTATGATTTTTTTTTTGTATTGTTTTCTTGTTTTGTTTGTTTTTGTGGTGCTATGTTTTGTAATCATTCCATGTACCTTATTATTGCCTTTCTTTGTATATATATAAAAATAAACTAGAACATCAATTTGTGGGATTTAATAACAAATTTTTATGTATATTATACTACGAGAACAAAATAAATTAATGAATTAAAAAAAAAGTGTTATAGGCTGTGTTGTATATAATGAAGAAATAACAAGAACTCGCAGTAATCCAAGCAACAGTACAGATTGTGTTAACATTTTTTTTTTCTATTATATTGAATTACTTTTAAGACTGTTGGCTGATTATAAAGGTTGTTAAAATAATTATAATAATAATAATGTGCTTGTATATTTGTATACTTAAAACAAAATTTACAAAAAAAAAAAACAAAATTCACCAAAAATTTGAAACGAAATTTTGGATATTAAAATAATTTCGTTTCACAAATTTGGTTTTGTAATCATTAAGAATAGACAATGACAGGATAAAACAGGCATCATCACAGCACATTCTACTTTATAATTGGTTGCTTTCTATTATTATTATCATTATTATAATCACAATTATTATTAGTTCTTTTCGTGTGTGTGCAAGTTAATTATTATTATTCATTATTATTATTATTATTAGTATAATTTTATTTCGGTGTATTGTTCTAATTTGTTTTCTTGCAGGGGTGTTACATACAATTATTAGTAATGCTCAATTTTATTGTTATATCCGATCATATATATTTTTTTTTGTCGAATTTTTTTTGGTAAATATGACCAGCACACAATTTAGGGTTTTAACAATGTACATATATATATTATGAAAAAATATATATACATAGATTTATATAAACATTTATAAATTAACACTAATTGCGATCAATTATGTTCTGTTAGACTGGATTTTAGACAGTTTCTTTTAAGTTCCATTTTGTACATGATCAAAAATTTGCACGTTTTTTTTTTAATTAACTTTCAACAATTGAGTCAAAATTCTATTGTAAAGGTAAGAAGTTATCTTTTTTTTCTAGTCTAATATTCGTATAAAAATACTTTTTCTGTTCAGTTAATCGTTAAGTTTTTTGTTTTTTTGAGAATAAAGCAGGTGATGGGGTTTTTGCTTAGAAGTTAGTTATAATTTTGCGCTCTTAATATAACAAAAAAAAAAAACCTTAATTTCTCGTCACCTTATTATTTGTTTCTTATATTTTTCTTCGATAAATCCCGTCTAAAATCCGAATTTTCACCCCTGCTTTATTTAAATTTTTCTGTAATTATTTTAATTATTATTATGATTTTTAAGCTGTACTGAGAAGCTTTCTAATGTTGTCCATTAAAATTGTTATAGAAAAGGAGATCAGGATTTTTCATTACCTTAAAGAATTCTATCAATTCCTACATTTGTTCAATTTTTTTTTTAAATATTTTGATAAAGTTTAAGTTTATCACATAATTGTCAATTAAATGTGAAATAATTGTTACACGTTATTTTTCTGGATTTTTGTAGGTTTTGAGTTTCCGTTCTTTTCTTTTCGAATTTGAACACCTATAATACAAAACATAACACACTAGAGTTATATTTCTCGTTGTATTCTGTGTTATTAAGATTCTATAACGTTATATATATAAATGTGCATAATTGATGAATAGAAATAACTAAAAAATAATAAAAAAAATGTAAAAATTTGTAAATACAGTTGCATAATTGTTTCTCTTTTTTTCGTATTAATTGTTGATAATGTAGTTGAAAATAGCCTCATGTTAGTTGAAAATCCACAAAAAAAAACCATCTCTCAGCTGAAAAGAAAACTGTCTAAAATTCAATCGTTATTTTCTTAAATTCTATCAAGCTTTGAGGTGATACGATGCTTTCCAATCAACAAAAAAATATCCAGCTTAAAAGCTTAAGCTTAATGTGTGATAATTTGAATAATATTTGTAAGGATTGTTGCCAAATTCGAGGAGATTGTTGGAGGTGTATTGGAAAATTGTAAAACACTTACAAATACATGGGGCTATTTGGAAATTATCACATTTGTAAAGACTGTTGTATACAAATAAATATCAGTATAACGAAAAGAGATTCATTATAGTGAGTTGCTTTCATACAAAAATACACACTATATATATATTGGTAATATTGTTTAAATAATAATAAATAAATAAACCAAAATAGTGCTTTCTTCAATTTATAACTGGAGCCAAGATTTTTTATTGAAAGACAAGAAAAAACAATAACAAATATATTAAATATAGTATATTGTTGTTATAACGTATATTTGTTATAAAAAATACCGTTAATTATTACAATATTATCCTTTTTTGTTGATTAAGTTTTTTTTTTCAGAATATGTATGAATTTATTTGTAACACCTATTTACAGCGTGGTGCTGATGATGGCCTAGTGGCCGAAACCGGTTCACCTAGACTAATAAATAAATAATTTCATGGTATCCTATCTTTTATTTCGTCAACAGGACGCCAATCTTACAGGCGAAGAAACAATTGAAGTAATCGATGCAAGTTAATTCAACTGAAGGGCAGAAGGACCTTGCATCAATGCCTTCAATTGTGATTCACCTAATAATGGATTGTTTTGAATTGTAAAATTATCGCGTGCTGGCCGAGATGCCTTTCTTCGCTATCTCTCAAACAAATATTTCGGTAAAACTCAAAATAAGTCCATAAATTTGCATAAATCGTTTGATTAAAATCATAACGACAACATTTAAATTCACCAATAGACACGAATCACTAAAACATGCAATATTTAGTTGTGATTTTCGTGACAATCCTGCTACCAAATCTAACATTCAGTACCAGAATCGTTTGGGATAAGAATGCACAACTGTTACAAGTAAACGAGATTAGTGGCTGTCTGACGCTGTCTAACGATCATCTAATCTTTCCCGGTATGTATCTTGAAATCGATCAAAATTCATGTTGTTTCATTGATAATAATTCAATACCAGGAACAAAATGGTGTGGCCCGGGCAATATCTCCGATAGTGATAATGATTTTGGTAGATTTCGAAGAACGGATCAGTGCTGTTACCACCATGATAGTTGTCCGGAAGCAATTGAAGCCTTTCAAACCGAACATGGTCTGTATAATCCCACATTAATCACCAGGTAAAAAGGCTACACTAATGAAGACGTATCCATTGTCCAACTGAAAGTTTCCTATTTTGCTGTGCCAATATATCTTTTGTCAATTGTAGGCTTCACTGTGACTGCGATATGGCGTTCCGTAAATGCTTATACAATGCTAAAGATGAAATATCCAGTCTGATTGGTATTATATATTTCGATTTGTTAAGGACCAAGTGTTTCAGGCAAGATTATGCAGTAATTGGCTGTAAGAAATATTCCAATTCTTTTCTGTAAGTTTATGGATATTCCAAAAAACAAGAATTATTGGCTTAAAATTTGTAGTTTTGGTAAACGATGTGTCGAATACATTTACGATGAAACCAGTAAGAAATATTACCAGTGGTTTGATGTGCCGTTTTATACGTGAAGATTTCTCTTTACTGATTGATCTTTCACCACAAACAAATAAGAATAATATAATGAATATATTTTACATTGTGGCTTTTCTTCAACTACCGTCTCCATAAATATATTCGAAATTATGTTCGACAATAATAATTTAATCATTAAGTAGTAATAATGGGGAATGTAGGCTTATAGAGTAAAAATTGTTATTGAGTTTCCTCTTATTTTCGATTTTTTTTTTCAATTTTTTTTAGATTTTCCTTAATCCAATATAGTCTAGGCTATTATCTATGGTCTAGACCAGAGGTCTCCAAACTAGGGCCCGCCACTGCCATCAATCCGGCCCGCGACAGCTTAAGACTAGTGTCATCAATCTGGCCCACGACAGCCAATGTTTTACACAATCAATAGTAATTGAAATGCAATAAAAGCCTATGTTTGCTTAGGTGGGCAGAAAAATTAAAATTGTTATGGCCCTTGCAACATACCGAAAAAAATACTATGGACCCAAGGCTTCAAAGCTTGGAAACCCCTGATCTAGACAACATCTGCCATTTTAGTGAATTTGTCTTCCAGGGCTCATTCGATTCGAAATAGTCTCTAGAAACTTTTTGAGAAATTTGAAAGTGTGTCGGCAAAAATTGCAAAAGTTATAAACAATTTATTAAAAAAAAAATTTTGGTTTGGTTTTTTGAAAATATCTCGGAAACTATTGAAGATATTCGAAATTTGAAGAAAGATCCTTAAAGAGGAGGAAATTTCCTAAAAAATATCCTATCTCCCGGAACTCTACCACCAATATGTATTTATAATTATAATTTTGAGGCGAAAATAGGGCTAAAAGCAGGTGCGCTGACCGACATGGACTCTTGAACAATAAAAATAATTTTAACCCATTAACTATCAATATTAAGAAATAAAAAAAATCACACACCTTCTAGACACTTGAATGAACGAAAATTCATGGGAAAAACTTTTTTCCCGTAATTATTTTATTAGATGTGCGTTTGTTAATTAACTAATTTTTACAAGTTCAAAATTTACATAAAAACCCTGATAATTGTTAAACTGAAAACCTCAATTTTTTGTCACTTTTTAGAGCTATTCTTGAAAGGCATTAGAAAAGATCCCCGTTGGAAAAATAAAAAAATGTCCATTTGCCACTTTGTTATTAACAATCTAAGATGTTAACATTGTTAATAAACAAATGCGTTTTTAAGCAATATATATTTTTTTTAATATTCCAATTTGTTCGTATTCTTACTATTTAAAGTTACATAAAAATGATTTGTTATAATTTTTTACTTTAATTATTTCAATAAATGCATTGTTTATAATATGATTGATCTTTTTTTGGACTTCAATCAGCAATAAATATTACGATTATTAAGAACAAAATCGTTCCTTAGAAAATTTTTATTGCTTAAAAACGCATTTGTTAATTAACAATTTTAATCTCCTAGATTGTTAATAGCAAAGTGGAAATCAACATTTTTTAATTTTTCCAACGGGGATCTTTTCTGATGCCTTTCGAGAATAGCTCCAAGAAGTGAAAAAAAAACACATTGATTTTACTGAATTGACGAACATTTCCCTAAAAAGAGAACAGTCAAGACTTGATGAAAGTAGGGTCACTATGTTAAAATAATGATAATAATAATAATCCAATAATTTATTTTGTATTGGAGAGATGAGGATATCTTAGGAAAATCGTTATAACAACAGATAAATAAAAACGAAAAAAAGAGATTACACGCGTTAGTTTTCTATAAAATAAAAAGGTCGTTCAAGTTGTTAATTATAATAAAAGAGTTACAGTTTATTAATAAAAAATAAAAACCCTTTGAATATTGATTATAAAATTCAACACACTAAACGTTATTCTAGATGGACATATAAGACTTTTCAAGTCTCAGTTTAGCAGAGGACCCCCCCGGGTTCGACTCCCAGTCGGCGGTTTGAACGTTTTTCGGCATAAAACAAAACTGAGACTTAAAAAGTTCCATTAATATGGATTCGATCTACATCAACACTTGTTTAGTTCGACATAAATCGCATAAGCAATCCCCAAAATTATATTTGAGGCACATAGAAAAACCTCTTAATCACAACTATCACAAACAAAATGCCCAACAAATTAACAAAAAGTTTCAATAAGAAAATTGCAGCATATGAATAAATCAGTATTAGGATTACATTAAGCAATGATATTACAAAAATTGTCATAGAACAACTTCACTTTGTATAGTGAATAAAAGACATTGATCTTCGATTACTTTTGCTACATGTTTCCAAAGAAAACTTATCTCATTAAGTTTCTATTGTTTATATTTCTCATTTAAATTTTTTTATAGGTACACGATAAAAAAAATAGCACAATTAATTAGAAATTATTATAAAAAATAATTATTGGTTCCAATAATGCTAATTGGAAATATAATTGTTGATAGTCGGTAATGTAACCCCTCCTCAAAAACTGCACAAATCGCCATTTAAAAGCACGATTTAATCACACAAAAACGCCAATAAACAGCAATCATTAAGACATGCAGTATCAAATTTTCGCGGCACTACTACTGCTGCCAAATTCAATATTTTGTGCCAGGCTCATCTGGGATAAGGATGCTATAGCGTTTCCAGAAACCGGCCCGATTCCAAATAGCCACAATGTATCGCTACCTAACATTGAACTTATATTTCCAGGTATGTTTTTTTAAATTAATCGAAATTTTAATGCAAAACAAAAATAACACTAGGAACGAAATGGTGCGGTCCGGGAAGTATCGCAAAAAATGATGATGATTTTGGTAAATTTAAAAAGACGGATATGTGCTGCCAGAAGCATGATAAGTGTCCTGATTATATTGCAGCCTTCCTATTTAAACATGGTCTCCACAATCCGTCAATGTTCACCAGGTATTGATCATAAAATCGTGAACATGTATAGTCCATTTGATTTGCTAACGTTTTTTGTCTTAAGTTGTAAATAAAAATTTGTGGTTTACACAATAGATGTAAAATTTACAGTAGACGTTTGGAGATATCGTAAATCATATAGATTGGTCGACAAATTCACCATTTGTTTATATACACTAGGGTGGTCGTTAAAAACTAAATTTTTTCAGACGCCCTAAAAAAACCTTCCTTTTGATGAGAAAATACGGGGGAATTTTTTTCTTTTTTTTTTGGACAACAAGAACACGTGCCGCAAGCCCTTTGAAGATTATTTCTTCATAAAATCACAGTTTTTTCAAAATATCTCTTAAAGTAGACGGATTTGAGAAAAAATCATTGAAGCAATTTCATAGGAAATAAAATCCTCCACAAAAAAGGTCTCATTTGATTTTTTCAGAAACTTTATATTTATGGAGATATTTTCAATAATCGACTTAGTAACTCCATAAAATCAAAATTTTCAGACGTATAAACATATTTTTTTCGGAAATAAAAACCATTAAATTAATAGTTGTAAATGTGACTTAAGTTACAAAATGGTTTTTATTTAAGAAAAAAATACTTTTATATGTCTGAAAATTTTGATTTTATGGAGTTATTGAGTTCATTATTGAAAATATCTCCATAAATATGAACTTTATGAAAAAATCAAAAGAGACCTTTTTTGTAGAGAATTTTATTTCTATGAAATTTCTCTCAATGATTTTTTCTCAAATCCGTCTACTTTAAGAGATATTTTGAAAAAACTGTAATTTTATGAAGAAATAATCTTCAAAGGGCGTGCGGCACGTGTTCTTGTTGTCCAAAAAAAAAGAAAAAAATTCCCCCGTATTATTTCATCAAAAGGAAGGTTTTTTTAGGGCGTCTGAAAAAATTTAGTTTTTAACGACCACCCTAATATACACATTTGGATGTCTCTTGCAGCAGGTACAAAATTGGAAAGCTCGGGCCGGCCCTGGCTATAGTCACGAAAAAATTCAACTAATCAACAGTAAAAAGTAAAAGTACTACAAGCTAAGAGAGTTAGTTCCCTATTTCTCAAATTAGGAGTAGTTCAAGCATAATTTGTAAGAAAGCTTTAACATTATACAGAGACTAACAATTGCAGGCTGCATTGCGAGTGTGACAAGATGTTCCTAGATTGCTTACACACGGCTAAGGACGAAATCTCTGATTTGGTTGGTACCATATATTTCAATGTCCACATAACCAAGTGTTTTGAAGAAAAATACCCAATTACTGGTTGTAAGAACTATTCGGAATCTATTATGTAAGTAAAATATGAACATTTAAAGATCAGTGGATCAATTTAGAAAATTTACAGCTTTGGTAAACGTTGTATGGAGTACACTCACGATACAACCAAAAAGCAATTACATCAATGGTTCGATATACCGTTTTATTGATTACACCAACTCACGATACAACCAACAAGAAATTACATCAATGGTTCGATATACCGTTTTATTGATTACACCAATAAATATTCTATAAATTATAAGATTTTAACAATTAGTCCAGCAGCAATAGTAACACCACCAGCTCTCAACATAAACCTACCCAATTCCTTACAATCACTATACAATTCCAATGCTATCGGTCTTGTTACTTGTATCTCAACAATTGCACTCGTATTATTGCCCAGAAATCTCGGATGTTTCTTAACCAATTCACCAGTACTCTTATTCAATTGCGATATTAATTTACTTATAATAGCCGGTTCAACTAATGTTTGATGATGTAAAATCACTTGATAACCTTTCGTTATTGGTACTGTCACATTAAATATAACAATTCTCGCTTGAAATTTCGTCGATACAGGTGTTGGATTTTGTGGATCACACAGTATATTACCAACAGAAACATTCTGTATATCCATACCGGATAGAACAATTGTTACTTCATCACCAGCAAAAACCGTTGAATGTGGCAGATTATCAATTGATAACGATTTTACCGTGAATAATTCACGACTTGGACAAACTAAAACACGATCACCTACATTCAAACTACCAGTTTCCACCTTACCGGAAACGCAATTTCCTGATCCGGTACCCTAACGATATATTCGATTAAATTAAGTCAACTATTAATTAAAATTAAATTACCTTAAATGTATCGTAGACGGATAGTCGAAATGGTTTGGATACAGGCCTTTCGGGGATGCGGAAATTATCTAAAATGTATACAATTATTTGGAAGCCTATGCAATGATGTGAGGACTTACCGATTACGTCAAGAAGACACGGCCCGTTATACCAAGACAACAGACCGTTTTCAGTCGGTTTACTAATCAGATTTTGTCCAGTCAAACCACTGCACGGTACAAACGTAACATCATTCTCTTTAAAACCAGCTTGTTTAAGAAATTGTTTCAATTTCATCGATATCTCATTGAAACGTTCTTGTGACCAATTTACCGTATCTAATTTATTAATAACAACAACTAATTGTGCTACACCTAATGAACGTACTAATAATGCATGCTCTCTAGTTTGTCCACCATAATCGAAACCAGTCTCAAATTCACCACGTGTCGCATCAACAACTAATAATGCAACATCAGCTTGTCCAGCACCCGATATCATATTTGGTATAAAATCTTTATGGCCGGGTGCATCTAATAGTGTAACTTGTTTTGTTTTCGTTTCGAATTGTGAACGACCAATATCCATTGTTATACCACGATTACGTTCTTCACCGGTTTCATCTAATACCCATGCATACATGAAACTTTGTTTACCCAATTTACGACTCTCTTGTTCATATTTATGCATTGTTTTCTGATTGACTTGTCCAAGTGCACATAGAAAATGACCCATTAATGTTGATTTACCAGCATCAACATGACCGATAACAACCATATATAAATGATCTTTTAAATCGGCACGTTCTTTCTTATATAAACTCTCAATATCGATTTTATTATCACGTGTTTTATTCGTTGTTCTATTATCATTATCGATAGTTTCGGTTTGTTGTACGATGATCGGTGTATCACGACCTGATGCTGGTGATTGAGAACGTGGTGTTGTATTCAATCTTGTCAAGTCTTTTTGTTGTAGATCGAAACCTTTTAAATTGGCTGTTGTTAATGGTGCCGGTACTCTATTCGGTGGTGGTGGTACAATACGTACGTCGTCACTTGTTGATGATGGTATCGGTATTGGTTGAGTTGTTGCTTTGGTAAAAATACAAATAACAATTTCAGCTTTATAATCTCATCAGTCACCTTTGAAATCACCATCAATAAATATAAGAAGGCACTTGAAATAATGGAATTTCAGGATTTTGTGTTAATTTTAAAGGTTTTGTGACAGTGTAATTTTTTAAACAAAAGATCATATTTACATTGTAACACAACGCAAACGAAATAATTTTGGGTTTCTTATTAGTTCTAAATAGATTTATCCAGGGCTGGTTTCAGACCATAGCCAAACAGACGCTCCTAATAAAGCCTACTTATTCGTTCTAGAGTCCCGAAGTTTCGCTAAATTAACAGCAGTTTCATCATCAAGAAGAGGTGATAATTATAAAGCCGCGAGAGGTGGGGAGGGGGGTAGAGAGAGTACTCGGGATACTTGTTCACACAAGAAAACACCGTACTCTGCCTTTCATGGTAGTGTCACTTTTCATTTCACATTGATCTGAAGCTTAAAATTTCAAAGTATATTAAAAAAAATGAATTGCTTGGTTCGATCACAACTGACACCTCCAAAACGCAGCCCAACTTGTTCTTCATTGCTTGCTCGCTTTTCTATTTTTCATTCTCTACATTCCTAGTCATAAAATCTATTCTGGCACAAGCAGAACCGATCCGAGAAACAGGCAATTATTAGGAACGATATTTATGAATGCGTTTCTTGATAATTATTTAAAAAGAAAAAAAGTGGCAAAGCTTGAGTCGGCCCTGGATTTATTTGTACTAATTTTAAAGGTTTGGGACGGTCTAATTTGTACTTAAAGAGTCTACTATCACTACTAAAATAACAAAATTATCTTTTTAAATGTGAACTAATTAAATCGTCAGGTGATGGAGTATCAAATTTGAACGTTTTAAATCGTTTTGTAATTATAATATCATTAAAATCATTAAATCGAACCTTATTTAATATCCGATATTTCCAACAAATAACACGTCCGATTGGTGAAACATTTTTACGATATTTCAAACGTAATTTAATCACATCACTACAATCCCAACGACACGGCAGAATATTTCTATTATCCTTCATATTTATATCGCAATCAATAAATGGAATATCGAAATCTGATTGATTGTCAATTTGGGGTTTCTTATTAATTTTAGGTGGATTTATCTGTTTTATAGCAGCCGATAAGTCAATTTTATAAGATGGTGATTGTGAACAATTCAACTGGGGATTATTGGATAGTTTAAGGCAATTCATATTTGTGATTAACGATGGGATTTTTTTGTCAGGATTGTTAGTGATCGATAAGTTGTTTTTAATTGATTTCGATAGATGATTTGATACTAAATCGGATAAATTATTGAATTTTGGTGACTCATTCTTAGAATTAACAACATTACTCAATTCGGGTATTTGGAATTTTGTCGTTAGTTTCGGTATTACGAATTTACTTTGTAATGGTTGTGTACTCGAATTTGGTACCATATTCGTATTCAAAGGTGACTGTTTAGTGGTTAAACCATTCAATTTAGGTATAACGAATTGTTTTGGATTCTTTGTAGAACCTTACCTTCCAGAAACAATACATAATTAGTGATTATATCAAATCAACAATAATAATATTCACCTGTCTCCTGTTTTTGGTACAATTCCTCTTCTTTCAAGATAGCATCGATTGTTTGTTCTGGGTTGAAACTGTGTGCAATTGCAATGTTGATTATTTCATTTTTTGGTAGATGTAGTCCACTTAGAGTCGCTTGGATTTGATCCAGGCAAGATTCTAATTTGGCCTTCTCCAAATCAGACAATTCAGAAGTCTGAAAGTTTACAGATTTAATTTGAATTACTTGAAAATTATCAGTTTACATACATCTTCCTCTTCTTCTTGGATATCTTGTTCTGTACGCAGGAATTCGCCGATTTTGGGTTGATCTCTGGAATTTTCACGATTGTACATGAATTGGCGATTACTTGGCGATATATAATAGTCATCGTCCACCGAATGCCCATAGATATCGTCATAACCATCATAATCTAGAAAAACAACCAATTTTTATAATTTTTTATTAATCGACAATGTGTACAATTACCATCTGTGTAATCCATATTACGGATATCCCTATGACGCGACATTTTTCTTTGTGTGATCTCTGGTTGGCCTCTTATTATTAAAAATCTCACAAATTTTTATACATAATTTATTTTTATTTATTTAAAAAGTATTTATAGACAATACAAAAACAACAATTTGGCAAATTACGCCATATTGGCAAATATTGGAGGTCCACAGTGTTGCCACATATTTCCACCAATATTGCAAATTTTTCAGACATGCAAGTTTTAGTGGTATTCATGTGTAAGCGTTGGTAGTAGAATTTTAACCAAATCTGTTCCACAGCGTTGCCACAATTGATGCAATTCTGCTAATTTAACGATTCCCGTAAAAATTCTAGAACTCGATTTAATAAATATAAATCTGTTATATATAATACATATCTTTCATTTTATTTTTGGGAACTGTTTTGAATCCACCGATCCGTCAATATTATGCTGGTTATTATTTATTTTACTGATATTTAGTGCATTTAGTGATTTTTGTTGCTACAAATCTAGGGATATTTTTAGCTACCCCTGCTGTGTTGTCAAAATTTGCAAA
This sequence comes from Epicauta chinensis, assembly GCA_021725515.1. Lineage (NCBI taxonomy): Eukaryota > Metazoa > Arthropoda > Insecta > Coleoptera > Meloidae > Epicauta > Epicauta chinensis. The sequence continues at coordinate 597,483 of JAEDXX010000023.1, forward strand.
GTTGCTTGTAATCGTCGTCATTTTGCGAACTGTTTTGATTAATAAAAAGGGTGAATTTAGTTGAATTAACACTTTTTCTTAATAAAAGAACCGTAAAAATGCCAGACCATCTAGGTGATGATATGCGTAAAACTAAAACCGAAAAAGAAGAACCTGAGAAAGAAATCAAATGTAACGTATCAATTTTTGTATATTTCTCTGAATAATTTCATCAAATTTGTCTCGAATTATAGCGCTAGATGAGGGCGATATCGCTTTATTGAAAACTTATGTAAGTTGCATTGTTTGATAGTTGCAAAAAACAAGACTCACTAACATTGAGGTTATGTTGCTTTAGGGACAAGGCCAGTATACGAAATCAATAAAAACGGTTGAAGAAGACATCCAAACGATAATCAAACGTGTTAATGAATTAACTGGTATTAAGGAATCTGATACTGGTCTGGCACCACCGGCTCTATGGGATTTAGCTGCTGACAAGCAAACGTTGCAAAATGAACAACCATTACAAGTAGCACGTTGTACCAAAATCATTAACGCCGATACGGATGATCCGAAGTATATCATAAACGTCAAACAGTTTGCGAAGTTTGTTGTGGACTTAGCCGACTCTGTTGCGCCAACTGATATCGAGGAAGGCATGCGTGTCGGGTTCGTTTTTACAGAGTTTCTATTTGGTTATCGAATAATTTGTTGTTTTTTGCGTATAGCGTTGATCGTAATAAGTACCAGATACATATACCATTACCACCGAAAATCGACCCTACTGTTACAATGATGCAAGTTGAAGAGAAACCGGATGTTACATATAGTGATGTTGGTGGTTGTAAAGAACAAATCGAGAAATTGCGTGAAGTTGTTGAAACACCTCTCTTACATGTAATTTGTTTTATTGCTGTTGATAATTGTCGAATTGTTGATTGTTGTTATTTCAGCCGGAGAAATTTGTAAAATTGGGTATTGAGCCACCGAAAGGTGTACTATTGTTCGGTCCACCAGGAACTGGTAAAACACTGTGTGCTCGAGCTGTAGCCAATCGTACCGATGCCTGTTTTATACGTGTTATCGGTTCGGAATTGGTACAGAAATATGTAGGTGAAGGAGCCCGTATGGTACGTGAACTATTCGAAATGGCACGTTCAAAGAAAGCCTGTTTGATATTCTTTGATGAGATCGATGCAATTGGTGGGGCACGTTTCGATGATGGTGCCGGTGGTGATAATGAAGTTCAACGTACAATGTTGGAATTAATCAATCAATTAGATGGTTTCGATCCACGTGGCAATATTAAAGTTTTAATGGCAACAAATCGTCCAGACACATTAGATCCAGCTTTAATGCGTCCAGGACGTTTAGATCGTAAAGTTGAATTTGGTTTACCAGATCTGGAAGGTCGTTCACATATCTTTAAAATCCATGCTAGATCGATGTCAGTTGAACGTGATATACGTTTTGAATTGTTGGCAAGATTATGTCCGAATTCAACAGGTGCTGAAATTCGTAGTGTTTGTACGGAAGCTGGTATGTTTGCTATTAGGGCTAGGCGAAAGGTGGCTACGGAAAAGGACTTTTTGGAGGCTGTTAACAAAGTTATTAAGTCGTACGCGAAATTCTCAGCAACACCTAGATATATGACATATAATTAATTTATATACATTTTTGTTTTTCTATCAATAATACATCAGTCTTTTTTCTGTCAATTTGAAGACTTTTTCCAGCGCTCTATTCCTTCTTCAATTTAGACTTTAAAACTAATATAAAAACAACTGCAATAAATATAGCGCAAGCAACTAAACTATATTTTACAGCATCTCGTATATATACTTGACGGAAATACACTGTTTTTAATTGATCAGTTGTTTTATCATTGGCCGAAAATGACTGTAATTAATTTAATGTTAATTTTCGTTTTTATTACAATTCAAATCTCACCTCTTCAGTCCACAGTATAGGTAATACGAGTCTTTGTAAATTTGCAAAATCCGCCACACCACTAATTGGACGTAAAATCGTATTGAGTTGAAATCGACGTACACTCTCCAACGTTATTCCTGTATTCTAGAAAAAGACTAAATCTAAGTCAGTGTCCGCAAAATCGTTAGTCTTGGGGGTTGCAAAATATTCCACAGTATCAAAATATGTTTTCGTGTGACTCATAAGACTAAGCCTGGCCACTGGGAGCAGGAAAAGTCGAAGGTTGCAATTTGAAGCTCAAGTCTCATCAGTTTTGTGGTAAATTCGCTTTTGACTATACGCGACTCTATAATTAAACCATAAAATTTCGTGAATATCAATGATTTTGCTTCTAAAAGTAGCGGTTTTGAGACAAAGGACTTGGCACATAATGGCGATGTTTTCGAGCGCACTTTTGCTTGATTCCTCAGCGAGGATTCGGGCTACCATATCGGATGGATTAACTCGACTCTGACAGTATTTAAGCCGTCTAAACAAATTTTAACCCGATACAAAACTGTTATAGCAAAACATAGCCTGATAGTTTGCTATTAACTCAGTTCAGAGCCGGAGGGGCCTGAATACATATTCAAATCTTTCACTGAAAATTTTTGAACGGCGAACGTGCTGACAGTGCCTTGTGCCGGCCCTGACTCAGTTCGTAAAGTTGGTCAAAAAATTAAGTTACGGTCCTAAACGTTCGGAAAGCACTGGTACATATGATTAATGGAATTGATTAATCATTACCGGCTCTAGAATGAAATACGTCTTATGGAGATGATCTTTTGGTGAAATTCCATCGACTGAGTTCTGGTACTCGTTATCGGCCCAAAGAAAGTGTGGAAACGACAGGATGACTGGTGCACCTAATAATTTTATAATACATTCAAATTTTCCCATTTTAATTGATTAAAAATAGACCGGTTTACCTGTGCGTGATTTGAAGTCGAGAATGCCATTCGAATAGCACTTCTTTTCGTTGTATTGATTCGGTGTTAGTTTGGTACAAAAGCAGTCCTCTGATTGCTTCGAAAAGGGATGGAAACTTCCTGGTAATAACCGGAATACCACAGCATCAATCTCCTTATAACTTGTGTCTCCTGTATAATCTAAACAAAAAGTCCTGGAAGAAAATTGAACTGAGCGCTACATTTATCTTCATAAAGTTGTTAACGCGTAAAATAGTAAAATAATTAAGAAAATCTTCCGAATGTTAGTCGATTAATATCGGATAATTTCCACATTGTCAATATTTTCGATAATTAATTATAAAAGTAGATAATTTGTTGGTTGGGCTACATTCAATTGTTAGTGATTGTTATTTGAGGTTATGTCCATTCGACAAGATGCCGCCAAAAAAACGAGTTGCAAAAAAGAAAGCCGTTCCAAAAACTGAACCAAAACCGGATACTAAAAACAAAAAAAGTGCCAAAGAAGTTGAACAAGAACCATGGCAACAAGCCACAACGATTTACGAATTCACCGCAAACACTCTAAATGGTGAAGAAGTATCATTAGAAAAATACAAAGGCCATGTATGTATTATCGTGAACGTAGCATCCCGTTGTGGCCATACGAAAAGCAATTACGAACAATTCGTTGAACTCTACGACAAATACGCTGACGATAAAGGTCTACGTATACTGGCGTTTCCGTGTAATCAATTCGGTGGACAGGAACCGGGCGATGCGAAGAAGATTTGCGAATTTGTTGAGAAGCGAAATGTTAGATTTGATATGTTCGAGAAGGTCAAAGTTAATGGTAAAGATGCACATCCGTTGTGGAAGTTTTTGAAGGAGAAAATCGTCGGACCTAAAGGGAAAGAGATCAAATGGAACTTCACCAAGTTCATCATTGATGAGGAGGGTGTGCCGGTCGAACGGCATGCCCCAGCTGTAAAACCACTGACTCTGGTTGAATCTTTAGAGAAATTGTGGTAATTTTTGTATGTTTTCTTATTATTGTTTGTAATCAATAAATAATCCTGTGGGAATTGCGTTGTTTCTAATTGGAGGCATGCAACCAGTTATACAATGATTTATTTCCGTTGCGGTTACAAGAAAAATGTCGAAAATCCCGAGAAAAGTAAGTATAATTCTTATTACTTATTTTTACTCAAATTTAATCTAAATGGTGAGTCATCTAAGATTAGATAACTCCCATAAGTTGGATCAAAGTCCACAGTTTACTTTGATTAGTCAATAATAGGGCCTAATCGCGTGGCTCTAGAAGAATCTAGCAAGCGGCATTCCAACCGGCAACATTGTGTGTGTGACTCGGCTAAAGTGAGATAGCATTGCGCCATTCGTTACAATCAATTGTTTTTGTACTTATAAAAATCGAAAACATCCCGAACAATAATCAGAATTAAATGTTACTTGGTGGTTTGCAGTTGTTTGGTATAGCAACAACATTATTCGTGCGTAATTTTGCGTGTTCACCGCCAATACACAACAGAACAACAACAATGTCGAATCCGGAGAATTATAAGGACGCCAAATCAATCTACGAATTCTCGGCACGTACAATTGACGGTGAAGAAGTGTCTTTGGACAAGTACAAAGGTCACGTATGTATAATTGTGAATGTGGCCTCCCAATGCGGTTATACAAAGAATAATTATGCCGAATTAACGGATTTGTATAATGAGTACGGTGAATCGAAAGGTTTACGTATTCTGGCATTTCCATGTAATCAATTTGGTGGTCAAGAACCCGGTACAAATACTGAAATTTGTCAATTTGCTAAAGCGAAGAATGTCACGTTTGATATGTTCGAGAAGGTGAATGTTAATGGGAACGATGCCCATCCATTATGGAAGTATTTGAAACATAAACAGGGCGGCACTTTGGGTGATTTCATCAAGTGGAATTTCACCAAGTTCATTATTGATAAAGAGGGACAGCCGGTTGAACGGCATGGACCTAGCACTGATCCGAAGGATTTGGTGAAGAGTTTGGAGAAGTACTGGTAAACAAGACACAATTATTATTATTATTACTATTACTATAATTATCTATGTATTTGTCATGAAATATGTATTTTTATGAGTCATTGTTAATGTACACAAATAAATTTCTGTAATCACGTAAATTTGTGAGATTTACGGTTTGTTTTTATTATCAGAATTGCCTCAATTACTTGTTTATAAAGTGACAATTACTCAGCAAGATTGGGTAACAAATCAGAATCGTGTAGACGACTTTTTTATTTACTAACAAATGACTAATCATAAACAAATAAATAGTGGACTTTGTCCGGCGTTCAGATCGATTTTCTGTATTGTATTATTACTGGTAGTTCGATATGCGACACGTCATCTTTGTAAAACTTGGACTTTCATAAACTGTACTTTAGGATGATTATCTTCATCCGTTATCAAGTACAAACTGTTTGTACTTGATGATATTATCCGTAACGTTGTACTAATTAGGGCCGGCGATAACGGGCCTGCAAGGGATGCACTGCATGAGCTACGAAGATTAAATTAAATTAAAAAAAATCTGAAGGGCGCCTATGTTAGTTTTACAGGCGAGCGCCTTATACCCTAGCCTCGGGCCTGGTACTAATTGTGAATAAACAATGTAGATGGTGAAAGTCCAAAAGTGTTTTAATTAAGGTTCAACATATTCTCGAGAATTGGAAACCTTTAATCAATTCTAATCTTTGTCAACAATTCGAGAAATTACCGAAATATTCACTTTTTCGAACGGAGAGTTTTAGGGCTTATTTCATTATTTAATCCTTCAATTTTAGCCTCTACTACAGATACTTTTTTTGGTATATTGTAGACTTAAATTAATACACAAAATATTACATAAAGAAGGGCTTCCGTTTTCCGGTTTAGTTCGATAAAAAAAAACTGGTTCTCGTTCTGGACAAAGTATCATTTCTTCCGGTTTTTGGTTCAGTTCCGGTTTGACTCATCTTTCGGTGTCAGGGGCGGCCGTAGAAGTTTTTATCTAACAAATTAATTATTTGATTTCCAGGATTTTTGACAAGTCCAAAACGGTTCAATACTTTTTAGTTGAATAATAGAGGTTTTTAATCTTACTTAGTTTTGCGCTTTTTTTAATTCTTCACTACATTCTGTTTCTTTTTACAAAAGCTATCTATTTTCTTATTACTGTTCAATGGTAAAAACAAACAAAAATTTGCAAATAATTATCTCCGAGCCTAATTCAAATGCAAAAACACGGTCTCCGTCATGTAATCGATCATAAAGGCCTTAATTATTCAGTCCTGAAACCACTGAAAAATATTGGGCCCCTTTCCTCTCAAACATGTGACAAAGGGCATGTATAAAATTATGGATATCATATAATTTAAAGAAAATAGCAGCACCACTCTACAGTTGTAAGACCAATGACGTATAGCCCAAGCGCCCTCCTTTCATAACTTTTTCAATTATTAAGTTATAGGTAACTTTCAAGAACTCAAACTTGGTCACCAAAGGTCCTTAGGTTTTGATGTTACAATGATATAAAAGTGAAGCCTGATAGAATAAAATTTAACAGTCTGACTTGTTTTTTTTTCGCTCTGATTCTGTCTTTACATGGGCGGACCCAACAAAGTAAGCAAATCCGCTTTAAGTCCTTCCAATATTCACTTTGGCCGCGCCGTAAAAGACCTCATTTTAGGCTTTCGGCTAGCACCGACCTTTTCCAGGTCATTGTGTGCGACAAATTACCAAATATACTACACAAAAAAACTCCATCTAGGTCTCGTTCATTTATCGATAGATGTCCCCCAGTATCCCATAAAAATCCCATAGTCTGTTCAGAACAGTTACACAAAGATTATAATGAAATTGATTAAACTCTCAGAATATAAATGGTATCGGCTAGAAGTATTGAGAGATGGATGGAGAGTTTATTTGAGACGTCGACACTGTATACATTTCCGATGGGCGGTACGGTTTCCCCGAACAAATCTATTCGCGATTTTCATCCCCTTGGATCATTTGCGGAATTGTTGCGGACTTACCGGCCAATATCAGTAGAGAATATGTATAAACGTCTGTCGGTATCAACTCCAGGTGGAAATAGTGTTGAATCCGTGCCTCTAATTTGACTGCATTTTGTTTGTTTATCCCAAAATTCTGAATAATTTTTACCATTCCAACTGATTATTTTGCCAACAGAATGCCTATCATTAATACCTCTATCCACTGTTAATGTATTATTAGCCGATGTCTTCTGAAAAATTGTCTTAATTCATTGAGAAATACTTAATAAACTTAAATCGAAATACTTACATAATTGAAGTAAGAGAATGTAAAAGAATTATCATCGAATTTTTCGATATATCGACTTTCTTCAATTTTTTTACGATACTCCTCAATAATATCCGAACAATTAGTGGTTTTTGGATTTTCACGAAACGTTGCATTGCTAAATATCAATTCTCCGACTGGCATATTAATGAAGAGTAGATCTTCGTGAGTTGAGAGACAATTTAGAAGAGTATCTGCACGACCTTCACTTTCAGCTTCTAGTAAAGATAACTGGAAAATTTGTTTTTGGAATAGAAATTCAACAGATGAATTAGATCGAGACTATTGCGAAACAGGCATAAGATTTCGAAATTATCGTCCAATCAATAAAATCAACACCACATGATCATGATTTCGCAGTACATCCTGTGGAATGTTTAAGGTAGGCTTCCGAGCAATGCGACTAACGCAGCGTTATAGTCCTGTTGATTTTTTTTTAAATTTACAATTATGATTCGAGATCAACTAAAGTTTTCTTTCAGCGTAGAAGTGGGGTAAGTATCATGGCAAGATATTTTTCTCCACACTTTCCCACTTTAATTGAAACGCATACAGTCATAAACTTTTGGTTGTTATTGAACCAAATTGATCATTTGTCGCATCGCGTCGCGTTGCGTTGTTCTGAAGTCCACCTTTAGACTTCCAAAAATTATTTCCCATTAAATATGGCTTGATGCCGTACATAAATACAGTAATTTCATCTCTACTACCTGTGTGCTTCGCATTAGACACATCTTTGGCCCAACTTTCTAGTGTATAGTCGAAGATTTGACTTCGGAGATTAGACTCAGCTACCGCTAATCAGTTTGACTGTGATCTCTTAAGTCAATTATCCGACTGTATATTTACCAGTAATGGAAAGTTTAAAGCTATTATAGAGTCCTGTTGCGTCAACGGATAAGACGCTGACGGATCGAAATAGAACCGTTGCCATTCCTTGTAAGTGATTCTATTGCTATCTGAATTGAGTTTGATTTTTTGGCGAATTTCCCTGTAGAAAAAAAATTATAAAGGAATTAGAGATTATCACGTTTTGATAACGGAACGAATCTCTTATTGGTAAATAAACTTAATCGTTTCTACGTAAATTATCAATCTCACCTATAAATATACGGTCCGATTTCGTCAACAATCGGTTTGGCACCTTTCATAATCTCATCTTTATTCGTTATATTGAAGAAATAAATCCGATATTGTAGTTCTAATAGTCCCATGAATTCGTGGTATTGGAAATTGCCATCAATTAAGCCGAAATTCTAGTAGGGTTTTCGGAAATTATCGTTTATCTAATTATCTTTAAAAATTGCGCTTTTTTTTTACCTTCGCAATGTGGTCGTTGAATTGTCGTGGAACGATTACAAATGCTAATATGAGAATTACAATACATGCTGTAACTGACAAAACGATACTGGATATAATGATTTTTGAACACCACAGGCTCATGTTTTCTCGTCTTTTAACAATTTAATTTTATATTTTCACAATAGGAATTGATAACTACATATTTGTAAATCATGCTATAGATATCAATATCAGTTGAAAAATCTCAATTATCAAGTGTGTTAATCCGTACAAGTTTATTGTAGGATCAATTGAAGCGCATTTAATTAATTGTGTGAATTTTCGTTGGCATTTCTCGAAAGACACGTTTGTATTGTTAATTATAAAATCGATGCTTGTCGTCAGCTTTATTAATTATTTATCGTGAATTCTCTATTGTATTGATTTTGTTGCATTTGGAACTTAATTAAAGATTTACCGTTGTTTCTAATCTTATGGAAATTATACGCTTTTTTTCCTTGAGGAATATTAAATTGGCTCTGATATAAGGTCTGTTCATTTCTACAGCTGTTAATTTCGGATTTGAATGTTCAAATTCACCATAATTTTTTGAAATTACAGCCTTTCTAGGTTGCTGTTTAATAATATGTTGAGACTGTCCTTTTTGCATTTTACACGACAAGTCTCCGACAGAAACAAACTAGGTCAAATAGATCGATTTCAGCTAGCAAGAATTTAAAAAATTTCACCAATATTGGGAACATCTAGATTATTGTTTTAAGAAAAACTATTATAATAAAATTACCCAATTACAAGAAATAATTTATAATTATTTAATCTGTAAGGCGGCATTGTTTCCCGGCGCATCCACCATTTTGATAATAGCAGTTCTTAACCTGGGGTCCATAGAAAAATTTCAGGGTATTCATGGAACTTTTTCTGGATATTGTCAATGCAAAAAGCAGACACATTTCCAGGACTTGGATTTATAGAATTGCTTGCCGCGTTGCCTCGCACTATTGGAGAAATGCTAATAAAACCACGCTCTCTAGAAATGATCAAATTTGTTTGTGGATCAGGGCAAAGCAAAAACTAAAATAGATTCTTTTATCAAAGGATTCTTTTTATTATGCTGTTGCACGAAAGTACGTGCATGATTCAGTATAGTCAGTTGATTGCTGTTGTATGTTATGTTCAGGTTAATGCTGTCAAAGAATTATTCTTATTTTGTGAAAATTTGCGAGACTACCAAGACTGCTGATATTCTAGAAATGTTAAAAAGGTTTTTTTGTAAAAGTAGTTTTAAAAGGAAAGTAAAACCTTACTCTCTTTGTACTGATAGAGCTCCTGCGGTGCTTAGTAGCACAACTGGTTTTGTTACTTTAGTCAAAAACATATGTAAAAGAAGTTTACTTTATTAAAGGCAAAGCTCTGAATTGTAGCATTCTCAAAAGATTTTGTCAAGAATTAAGAGTAAAAGACATAGTCCTTCCTGTCGCACATATTTCTAGAGGACAAATCATGAAACATTAGTTTGAATAAAGGACATAAGTTTCAATTTTCCTGACGTAGAAAAAGAGCTGATTATAAGCATTTTGCAAGAAGGGACTTTATTCATGGGTTGGCTGATTTGACGAATATTTTTAATCATATATGAATAATGTAAGCCACGCACTTCACGAGTGTGAAGTCTACGTTATAGACACTACTGAGATATTGACAAACTTCCTGGATAAATTATCCTAATGGACAAACTGAGTAGACAACAACATTTGCGATCTTTTCAATGTCGAAGGAGTTACTTTGTGAAGATTGAATTCTCTGAAGTGTTCTAAAAGGAAATATTTGTTAGAGTAAGATATTTGTTCCACTTAAATTTTAATTCAAGAACCCCTATTCAGCTTTGCAAGAAGCTACATGTTGCTACGCGAGCACTAAAAGATTTAATTCCACTCGCTGTCAACCCTTAAAGTAAAAAGTAGAAATCGCTTAAATGTCCAGTTTTCTACGCCGTCACATTAACAATCAACAATTGTTTTACAAGTAAATTGGCTCATTTGAATACACAATACTCCTTATAATTATAAGGGAGCAAAAAAGGTTAGAACCCCTGCTTTATAAGCTTATCAGCGCGAACTATCATAAATTTGTTATAAAAAAGAGATATAAGCTAGAATATTAAATTGTGGCGAACTTTGACTCCAATCTGTTTCTGCTAAAAGCGTTTTTTTTTCTCAATTTCAGGTCATGCAAGGAAAATATGCCTTTAGAACTCTGTTTCAAAAGAATATGAGAAATATTTGAAGCGATCTTGACAAGTTTAATCGTCACTGATTATCAAATAGTAAATGATAAGACTTGCCCTTATCAAGTAAAACTGTTGCCACTTTATTCTTTATTTAATTATAATGACAATACACGTTTCCAGCCACTCAATCATGAATTCTCTCTATCTTTCTGATATCCTGCAATTTAATTCAGAAAATCTGAAATTCAAGAAACTGTTTTTAACATAGTGAAAAACGATTATTGTTTATTTCTGAATTATTCTTCGTTTCAAACAACAATTAACAGTGTTTTTGCATAAAATATAGATGTTTACGTCACTGACAATTTTCAAATATTACGCGTTATCTTTTATCTGTTATCCGGAGAGTTTGTGAAAATTGTGTTGGTCAACCTCACCCCCATTTTTTCCATAAAAATTCTTAAAATAACTTATTGTCCAAAATTATCAAAAACCGGGAGTTTCCACCACATCAACGACATTTCCAAGCCGCAATTATTCTAGTATCTACACGATAAGAATAACCGAAATGTGGAAGAAAATCAAATCAACCTGGATTTTTGCCGGAAAATCCATCTGTTGGTTGAAACGAACATTCGATGATAAAGTTCGATATAAAAGCTCTAACGATTCCCATTTACCATCAGAAAATCGTCGAAACTCGAACCAAGCAACATCATGAAGTGTTTAGTGGCCAATTTACTACTTGTAGTACTGCTCGTCAACTGCAGCGATGCCAAAGTTTTTGGCCGTTGTGAATTCGTCAACGCACTGCGTCGTTTTGGTTTCCCTGAACATCAAATACCGATTTGGACGTGTATAGCGAATTTCGAGTCGCATTTCGATACGAACGCACTGAATACCCAAACCTGGGATCATGGTATCTTCCAAATCAGTCAACTTTATTGGTGTTCACCGAATTGGTTCCCGGGTGGTGGTTGTCAAGCGAAATGTTCCGATTTCCATAATGATGATATATCGGATGATGTGCGTTGTGTACGGACGATCTTCAATGAACATCAACGTTTGAGTGGTAATGGTTTTAATGCATGGACAACGTATCGTGCTTACTGTCAAGGGGATGTTTCGTCTTGGACACGCGGTTGTTGAAATCAAACTACATAATTGAATTTTTCATTTCTAACATCATATTGTAAAAAAATTCATCAAATAATAAAAATCAAATTCTCTTTACGTTGATTATACTTCAATTCTTTGTCTTTCCAAATTTTATTAGTAAATAAACAGGTAAATATTTTGAGGTAATAGTATTAATTCAATGAGGCATATACTGAAATATCTATTTCAGTTGTCTTATTCGCTTGTACAATTCACTACAAATAGTAATTTTTCAGTAGAATAGACCGGAGAGTTCTGTTAATTGTTCTCGAACAATAAAGAGAATGCTATAAAGCATATTTTTCTATTTTGCGTCCGTAATAGCGCTATTATTAAACTTGCTACTGTATCGAAATGAGCTCATTTCGATACTAGTGCCGAAATGAAAAATTTAGTAACTTTTTTCCCACTAGGTTGGTAACATTTTCATTAATTTTGACAACTGTCAAAAATCATAAAAACAAGATACTTAATATACCGTTTTTCGTACTGATCTTTGGATTTATCGGGTAGTAAATTGCTTCCTGCATTTTCAGCAATTTCTCTTATTTCACAGGTGGAGTACATGAAAATTCTTCACTCATTGTTAAATAAGCAATTTGGCGAAAAAAACAATTGACTAAGAGTGGAAAATAAAACAATTGAAGTTTCCTAGCTGAATGTTCAATTGTTTTTTTTAGTAACACCAACTCTCACCAATTTCCCTAAATATCAAATCTCGCAATTTTTTTGTAAAAAAGGGCACAAAACAGGCAAAATAGAAAAAATTGTATAAAATTAAAAAAGATCACTAAAAATAAAGTTACATGCTTCTTATAGTGAATCTAGTGCACATCGCATGCTGTAAGAAAGAGGTCATTGAAATCCACCATTCTGTCTAGATTTATGGAAATTGCGAGTTAAAATCACCTGCAACAATCCGAAAAAAATTCTCCTTTCGGATTTTCGTTGAAAAATTATTCATTTATTTGTATTAATTGATTAATAAATTAAATGTCTGGAGATTTACATTTCGCAGAAGACGCAAAAATTAATTGATTAATTAATTAACAAATTTACAATTAATCGTGTATTTGATGAATCTTTATAATTATTTACAAGACATTCAGTTTCGTTCCAGTGGCATTGTTAATTTTTTAAGGATTCGTTGTTTTTTGAATGCATAGTGTTTAGTGAAAATTTGATTGTTTTTATTCATTTTCAGGCAAATTATAATTCAGTGTTTTTTTTCTTCTGTATTTATAGATTGGAAAATTCGTTCTTCAAGGAGCAGTCGACAGGTGGAGCAATCGACGCTTTTTTACTATTATGTACGATTCATTTAGACGTCATCTAATAACGAATTAAGTATCATTCATTACCCGGCAATGCTTTAAAATCTTAAAATTTTCAGTAAATGTTGTTGTTTTTCTATTTTATTTCTCGTTTTTGAATTTTTGCATCTTTTTACTTATACAGTTTCTTTACGATTTTTTGTGTTCTCAGAACGGATCATTATCAATTGTGTTATAATTTGAGTTAAAAATTCATGAAAGCTTTTAGACCAATTCATTTAATTTTTGACAAACTTATTTTCTTGTAATTGGTTATTTAAAAGGCATTACAACATATATTTTTAGTTTTACGCGGACTTTTACTGATTTGTTTTCTTAAGCCATTATAAAGACTTCTTATTCGCAACCTCAGCTTTTTAAAAACGATTTTAGAATTAGAATTCTTAAAAAGAACCAAAAATGACAAAAATTCCAACAGAAACAATGTTTTTTCTACGATTAGATATGGCTCTTGCAGAAAGGTAGTATAATTTTTTTTTCTTTATAAATTATTAGACTGATCCCTTCATAAATAGTGTCAGGGAAGGGAAAAAAATGACTGTTAAAACGGGAGCCGTTAATATTGGTGTTTAAAAGTCACCGATCACGAATTTCTATTTTCCATTTAAATAACATAGGAAAAATTATTTTTAAACTTTGAAAGATATTGATTTTCTAATGTGCTTTCAAATGACGGTCGCAAAATTTTGCAACAACTTGCATCTCTGCTATTCTAGGTCGATTAAAAAAAGTATCTTATATTGAAAATTTGGTTAAAAAACCAGTCGTTGGGCATCGCTTTTAATGCAAATTGAATAACTGAAAAAAATAACTGAAGGGGAGAGCCGGACCGAGGCTAAATTGGACCCGTGACAAACAAGAGTTGCATGCGCCCCAGTGAAAACTTCGTGGCCCCTCCTCGGAGTCGCACAATTTTTGGAGGAAATTCCCACCAATCAAATGATTTACCTCCTTATCTCTGTCTCATCGGGAATGTATCTATACTACTTTAATTAGAGCTGTTTTTCGTTGAAAAGATAAAAGATTAAGACATGAAATATAAATATTTTTATTACTTTAATAATAATGTTTTGACAATTTTAATTTTAAACCCAAATATTTGGCCATATTACTAGACCTTAACAACCTCGAGTCCACGATGAAACATCCCCTTTACAGTAAGCTGGATACGTTGTCCATGCATTGAAACCATTACCACTTAAACGTTGATGTTCATCAAAGATTATACGAACACAACGTGCATCATCCGATATATCGTCGTTATGGAAATCGGAACATCTTGCATGACAGCCACCACCAGGTGCACCGCTGGTTGAACACCAATACAACTGACTTATTTGGAAGATACCATGATCACCGGTCTGTGTATTCAATGCGTTCGTATCGAAATGCGATTCGTAATTTACAATACACGTCCATGTGGGTATTTGATTTTCAGGGAATCCAAAGCCTCGCATCGTACGCACAAATTCACACCGATCGAAGATCTTCGCCTCGCTGTAGTTGAAAAGTAGTACTACAAGTACTAAATTAGCCACTAAACACTTCATGATGATACGTTGTTCGATTAATCTCTGAGGGAGCACAGAAATCGTTCGTACTTTTATATCAAATTTAATCGCAATGTCAAGTGTTTTCTGTTTGTTTTAAGAAATAAACGTGTTTTCCGGAAAAAACCCAGGTTATTCTAACTGTAATCCATATTCATTAAAACGGTCTTATAGAGTTCGTAAAATTTGCGGCTTACAAATGATTCCAATTAGGTGGAAATTATAGAAAATTTTCACATAAAGGAATTTTTACGATTTAAGGCTAAATGTTTGTAAACTTATCCAACATAAATCTACCAAATCTCATATTTCCAACAATATATTTATTACAAAAAATGCATTCATTTTATAAACAATAAAATTAGTTCAACACCCATCAATCCATTTCGAATTGTCCCCGTCACAGTGCTTGTGGTAGGTGGTCCAAGCTTCGTAACCATTGCCAGTTTGTCGTTCGGTTTGCTTAAAGATTATCTCAACGCATGCTGCATCATCATGCAGATCATCATCTTCAAAATCGGAACATCTCGCCGCACATCCACCGCCCGGTTGATCGGTATTCGAGCACCAATAGTATTCGTTAATTTGGAAAATTCCATGATCGCCCGTCGATGATTGTGCACTCGTATTGAAATTTGATTCATATTTCGCAATGCAAGTCCATGTTGGTATTTCGTCGGGTGGAAAATCCAGTTGTTTTAGAGTTCGAACGAATTCACAACGTTCGTACGTTTTACACGCAACTAGCGTGATGGGAATAATTAAAAATGTTAGATTTATTAATAATTTCATCGCCGTTAATTATCGATTGTATTAATTACACGAAATCGACTGTTGATTGTTCTACGCTTTGGAGTACCTATTTATAATATTCAAGTTGTTATTATCTATAGTTACGAAACAATCAGTAATTTTTCTTGATGATACAGTTTTTCTTCTTGAAATAGCTCGAAGGAGATATTTAATAACAGTTTACGTTAGAATTGTGGAAATTACTGTTATCGGCGTGGTAATGAAGGTGAAATATTTTATCAAAGTGTACATAAAATGGAATGTTTTGAAACCTTACAGGTTGCAAAACAATTGAATTATACAGTTTAACCCCTTAACGCACAGTTTTTTTGAAAAAAAACGGGCAAAAAAAACATTTTTTTTTGTAAAAAACACAATTTAGAACATTTTGTCAAAAAAATTTTAAAAATACAAAAAAAAATATATATATAATAAAATACAATGCCGCTCGAATTAACTCGAGTGTGCACAGTTTGGCCAGTTTAGCGCGCTCGAATTAACTCGAGCATGCCACTGAAGGAGTTAAGGGGGTCCTCTGGTTTAACAGATCCAAAAAATCGAATTTGTTTTTTTTTTGCATAAATTGTTTCCTTAATGTGTCTAGAATGTGGAAGTAAAGTGATTTTTCGATATTAAAAAGATACAGCAGTTAGAAGAGACAGGTGTTCGGAGCGTTGAGCGGAGCGCTTGAAACTTTAAACGCGTTTTTCTCAAAACCATGTTTTTCAAACTTTCCTCCATCATATCTCAAAAACGGCTTGGCCGATTTACTTCAAATTTATAGGGTCGACTCAGTACATATAGACGCATCGAGTGGACTATTATCATCCCAAAATTTTGAAAATTTCTATTTTTTTTGTTTCAAAAACTTGACAAAAAATACATGAAATTCGAACTTTTTTGTTCCGAAGTCTGTCAAACATCCAATTTTCAAAATTTTTTTTTGATCATAGTCCACTCGATGAATTTAAGTATACAGATTAAAGCCTGGCTGGATTTTTTTGTTTCGGATAAGCCTATCAGCTGATATCATGGAGGAAGTGGGCGTCCATTTTTTTGAGGCGGGTGTCTTCAGACCACTATAACTTTAATTCTACTAAATATTTTTAGCTAAAAATTCAACTGTATATTCTTGAAATATGTATAAATAACTGGTAAACAGTTCAAAGTTCTATCTCTTCATTGGTCTTTACAAAAAAATCCCAAAGGTTGCTCAAAAATCAGGACGTCAAACCAGAGGACCCCCTTAAAGATCGTGTCCACTGGGGCGCTGAACTGTATAACTATGAAGAATATTATTTTTTAGATAGCAAAATAGGCGCATTGCTTGCCCAGAGCGCAATTTGGTCGCTGTTCGGTTCCGATCGTTTCATATAAGTTCAACTGTCCGGAGGCGTGACTTGTGGAAGGTTGTGTTGTAGATGAGAGAGCTAAAAGGAGTGTTTTCTTCACCCGTGACTCCTAAAGGTTTATCATGGAACAAGTTGTGAAAACAGGAGCCCTAATGTTTTCTTCAATATCTCTAGAAACTTTTAAGAACACTTCTGTTAGACTAATTGTGGAAAAATAAGAGCCATAGCGAACGTTATGAAGCATACTGATGTTTTCAGGTCTTCAAGCTTTCATAAAGTGGGATTTTTGAGTAGGCTCTTTCGTTATTTTTAGCGATTCACACATCTTATTCGTGGAGGCTCAAAGAAAAGTGCATGATCATCATTTAGTTAGGATTAAATCCGTTTTCTGCTTCTTCTTCCAAATCAACTGAAATTCCTGCAAATTATAGGCGATAGTATGCTTGTCAATTTTATGAATTTTTGAAATATTTCCATCCGTTTTCTAAAATGATTGATTTACAAAAGAGACTCAAGAAACGTTGGAAATTAGGTAGCAAATTAACTTCCACGAGAATCAATAAAATCCGATGTTTTACCTGATTTATATTCTATTTTTTTCTTTTTCTGATCAATGCAAAGAAGAAAATTGCACAGGAAATCAATAGATTCTCTTCTATCAATAGCGCTGTAAAGGATTGACTGTGGGGGCAGTTTAGCCCAAATGGTAAGCACCAAGGGGTGACAATTACAACTCTTACAATTTGCGCATGATACAGAAAAAGATAGAAACAAAATAGAAAAAAAATAGATAATCAGATGAAGTTGTAATTATTACTTATCCTTGGTCATCTTCATTAACGTGTCGACCTTCCTTTTTTGGAATGAAATCTATTGTGGTATATAAGAATGTATCTAAGGCATGCCAAACATCTGCTATCTTCGATGTGAGTATAATAATTTTCTCATACATAACATGATTGATACCGGACAGTAATGTGTCAGAGGAACAGAGACTAAACAAAGAAATTCTTTGTGTGCACCTACATGGTTTACCCTCCCTGTATGTACTGCATATGAAGCAGTAACAGGCTGAGTTCCCAAAAGTTTACTTTAAATTTCAATATAAAATTAACTTTACAAAATACGTCAGTCCGGCCCAACCCATAACCACTTTTAGCATTTATTGTTTTATTTTGAGGGTGCTCAATAGAAAACCGCTCTCCACTGTCTCCTTTAATTCGCGCTAAATTTGGTCCAATTACGTTGGTTATTCGAAAAAAAAACGAGTTTCCGGTTTTTTCCCAAAAACTAATTAGTTTTTCCAGCCAATTACACTGAAGGTTATTCAATAAATATTCCCACCTACAATTAGAGAATTGAATGGTTTTTTGGAAAACAAATGTAATTGAAGCTTCAATTAATGCGAGCGGTAATTGCATTCTTCAAGGTTCACCCTTAAACCCGTTTTTGCGCGTTTCTTTGTAAAAAAGTTCAGATTTTACACTTCTGATGTTGACCTCCATTATGGACTTTATTTGTCCATGGATATTCAATGGAATGCCATGAAAAATGTTGCGTATCGCAAAATGTTTTTCTTATTCAAAAGTAAGAATTAAAATAAATGAATAAAGAAATAAAATTTGTCGTCTATATTTCTTAAAATAATACAAAATTACTGATAGATTGATAAATTATTAGAAGCATCCTTTGGTCCATTTGCTGTTATTACCGGTACAATGATTCCTGTACGCCACCCATGCTGAGAAACCATTACCTTTCAATCGTTTCGTCTCATCATAAATCTTCTTAATACAATCCACATCATCTTTTATATTACTATCTTCGAATTGTGCACATGTGGCATGACACCCTTTACCGGGCTTACTGGTTGTTGAACACCAAAATTTCTGATTGATTTGAAAGATCCCATGATCACCAGTCTTCCGATTTACAGCAGCCGTATTAAAACTAGATTCATAATTGGCGATACACACCCATGTGGCGATTTGATTTCTGGGTAAATGGTATTTATTCAAGAGATCTTTAGCTAATTCGCATCGACCAAAAACTTTAGCTTGTATTACAGATGCTGAGACGACAATTGTGCAAATTGTCAATAGTAATAATTTACAACAATACATTTTGATTTATTGATTATATGATTCTTCAATGAAGCAGTAGTTGTGCTAAACTGATCTAATCCGACCAATACGTGCAAATTTATACGTTGGTACTTATCAAAAAATTTAAAGTCCCATTGTGATGACGATGTGTGGGATTTTACGCGGTCGTGGATCGTTTGTAGATTAATTAATTTTAGTTGATTAGAAAAATGGGTCAGGCTGTCTCCGTCACTTTTATTATACAAATTAACCACTTATTTCATTGTTTATTTATGCGGTGTCACCTTTTTTGTAGAATGCAATTTAAATTCAACCATTTGATTTTTTCCAATAAGGTCGATTAAATTAATTTATTCGGGCGTATTGCTTCTTTGGTTAGAATATGACGTGATCGGAGTTTGTTTCTTTGCCAATGACCTCTTAGGGGATTCCAGTTGTGAATGATTGCAAAAAACCCGCTGACAAATGTTGACAGTTTATTTGGCGTGTTATCAATTTTCTGTTTCTTTATCCCAATGTTTATAAATTGTTGATAATGGATATCAGTTAGGGAAATTTCTAAATGTGGTCAAAATAATAGAGAGTTTTTAATGTGGACGTTAAAAAGTCATTTAAAGAATAAGACAAGGGCTTAGGCAGCATCTTATTTAAGGAAGGACAGGGACGAATGTAGACTTTTATGGACCTAAGGCTAATTATTTCAAGATCCTTTTTTCCAAGAACGAAAAATTGAAAACTACAAAGATTATTGGTACAATTCAAGACTAATTGAAGGGGACATCTGAGGCTTAAGTCTGGGGTGGCGCCTGGGGTGGCCAAAAAGCATACCAAACTTTTTCTAGCCTTTATTTAGAAATGAAAAAATGTTAAAAGTTGCAATAAAAAATGTTAGTAAATAATTCGTTTTATTCTGTTGATAAATTAAATACAGTAAAACCTCTCTAATACGTACACCCACGGAACTTAAGAAAAATGTCTACAATAGGAGGTGTTCGTATTAGGGAGGTTAGGTTCTGCAAGTTCAGTTCCATTTATGATACGGCAATTTGTAGATCGACACATGTAGAATTGTTTTATTAATGGCGGACCGAAGTTGGCACTCGTCTGAAATATCCAAATGTAATATTGAAAGTCGTACATGCAATGATAAGTGTCCGTAATATAGAGGTTTAAATTGTTCTCGGTAACAAAATACGCTATCCGCTACGTGTCCGCACTGCGTAGATTTCAAATAAATGTAAACATAAGGAAAAATGTCGAGACGGTGGCAAAACTGTCCACAGAGTGGGGTGTTCGTAATAGAGAGGTGTCTGTAGAGGTTTCACTGTAATAAGGTTGAAAGCTTAATTTTGAAAAAAGGTTTTTGTTTCAAACTTTTTAACCTTTTTCGCTCATTTATTTTCTCTTTTTAGCTTTTTATTTTACCTTTAATTTAATTTTTTTTTTCATATTTTCAAAGCCTAATCCTTTAAGAATGTGCCTTTAAGAGGATTTTTCAAAATTCAAATTATTTTCGGATATATAGGTGTTTTAGTGACTCGGCCGGAACGCGGAACTTTAAACGCCTTTTTCTCGAAACTATCTTTTTTAAAATGGTAGCCACGATTTCTCAAGTTCTACTGAAGCGATTTACTTGAAATTTGGCGTGCGTCTTCTCTATACACTTATCTATCGTACTAACGATTCTCAAATCCAAATTTGAATTCTTACTATTTTTAAAAAAATTCGGAAAGCACAAAAAAAGTAGTACAAAAATTTATTTTTTCTTCAAACAGCTGCCATTTTGTGAAAAACAATTATTTTTCAACTCGTTTAGTTAGTACGATAGCGTCATTACTCTAGATTAATAATCTGTTTTTTTCTTTTTTCTCAAAGTTCTAGGAGGGTTGGAATCGTGGTTACAGTCGCACGCCATTTTTTCGAGACCGCCCCATTTCATCGGCCGCTACCTTTTTGAGTTCTCAATTTTTTCCCTTTTTTTTATAATGAAATATTAATGAATATTTTTTTATAATGAAATATTAATAAATATCTGAAAAAAAAATTTACCTCAAAAATATTGTTTGCCTTTTTTTACGGCACTTCAAAAAGTTGACTGAGAGTATGGGGGCCGCTTTAGGGTCCAGATAAATATTTGAAATTTGAAACTGTTTTTTTTAAAAACAATACCAGTGAAAAACAAAGTTGTTGATTGTTGAACCTTTAAAAATTTCCGTCAGTTAAAAATATTGTCTAACAAAAAAACATTGTCGATATCGTAATGCAATTGTAAATATTAACAAAAATTAAGAAATTACTGTGGAAAAAAATTAAATTTTATTGCAACATTTACAAATACGGTGTTTACAAGGAAAATTTTCACCGTTTCACGTAAAAATCACTTATTTACTTGGTTATTTATCAATATTCTTACAACTAATTTGCATAATATCATTACTGACATCAGATTCAATCTTTATTTATTTATTTATTTATTATTTATTTTTTTTAAACAATAACTCTTCGACATCATTATAATATCTTTAAGAAAACAACAACATTAAAAATCGAATAAATTTATAATTGGGATATAATTAGAATTATAGCGACAAGAACAGTGATCGCTCCTACAATGATTAAGCCCCATTTTACAATTTCCAAAATTTTCAAATTATTTAATAACATTTTTTTGATCATCGTCACCATATCATCACTTAAGGTCATAGACTGTAACATCAAAACAAATACGAATCAGTACAGTTGATTAATTTGGGAAAAACCGTTATCAAAATAAATAAAAATAAAACAACTCACTTCTTCCACCCACAAAATCGGTATTAACGAATTTGTAACATTTTCTAAAATCGCTATTTCAGGTACAGCCCTTATGAACATATTGAATTGGACACGTTTGGCCATTTTCAGGGGCGCACCAGATATCTGAATTTATACCAAAAAAAATCAACTTTGATTCCAACAAAATTCCCCCGTAACTTACTGGCTCTAAAGTGGCAAAAGTGTCGTGTAAAGTTTCATTTGGATGCAATCCTTTAACGGACGTTTTGTATCTGTCATCAGCATAGAGTAGATGTGGGAATGATAATAAAATCGGGGCACCTTCAAAAAATTAATTTATTTTAAATTGATAATAGCAATAATATAATCAGTCTAATTAGTTGCGGGTCAAACGGAAACCGGTAAGTGTTCGGACGAATGTATAATCGGCATCTAAACGGATCGTATTCTCGCGTTTGTACTCGTTGTGGCTCTTTTGTTCTAATAGAGCAGAAAACGGTTTTAATGTTGTTTGCCGTTTTGTTGTTAGCGGTTTTGGCGTTGTTGTTGTTGCTGTTATCAGGTGTTTAAACGGTGAAGCTTTAGCCGTCGAAAAGTACGGCTTTAACGTTGTGAATTTCTTGAAATATTTAGTGGGTTGTTTTGTCGTGTAGACCGGCCGTTTCGTTGCCGTTGTGTAGACCGGCCGTTTCGTTGTCGTTGTCGTGTAGACCGGCCGTTTCGTTGCCGTTGTCGTGTAGACCGGCCGTTTCGTTGCCGTTGTCGTGTAGACCGGCAGTTTTCTTGTTGTTGTCGTCGTTGTTGTTGGAAAAATTTTCAAAGCTGGCGGTAAAGGTAGCGCCGGAAATTCGTATCCATCACCTTCGTCTTCTTCTTCTTGCTGAGAGGCCGTTTGATTCGCAACACCATGTTCGATGCCATTATCAATCTGGTCATCGAAACATCCCTGTATATAATGCGTAACATCACCTCTACAATATCTGGGATAAACGACCCATGCATTGAAACCATCACCCGACAGATATTGGTGTTCTTTGAATATACGTTTAATGCAGACGATATCGTCGCTAATATCGTCGTCTTCAAATGCTGAACACGGGGCATTGCAGGCGTAACCACGACCAGGTGGTGAACACCAATATAGATCACTTATTTGGAATAGACCATGATCACCGCTACCATCATTTGTTGCTGATGTATTAAACGAACTTTCATGTTTCACAATACACACCCATGTTGGGATCTGTTCAATTGGTATTTGATGGAGAAATTTCAATTCACGTGCCAATTCACAACGTTCATAAACTTTACAATTGATTGAATCAATAATTAATAATAATAATAATAATAATGATGATGAGAAAATTGTGCACACACGATCCGTTGCCATTATTTAAACTGATGTTTCTGAAGGTGATCGTGTATTTTATATAAACTGAAATCTCTTTAAAATCTCAACAAAAAATAAAATTCAACAACCAAACAGATATACCTGTTTCTGGATGATAGAATGATTGATTTATAAATTAAAATTGATTGTTTTAATGAACTTTGAAGAGGATACTTGTCGGACTTGTTTGCATATAGCGATTTGAATAGAAGTCTTTCGAAATAGGTGTGTTTTCGTTGTAAATATAGTCGTAAAATGATGTCGGCATTATTAAAATTTATGATAATTTCTGTAATATTTACAGTAATTGAGTATCGTTTAGTTTGTCCCCGTTTTCTGGTTTCCTAAATTTTTTGTTCCAGTTTTTATTAATTAAAACGTGTCGTGTTTTTGTTTGATTTATACAAGGTTATAGTATTGTTGAAGCTTTAATGATATTATTATTATTATCAATCACAGGGAAAACTCTGTATAACCTTCAACTTTTATTATTATTGGAAACATGACCGTAATTTTCTTCCTTAATAGTTGATTTCCATTATCAAATTATGTTGAGTAATTTATCGAGTTGTAATTTAGCTTGATAGATAATAGATTTTCGTCCTATTGAATCAATTGTTGTAGATATTATTGTCCTTAAATAAGCTTTCTATTAGCTTTAGGAAAAAAATGCTCTTCATGGGATTTTCTATTTGTTTTTATGACTAATGTAAAATGCAGTGTTGTTGAACTGCGCCCCATTGATTTGTTATTTTTTCGAAGAAGGTTGAGATCAATTATTTAGTTTTTTCGTGAACCCGTGAACAATGAGCTCGAGGGAGCGATGGATTTGTTTCTGCAAGATTCGCAAATATTTTCCTTAAAATGCCCAGGCATTTGAGATATTTGTTATCCGATTCTGTTAATGAACAACTGAAATCATCTAAAAATTGTATTTAAATTGGACTGAATTTTCAACTCTTTTCTGTGAAATTAAGTAATTAGGTATTTGCAAATTTCAAGAAATAAATCTGGGTGAATACCACAAAAATAGGTATTTAGAACTGAATAATTGTTTTCTTTAGTATTGTAATTAACGGACAGAAACTCAATTTTACGCGGCTTTTCAGAGGCATATTTAACTAGTTTTCCCCGGACCTAAAGGAAACTCACAGTGCTAATAATTTGAACAGAAAATACCAATATTACGTGGGAAAATATACAGAGTGTCCCAGCTAACAAATATCACGTGTTTGGAGTGAAAACGGATCTAGAGAAATTTGACTACAATGTTTATACTGCAATTTTTATTACGATTACGATTTTCTTTCTAGCTATTTTAGAAATGGCAGATCCTCAATATTAGGAAGCCAATCACATACAATAAATAATTGAAATTGTTTTTCAATAGAATGAAGTAACTATTACGTGAAAATTTCAAGTATTTTTCATCAATGCATCCTAGAGGAATCTATTTTTTTTTTGAGCAGCAAATGGGAAATTTTGAAAGAAAAAAATGGTATTTCCACATCAAACATATTTGCAGTATTCGTTAAGGATAATGGATTTTCTAGTATTAGGTAATTTTCGAGATCTTATATTTGGCATTTCCCAAATATGTAGAAAGAAAATCTTGTCGGTCAATTGAAATGTAGAAATTGTAGTCTAATTTGTTTGGATATTTTTCCGCTTCAATTCACAAACAAGCGAGATATTTGAGGCGAAAGTGTTAGCTGGGACACCCTGTATGTTTACTATTAAACTTCTTGATTTTGTTGTGTACCTTATTTTCTACCCATATTAATGTGCCCAACTTTAAATAGCTTCTCGAGACTTTTTTTTTCTCTAAAAATAGTAACGCGTGCAGCGGCATTGTAGATCAAGCCAACTTGGGGCTTATGGATTCCTCAGAATGGTGTGTATGTTAATATTTTGAAAAAATGCAGGAAAGTCTACTTCAGAAAAAATATCCGTGTAAATTTGTCGAAGTTGCCTTCAAAAATGTGCCTACAAACTATTGGACATTCTGGCATTTTTTTGGTCGTTTCCAATCAGGGCTTCGAACCGGAACTGAACCGAAAACCGAAAAAACCGATATTTTTCCAGAATCAATGTATGTTATATTAATCGAATCGAAACCGGAAACCGGAAGAAATCAACACACACTGCATTCAGCAGGTCTTCAAACAGGAATTGACCCAAAAATCGATAGTTTTCCTGGAACGAAAACCGGAACCGAATACGTTTTACCAGTTGAACTGAAATCGGATCGAAAAAAACAACGATTCAAATCCTCCAATTTCGGGTAACAATTTGCAAACACTACAATTTTCTCTTTATACCTGCAACGGCGAAGAGAATCCCAAAAAAGCCAAATCAACTGCATTTTGATATCAAACCTAAAGCTAAAATCGGGGACATTTTTTTGTCTTCTAGTTAAAAGGTCCGTTATCCTCGTAACACAACTAAATCAGATTTGGTACTCTGAAGTCGTTCGTTTAACTGATTAATTCTCAGATTGATCTTTGAGTGTGGGATTTGTGATTTCTGGCCATATTTCTATTATCTTAAAGTAAGATTTAATTACATAATTCCTCAGATAATTCATGATTGCTTATGGAATCTAATGAGAAACTCGCATCGATCGATTATTTATTTAAATGGAAATGTCTCCATGTGGATAAGCAATTTGTTGAGCGCCTCAATTGGCGTAAATTGTTGAATAACATAACGGTAAAAGTGCTGCATCATATAATTAAAAATCCATTACTTTTCCATTACAGCATCGACCTAAAGGTCATACGATTTCCTCACGTTTAATTTGCGTATCTAATCATCGCTTGTTTTACAGTTTAACAGCAACAACAACAACGTGTTTTAGAACCAAATGATTGACGCCTCAATAAAGAAAAATAAAGTATTTACCCATACAGGTTGTCATATCCAATAGACCATCGCCTAAACACCCAACAAATTCCCCGGTAATCTCTCGACTTCGATTGATACAATAACAATGGTCCGGGGCGTTTGGTTGTGGACGATCGAAAGTGTTTCTTGGGACCACATATCGATAACCTGTGATGCCTTTTACAGTTTCCGTACGATTATAACTCAATTTCATCATTCTACAATAACATTAACAGCTATAAATCTACCCAAATTTATTGGAAATATGAATATTAATCGTTTTTTTTTGCACGAAATATCGAAAATTGTTATTTATGTTGCTGACATTTAAATAAAGGTCCATGAACCTCGTGCGTCTCTCTCAAGGTGAATTTTTCAAAGACAAATTTACAAATCTTACCGACAGATATCTTCACCGAACACCTCAAAAGTCATATTTTCGGTGACATAAGGCCTGAATAATGTCGTACCGCCAATCTTGTTGCACACAGATTCCCCATCCTTCCATACCGAGATATACTCACGGCTTTCGTATTTGACCAAATCGGAGACGCGTTCGCGTTGCTTTTGACCTGAGTTGATTGTAAATCGTCCTAAATGCGTGTAATTTTTCTAAAATTATTGCTAAATCAGTAGTAATCACTTTAAAGAGGGAATCATTTACGTATCGCAAATAAGCGAAATTGATGTGTTTGCCGACAATTTCCATTGGTGCGCTGTCTTTTGCCTTAATTCTGAATTGATCGCAGATCATCTGTGCTGGGAATTCAGCTTCGCCACCGTTTTCGCAGATAATTTGTCCGGTAAATAGTAGATCGTGCACGTTGGCTGTGATGAATAGTCCATCGTTTTTGCCCATAATTATCGACAATTCCTCATTGACGGCTGATAGAGCATCGGGGAACATCTCCTCGACTGTTAGAATTAGCGCCTGTAACGCCCGAAAATTGCGTATTTTATCGACGAAATTTTCTACTTCTTACATTTAATGGTAAATTTAGGATTGTTACAACATCGTCTTCTTTCAAACTGCCCGAAGCTTTTTGATCAAATTCCAGACTGGTGTAATCGTAGTAGGATATCTCGTCGGAATTCCACTCAATATCCGATTTCCAGCGGTAAAAACTGAATGAAATAAAAATTTGGATTTATTGGATTGTAGAACTCACTTGTACACATAAGGGCCGATCTCTTTCACAACAGGCTTAGCACCTTGTAGGATGTCTTCGGGATTTAGTATGTTGAAGAAGTGGGCTTTTATTTGGAAGGGGAACGGGATTTTCAAGAATCGCTCCCATTGTGTTGTGTTCTCCTTCAGAATGGTGTTCTGAAATTGTAAAATTTTAATAAAGTAGAAACTTTGTAAAATCTACAATCAACCTTCCAAACTTCTTTTTCCACAACGCTTGGGAAAACTCGATAGCCCAAAACTACACCCGTTACAACAATTACTGCACCTAAAAGCGCTGAATAGATTAACGTTTTTCTCTTGATTACTAACTGCATAATTACTTCCGCTTGTTGCTACAGTTAGAAAGAGAATGAGGATGATATTTTTTTATTCCGTACTATTGTTATTATTATTCTTTATTGTTTACCGATGGTATATACAGTAATTATGATGAGTGTATTTGATATTATCTGTATGTTTTATTAATGTTAACCTACACTGTTTGTATGACAAACAAAGAAATGATCATCATAATTCAATAATCTATAGATCTGATGGATTTCCCGATAAATGTATGAATTGCACTTTAATCATTGTAGCGTCAATTAACTGAAGGTCGACACGTGAATCTTTTTTGTAGTTAAAAAATTGTAATTGATCAACACTAAAAAGAGAAAAAATTATGTTAGAGACTTACACTCCATGTCCAAGCTTTTGCAAATGTAACCGCACCCTTTGCGAATCGAATCAACTCTATTAACGGCTATTAAATAAAGGCAAAAAGGCTTCTTGGGCGATCGATGATTAAGGCAGGGGTTCACAAAGTTTTTCTGAGGAGGGCCAATTTAGTCATATTCACAGGGTTTGCGGGCCGCATTTTGGGAACCCAAGATTTAAGGGTATTGAATAAACGATGAAAATTTTCATGTTTGCACTATTTGGTATATTGTTTTTGAAGTGACAAAGGCTAGATGGCCCCAAGTTTATTAGTGTCAGAGATTTAAACGCATCGTCACGTTTCAGTCGAAACAAATAAGATTCAGTGGTACTTGATTCGACACAGAAAAGTGTCTAACAGAAGGAACGCTAAGGAAGCCTTCGTTTTGCCGGCCGGTAAAGAGTCGGAGAACACATTGCTATAGATATGCAGTTCTGAATATCCACCTTCAGATTTTTACAGTTTTCTTGACTTAAAGGAGGTACATGGACAAAAACCTGTAGGAAACTTTAATGTAACATCGACAAGTCTAAGGCCTGTAACAGCTACATCTTTTCAGTGTATGAACAAATCAAACTCTATTTTATCATAGATTGATTTACATGGCTTCAATGCCCTTAGGTCCTGCTTATATGGTTTATCGCGTTGCGTAGGACTTGCATGTAATAAGTACTAGAAAAATAGATTGTGAAGGCTAAATTGGCTGGGCCCAGACCTTAAAAACAATAAAAAAACTTAAACTGTTCCTTAGAAGAGATCACTTCAAAGTTTATATCTCATTTTTCTGCATATTTTAGCTCATGTGGAAGATCAGCAAATGTATAAACGTCCCATATCTAATGACTTTATTTCATTCATTGCCACTGAATAAGTACATATCTACACTTAAGAAAATCGGGACAAGTGGTTTGTGTACGCTTAAAAATAGTCTGTTGTCACCATTCTCAGTACTCTGCCGTGATTTGTAAATAGTTACGTAGAAAATAAGAGAGAACCTCTGCTGGTAGTCCTCTCCTATTACTCTGCTAAACTCCGTCCAAAAATTAAGTATAAAATTTCAAATTACAAATGATTATGTGCAACTTGACATTTGAAAAGTTCCTAACTGTTACATGTTTACTTGAACCAAAAAGTATATTATGTTGTGGCACTACTGTTGGAATAAAATCCTACGCGTTTGTTTACATATTTTACTACAGATTTTTTAATATCAACTCTGAAATTCGATAATACAATAAACGAGAATTTCAATTTTGGGGCTTTAATAGAGGGACTATTTTTTCGTTGCGAAGGTTAGTCACATTACTGTCATTTGAAATTTTATACTTAATTTTTGGTTGGAGTAATTATTGGAATTTAACCATGAAACGGACTGTAGGGCTAGTTGAAATGGCGAATGCGCTAGCAAATCCAATTATTCAACAATCATAACGGTCAGCTATTATTAACTATTTTAATTTTTAGGGCTTTCTATTTCAAATAATGTATTCCAAAATTTACTCAAATTAGAAGTTTTCCCTAAATTTGCTGAAATAATTGTCAACATGGCAATGTCTGTTATTTTTAACAGCTGGAATTCAATATGGATTCCTAAACATAACCTAAAATTCCAACAATGTCATCAAACCATAAAAGAAGATTTATCTGAATTAAAAATAGTTA
Source organism: Epicauta chinensis (assembly GCA_021725515.1). NCBI lineage: Eukaryota > Metazoa > Arthropoda > Insecta > Coleoptera > Meloidae > Epicauta > Epicauta chinensis. The sequence goes on from JAEDXX010000023.1 coordinate 627,133, forward strand.
TTTTAAAAGGATTCATTTGATTAAATCTATCCTTAGTGATATTAAAAACTAGTTTTCACTTAAAAAAATGTTATCATTAACCACAAAATTTACAAAATTCAAAAATTACCACCGTTTCTTATCAACAAATTCGGTATTACTTTCAAACGATAATCCCATAGAAGATGAACTATCAACAAATAAAGTTACACCACCAACACATGCTAGAGTGGTGGTATGTGGTGGCGGTGTTATGGGTGCATCTGTTGCTTATCATCTGGCAGAACTAGGATGGGGCCCAGAAACAGTCCTGATCGAACAGAATCGGTAAATCTATCAATTTTTCTAAATCGTCTCCAAATCAACCCATTTTTTTTTAGTGTTGGTGGCGGCACCACCTGGCATTCATCCGGATTAATCGGTGTTTTCAAACCGAGCTTATCACAAGTCAAATTAACAAAATCCAGTGTTGAATTGTATAAAAACTTGGAGGCTAAAGGTTTATCCACCGGATGGAAACAGTGTGGTAGTTTGAATTTAGCAAGAACTCGGGATCGTATGGTTGTCTTTAGACGAATGAAGGCACAGTCGGTGTAAGTATGCGTTGGTTGTTTTTTTGGGGGAATTCAAAAAAAAAATTGTACAGTTCATGGCAAATTGATTGTGAGTTGTTGACACCGGAACAATGCAAAGAGAAATGCCCTTTATTGAATATTGATGATTTGGTTGGCGGGCTCTGGATACCGGGAGACGGTGTCGGTGATCCATATGAAACCTGTCTTTCGATTGTCAATGAATCGAAGAAAATGGGTCCGTTATTTGTACTATATTTACAATTAAATTTTGTATAATTTTGTAAATTGTAGGCGTTAAAATTATCGAAAATTGTACAGTAAAAAAGGTCTATCAAACAAATGGTAAAGTCTCAGGAGTCGATACAAATTTAGGACACATCGATTGTGAATATTTCGTTAATTGTGCCGGATTCTGGGCCAGAGGCGTGGGCCAACTATCGGAACCGTACGTTAAAGTCCCTCTACATGCCGTCGAGCATTATTATCTGCACACGAAACCGATCCCGGGCCTAGATCCTATGACTCCCGGTATGATTCTCTTTAATCATCTAAATTATCCATTTATTGTGTAAAATTTCTAGTGGTGAGAGATCAAGACGGTTATATTTATTTCCGGGAGAATAAGGGGCGCCTTCTAGCCGGCGGTTTCGAACCGATCGCCAAGCCTGCATTTGAAGACGGTCGAATTCCGGGTACATTCATTAATATTTTGACAATAAAACCGATATTCCATAAAAAATTTCGTTGCAGTGAGCAGTAAAGATCGTAATCTACCCGAAGATTGGGATCATTTCCATGTACTACTCGAGCAATTATTGTATCGTGTACCTCGTCTAGGTTCAGCTGTATTAGATCGTTTATGTAACGGTCCGGAGGCGTTCAGTCCTGATTGTAAATGGATAGTTGGTGAGGCACCGGAAATACGAAACTATATGATAGCTGCTGGTATGAAAACGGTTGGTATCTCAGCGGCTGGTGGTGTTGGCCGGATGACAGCTGAATTGATTGTGAATGATGGGACATCGTTTGATATGTACGAATTAGAAGTGTCCAGATTTCTTGGTTTACATAATAATCGGAAATTTTTACGTGATCGTGTCAAAGAGGTGCCCGGTATGCATTATGGTTTAATATATCCATTTCATGAATTTAAAACTGGACGTAATCTACGTATGTCACCGGTTTATCCGAAATTACGTGAAGCCGGTGCTGTGTTTGGCCAAGTTATGGGCTATGAACGGCCCACATGGTTCGATCCGCGACAGAGTAATGGTAATGTATATAACTACATATAATCGTAAAGGAGTCAGTCATCTTTTTTTTTTGACTTTCCTTGTTCTCTCACCTTTTTTACGTACAGTACAGCGGTTGCAATGACTTAAGAGATTGAAGTCGGTGTAATAAAATTGCGCTACAATAGATAAATTAATAAGAGAACTAATAGAGATGGTGACTGATTGCTCTATCACTTGGGTTCTCAAAGTGCGGCCAGCAAATCCTGTGAGTGCAAAAAATTTGGGAAATAATAAATTGTCCCTCTTAAAATAGTATATTAAAAAACAAGTGTCAGAAGTCGACAATTATTGCACGAGTCTAAAGGACGAGTGCAATATACGTTTTTTTTTTTTTTTTTTTTTTTTTTTTGTGTATGAGAGGAAACCTTTTAAAGGCACCTGGCGTCTCCTTTGACAACCAGGTAGTGTCGGAGTCACCACGTAACGTGGCATACCGACTAAAACCTCTCATAGTTCCAGGGTGCGAGTCAGTGACTCTTCTTTCCCTTATCGGAACTGCACGACTTCACTTGAGCGTGAAGCCGCGAGGACGATGACGTCTATCTGCGAACATAAATTCGGCATTAATCGCAAGTGGTGCAATATACGACTTTTGACACGAGTTTTTTATACTATTTTGCCTATTTTGTGCCCTCTTTTACAAAAAAAATTGCGAGTTTTGAAATTTAGGGAAATTGGTGGGAGTTGGTATGACTGATAAAAACAATTGAACATTCAGCCGAGAAACTTTTCAATTGTTTTATTTAACAATCAGTGAAGAATTTTCATGTACTCCACCTGAAATAAGGGAAATTGCTGAAAATGCAGGAACCAATTTACTACCCGATAAATCCAAAGAAAAGTACGAAAAATGATTTTTATTTTTATTTTGTTGTTATGATTTTTGACAGTTGTCAGAAACAATGAAAACGTTACCAACTTTAAGGAAAAAAAATTACTACATTTTCCATTTCAGCACTAGTATCGAAATGAACTCATTTCGATACACTTGCAAGTTTTAAAATAGCGCTAATATTGACGCAAAATAGAAAAAAAAACTTTATCATTTTTTTTACTAATAAACAAATCTTAAAAAAGGCAAGCACTTCAAGAGCAATGTTTAATCTTTATTTGACCATTGACAGGGCCCATATAGCTAATTTGCAAAACTAATTTTAAGAAAAATTAAAGCAATAACCATTGAATTTATATTTAAGAATCGAACTTTTCCGGGACCAGCGGTTTTGTTTCAACATTCGGTTCGTTATAAGTTGCTTAGAGCATAGAAAAAGTGTACAATTGCTGATTTTTTTTTAAGATCTCTCCTAAGACTAATGTGATATTTGAGGAGAAAGAGTTACGTGAAACACTCTGTATCTAATTTTTTTTTTAAACTTTTCTCTTCTATCTACAGTTATTTCTAACTAAGACTAATGCCAATTAATCACTTTTTACACTAAATCGAGCGCTTTACGTAACTCTTTCTCTTCGAATATCGAGATATTTGAGGCGATATGTGAAACGCCCTGGATATTGACTTATACAGGGTGTTTTTTCTAAGTGTTGTGTGCGACGAAATCGCCCATTAGCTGTTAAGCAAAAGAAATAAATGTCCTTAGAACGTGTACAGGGTGGACCATTTTCGATGGTTTTGCAGGGTATCTCTTATAAGGGGAGGTCGTACAGAATAATGGTTAGTGCATTCCTGTCCTACTTTTTTCTGACTAGTCAGATGGTGTAATTAGATTTTTGCCACGTTCTTTTGTTTTCAAGTTATTTCCGGTTTTTCACTTTTTTGCGATTTCTAAGATGCCTTATATCTCGTAGGTTTTCAAAAAAGTTGACGCTTTTTCCACAGTTTCTAGTGTAGTTTTTAAAGCTGATTGTATTTAGCTAATTATATTTTCTCTAGCTCTCACCGTTTTTGAAATATAACACAAACCTGTGTTTTTTTAAATGGCACATATATTTAATCTATTGCTCATTAAATTGCTTATTTTTTTCTGATTTCAAATATATATAGGTTGATATAGTTATTTTCAAAAATGTGAGAGTTATTTGAAAAATTTCGATTTCGAAGGGAAATATACCTAAAATCATATTCGAAAACACTTTAGAGTGCTATGAAACAATCGTTTTTTAGCTTGTCAACGAACTATTATTTTGGTTGCTATTTATTTATTCTTTTGTTTTCGTATTTTGCAATAGGTAAAATTTGATTCATGGCACTCTAAAGTCCCTTCGAAAATAATTTTTGTAATCACTACTTGCGAAATCGAAATTTTCAAAATAACTCCCGCCTTTTGATAATAACTATATCAAACTATATATATTTGAAATCAGAAAAAAATATGCAATTTAACGAGCGATAAATTGAATATAGGTTCCATTTAAAAAAACATAAGTTTGTGTTATATTTCCAAAATGGTGAGAGCTAGAGAAAACCTAATTAGCTAAGTAGAATCAGCTTTAAAAACTACATCAGAAACTGTGGGAAAAGCGTCAACTTTTTTGAAAGCCTACGAGATATAAGGCATCTTAGAAATCGCAAAAAAGTGAAAAAACGGCCATAACTCAAAAACAAAAGAACATATCAGAAATCTAATTACACCATCTGACTAGTCAGGAAAAAGTAGGACAGGAATGTACTATCCATTATTCTGTACGAGCTCTCCTTATAGGAGATACCCTGCAAAACCATCGAAAATGGTCCACCCTCCTGTACAGCTAACGATATAAGAACGACCCAGGACCCAACAAAGTTTCTAGCTAATCGGGAAATAGGGAAAATTTAACCCAAGTGTCATATAATTCTTCGTACATCAAACCAACTACCACCACAAGAATGCTGTCGATACATGAAATTCAATAATATTTTTCTTATTTCTTAATTTCTTTGAAGATGACCAAAAATTTAAATTCAAATTGTGCTTGAAACACAGATCAATAACCTAAACGATAAACAATCTTGACCTGACTGAAATTTTCGATATTTGCAAATCATTTGTAATAAACTCCATTCATATTTCATAGCATTACGGCATTATTATTTCCTGTAATTATGCCATCACATGAATAGTCAGTGCTCGAATAATCGAGATCCTACTGTATCATGCCTCTAGATTCTTAATCGTTATTGTACTTGATTAATGGAATTTTGTATCGAAAAACCAGATGAAGAGTCCCAAGATTGGTCCACACCGTACCGTATGGCGTATACGAACACTTTCGGAAAACCACCATGGTTTGAATATGTTGCTGCTGAATATGCAGCATGCCGTGAAGGTGTCGGAATCAGTGATTATTCATCATTTACAAAAATCGATCTTTGGGTATAATTCATAACTTTTAATTAAATTTATAACGAACAAAGAATAATTTTTGATTTAGTCTAAAGGTAATGAAGTCGTGGATGCTCTTCAATTTGTTTGTTCAAATGATGTTGATGTACCGATTGGATCAATTATCCATACAGGAATGCAGAATAAATGCGGTGGTTATGAAAACGATTGCTCGCTTGCTCGATTATCCGAGAATCAGTAAGTTTCTTTCTTTTTTTTTTAAAAATTGAAAGTGTGTAAAACGCCGCGCGTTAGAAGTGAAACTTCTTAGGCTAGAGATGAAGTTCATTCTTAGGATTAGGATATGGTTGTGGGATTGAATTGATGAATTACTTTCTCTCTGTCGTCGCCTGATGGCTCGATTTTTCTCTGCAGTTGTTTTTTTTTCGGTAGGCCAGGAAATTTTAGTTTCGTTCCAGCGACGCTATGGCAACGTCCCCACTCTCCCCTCTCAGCTGTCTGTTAGATGGGAATTAGGGTTCCCCCTCACAGGATCCCGCATTTTCGTCACGCTCCGAACAAATTTACTACCCTATCGCGCCTAAAGAAGATTCACTTCAAAAACACAAATAGGGTTTTCTATTAAAATTAATATGATTACAGTTACATGATGATAGCACCCACGATCCAACAGACACGTTGTAAAGTCTGGTTACAGAAACATCTACCACCGACTGTAGCAATATCAGATGTAACTAGTATGTTTACAGCATTATGTATAATGGGTCCATTTACACGTTTATTATTATCGGAATTAACTGATACCGATTTAAGTCCGAAAAATTTCCCATTTTTCACATTTAAAATGTTAGATGTTGGTCTAGCTAATGGGATACGTACAATGAATCTCACCCATACTGGTGAATTGGGCTATGTCTTGTATATACCGAACGAATTTGCATTACACGTGTATTCGAGTTTGATACAAGCCGGTGAGAAGTACGGTATAAAACATGCTGGTTATTATGCAACACGTGCCTTACGTGTTGAGAAATTCTATGCTTTCTGGGGACAGGATTTGGATACGCGTACAACACCATTGGAATGTGGACGTGTATGGCGTGTCAAATTCGATGTAAGCTATTGATGCAAAAAAAACACAATTACGAATTTTTATTTGAATTTTTTAAATAGAAAAAAGTCGATTTTATTGGACGTGATGCTTTATTAAAACAAAGAGATGAAGGTATAAAACGCATGTACATTCAATTAATTCTAAACGATCACGATCACGAGACGGATCTATGGCCATGGGGTGGTGAACCGATTTATCGTGATGGGATTTACGTTGGAATGTGTACGACAACCGGATATGGTTTTACGTTTCGGAAGCAAGTTTGTTTGGGATTCGTTGAGAATTATGACGATAATGGCGAGTTGTTGCGTGTTACAAACGATTACGTTTTGAATGGTGATTATGAAGTTGATATTGCTGGTATTCGGTAATTATGCAACACTATTAATAAAACACTTAGTGTTTATATTATGCGATATGTCTTTGTAGATATAGCGCCAAAGTTAATATACATTCGCCGATTTTACCGACGAAATATCCCGATAAAGAGCGGGACGTTTATCAAGCCACTAGAGATAAGAATGATGAAAGTATTGTGGTTAAAGCTATCAAGTAATAGAGAATTTGATTATTTATTACATTAAATTGTGATAATCTTGATATTTATAAGACTAATAATTGTAAATAATTTGTAAATAATAATCTATTAAAACAAAGTTTGAATTTACCGCATTTTCTTTTGACATTTGACCGTTTTGGTAGCCATTGTTGCCAACTTTATTATTTCAATTAATTCTTGAAAATAAATTGAATACAAAAATTAAAGTCTTTCTCATACAGATAAAGTTGCTGAATTGAAGTTAATACTTACAAATAACAAATAATTGAGAAATTTCTGCAATTTTTATAAAATTTTCCATTTGTTGTTACCGCTATATTTAGGTAATTTTCTGTCATCTGTCAAACGACACTGACATAACCAAAAATTTTAAAATTTCTGGTGGTAATCCAAGCAGTGTAAATAAATTCAGTTTAATGGAAAATTACGCAAATTAAGGTAAACTATATGCGAAAAGTAAAATTTCAATCAATTTTTGTGCTTATCATTTCAGATAAGAATAGAGAAAAAATGAAATACCTGCTGGAAAAATATATGGCGTCCCAAAATCGAGGTCTGCGGACTACCCACGAAATCATTGGCAGGTCACTGATACCGTCAGCAGATAAGGTAAAAGTACCATTGTGCAAAATACTAGCCACCAACAGGGTCGAGACCACTGCAAAGCAGGCAACTGCCTGGAGCAGCATTTTTCAATGTGTCTTTGCTGAGAGTAGTCTGAAGGCGCCTCCAACACTTCGATCGTGCAGAGGCCTATTTAAATCTCTCCTGTCTATCCCGGACATTACCGGAGTCAGTATAGGCTGGCTTATCCTGGAGGAGTGCCTGCTCCCCTACTCCGCATAGAGTTTCAACTACTACCCCCACGACTCCAATACTAGTGGCCGTCTTGGGTTTTAAAACGAAGGCCATTTCGGTCATTGCTGGTGGGATGTTTGGGCTTCAGCCCTTTGGGTTGGTGTCCTGCAGGCTCGGAACTTGTTAGCTGAGGTCCGTGGGATCGCCAGTCCTCAAGTGGGCGTTGAATACCATCTCTGCAGACATAAAACAGTCTTGCTTTTCATGAATAATTATTAACATTTTATTATTTGTTCGGAAAAGGGCGCCGAAAATAGGTTTCCCGAAATTTTACTACCTTCACTTTCAGTCTATTATCAGAGGCTATTTCGAACGCAAGGCTTTAAAATTGTGCATCTCAATTTCCTACCTCATTTTTTGATGGCAAGTCGGAACAAGCAGTTGCCTGGAGCGGTACCATTCCACAACAAAAACTGTAAAATAATCTTAACTTTGATGGATAATTATTAACTTTTTCAAGTTTGCCTGAAGCACCAGGCAAGCTTGGGGCCACCCTAAGAACTAAACAAAGTTAAGGAAGTGGACGACAAGAAGGTCGAAAAATAGACAAAACAGTATTCTACAATTGGATTTTCACTCAAAAATATTCACAATAGATTGAAACCAATTTTTCAATGAGTTCCAATAAAAATAGAGCCTTTGAAAACGGCACAGAGATATATTTTGGTTTTCGTGATTTAACTTGATTGCTGTTTATTTTTGGTCATTTTTCATGCGAATCTAAAATTACGGAATTATGAACCAATATGAAATGATAATATTTTGTGTTTCCGGGAAAAATTGGTGAAAATTACATAAATATTAATCCCACACTACAGGAAAACCAAAGGATATTATGAAACATTTCTAAGAACGATTTTGACGATTTATTAGTTGTATTAAATTTATTTTAAAAAAAAATGTAAGATGTTTAGTTTTTTTTGATAGTTGAGCAGATCAATAATAAAATTTTAATATAACTCAACGTGTGTATTTCATTCTTATTTTTAATTCCATTAAATCCTAAGAAAACAAATAATGTTACGAAATACGCTACAATATATTTAGGTATTTATTTGTACAAGCTTTCCGTATTCTTCGCCTTATTATTTCTAATGAATGAGTAATGTTTCTAGTACGACACACGAACGAATATTGTTTTATTATCATTTCTTTTGGTGTTATGTTTTTAAGAAAAAAACAGAATCAATTACCAAAGATCGTAGACACATGGCGTATATTTTATTAAAAATAGCGTAGACATTAATGCAGACTATAGGACGTCGAACTTGTTCTTATGACTTGGTAGTTTAATTATAACTTCTCGTTGTAATATATCGGCCGTTTCGGTAGTTATATTTTTGATAAATAAAAATTACATCGTAATATCTCCACTACTTTCTATTTCGATCCGGCAACTGAAATATGCGCAAGTTGCATTCCAAAGCAGTACCAACTGAATCATTTCCTACAACTAGTTCTCATAGACTGATAATTAATAAAAAAGTTGCAGTATACTTTTTTTTTTAATTTGTCTTTGAGCCAAAAATAATTGACTTGGATGGCAGTAAATAACTGACACTGACAACTGAGACGATTTCAAAAAAGAACTCTTAAGGATGTTGACGATTTTAAATGGATCATTGAGGGAGTTAATGGACCCAAAAATTGGACTGTTAGAGTTTTCAAAGAGATTAACAGAATAGATTAGAGGCGAAAATAAACGATAACAAAGCTAGTCGATAATACATAGACAAATAAAAAAAAACTATACAGCAGAACAATTATTGTAGAATTTACACATGAAAACGTTTTCCTATTAATGTTTGAAAATCTAGAATTAAAACCAACAATTCATTCGTAACGAAAAGAGAGATAATAAAAATGTTGTCTCGATTGGGACACAGTTCTAAAAATTTCTCTTTATTTATTTATTCATTTGTTAACTTTATTTTTGGTCCCGCTTAATCAATATGGGGCAATCTTCCAGTGTTGATGTATGATCTCATCTTTATATAACGCTGGTTCTATTCTCTTATTCCAAACAACTACGTCGCCTAATTTACAATTATATAAATTAGATGAAATGTAATCTTTAACGGATAGAGAACGACAATGATAAATGTCATGCTATATGATCCTCTTAACATCTATACAAGAATGCTTGACCTTACAATAAATGCTATTTAGAATATGAAATAGCATTATCAAACATGACATGTTAATCAAGCCAAAGATCAATCTTGAAACGTAGACAACTGACAGGATAAATAAGCCAAAATTATTGAAGTTCTCAATCAATAATAAATAAAGTTGACACCAGTTCAAAGCGTATGTGCTAAACGAAAGTCACTAAAAGAAGGCATTCCAAATTGTACATAATGACATCATTTCGTTACTCTACTCAAAAATATTTGTTTTTCAATTAATGAAAAATTTCAAATACACACATAAATCATTTACCATCACTGTATAATTAGTTGGAAATCCCTAAGAATTCGTTGGAGTAGTTACAAAAAACCACCTTTAATGAGCTTTTTCATTAATTTTGGAAATAAATCATTTTTGTTGAGAGACACATAACAATATGTTCATCTTTTTCCTCGATTATGTTTATTTCATTGGCCAACACTGTATATTGAACCGCTCGACGTGCAGATGTTTTAGAAGTCCCTCAGGAGCTGTTCGACGTAATCTTGATAGGTCAAAGGAGGTGTGGAGAGAAGAAGGGGGCGGTGAAAAATAGTTTGGTGATTATTTCTAAATTATGAAACTTTTTGATAAGAAATCACATTTTAAAGGATTAATACAGAGTATAGAGTTTCAAAGTATTTGGTGTTTGGATGAAACTATAAATATAAATCAGAGCAAGCTGAACGATAGATTACCGTACCGTATTGTTATGTTGTAGAAATGTCTAGCTTCAAGATTAACTAAAATTCTAGTCGAGTTTATAAGAAGCTTTTAAACTTTTAGTTTTCATCTTAGCATTATTATACATAAACTATTTAAAAAGGCGAACGTCTCCCATAAGAAATAAATATGTACGATAAATTTTTGACTGTACTAAAGCTGCTTTTATAGTAACACAAACAGGAAATAGACAGTTTATAACGACTACATAAATAGAAAAATATACGATGATTCGCATTTTCTATGGAAATATTCAACAAATGAACCGCCTAATATAGAATAAGAGAGTCGAAATTTGAAGACTGCACCGACAGGAGCTTATAATTTCCCGTTGTACAAACTAAATCCCAATAAAGCTCGAATATAATCCACTTAAATTAAGTTGCGGCTTTAGAAATAATGTAGACGTAACTAGAATTGATGTTATAGCGAAAAGAATATACAGTCTTTACAGTTGATTAACTTACCTGAATTAGAGCTAAACAGTTTTATATTCGAACTAATCCGGTGAAACCAGCCGGATCAACTAGACAAGTTAGCCTCATCGAAACACAAAAAAATAATAGAAAACAATAATTGCAGGTAATAAAATAAATTTTACGGCGAATTGGATTTGAACGTTTCTATCGACGTATCATCGTAAACTTGAACTTCAACAAAATCTAGCAATTTAAGCAAATAGTGAAATATTGGTGATATATTGGCCAATATCAATCACAATAGATTTGTTTTTCCATCATATAGAAGCGATAAATCAAACATATACCGTTTTCAATAGTTTTTTTTCTCCTGTTTTGTTTTATAATATATTAACAATAATAAATGTTTATGCTAATAATTTATAGCTCTCATACTGAAATCTTTTCATCTTTTCAGTTAAATAAAAGAATCGAATGCTTAAAGCAAATTGAATAAATGTCATAAGATGATTTATAATCTGACCACCTCTTCTATTAATAATTGTTGCGATAAAGCGACTGAATTGCAATCCACTTGAACAAAACGATTATCTATCTTTAGGTTTCAATAATGATTTGTTGGTATAATAAAATGTAATCCAAAAAAAATGCTACCAGTTACTCAAAAATTATTCTAAACATATTTGTTTTTTTTTTGATTTGTGAATGCTTCATTAGACAGACACTCTAACAACAATGTCTTAATGAACCAATAAATTATTTTGTTGCCTCCAGGAACAGATAACAGTTTAATCTTCTCCTCTTTCCAATTTATAATTTTATAGTGGATTTTAATGCCTTCTACCACCATCAGCTAAATAATAGAAAGAAAAAATAAAACACAACACTTATGGAAATAAATTTAAAAGAGTAAAGACCGTGCGACAAGCAATTTGTCAAATTGAAATATTTATTTACATTGTCTGTTGTTTTTGATTTGGATGCAATAAAACGGGCGGTAGATAAGAAGACGAATTACGGATCGTGGTTAATTGTCTGATTTATTTCGACTTGTAAATAACGCATAGAGTTATAGGATTGACTTAAGGGATTAAAGCCAAACTAATAAAATGAGTTAATTAAAGATTCCGTCTGCAATGATGGAGATATACTGTTTTGTTGTAGATCTTCCAGAATTGTTATGGTTATGTTTGTAGAATTTTGAAAAAATCATCCACGCTTACCCTATTTTGTGATGGAATCTATTGCGCGATTGGCTTTAATCTCTCAAGTCAATTCTCCGACTCTACCACATCTGGTAGGTCTTGGAACGCCGCATAATGAAAACGATCACAACAAAGAATTAGAGGAGTCGATAGAGTTCAAATAGAATGCTCATGTAAGGTGAGAGGTTTTGTATTTTAATGAAGTGATGATTTGTAATAACGGCCACACACGATGAACAGCTTAATACAATTGCATTCAACATAAACTTGTAATTAGATGTCTAGACTAAATGTGGAGGTGTTTTTGTTGATAATTCGCATTAATATAAGATGACGAATGAGAAGAATATTGGGTGGTGGTAGCAGTCTGCAATTTTATAATCAATCAAGTATCTTTAGAGTAATCAACTAGTAATTACTTCAATTGTTGATCAATTCTTTTAATTAACTATTTAGTTTTCATTGTTAGTCTTCATTAGCTTGTTTATGCTGATGGATTAAATTCAATTTGTTTAATTTAATGTGTAATAATCGATCAAATTTCATCCTGACATGGCCATTTTCAATTACGCTACAAGTTGCGAAATACAGCAAATCAAATGAAAGGTAACCAACTTTGTACTTTTTATATAAATTGAATAAACTTAAATAGAAATCAGGCGATACCTAAAGTAAGAATTATTTAGATTCTGATGCAGGCAAAAAAAAAGAAATCCCCAAGAATTGTACCCGTTTTTGGGACTTTCAAAAACAAGGAAGATACAATACTCTAGGGACTTTATAGCAAATTGGAAGATAGGGATAATTGAACCCATTAGTCTCCCGATTGCTTCTTACATCACTGAAATTCCCGTTGACTGAAAATACGTTTGTTAAAACTTGAAACTTTGACGAAAACCATTGTGCAAAGCGAGTATTCTGAAGTGCCGCCTTAGGCAGAGGTCTCATTATGCCAGAAACGCAATTCGCAATCTTTATTATAGTGCATTTCATTCGATTTATCCATCTGAAGGCGTGTCAAGCGAAGGGCGAAAGATAAGAAGACAGATGATCAAGCAGATGAAACTCTATATACTCAGTGTACTCTCTGTTAATAAACCTGAAAAACAGTTTAAGCCAAAATTTCGTTGAGCAGACGGGTTGGAATATGAACGAAGCAATTTAAGTAGATGTCCATAAGAAAATTGATAATTGATACAGCAAAACCTGGAGCGGTAGAATTTTGGGGCGACACTTTTTCGTGAATCCTATTCTGGAATTTATTTAAAAGTGCTATTTATAAAGGGATTATTTACTGCTTCAGGGATAAATGATTGATCAATTCTATGTTCAGACCTCGTAGATCGAAAAAATGTTCAGCTTTTTGAAAATTTTCTGTCAAAATTGTAGGATATTTTGAAAGTGCAAAAATTACCGACGTTACAACTTTATTTTGCTAAGGAGCTTGAATTTTCTAAATCCCCTTTTTTTCGAGACTTCCGATTGCCTTCTTAGCCCCAATTTCCTCATCTGTATTGTGCTCTTTATTTCGGTAGCAGTATTTTTTGTTACTCCATTTGTTTTTTTTTTTTGTTACTGTCAAGATAACAAATTTACGTTCTTGATAAGAGCCGAACAAAAGTTATTTGCTTATCACCATTTTTAGATTTGTTCGTTTCTGTTCAGTTGTGTTTCAGTCTTTGAAGTGTTAATGTTGTTTCGGAAAATTGCGTTTTTGTTTGTTAATTAATTGTGTCTTGTCCTGGTGTTAGTGATTAAAAAAAAACCGTTTTTTTATAATACCAATAGTTTTTCTTTCTATTTTTGTTACAGTTATCAACCGGAAATAAACCGTGAGTCTATTTTTTTTTTCAACCGTAGGTACTCTATACGGAAAGGTCGCTTTTTAAATTGTTTTGAATTGCGAAATCTTTCATGACACTTTTCGATGAGACACTAGATATTCTTTTTTTTATTACGTCCTCTTAAAAGAATTATCGCGATTGCTTTTGTGTAGCACTTTGTTGAGAATAATCTGACTAATAAAATCAAAGAAAAATACTAGAACAGACTTTGATGGGAAATTCAGTTTCTTTATTATTTTTTCGGAGAAGGGCGCCAACAAAGCTTGGGCCGGTCCTGATTCGGAACCTCAGTAGGAGAAGATATTGTCTTATTAATTGCACAGCTTGTCTCTGTTGAAAAACGATTTTTATTTATGTGCATTTCATAATAAAGCTTCAATACATGAAGCAAAAGGGAGCACCTTGGATTCATAAACGACTCTCTCCCTTCTTTTCTCTCTCTCTCATATCTACAACATAACTCGCCGTAACCCACGTCTTTAAACACCCGAATCACATAGAAGGAATCTATAGCTTTTATTGGAGCAGTAGGACGGTTGTGGGGAATCTATCTTTTAGCGACTTCCGCTATATTCATTCCACATGCCAATATTATTAAGAAACACGTCTGTTGACGAGGTTAAACTTATATAAACTTATTTCAACGTCTGCATTTTAAATTAGAATCTGGAGTAACGAAATCATCGACTGCTAAACCGTACTACAGTTCCTTCACAAAACTGGTAATTTGTTCGTGAAAATCCAAGATTAACGCTAGCGGAGATTCAATGGTCATTGAACGTTTTATTATCTTTTTATGCAAATTTATTCTTCTAGCTTTAGGGTAACAAAAGGACAAGTTGACTCCACAAGTGGACGGTTTTATTTCAACGTAAAGTATCAGTTTCAACAATACTGCCACAGTTCAAAAGTTGTGAGCAATCAACGAAAACAATGAAACATTTTATAAGCGGTCTCTCGCTATAAATATGCGGTGGTGGATGAAGCGGATTCATTAAAGGAACGACAAACCACCGGGACCACTCATGTTTTCCTAGTTTGATTTAGTAGCAGTTAGATTTAATATTAATATTCTCGATCAAAACGGTGCGGTGCAGGGTACAAGTCTTCAAAAAACGCATCATGTTGAACCTGTCCTGTCTGATTTTCAATCTAATTAACTAATCGTTTTATTGATTTTTTTTGAGATCAATCGTGTACCTTTTGAAATCACCCTGTTATCAGTTTATTACGAACAAATAAAACAGTCTTCAGCTTTTAAATTTGCTCTTAGGCTGGCCTTCAGCCTTTAAAATTTCTTGTGGTAAATTCAGATTTAATATTTTGGTCTGCAATTCTTGTAACTTAATTTAAAAAAGTCGAAACCGGGACACGAAAATATTTAATAATGTTTCTTGGTTTTTAGTTACTGTTATCATTTAGTTTTAATAATTGTTAGTCTTACTATAGATTTTTCAGTAATTTTAGAATGTGAAGGGACGATAAAGGCGACCCAACTTTTCGAGTCTGTTTATTTATAAACTTTTTGGCCCCGCAATCTGAACATAAAGTGGTTGGGTGTTTCGTTAAAGCAATTCTTGTTGAAGAATAAAGCAAATTTGAGATCGTAGTGTTCCGATAATGTTATTTCTTGTAGTTTTCTGCGATAATTTTAATAAAAAAATTAGAATCAGCGAAAAACGGAAAGATTTACTTTCATCCAGCTTGTAAAAAACTGGGTAAAACAACGAAAATCTATCTCACACAATTATCTATCTTTAATTAATATTTCTAATAGAACGATTCCTCTGTTGCATGCCGCTACTGTAGATGCACTTTTTTTTGTCGTCTAGGGCAAAACAACAGGGGCTTTAACCAGATAAGAGATCAGATACCTTAACGGTTCAATAGGTTTGATAAATCTGATCACCTACAACACGTAGAAATTCTTCAGAGAAAATTTTCCAGACTATTATAAAAAAAAACGTAGATAATATAGAACAAAGATAAGACTGGAAATTATTGTGAAAAATTCTAAACCGCATTGCGAGACTTCACAGAAAAATCCGCTGAAATTTAGTTGATTATTCTTGATTGCGTCAATAAAACTTCCACTATGATCTCAATAAACGGATTCACATAGAAAAATTTATCTAAAGCAATAATAAATTTGCTATTTTTATTGAAATAAACAATATAGTGGAGCAGTCAAAGTTTATCGTCAACAAATGAATCATTTTATGTCTTATAAATCTTGACATAATCAACGGCATGGATTTTAAACTATTATCTATCATTAATTTAAATGGCATCCAATTTAATTTATCGTTCAAATATTCATCTACAACCCTCGCATAAGGGCTGAATGATTACTTAAGTATTGCATAAATATCCGGCTGTTAATTTAATTTGTATCGCAACTATAATGGGATAATAAAGCCAAGATCAAGTGGGAAAACGTAAAACATTGCGTGCTATATGGGCACAAATGTACGTCCGCCCCTCACATTTATAACATTCTTGTACGCAACAGATAAATTACATATAAAATATTTCTCCTGTTGGTGGTTGTTGTTGTTTCATGTTGCTTTAACTAGGATTCAATGTGCAATAAAACGTGTTTTTGTTTTAGTTTTACACGGCAGGAATGAAATTGAATCCTCCTCTATATTGTTGTAAAACAGATATATGGGGAACAATAAAATAGAAAATCTCTACACAAACACAGTGGTGAAAGATGATCGCCGGCGATTGTGTGGAGAATTGAAAAATTTTGATAGAAGCTGGTTGTTATTAATGTGTTGTTATATCGAATAGAAGAAAATTCAATCTACCACACACCATAGTCAATAACCCCAGCTTTTACTAACAAGATCGGTGTTAATAGGAAGCCTTAGTTAATTTCAGGATATTCATCAGGATTGCGCTTATAATAAAGCACGAATCACTTCTTTTGTCGACGCAAAATTGATGGATCCTGTTCATCATTAATAATTGTGAGAAATTAAGAAAATAATCGAGCTTCTCGGTGTTCACAAAAAAAACAACAACAATTTTGCAGGAATAGTCTTCTATTTCCCGAAGATGACCGATGTGTGTAGACGCAGCAGAGAGTGAGTGAGTGTGGTAATGTTTGAGAGATCTGTTGCGGCTGCTATTGCCGTGTGTATTAGAAACGGCAGTTGTGTCTCAACCGTTGGCTTGGGGAGTCTGTAGACGTTTACCGCATAAGCTTTCTACCACGTGTTTAGAGAATTGATAGATAGAGAGCCGGCACCACGTGCTTTTACAAAAACATCAACAAACAAATCAACTGAAAGCATGCTGAGTTGCGCATGAAAATGGTATTGGATTGAAGGGCGACAAAATGATTTATAGGTGAGTTTGTTGAATTATTTTCAAATAATTTCATTTTAATTCGACATGTCTGTTGTGCGAGATTAAACTATTAACCGTACATTTTCATATGTAAATATATTATGTAAATTTCGATTATATTGTCGAGATAATGTCTGTAAAGTCGCATTTTACCTTTGATACGCTCAAATTCTTATCCGGCAATCGGTAGCAATTTATCCTGAGTATACGTCTCTTCTTATTACTTAACTCTATTCTAATTAGTAACGTTAACATTGAAATTCTCTTGTTGTTAGATCACTGACACATAAAACTAGTAGTCTACCTTACTTTTATTACTACCCGTTTTAATTGATCGTTCAAACTAAATCGAATTCTATTAAAATACTTCCCCCCAACTTGTCAATTAGAAAACGAATATTCAACTCTAAATCGATACACGAATTGCATTATTGAAATTCTCATGAAATAATCATCAGAGCCGTCTCTCAACACTCACCAGAAAACACTGTTATTATTCTACAACCACCACCAATCTTTTTATTTTGGCTGCCCTCAACCACGAGCTTTCAATTGGATATGGAGCACGTGTAAAATTACTTAATTTTAATAGAATCGGTAGTTATCGAAATTGCTATTCTCGAGAAGAAGCAGATGGAATCTGCGTTGTGTTTTTTTGTGATAAAATTTAAATTATAACAAGAACCATTAAATTACGATTATAGCGAACAGGATGTGTGAATAACGTTAAAAATGGAATAAAAATGTAAATAAATATGAAATTGAAGGAATTCTAAAGTCAACACTTTCACTAGTTGTACTGTTGAAATAATTTATGTCTTGTTTAAGTCGCAAACAACAATTTTATTTAATTTACAACGATAATAAGCAATATATAACGTGTCCTTACGCGTCTGAAATAATTATTTACATTAAGATTAAGCAAAGACAACTGTTACTTTAGTATCTATTTCTTATTAAAACCATGCAAATTTTGGCTGCTGTTTACAGACAAATCTCCTGCTGTATATAAGACTTTCATATACAAGGTTGGCGAGACAACTTAGCACATACCCAATTTCTCTTTGTAGTTGGAGACAAAGCTCGTTTCGCCAACAGACAATGAAAAGTCCGGCGATTCGATTCAGCAACTCTCCATCTAAGTTGTGCCCTTAAGGGTAATCAAATTGTCGACTTAATAGCTTCACAATTGATCCAAACATTAATGTAACACTCTTGGATGTTAGATAAAAGTATAACAATTCCATATAATGCCCTATAATTTTAACATCTTTAGGTAATTACAGAGATTTCCCTGAGATGATAACGTTGCCCCATTACGTTTTGTGTTAAATTGGGTGTAAACGTTGTTATTACATCAAATCTATTAGACAAAACAATTATTATTATTATTAGTAAATGCTATAATATTGTTGAACTTTTGGTGAAACTGGAGAATTTCTTCTTTCCACAGTAATTTCATCTCTTTTAATATTTACATTGTTGAAGATTTGTTTGTTTAAAGATTGTTTAGAATACACGGAAGAGATTGTTTAACTTGTTGTTTTGTCGGCATTTTCTTAATAAAAACATCGCCAAACTTTCGTTTTATTATCGTTAATAATAAACTAATAATTTAAACATATTCCGAGATAAATTCGTTAACGAGAAAAGTGTGTTAAATTATAAAAATAACTATTATTATGATGTCGGAAAGTTTCTATTTGTCTTTTAGAAATATTTCAATGTAATTATCAAGTTTCTAACGTCCATTACTTCAATTAACTTACAATAATACAATCAATTTTATTGAGGTTGTAAAATTTTATAGTTTATCATAAGATTATTGAAGGCTAAAAGGCGAGCCATTTTAAGCAACTCGACTACTACTGCAGAAAAATTATGTTGAAATCAATAAGAATTTCCTGCTACTTTGCTGCATTAGGAAACGATCTATTTTAATACGTTTCTATCAAGAAAAAAAAACTGCCGTTTTGTTGATACTTTAAATAACTGAAATTCGACTGATTCTATTTCAAATTAGTTTAATAATTTTCTTTCGAAATATATAAAGAGAGAACGTTTGAAAGCAATCGTAATACAGACCAATAAAAAATATTAATTTACTGCAAATTAAAGCCTTTTCATTTTCTAGTAATAATAATTGAGTTGTGAATTTGTAAGAGAATGGAGAACGCGTTGAATATTCAACAATTTTAATATGAATAGGCGACATGAAAAATTAACTATTTTTCAAATTACAATTTCAACATGTGTCACTTATTGTTAATTGTAGACATTTCTATTCGATGGCCGAAAAGATTTAATTTTAACTTGTGATAAATTGTATTCATAATTATTAATTAACGTTAGCGTAATATTCAGTTCGCTTTCAGCTTCATTGATTCTTAAGCCACCATTCGTTACGTGTATTCATCGATTTGTTTTAAACATTTTTTTTCTCTCTCGATAATGAGACAGTTTTTATCGTTTACTACTCACTTTAACTCGATTCATTTCTACAATGAATTGCTTTATATAAATTATGAATGAGACACCCGTTCTATTATTAAAGAGCGGAGTCCTTTTAAAATTACGTTAATAACGTTATTGTGTCCCTGAATTCTCTCAAGTCCTTTTATTCTATTATTTACGAATACTAAGGATTTGAAATTATAGGCAAGAATCGTTCATTGTTCTGGTTGTAATCAAGTGGAATTTGTGTTGCAAAACATGACTTGATTACATGTGTTCATGGATAAAAGCCTGATTTAGAGGGCAAGTTCAAGGATTACAACGACTATTTTGACGATTAATGTTGAGGATTAAGATTTACATGGATCGTCTCCTTATTTACGTTTGTACTTTATAAAGCGACTTGATGAGCTTCTGCGGGCAAAGTTTCATTAAACAAGAGAAAAAAAATACCGTTTAACAAAACTACTGGCGCACTAAACGAGACGAGTTGTATTTCAGAGAGCGTCATTTATATTTCAGAAAGCTGCAAATATATTTTAGAAACTTCATTTATATTTCAGAGTAATATAACCGTGTTGGTTTTAAACAAAATTTGTGCTAAAACAGCAAACACTTTGCTTTATCTTCTAAACCAGGACAGCTAACGGCGTGTTGCTAAATTCAACAATTTGAACCTTTAAGAAGCACCTTTTCCGAGTTTATGCTTTGAAAAGTTTGGCTTTAATCGGCACGGTTTACGTAAAGAGAAAATACTAATAGTTCGTTCCTCAAACATAAACTTCTGTGACAAACAAACAACTCTTTCGCAAATAAAATTAATTAGTTTTTGAAATATGAGAGCAAAGATTTTTAGAATAAAATATTGTTTGATTTGACCCTGAATCGTTTTTGCTGCTTAAATTTGTGGAAATTAGAAACTCTATTCAAAAGAGGAAAGGTCCCAAATGATTTGAAAATTATTTTATACGTCTAGTAGTAGCAATTGTCACTTGTACACACTTTTTAAAATTCCATCCACTGCATTTTATTTATTAGGGCGTGTAGGTAGTAAACCTTTAGAACAGTTTATAACTAGTTTCAAACAACAATTTGAAGGAAGTTGGTGATAAATTATGGTACGCTCAATGGCCTAAGAAATTAACTTTAGACGTGTAAAACAAAAAGACGTATTATTATTGACTGCAAATGAAATAAAGTGTCGGTCTTTTGATCAAAGTTCGAGCACTAGGTTGTTGAATAAGTTTTGTCATTCGATAGGAAATGCCGCTATTAGGTTTGTCATTTCCATCTTTATAACTATTCAAAGTTGAAGTGCCATAGTGTTTTGTTATAAACAAAAAATTGAAAGTGAGCAGTGATAATTTTTTTATTTTTGGAACGTGTCACAAATTCATGAAAGATTGTTTAAAGTGTATAAGGAATTTTCACCTTCAGAATGTAGTAGAAAGATGGGCTACTGAAGTTAAACGTGGTCGTACAAGTCTTAGAGGACCTCCAAAAAGTGCATCAACACCAGAAATGCTATGGCAAAAATACCGGAAGATCGTCAAGTGACCGAGACGGATTTAGCAGAGGCTAAGGAGTGAGAACCCGGTACTTTGACTCCCAAGAAAGGGCGTTCTCAACAATATTTGAAGCGTTTTCTAAAGAGCAAGATGATTTTACGCGTCATTTCATCACTATGGATGACTCTTGGGTCTATCAACATGATCCTGAATCAAAACAAGAGGCTAAGGAGTGAGAACCCGGCAATTTGGTTACGAAGAGACTTAGGAGCCAGAAATCGGTCAAAAAGTGTTATCAATTTTCTGAGATGTAGTAGGAATTTTGTTGGTGGTTTATCTCCAAATTATTATACAACTTATAGAACAACATAATAAGTGCTGAAGATCTTTTGGCGTGCTGCTACATTTCGTTTGGATATAGTGCCGTTCCCGTTTAGTGACTGAATTGGTTCGGCTGATTCGTTGAACACACTATAGCCGGCCTGTATTTATAGTTACGTTTCTAATCGACATAAACAAGTTCTTAACTTTTAATTTCACCGCTTTAACAATTATTACCTAGTTGCTTAATCAATATTTATGGATAACTGCATAACGATTAAACTACTTCCGTACGAACAACCAACTTAAACCATATACCTGAACTTTATGCAATCTAAACTGTGTGTAGACTAAAGTTCACAGTGAGTTTATTGTTTCAAATAATATTTGAAATTAATTTTGAAACATTTTGCGTCTAGCGAACAATAAACGTAATCACTGAAAATTACTTATAGAAATCCTCGACCTGTTCAATAAAAATCACAGTAATTTTTAGAATTCTCCATAAATCACTCATCAATTAATTGAATTGTAATGAATTAATTTCAAGTGTTCCATTGAAGAAGGTCGTCTGTAGACTTTATTTACATCAGAATCATTTCATAATGAATCGATTTATGTGGCTTAAAGCTACGATTTACTCTCTTTATTTTTTTGTTTTGTTTTGTTTGCCAACATTAAAGTTCGGTATTTTCGAATACTGATAATCACTGTGAAAACATTGGCTTGTCATAAATTTAAACTACATATATGCAAATTACAATTTGTACAGTCTGCATTTATAATTGACTTATCGTTTCGCATACAGTAATAACGCTCCAGGTGTACGTATGTATTTCCACTTATAAATTTATAAATGTCTTAACTTATGCCTATCGTACAGGTCAACGTACCTGTCTACTAATCATCCTCATATTGCTCTTCTATCTGCCGTAATATTTACACAAATACACACCGAAAAAAAAATAGTATAACTTCCTGTATATATCCAAGTCTAGTTATATCATATGAGAATCGTTGAATAGAGAGAGGAAGAGTTGATTTTGTGCTGTAATGCTTACAAATTATGTGATTATACATGGATTTAACCGCCAAAAAAAATCTATAATCAATACTCATACTGATTACATTGATGATTAGTCATCATCATTATAATCGTTATTGTGTTCTTAGAATAGTGCCATTATCAGTCATCAATCTATACTTCCACCTTTCAATATCATCGCATTTTTTCTCGTTTCGAGTTTCCTGAACAATCAACTAAACCCCGATTTGTATTTAGCAATAAAATAATAGATAAATAAAAGAAATTGTTAGTTTACGCTGTTTTCCCAGTGTTACAGCAAGTGTAAAAATTCAAATTATCTCCTGTACATCGGATCGATCCATATCCAATTATATAAAAAATACGAAACAAATAAACGGGGGGGAGATGTTGAATTGTTTTCGAATTCTTTCGAACTTTTGAAAGTTTTGTCTTGTTATAGTCAAGATTTCCGGGATATTTTCGATTTGTCTCCCAGAACAATTTATTCGAGTGTAATTTTGAAATTTTAATTGCTTCAAATATCTCCGGATTAATCTGTTTAAAGCGCTATATAGTTCTTTTAAGTTCGTTTAAATATTGTCTTTATGGGAAGTTTTTTGATTAAATCTTGGAAAAAAGCATTTCATTGCGAGAGGGACGAGAGAACCAGTTTAATTTACATGGAAATTTCAGTTTTTTCGTCTATTTTCAAAATAAAACGAAAGAATTTTTGTACAATCACACACACACACACACAAAATTGTCGATTACCTAGATTGTTTATCCTTTAATGGACTGTTATAAAATCATCTGTAATTTGCATTTTGAGTATTATACACATAGGTGAGATTAGATAGAAGTAAATGCGGTTATAAATAGTCTTGTATTGATATAAAACAACGTATTTAATGGTTTTTCGTTTTATTATTTAATTCTCTATTGATTTTTGTTTTGGGCTTTTTGTACATTATTCAACATTTAATGGTTTGGGTAGAATAATACGGGTGATTCTACATCCAATAAACTTAACATCAATATTTGTTTTGATGTTTCTCTAAAACTTAATCGTTTAGAAACATGATACTCGTGTAATTGTACAGAACAACTGAACATATAATCTTTTATTTGCCCTATTACTGCTTTAATCAGAGGTGGATTAAGCAGCTCGACCAGGTGTATTCCAGCCGTTTATTGAGCCGCACATGACTAGAAAACAGAGCCGGACCGAGGCAAACAAGAACTCAATGCGTCTTCATACTTAAATGAAGCCCAGAGCAGATGCCTCCTTGGCCTCTTTTCGAACTGCTACAAAAGCTCGTAAAGGTTGACCAAATATTTTTCAGCGTGCACGGAAGCTCGTTTGGTAAACTCAATTTAACCACTCCATATCGCAAAAGAAATAATATCGCCACACCCACTACCGGCACACTCCTAATTGAAGGAATTGGTAGTGATTCAAGGGCTTGGGCTCTTGAAATTATGTATTAATTATTAAATTTTTTATTTGCATTGGAAAATTCGATAGAGGAAGTGCCGTTTCCCACACTTGTATGCCATCTGTACCGTTTGATATAAACAGTTTTATGAAATATACGTTCACATACTGTCTAGATTTTTAATAAATTGATTTCCGCTTTACGAAATCAACCACCGCATGTTTTGCCATATTCGTAAATTGTTTCATTTTGGCTTAACAACAGGCCAACTTGTTCGTTAATTTTCAATCACAGCTGGATTGTTTTTTTTTGTTATTATTTATTCTGGCGGCTTTAAGCTGGAAAAAAGAACGAGCTGATAAAACTGTTCTAAACACACTGCTGGATAATCGAATTGGTATCTGTTCGTCTTGAAATGTTCCATTCTGGTTTTCAGTACTTTGATTGTTTGATTGTTGTTGCTTGTACAAAGCCGATTGTCATGTTTTTTGATTTATACCTAATAGACTTTAATGATTTGTCTTGTGCTTAATTAATTTTTAATTGATGAAAGCAACATCCTACATTTCGTAATGATGATAAAGTGAAATAACTTTGATCGTCTATTTTTTTGAATTAAACAAGTTTGAAAAATTCAAGCTTATTACGGTATTTTCGCTGACAAGAATTTTTAACGGTGTCAAGTCTATGTTACGAGCATCTTAACAATGTTTAAATGACTATCAAGTATTATAATTTTCCTGAAATTATTTTTGACATTGTCGAAAGGTGTTGGAAATTGCTGGCAATGCGCATATGGGAGAGAATTCATTAACTGCATGACTAATAGAATTTATTCTTTACATTTAAATTATCAAAAGTCAAATTAATAATTTATGCTCTGTAACAAGAGGACATGAAATGAAAATCACATTACATCAATAGATTTGAATTGTAATCGTGTCCAAAAAAGACACCGAAGACCAATTTGTGTCATGGTCCATGTTCTTCTTATCATAAACACTAACAAACTTGGTATTATGTTAATTAATGTTAATATTATTAGACAATAAAATTATTGTTGTGGAAATTTGTCGATATCAGTAGTTTTGGGTCAACAATTTAGCGAAATAATAACAACATGATAAAACTATAGTAATTACTAGTATTATGATGAAAATGGAAAATATGCCATTATTAGGTCGGTGACACTATATGTTGTGTTAATTTTAAGAAGTGTTAACTCTTTTTGGGGCGGCTCGTGATGACTAATAATATGTTCTACATATAAAGGATTGTGGCGAAATTTAATACGTACCAAATTAAAATTGAAAAGACAAGTCATTAAAGATGATTATGTTGGGGATTTTAAACAATATGCATTGTGATCATGTTGCCCAAAAGTAAACTTAATGGGTCTATAAATGTTTCATTGTATTCTAATATAGTCGTCTATTGTAACTAATTTGATAATTATCTACGTACACGGTCTTCTTGTTAACTTTTAACCAAACATCTTTGTGGATCAGAAAGGTGAAATTACGTTAAAATCTTTTGTTTCTATTCACTTGCTAAATAAAACATGCGTTACGTTAATTGTTATTAGTTTTGTTAAATTACATGGAAATTTCTTTATTGTTTTAAATTTGGTCGATTGTTCTGGTTACTGATCTTGATTTTTGTTAAAACCATTAATCTTGTATGCTTGGTTAATTATAATCGACTTGATGCTAGAACGCGTATGTCCCCCAAGAAATATAGAGCCTTTCACTAAATATTTTTATTATAGTTTATGTGATATCTCCTCCACTTGTCTTGGACATCATTTGGGGTCACTCGCTCCATAAACGTTGCCGGTGGTCTTTTCATGCACATCGTAGTCTGTGAGGTTTGATAATTGTTGTTTTACAACTATTCTATCTTCACAATTTTTGCCTCCCGTTATTTGCTATTGATTCAACCGAAATTGTCCACGATCTACTGTTCTTGATTTGTGTGCGGTTTTCTTTATTTTTTTATTACGATTGAATATTTTAAGAAAAAAATGCTTGTGCATTCGTTTCCTATGGTAATGAAAATTTATCAAAAGACTTGAAAATCTAAGGTCTGTCCCAATTTGGATCGATTTTTCGTTTTTCTTCTGTGTTTATCAACAGTAATTAATGAAATTTATCCCATGTATAGTCGATAATGCGTTGAATGTCGGTATGGATTTCTTTTTCCAGGATTCGTGTATATTTTCCAGAAAAAGCAACGACTTCTTTCGAACAATTGTTTATCACGTTTTGCGGAAAACGGAAGAAAATCTTGAAAAAAGCCATCCATACCGACATCAAGCACACCATCGTCTACAACTAACGTAAATTTCATTCATTTCGGTTAATAATCAATACAGAGAAAAGCAACAAAAAAATCGATATAAATTGGGAGGTACCAGAGCCGGCCCGAGGTTTCCTGGAGCTAAGTAAAGTAAATATTTCAAAGTAACTACGATAATTTAATTACTGCCAGTCATAAAGTCCAGTACATAAAGCACTAAAAAGTGCCGCCCCTAAAATTATGCGGTTCCAGGCAAGTGCCTGTTGTAGCTTATTACCATCAAAATATGCAGCCTTTTGTCAAAATAAATAAAAAATCAACGCTTCAACTACATGACGGAACACTCTTATTGCACCTTCACAACCTTTGCCACCCATTACGTGCGAATTGTTTTCTAATCCACAACGTCGTGTGTTTTCAAGCCTCATCCGTTTCGTCTTCTGTTCTTTGTGATGTAAATATTATTCTTGTACCACTCAGATGTCATATCAGACATGTGTTTTTCTTCTCTAAAGTCGTCGTAAGGCCAACATTTATTACTGTAGATATCCTCAAGTTATCACGATACAAGAATTCTAAAGCTGACACTGATACGTTTCTGTGAAATTTATCTTAAGATTCAACATTAAACTTAGAATTGTTTGTAAAATGATAAAATTTCTAGAAGAGATCGAATCAACTTGACTTTAGTTGAAATATTCACCTATTTCTTTCTATATCTAAATCCCGACTGTTTTAGGATATCGTGAAAGGTTATATGCGACAAAAATTACATAAAGCGATTGCTTCATTTGCTGAAGCCGCCCCTGAACAACACACACATGACACACTTATTTCAACATATGTGTCCTTTACTTATATAATACAGAAATAGATACAGTTCGATCACAAAATCAATGACACAAGAACAATAGATTCTCAATGATTCAATGAATTATTTATGAAAGACTTTACACGTTTTCACTCAAATCTATTTAGATATTGTGTCTCATTTGAATGCTTAAACAATACATGCGCCTTTATTCTTTCGTTATCTTGATCATGTAATTTTCGATCATTTGAACAGAGAAATGCATAAATAATGGAAGCACCGTACAAATTCCTGTCATATTTCGAAAGTTCTTTTAGTAATAAGATAGTTATTACGGTTCATAAAAATAATAATACGATTAAGATGAGAAACTATATAGTTTCGACAGCTTAATTATAGATAAAGATATGAATTAATACAACAATCTCAATTATATATCCGACAGGAATTATTGGGTTTGAAGAAAATTCTTCGAGTCACGTGTTTAACACTTTAACATCTTAAAGATACACATCATTCATTATTAATTTGAATATAACAACTAATCTTTTTCGAATATCAAAAGACTTACAATAAATTAGAAAGATTAAAATTGTGTAAATTATAATCAACATTGGTTATTTTTAGAAAACCAAATCATTCGTAATAAATTAATTAACAGATTTGTATTTGTCATGTTTATATCATCACACAAAATAAAACTTTCGGCATTGTTTTTGATTAATAAAAATCAATTATTTTCGCCATAACAACAATTTTCGAATTAAATAACAGTAAAAATTTACATTTAGTCAACTAATTAGAAAAGACAATTAAAACTTTGAACATTTATCTTGGAATCGCGTGATATTGTACATCTCCCACATTTAGAAACGATATAAATCTTGTATCATTAGATTCGTTATTTTGTTTTCTTTCAAGATAAAATTTAATCTTCAACAACCCATCAACCCTCATATATGCTCATCTTCACATAAAATACACATCTTTGAAGAATATAACGTAGGTGTTGACGAATAAATTGTGAAATGTTGCATGCATAATGATTTTGGGGAGTGCCCTGCAGCATTCGTACATGCATCCTGCTGTGGTACATTTCATTTACGACCATTCAATTATTTTTGCTTGACTAACAGCAGTTTTTTATTAGCACTGTAGATACGGTAGATAAAATTTCTCTATCACCAATTTAGACGCATTGGTTTTATTTAGAGTTCGTCATATTTGTTGACACAATATTTTCATACAAACCAGCATGTTGATTTTACTATATGATTTATTAGACAACCGTTGTTCTGTTCTGTCTTTCGTTAGTCGTTTTTTTTTACTTATCATCAAGTTGGAATTGAAAGTGTATACTTGATAACAATTCGAGTTAATGTGCATTTCTTGTATATGCTATAAAGTGAATTTGTGGCTTACCACACGTGCACATTACACACTGACACACACGTCTGTCGTGTCTATTTTATACATCTGGTTATTTTATAATTGATATTTATACTCATCTGCATACAGTCTTTATATGTGCTTGTTCGCCACTGTAGTCAAGTTAAGATTAATCAGATTTTCCGATGGAAAACTAGACTTTTTCCCAAGCTTATTCTACCTTTCTTATATTGTTAAGTTTGAGTTATACTACAATAAAATCACTTCATATCGTAGATTTATTGAAGGAGTTCCATGAAGATATACAACGGCTAGCCGACCCGATTTATCACCTATCGGTTGTGCGTGGGCTCAACTGAGATGAGTTTCCATACAACCCACTTAATTACACGATTTGGTATATGAATGAAATTGAAGGGTAGCCAGATTTGGTCGTCTGTACGATAGAAATTGTTTTTGATCACTTTTTGAGTTTCTTTTATTCGGTCCCATTGTTTCGACGTGTCATGGAAAATTGCCTTCTGTCAATTCGTTTAAATTTAGTTTAAGTCTGTTTGTGGTTGTTTTGATTCTTTCCTGTCTCGTTCAAGTAGTCTTTATTATAAGTGCGATTCTTTTTTCGCTTGTTCGCCGTTTATAATATCTCTAATATTTGGCATTTGTCCAAAATATTTTTAAAAACTACTGAAATTTTAGAGATGAAAGCAATACTGTTTGAATGTGCGGAAATAAAAGTTATGCCCGTCAGCCAGATCCATGTTCGAATTTATTGTAAACTTACATGTTGTTGTCTAGTTTGTTTTTTTTTTTAAACTTCGGTAGACAACAAATTTATTTGCAGTAGCGTAATAGGATACTTGAGTTGGTTCACAGTTGCAACAGTGGACAGACTGTCAAGACAATTGATGAAGACTTTCAGTTGACTCCTATAAAATTTAAGATAGCACGACTGAATGTAATTTATTCTGTGTTTGTTGGATATTATTCAAAATCACAATTAATTGGTATCTACTTGAGAATTATTATTCGGTTCGTAGAGTCGCATAAAACTGTTCACGGAAATAGCTAATCGTGCAGATATAATTAAAATGCGCACAAGTCTACTTTGAAACAAAAAAAAATGAAGTTAGATTACCGCAGCACGAGGCAAAAAATGCAATGAAAGTAGTATTTGAGATGTTGGGGGACACCATGTAAAAAACAAAAAAATAGAATAAGTAAAAGTACGTAATTGCCTTTGTCGTCTCCAAGTTCCCAAATACTTGTGCACTTCTAAAAGAATTGATTATAAATTGAAAAATAAAGGAAAAGATTGCTCTCCCCACTAATCGTAGATATATTCTATTGCTAAGTTGTGATAACCCAACGAATTCTCAGTGAATGCAGAAAAAAACATTTTCAACCTTTCAGTAGCATTTGCATTGAATGTATCTCTTTCACTGCCTGTCAAAATGTTAGCAGTTTATGAAATAGTGACGATCGGAATCGTTCATGTTCATTTCTAGAAAAAGACGTCGCAAATTGCTGCAGGAACGATTACGTTGAATTTTCCCTGTTTTCCGGTGATCTAGATAGTCTGCAGGACTGTGGATACATCTCATATTTAATATTGCACACGTTCTTGAGACTTATTTCTGTTACGTCAAGACGGATGGGAGATCTCGACTACTAATATCCTCTAAGCGAATATTTGTTTTACGATAATTTTCTGATCTACTGTCCAAAAGACTGTCCAGGATTTTATATACTCTCTAAAAATATTTCCATGTGCTTATCTTATAACAAAATATTCTTAAACTTTGCTTTTATACGTATACGAAGTTGACTAAAACATTTCTGAGCATCGATGTCATGCTTCTTGAAGTGCAAGTTATATTTGCGTAGACGTCCTCTTTATCCACTGTTCTCTTTAGCTATTCAACTTGGATCCATTGCAGATGAAAGCAAAATGTAAGTTCGCCTTAAATTAAAATGTAATGCGTGAAATTGTCTTATGCTTTCGATATGTCGAAAGAGGATTTCTTTCGGAATATCCGGCGGAATAAAACCATAGTAGCATCGGCCCTTAAAAGGTAATTTACACAATAGTTCCATCTTATTAAACGTATATCACTTGAGATATCGGTTAATTAATTAGAATGTGTTGTGTGGGTCTTAAATCGTGGAACGTTCTGTATGCATTTATTAAACACTTTTTTGTATAATATCTTCTGTAGAATAACTTATATACATTTTGAGTGTAACTGCCGTTTGTTTTATGTTTGAAAAGTTTTGATACCGGTATACTTATATATATAGGTACGTTGAAGTATATGCCACTATAAATAAGCTCGTCTTATTCTTGTTTGTTCTTTGTGTTGTTGTTTCTCAAACAGGTGTCGTAACAAACAATTCATTTATAACGAATACGTTTGCTTTGAACCATCAACTTTATATTGTGATAAAATAGCACTATCTTGAATCAATATTTTTCAATTTTCAACAACATAAATTATTCATAAATGAGTTGAAAATATCCGCATATCATTATAATAGAAAACCACTGTATCACATGATATTACAGATAAAAAAACACACACTTTTGATCGATTGTAACTGTAATCGTTTGTGGTGCGTCTACTCGAAATGCCGCTACTGTATACCACTTAATTGTGAACGAACTGTGCCATTTATAATTTAGATACGCCATTTTTTCTTGTTCCTCTTCATATTTTTTTCGAAAACAAACAGCAAACATGTTGAAAGCCCTCCGGAGTTCAGTGTTTTTCATTCCCATCATTTGTAAGTATTTATTTTATGAATTGTTTATTAGTTGAAATATCACTTGGGGTAAATCTTAGGTTTTCTTTCCTGTCATCTCTCGGCTTTTTTTCTCTGTTCGCCCCCCGTCTCTTTTATGTTTCCGATTTAACTAAATAAATAAAGGAGAGAAAAAAATAACATTGATATTACCCTAGATAATGTTCACAATTAACATTGTTGAATTGTAGAGAAAATATTTGTATTTTCCACAAGAATTGGAATTTTTACATCAACATTTAAATGACAAAATCTACGACTTTATACACAATGACAACAACAAGTTGGAGGTCGGTTCTGTTAAATAAGAACAAACATTATTTGTTGTTTATTATGACCTTAGAACTGATCAATGTAATTAATTATGCTCATGAATTATTGATTGTTTTGTTGATTTTGTAATTATTTCTATTATAACGGGTGTCATTTGAAAAACTACCCGTTTTACTGGAAGATTCATCTTTCTGAAAATTTTCAAACGAAAACGCTTTTTTGATTCTATCGGGACAGATATCGGGCCAAAATATGTATGAAACTGTTTCCTGCAACTCGCTATTTTATGTTCTAAATTGATAAAAACTATCCCAAAAAAATGTTGCTTTCTTGGGCATTTGGAGCATCTTCTGCCATCGGAAAAAGTTTTTCATCTGGAAATTCTGTTGTAATTTTTCTCAATCATGCCAAACTCTTGTGCCACGTTTAAATTTAGTTGAAGAGCACGCTAACAAGTGTTGAATCTGTTTAATTGTTAATTTCTGCGGACGTTAAGCCTTTCAAAACAATATATGTTATTACAGCACGATGTTCAATCTATTCATCTCCACAAGAGTGCTCTATTTGCTTTTAAGGGCCAAACTCTTCACTGAAAACGGCTGAAAATTTAACAGATAGCTATCAAAACTATCTCAAATTGAAAGATTGCCGAGAACTTTTTGCCGTCTCCTTCTTTTTTACAGTTAACCTAAATCGTAAGTCTACATCCTTTATCTATTATGATTGCATCTATTATAACTGCATATTAATAATCTTTTGTGTAGTTTTTTAATTGAATTAAAATGAGTTTCTATTGTGTTCGGAATATTAAGGGCGGTTAACGTGGAGGTCGATCTTGCAAAAAAAATCACCGCATAAAAATCGCGCTAGTGTACATCGAGAATTCTCTAATGACTGTTTTAATTCACATTTAATGGAATTTACAATGAATAATTAAACTGTACTATATAATTATGTTTTAAACCTACTCGCCCTTTAGGGTTAATTCAATTAGTTTGAAAGATTAAAGAATGCTGTATATAATTATAACACTTGTAGCTTAAATATAGTCACTAAAGTGTGTAAAAAAACAACACTGTTGTTCTTATCGCTTCCATCAAAATCCGTTGTTTTATTGGCTATTAAATCAAAGCGATCATCAACAACGAAAAGCCTCTCATATGAAGATCGTTTATTTCTTATTTGAAAATTTTAATAACTTTTTCACTATGATTATATGATATTGCATCTTTATAACCGACCACATATATATTTTTTTATATACCATCATTTTTAACACTTGGAAAATTTCAACATCTGCATTGTATGTACGAGATAAAATTGCACCTATTTTTCGTCTGTATGAAAATTATATAATATTGTAGGTAACATATTATCAGTGGTTATGTGTGTGGAGAATTCAATAAATTATAAGGGATGGTTACTATTTATAATATGTGGAATTTCACGACACATTTCTTGCTTTTTGTACACGTTTATAGATATGTATATTCACGTTGAATATATAGGAAACGTTTATGGTTGAATTGTGGTCGGTAGATAGTAGCATAAGTTGGTGGAATAGGAATTGAGGAAGCATGAAACTGGGATTCTCAATACAAATAATTCTATACAAAAGACGACTACATTTTAAAATAGATGCACGTATACGATTTCTCAATATAAACTATAAATAATTGAAAAGTGACATAAATAGATTTGATTTCATTTAGAATTAGCAAATAGTTGTTCTTACTAGGAGAACGACTCAAATATGAGCCGGATTTATTGATACAATAAATAAAATTTCGTCCATCGGAATTTTTTGTGCCAGTTGGGTCATTGAAGGCGTTTTTTTTCACCGAACTGTACACTTCGTCGACACAAATTTTCGGCAGGTTTTACGCCTTCCTGCGACAAAAATCTAATAGTAATGCGTTGCTCAACAGACGTGTGCACCTCTTGCTCAGTTATAATGCTAGTAACATCCAATCTACTATAGCGATCCAAACCCAACACATTAGGGAGCATTAAAAAGAAAGATCCGGTTAATATTTGATTCGCTATCGTATCTGAATTTGTATTTCGTCGTTTTGTTAGTTGTTAATGTTTTGAAGGCACTTCCTGGTGAGACAGCCGCATATGATTTCTAATCAAACATTAGTTGTGTAAATAAATGCAGATAGTTAACAGTATATAATAAATCTTAACAGTCGTGTGGTCTTGTGTAATTTGCAATGTTATAGCAATCGTTGCATTACATACAACAAAAATATAAGTATCAATAATTACATTAATTAATAATCCTTTGAGATATAAAATAAAAAATTCTAATATCAAAATAAGATCAAATCAATACCAGAAAAGTAGAGTCTCTAACGATTTAAATTAATCGCCGATAGAGAATCATTGGAGCAAGTTTTGTACAAGTTTTGATTATCTTGACATGAGAAACAGTGCAACATTGAAGTGGTTCGACAGGTGTTGAAAGCGAATGTAATTAGCGGGTGTTTGAAATCCAAAAGAGAAATAAACACGTCTATATATGAAAGAGCATTGAAATTGTAAATCTACACAAAATGAAACGTAGATCAGATACAAATGAGATGTAAATCCCCAAAGAGATTGAATCTAAAATTAGAAGAAAATAATGAGATGACAGACGATGGATTTAATTGGAAATAGACACAATGGTCGAGATAAAGTTGGACGTGTTTTTTTTTTCAGAGACGCCACCATAGATGCATCGATTATATTCGGTTCATATTAAGTCAATCGTCCATGAAAAGTATAATTTATATAGACAAAACTGTATGGATGAGAACGAATTAATCATAAACTGGTAGCTCGTTAGTTCACAAAAAGTTCCAGTTTCATTTCACAGTTGTCTGCAAAAGTTAGGATATAACGTTAGTTTTGTTATTTGAAAGTTAAGTCGAACGTATCGGCTAATTAATTAGAAAAAAAAAGAGATTCATATCAATTCACGTACATAATTGTCTTCAATTTTTAATTGGCAAGTTACTATCTTGATTTCGATTTAATCTACCGACAATTTTTTTCGTATTGGAGATTATTTACAATTTATAAAAATGAAAAATAGAGATAAAGCGAATGGTAGAATTGAAAATAGGCGACGTTCAGCATAATGACTTTTTTATTGTAGAACTCCACCGGGATCCGGGCCTTCTTACAAAACATGTGCCTTTATTCCAACGTTATTTATTTGCACGTTCCACCCATTCAAGGAAATTGTTTTAACCCGTCTGTATATCTTTGAATTTACCCAAAAAAAAAACCAACATCACAGACAACACAGTATAATAGGGTCGTCGGCTCTTGAGCGGTTTTCCAAAGCTCTGTCAATTGACTTTGACAAAACGATACTGTGTCGTCAAATCTTTTTCGAAGCAACAAGCTACCAAAACGCACCAGAGTTGAAATAATGTTAATTTGAAACATTTATTCGAACACCGTTCATGTTCGGCGTGTGTATCTTTTAATTAAAATCTTTGATCTCTGGTCGAGGGGGTAGTGTCAGTGTTAATTGGCCACCATCGAGAATTATCGTGATCTGAAAGATGATTGCGACCATCAAATTTGCATATTTCTCGAGTTGCAAATTTGAACATCGATAGTAATCTGAAAACTAGTATCAAGTTAATGGTCATTTCACGTTTCGCAAACTAGAATTTGTTAATGAAATTATAAATCATTCGTTGTTGGAAAAAAGAGCAACAACAAACGGCTAAAAAACCAATAGAATCTGGTAGTTGTTAAAAGTCGATAAATCAACAATGATTACACGCCAACCAGATAAAACTGTCATTTATAATTATTTATTAACGTTTACGGTTATAACAATAAATATGGATTTTGTGGACACGTATCAAAGTATTGCATGTTTGGCAATATTTATAAATCCCCCATATATTGTATTGTTTATCAAAAAAATGTATATAAAACGAATCTAAAGACGCACAAAAAAATCACCATATGTGGAATAAAATATATTTGATTTTTTTGGTGCTTATTTCATCTTGAAAATGTAATTGAATTTTGTTTGTGATATTTTCATTCACTTCTATATTCGCTGTAAATTAATTATTTTTTCCACATTTCTATTACGCCAATGGCTTTACATGAGAAGGTATTAAACGGTATAAAACTGGACTACTACAACAAATTGTGATTTGAATTAAAAACAGGTAGCTGTTTCAATATAAATACCATACAAGTCTTCGATATTTATAGGAAATATTCTATTAAAATTGCAGCATAATTATTCGGAAAAAAAACCCGACATAAATGTAGGCAAGTCATCTTTTATTCTGTAGTTGTACGTTGAAATATTACGTTTTTTACAGCCATTTGTATTATGACAAATTGAACTGGCAAATGTATCGCTCACCATCCTCATAGTTCCATATAAATATGTTTTGCAACAACATTAAAATTTGCTGCATTCACACTAATATCAACTAACGACCGTTATATTGACATATGCAACATATACGCATAAATTTCGGACTTTGATGATGTTTTATTTACATACATATAGTTTATAATAACTGACCACTAACCCTAGAATAATATTGATGTAAAACTCCAACCTCGCTATTTATCAGATGGTTATTTAACAGAAAAAAAAAATGATAAAACAAATAGTTTTGCTGTAATAAATGTATTGTAGATGACTTAGTAATTCAGCTAGTTTGTGAATTTTAAATGCAGTCATTGCTTATTCATGAACGTTGGCGGTTGATCTTTGTTGTTATTGTTGGGGGAGGTTGTTAGAAACCTTCCAAACAGTTCGAGTTTGTTCAAAATTGTAATATTTCCATAATACAGAAACCCTTAATAATAAAAACAAAATGTTGGTGCATTACAATTAACAATGCAATTAACGTTTCGAATCGATTAAGAAACTTGAAATGATATTGGACTTTATGGTCTTTTTTATGTTTGTTTTGAGATGAGCTCTTTAATTCCGTGTTTGTTGAAATGAAAGAGGGTGAGTTGAAGAACATTTAAATAAATTGAAGTAATAAAACGGCATATACTATATAACATGAGAGAAGTTTTTTTATGGTCGAGTTAATTGACCGTTTTGAGAAATAGTAATAGTTGAATAAATTTGAATTTTAATCGATGATTATTATGTAAAATTCGACCGGTGTGTAGAAGAAATGAATGAAAACTACATTCTGGTCGAATGACCGGAATTTTTGGCAACAGTGAAAGTGATTACCTGTCCGACCGGCTTTGATAAAGGTCTAGGCCAATTGTGGATTCATTGGTTTATAAACTCGATTCTCTTTGAAATTGTCGTCGCGTTTAAATAAAGATTGGTTAGTTGATACTGTCTCGTGAACAAGTATACAGTTTTTTTTCGAGCAATTCTTCGGCTTAACGGTAGATTGAATCTATACCGAAACTGAGGAGCTTTTAGAGTGAGCTACACACACACGGTTAGAACTTATCGAAATTATTTTTCTAACAAAGTTTTTTGCTTCATTTATCCAATTCACTTAGTCAGTTTTTCGTTTGGTAATGCCATTTTTTGCTCTCTATTTATTCTCTTATCTTGGCCGTATTATCGAGTCACTTATAATGTTCGTCTCGGCTGGTTTTTTTTTTGAGTTTTCACTTTACTCTAATTTCGAATCGTAATATTACAATTAGATATTACGTCTTTCTAGACTTAGACACTCCTTTTCCTCTCCTCAAAACCATTTATTTTTTCAGGATTAGTACGAAACAACAACTAGCGTTGAATTGTTAACAGTTTACTGACTAGAGTCAAATCTTTTTTGTTGAATAGTCTTGCTGTAGTAATCCTCAAAAGATTAATTTATCATTGTATAAGAAAGTGGAGAATACACTTAGCTCCATCGGAATCCAGAATAAAATAGTCTCGGCTCAATTTTAGCAATTCAAAACGATTAACATCCATGAAAGCAAGCTATTGGTTACTGAAATCGCTGAAATTAAAAGGATTTCAGGAAATGTTATAAATACTTTAGATCAACAATACGCGTACGTTGATAATACGCGCCACTGTTCTTACGCCTGCACAGGTAAAGATTATGGGCTTATAACGCACCAAATTTTATATCAAAAATATATTTTTATTGGAGAAAGTTTTGAGCAACTCGCGAGAAGACTTCTTCTTTAACTGGAATCTATTAAAAAAAGGTATCCTCATATTTTATCTGTTAAATTATTGATGTAATTATTAGTAATTTACTAGAAATTCTATTGGGTCCTTTTGTAAATGTGATAGGGCGTTTTTTACCAAACAAAAGGTTCCTCCGATGCAGGCGGACCTTTTTTCTCGGAGCATATCTTTGTTTGCAGCAGCAAGAAATAATGCCAATTTGTTCTCAACATTCCGATGATTGCATATTTTTCTCAACTTTACGGAAAAGTGGGATTTTACGCTACAAACAAAAAGTTATCCGCACGACGTTTTAAAGTTAGACTTGGTCCATTATTGTACTATAAAATTTTGTCAGACAACGTGTCAAAACTTATGCAACTTACGTTTTGAAAGTCCCTAGATTTTGACATGTTCGGGATCAAAAAAGCTTAAGTCTTTGTTTATATACTCTTAAAGGATTAATTTCAAGTTTTATTTTGGGTCTTTGTTTATTGTATTTTGATTTTGATGGTGAGAAAATTATCAAATGCCATTGATAATTTTATATTTTGAAATGTTACAATTTATATTACACTACTGTACTGAGTCTATACAATCGTATACTTTTGATCAAACATGCCATAGAGACATCTCTTTAAGGGCATCAAGGACGACAGACTACTCCACCAGGAATGGGTCACTCATTCATGAATATTTAGCATTTAATCATGATAAATCTCATCAAAATAGGCATATGTATCGAATGAATTATGATATAAACCCTGCGACTGTCTTTTTGTCATTTTCAAACTTGTGAAAATTGCAGAATAAGGGCCGATTCTACAACTCACAGATTATATTTCAGTTACGTTATTCTCCATCTTAGTGAACTCAACGAATTGAGCCAGTAAGAGAAAGTTCCGTTAAATTTTTCGGCTGCAGCTGAAAGTTAGCGAATCTTATACAAGCAGACATTCTGCGTTTCATACTGAAAGACAATTTCTGTTAGAATATTGCAAGGAGACTGTGTTAGCTTTGCTGAAAAATTGCGTTTTTTCTTTTTGCTTATGGCAACAACTCGTCATCCATGTTCGTTTATTATTTGCTCCGCTAGCTTTTTGTGTTTTAGCTACAAGTTGTTCAGTCGCATATTCTCGACTGTAATGCAAATATTTAAACTTGTCTATAATAATTTGGACTACTCTCGCAAATTGGCAAATAATTGCATGCACATGGCCTTACACATTTCGTTAATTTTTGAAATGCATTAAACCGTTATCACAAAATGAATAATGTTGTAAAGCGACCGGGAAAGTGAAATAGAAAAGAAAATAGAGAACTTCACAAGTCCCTTATTTATTTGCTTATTTAAAAGAAACGCTACAACAAATGTAAAGTTTTCCTCAAACAAAATTATTGAACATTTCCCAAATATAAAATGATAAACAAAACAAAAGTCCTCTGTCACATAAATTAGAATCAAAACTTTTTTGAAAATTGACTAGAATATTTCTATCCTATTCATTGAAATATTTATTTGTATTCATATCTCTTTGAATACGTTACTACTTATTGTTGATCAATCATTGTTGTATGCATATAAAATTATGAATAAATTAATTCCATACTCTTATCGTCTATTGTATTGTTAAACAACTACAATAATAATAACAATAACAACAACAACAACAAAACAAGGAAATATTGAGGAGGCGAAAAACGATTCTTATTCATTATAATACTCGATGTCCTGTCATCTGAACATCAACACGTTTTTTACACGTGTCATATCAACACGTTGTTTCTTTCAAAAAATTCATAAATCATCTAGTAACTTAGATGCAATAAACTCTCATGTTTCCAACTATAAACGCATCGATATTATTATTAATGGAAAAGATCGATAATTTATCGTTCTCCAGGATGTGTGTTATTTTAGTGATTTTGTAATACAACATGCCAGCCTCGGCCAGTAGGTGTTCAGACCACCTCTTGTAATTAATGCTCTTACAGATTGATAAATTTGTATTTTAACATCGTTGATTAAATATGAAAGGTGTGTAGAACTTTCATTCTCTCGACACACGTGTATGGCACACAATTTATGAATAGAAAAGAGTTTTGGAATTTCAATCGAGATCTCGATAAGCTTATAATAGCGCTTAAAGATAGGTATCAAGATTGTTATTTCTATAGAATAGTCCTGGAGACGTTTTCGATGATCTAAATTGAATATTTAATTTTTTTGTTATTGTTTTCAATATCTTTTCAACAACAATACAAAGTGTTTTGACATTTCAATCTTGTTGAAGGAATCGACATATCTTCTCTGTTACAATGAGAAATTTGTAACGTCAAACAATTTCATTTTTCTTAAACATATTATATTTATAAAACCGACAACCGTGTATATCTCATATCATTTCGCTCCTAGACTCTTAAAATGAAGAAAAAAAACAGCATAAAATTGATGTTTAGTAAAAATACCTGGAGGAGAAGAAAGAAATATAGAATTCTATCGGTACTCGTGTATTTATCCGGTAATTAACATGTTAAATTTACACCGTTAAATTTTCAACATTAAAAACATACTCTTAGGTTATTTAAATATGCTATTTACTCTTTCTATATAATTAATAATTGCGTGTACACACATACAACTTTGATTTTATGCAAGTAATTCAAGCAGATACGTGTAAAACTAACAGTTTCGCTGATCTTGTAATAGTAATATTGTTTCTTTTCTAATTTTATATCTGGAATGTTTCTAAAGATAAAGTCTCTCCAGTATGTTGTCGTTTTATTAACAAATGGTTAAATGCAGTCGTGAAACTCGTATTTGTTGAAAATGATTAGTTTCTGCTTGCTCTTTTAATATCTAAAGAGCAACAATTTGTGCAGTTTCAAGCCGACCGAAAACTCATTCTTCAAATTGTGAGATTTGCCAAGAGTTTTCAAAATTTTTAATTTACAGGCCTAGGTGCCAACTTGATAGATTTTTATTATAAACCGTCAATATACGAAACTAGCGAATATCCGCCCGCTTCGCTGGTCGTACAACACATGGGTCATTCTATGTGGGTCATTCCAACAAATAAAATCATTTTTACGGGGCGATCCCCGCCGATTTTTTTTCAAATTTTGTGGAGGTGTTCTCTACTGTGGAAAAAAGATTCCCTGAAAGTTTGAGCTCTTAATATGCGGCCGTTTCAAAGTTATGAATTTTTGATATTTTTGAAATTTTTTTGAGGTAAAAAGCTTCTTTTTTTTCAAAATTGGAAAAATGTAGCTTTTTGTAGGAAAAATTCTTAGCTTTTTAATGGGAACATTCACTTTTTCATACATGCAACGAAAGACCCTTTAAAATTTCAATCAAAGTGAAAAAAGCGATTTTTCTCACAGTCACACTTTATTTTATGGTGATTTATCACATGTCATTATACTTCGTTTTTGTTTTAAAACAAAAGACAGTCGATTAAATGACAGTTCGATTTTATTTTTGTTTTCAAACAAAAGACAATCCACTAAAAACAACAAAATGAGCGTCTTTTATTTTTATTGACGGTAC
The DNA here is from genome assembly GCA_021725515.1 of Epicauta chinensis. NCBI lineage: Eukaryota > Metazoa > Arthropoda > Insecta > Coleoptera > Meloidae > Epicauta > Epicauta chinensis. The sequence continues at coordinate 668,516 of JAEDXX010000023.1, forward strand.
AAAATATACACAAAACTAAATCGAAAAAAAATGACAAAGGAAGAATGGAATCGAAAAACTAAATAGCCTATAACTATCTGCGAAAAATTGTGCATCGAATGGTCAAGGTCCCATGTCGATACGATCAGTAGTTTTTACGTGATCGAGCCTCAAAAAAATAGATTTTGCTTATATATGTATAGATAAATCCGAAAATTGACCCTAATCTTGTATCTAGCTAGTACCTATCTTAGGTTCTGTTTATCTTCAAATTAGAACACAATATTTTTGTACCATCTACCACTGAAAAGGAAAATATTTTTTTTTTATAAAATAAAAACAGATCGATAACGTAACAAACGAAACAGATTTGTTTAGCCATTCAAAATCACATCCGCATTGTCGCAATAAAGTCGAAACACTGTTGTTTACATTGCCGGAATGATATTAATTCATTTCGTTTTGAATAAAATTGGTACAAAATGCAAGATCCTAACTTATTCGACTGCTTCACACCAATTTATTTTTTCTAATTTTCGATTCAAATTGTTTTTATTTCCTTTTCGGCTGTGCATCGTTTTTAAATCCGTCGAAATTGCCTAAATCTTGCTTTGAAGTTGACGACAATTTCATAATGAATCTGGGAAAAGTTTCCTTCATAGCAGTAAGCTAAATTCATGAATGCGTGAAAATATTTTTTGTTTTGCTTGAAAAATATCTTGTTTGTTATTAAATATTCGTTGATTAAACAAAATTAATATTTTAAAAGTTGTTGCCTCGAAAATAATACCGTTTCTTTCTCTATACTTCATTGTTTTCGTTTTATTTATATTTTTCGTCTGTTTCTTTGTTATTTGTTAACTTCAAATCTTATTTTTTATCCTTACACAACAGATAACTCCAATGTTTTCGCGTCTTGAACAATTAAAGTTTATTAATTATAATTTAATTGTTGTTTGCTTAACATTCGAAATGGACCGGTTAAGATTTCGAATGATTTGCTCAATAATAATCCCGAATATTTACAGAATAAAGTTGACAATTATCAAACAAATCCAACTTAAACTAATGAGTTCGATTCGAAATTCGAAATTTCGATTCGAAATTTATTCGGAATTATGATAAAACTTTGATGAGAACCAACATATACTTGAAAATCAATCTATTATTATTAATATTTTTTGGTAATACTCTAATGTTCGGTTGAACTTCTACGAAAAGTTGAACAAGAATTGGAGATTAGTGGAAGATTTATGGCAAGTAGTCAGTATTCTTCATAAGCCTCTTGTTGCTTTACACGATGCTCGTTTAGTAAGCTTATGTTATTAGAATTTTTTTGATGTTCTTACAAATTCTAACGGTTGTATATTAATTGTGAACGATCACAGCTGCAACATATTCGGTCTCTTTCAATAAAGCGATCGATTTCAAAGATTACGGCCTTTTTAAAATTAATACCACGTTTTGTCTTCGTTTGCAGGTTCCAAGTAATTGCAACAGTTTCTCTATGTTGGTTTATATCGCTAATATTCGGCGACGATTCATTCAATTTACCACCATCATTTCAAGAAAGCAGTATAGAAGGTAAGTGCATAGTTGAAACTATAATTTCGTCTTATAATTAGCAGGATTATTTTAATTCATGATGATAAACTCCCAGTTAATACGAGTATTCAATAAATGAAAACATCTATCGTTATATGAGCAATTTAATATACCAACGTTTCCACGTAATGAAATTGATCAAAGATAATTACTATTGAATTAGTAACGGGGAATAGTGCACGTCTTACAATAACTATCAAATATTATTCTTGTCGCTAATTTTATTATCGTACGAATTTCTGTACAGACAGTAATAAGAAATAATATTTAAGGCGTTGAGTTTATTGTAATTCGCTTGGAAAATCATAAAATACGTAAGAATTTTAAACGTTTTTTTATCGAATAATATCAGGAGCAGACATCGTTTTCTTTCACTTTGAACATCGGTAAATTTCAAAGAGTAAATCTCTGTAAAGATAAATGTAAATGTTCATAAATTAAACTTATCAGTATTCATATAATAATTTTTTTTTGAATTTTTGTTGTACATTAAAGAGACTCTTTTAGATAAAAATCGAAAAGATAAACAAAGGAAGTATACCCGTTTGATCAAATATATATAATTACGGTCTGCAATCAATTAGTATAATTATAGACTACATATTATTACCATAAATGATAGTAATCTCTACTGATTTGTTGACTGAAAGCTGTAATAATGCGATTGTGTTGGCATTTGGGTTGTTTTTCAACATTTATAGAAAGTTACCGATTAGGTGTTTGTTATTAGTTAATTAATCTTTGATTCGGATATGTGCGAATTGATTTGGCGTCCTTAACATTTCCTTAAAGAGGTCGGCTATCAATCATTAAATAATTGGTTGATGAGATGGGAATTGCGCATATCTCGTATCAATCGTCGACGAGACGAAACGAGAGAGCCTCTTCTCTCGTCCCGACTCTCGATGTGTCTCTTTGGAAAAGATGACGACTTTTATCGGTAGATATGCATAATAAGAAGTAGTTAAATATATTAAAAATAACGGCGGTATAGAAATTCTTCCTATACATCCATCTAACCTCTTGGTCGAAACGAAAAACTGTTGCAAAAGGAATTATGAAATAATAATCGAGTCAGACTCGCGGTTTTCGCTTATGGCATAAATTCTTTAGCACGAGTCAGACTCGTGGTTTTCGCTTATAGCATACATCCCTTACCACGAGTCTCGCTCGTGGTTATAAGCGCAGGCGTTAAGTTGTCGATACTTTACGTAAAAGTGGGCACTATTTGGGAAAAAGAATAAAACTCTACAGCAAGCCTACTTTAATTTTAAAGCTGAATAAAAAAGCTTATGTAGTATAAAGTATGTATTTTCATATAAAATTTACAGTTTCAGAAACAAAATAACTTTGTCTCTTGATACTAAAAGCAAAAACCTGCTCCAAATGTAATTTTTTCCAAATGACTGCACTGGGCCTTTTGAAAACCCGTAGTTGGTAAAAAGTCCAGTACAACTTCATTTAATTTCTAACAGTAGTAGCTAAATTAGCGAATTTTTTTGTGCAAATGTAGACTTATCGCGGCTTTATTTTCTTATCTTATTAGTTTTTGTCTTTGGGAATAAATTCATTCATCGCTTCTTCGGATTAAGATGTTTTTATAATTAGTCACTTCTTTGATAATTTCCATGCTTAAAAGTAACAAATAATCAGATTAACAACTGAAATTTCAGGAATTCTAAGCAAATTTGATATTCTCTATGTAGTTTTGTCCAAATTGAAATTTCTAAAGCTTTTGTTGCAAATTGCTCTAATTACTGATTGAAAGTGGAAAAGTTTCAAATTCGGGGATAAAAAATTTGATCAGTTCTATGTCAGATATGCAGATCTCATAAATCGTAAGAGAGTCCAGTTTGTCTTTATTTTGAAAGTGCAAAAAGTGGCAAGCTTGTTATTGAATTTTTCACAGTACCTGGATTTTTTCAAATCCACCCTTTGAAGTTTCTGCTGAAGTCTCCAATTGCCTCCCTAGCCCCAATTCTTTCATTTGTATTGTATTCTGTATTTGGGTAGCCGTATTTTGATTTACAAGGCACATTTTTAATATATATTCCCCCCTTCTTTGAAGGACCGAACAAAGAACACTTACTTAACACCCTTTTAGATTTGTTCGTTCTTGTTCAGTTGTATTCCAGTCTTCGAAGTGTTTATTGTTTCGAAAAATGGTGAATTTTTTTGTTAATTAAAAATCAGTTGTATCTAGTACTATCGTTAGTTTATGGCTCTATGGGATAGCAAATTTTGAAAGAATTATCACAATTATTTTGGATTTTTGTTCTTGTTATTAAAGGTAATCATTCTCGATCAGAAATTTAACAGAAAATGTCAAAGAATCCGTTACGAAGTATATAAAACTCAATTATTATTAATTTCCGGATAGAGGCTGGAGCCGGCTCTGGCCCAAAACGACCTTCCTCTCGACGAGAGCTCTCTGGCGGCATCACTAATTATAATAAAAATAGTGTTACGACCCGTTAACATTTAGACAAATTGAATAGGTATACGTCTCTATTACCCTCTTATAGTCGCTTTGATATTCTCCAAGTTAAGAAGCATATTTAAGAAGTAATTCAAACTGGCATGTCTAAAAGATAAGTAGAAGCGTATGAATAGTATGGGTAAAGATTACGGTATCGTCGCCATGGGAGCAGTTGCAGTCGTTCTTGAATAGTATTATACTTTAATATTGCCCGTCCCTCATTCAAGCCAAAGATAAACACAAATTATATAAGACTTTTCAAGAGATAGAATATAACACTTCGGTTTTGAAAAGGTAATCTCGAAATTGTCGCTCTTCTCTATATTTGAACGATAGAAAATATGGAAATTATTAACAGTAATAAATTCTCAAATGTTTTTTCAAAATTTCTAAATAATTAGTTTATTTGTCAGTTTTTGATTAGAAGACTTCCAAGGTAATTAAAATTTGCAATGTCGATGTCAGGTATTTACTTTAGTGTTCACATTTAGTATGCAACAAACGGACTTTTAATTCGGTTAGTAAAGCACATGAGTCGCATGAATTATGTATTCTATGGTCATTTCTGTACGGATAATCAGTTAACAAAACCAAACGTGTCCAGATAAATGTGTGCTTCTATGTTAGTCAATTAGTTTTGATATATATATATTTAACTAATAATATTTTGAATTAATTTAAAAATCTTAAAATAATTAAAATTGTGAGGGTCTCCAACAACCCGTATTATGTTGCGGAACGTCGCCACTATGATTGATGAATTTTTCATTACCAGCAGGAAATTACATCAACAACTACACTTACCTTTGAACTGACAATCAACTGGTAGTGTTATCGTAGGAGATTTCCACGAAAATATCGTGTCTTCTTACAGAATTTTACTTGCAAACAACAAAGCTATTCCCAGATATCCTACAATCTGAAAACAAATTGAACCCACTTAGCTTTACCGTTAGTGGACTACTTGAATATAAAGTATCGGAATAGCAATCTGAATACTGGTAGTATATGGAAATAGTTGTACTTATTTTTTTTGTATCTGTAAAAATTTATCATTATTTTGTTTTAATATTAGATTTCCCCCAACATTATTATTATTATTAGAATAGTTTGTCAGCTAAATAATGAAGATGATGCAATTTTCCGGTACGTGCACATTATATCTGAATTTCAATGACACGGTCGAAAAACACCGACGAGATTCTCTTTTATCCACTCGACAATATGTCGACTTATTCGTTTTGATTTCTAGAACAAAATAACTCCATAGAAATTACGTCTGCCGGATGTTTTATTTCATTTATAAACACCTACATCTAGTGTCGTTTCAATTATTTGTTGTTTACAAATCGGCAAATGTTTAATATTAAAGAAGTCGACGATACAGTTAAAGGTGTGCGCCCCCCGTTTACTTCAGAACCTTGTGACTAGGGAATAAACTTAACTAACTTAACTCGAAGTTTGTAATCTAAAGTAAATTCATAAAGAGTGAATTTCCCATGGGTTATGTAACGATAACTGTCTTCAAATGGAATAAAAAATTGTTGCATGTTGTCGTGATTATCGACGTAATTATGGTGGATGCGCCAGGTTCTCAAACACGATTCGCCACAATGTTCGAGACGAACTTTCAATATTGTTAACGTTTACAGTATTTGAGCTTGCAAAGTCGGGAAAGCAACTAGCCTTGTACAGAAATTATATTTAACTGTTTGTTGTTTGTCCAAATGTCTCTCATGTGAAACTTGTTGGAAATCTATCCAACTATTTACTTCAACCCATTGTACATCTACCGAACTTATAGATGGAATGTTGGTAATTGTTCAAAATTATCAAGTCGAATATTTTGTCGTAATATTGTGGTTGTTTGATAGAATACAACATTCTGTTACTAGCCATATTCAACGATTTTATCATGCCCATTAAACGACCAAATTAATGTATTTTTAATTAATTTTGTTTGAGTTAATGTGGAATGTGTTGCTAGTTACTATCCAGGAGGTGTGTGATATACGATCTATGGTTGTTGTTTTCGGCTAAATTAAGTTTTAATAATTCGTATATGCTGAAATTTCATGATAAACATAAAACAAACATAAAACTTTAATTAAATCCGTATATAGTTATCGAAAAAAAGGCTTTAATAATAGTAATGGAAACGTTTGTCAGATTATTCGTGTCGAGTTTTTGTTGTTGTTGTTTTGTTTAATGTACAGCCAACAAAAAATGAAGAACCGTATGGTTAAATGGCTAGTCACTAAATTAACGAACACAGAAGGCGAAAGAAACATTTATTTTTATTTAGTGAAACAAGACAAAAATTTAAAACTTAATTGAAATCGTTAAGGAAACGGTGAAGTACCGTAAAAACTCGTAAAAACTTCAAGAATTCACTCTTTACCGGCGCAAAAGTCAACATTTACTTTGTCGAAGTATACGGGGGAAAATAGCGGAAAGTCAACAGTTTTTCCGCTGAAAAATACAAAAAAAAAAACGTTAATTAGTTCTATTCATTAGGAAATTTGAACGTTTGACAATGATTTCGTAATGTTTTTTCTATTTGAAAACGATCGAAAATGCCGTTATCTGCGGACAAGAGAGCTTTTTTCGGGTTTATTAATTTTGTACTTACAGGTGAGTGGTGTACTTGAATTCGAGTGCCACAAGCTATTCAAGCGTATAAACAATCAGTCGACAATGTAGTGAATGTAAACAATGCAAAATAAATATGGATCTCTGAAAAATCCCCAGTAATTTAAATTCAATATTTGATTCGTATATAAGGGCAAAAACATTTATTTTCAATAGAAATTTGTCATCAAATTCTGTGATACGAAACACAATCACTTTATTATTAAGTAAATATTGAGTAAATTCCGTTTGGTAAATACGATTATAATTGCTTATCTTCTTTTTGTGTACGCCAATCTGAAAGTTATTCGATCACTATATGCATTTATTGTGACGATATTTTATTTGGTAAAAATTTCGTTCGCTTCTCAATAAACATATTCACAAACTCTATTCCCTATTGCAACTACTATGGAACAACTTTAACTACTTCTAACGTTTAAAATTTAACAACAAAGTTGTATGCAGTAGAAACTTTGTAACCCTTTGTTATGTCCATCATTCTGTTTGTTATCAAACGAGTCGTTGATATGAATTATAAATTGTCATCTCATTATCGTATTTGTTTATGCTGAAATGACGCACTATAGAATGATAAAAGGAGAAACTATTGAATATACGAGAGCTGAGAGCGTTACGAAAAAATAAATTAGGTTTCTGATTGAGTGTACTCAATCTACCCAACAAGAAACAAACTTTATAATCGAGTTGAGACAATATTTATTCATGGAACTGTAGGTTGATATTGTGTATATCCATCCGGTTATTGTCGATTTGTATTCCAACTTTACAATAGCAAAAGGACATTGAAACGGTCACACCAGGCTCTTAATTCACCGCGATATCGTTCTGTCTATCAATTAAAACGATAACATTAAAGAGTTTTGAAAACTTCTTATCTTTAGCAGTTGGTGTGACGGTTATATTTCCACTTTTTCATTGGAACTTTACTTTTAATTGTCAGTTAAATGGAAATTACTAGATTTATGAATAACTTTTCATTAGAGAAATTTTGACGTTAATCCGAACAAAGTTGTGTCTTTGTAGAGAGAATCTGGGGAGATTGCTAGTTTTTGATTAAGATCTGAAGATTTAAAGATCCTAAAACTCTTGATACTTTATACCGTTCAATGTTTTTTTTCTTCTTCTTCATGCTTTTATGGAAAGAACATAGACTTTTATTTTTCAAAGCGCCGAGCTTTATCGATATTTTATCTGTAAAAACGTAAATGTATATTTACGGTTTTGTTGTTGGTAGTTTTGGTGGTTTCTTAAAATCCGTACACAACAAAAAAACACCTCGATCTTATTGATTTTATTTGATCTACTGTACGATGTTTCCATATTAGGATTCTGTAAGATTTCGTAATCTTCATCTCCTAGCTTGCCATTATCTTAATAGACTCACTGTTTTCCTTGTTCTTGGGTTTCTGTGGAACAATTTAAACACATTGTATGCTCGAGGTCGGCCAATGCTCCATCGCTGTTGAATTGAATTATTCTTCTCCTCTTGCAAGGTGCCTATCTACACTTGAATAAAGTTGCCCGTACTCTAGATCAATTCCTTATCCAGATGTTTGTCTTGCGGTCTCAGCTCTACTCTGATTGACTTATGGTGGCTTTTATGCTAAGAATACGTTTGTTCTGGTGTCAAGAGCATGTCTACGGCAAACAGTTGGTTTTTTTAGTCTTTCCTAAATTATATGTTATTTTTTAATGCATTTCTACAAGTGTCTCATTATTTGTTTTTAGTGTTGCGCCATGTCCTCTTGATTTGTCGTGTATAGTAGCAGAATTGACCCAGGAGATTAAAGTCAAATTAACAACAAAATGTAATCTAAATTGTGATAAATTGCCCTGTAAAATTGTTATGCTTAAAAGTAATCAGATGTGCTTGGAGTTGAAAAGCGCGTGCTCGTGTGAAATAAGACTTTTTCTTGATGCATAAAACATTTTATTTTTAAGCATAGCAATTTTCTAAGATATCAAAACTGGGTTGCATATCCCGCCGAGACGAGAGTCTCTTGTATCGTCTGATCGAAACGTGACGAGGCGAGACAGTCTCTTCTCTTGTCTCGGCTCTCGATGTATGTGTTTTGAAACTCTCGTCTCTTGAAAAGATTACGAAACATACATAAAAATTAGTAAAAATTTTATTGGATTGGAAGGAAATATCAGATAAACTTAGTAAATAATGAAGTATGAAAAAGCGCCCAAATAGTAACATAATTAGTATTAATTTAAAAAAAAGAAAATGCAAAATTACAAAAATAACACTTGACATTGGTCGATCTCCCAGCATTCTGGGAGATGGACCAAACACTTTCTCATTAGAAAGTGTTTTATTTGAAAGTTTTTTGAAATATGCTCTTATCTATAGAACGGCTATTGAAAGTACTAACTTATAAAAGTAACCGTGAAATTTTAGTTTAGACTTTGACAAAATTATCAAAGCCATCCTTTCAAGTATCACAGTTTCAAATAGACCAGGTCACCTGTTGAGTGGATAACACTATTAAACCCCTTTAAAATAAACTACAAAGACTGGAATGTGACAAGAGGCAAACATGTATTTCGTTAGATTAAGGCTATTTCACGACGAGCGTCGATCCACTGTTCTTTTATTTTCTACCAAAGATTGAACATTTTAAGAAGAAAATTCTTTTACATTCGTTTCCAATAACAATGAGTTATAATCTCAAATAATAAATTGTTGGGAACACTTGTTTAGTTTTCATGAAAATTCTTTAACAATCCCAATTTGAATCAATCTTTTCTTCTGTCTCATTTGTTTATTAACAGAATTTGATGAAATTTATGTCAGTGATAGTCGCTAATGTGCTTGATGTCAGTATGGATTTATTTTTTCAAGATTCACATCCATTTTCAATTCAACAACAGAGGTCCGCCGCCCTTCGTGAAATAGCCTTAAGGAGTATGAAACCAGATGTGATTTTTTGCAACTCCCTCATACGAATTCTGATTTCAAATGAGATTCAAAGCTTTCGTTGTCTAAAGCGTTGATTTTGGCACAAATCTTGTATTTTAAACTTGAAACTTGTTTCACATTTGTATTTTTTCCTTCGATATTAAGAGAAATATTATAACTTTTTTGAAAGTTAGTAGTTTCGTAACAAACCGCCGCAATTTTCTAGTGAATAAAATGTTTGGAAAAAAATGACGAATATAACAGTTTTTTTCTGTTGTACATTTTGGGCCGCATAATAGGATTCACATACAAAGTTTTTTTGTTTAATTTATAATAACTACGACTACTGTTATTAGTTATAATGTGATTTAACAGACCAACAGCTCTAGGCCATTAATGTTAAAACCCATCGGCCCAAAATACAGTTACGTTTGCTCACACAGATCATCCGTCATCTGATAAAATGTTTCTCAAGTTCGTTTATACCAACAGAACAACTCATTAGTTAATTTTATGTTTTAATAATAGCGAAAAAAAAAAAAATGTAGCCGTATATTTATGTTTTCTGAACAAACATTCTCAAGTTGAACGTTTTGTTAATTGATATTCTAAGAATTATTACCATGTATTTAGTTTGTTGTTGAAACAAGGTACAACAATTTAAATGTAGCAAATTAGCATACAGTAACAAACGCAAACAAATGCAAACCAAGTGTGATATACGAATGTATCTATCATACGTGTTTATCTTATTTCTTGGAGAAGCATTAGGCGACAATTGAACTCAAGAACATATGGAATTATCAACACAAGTGTCGAATTTTGTCGCATCACAAACGACCAAAGCTATAAACGAAAACAAATATTTATCTAGAAGAAGAAAAAAAAAACGGCGTGTATTGTTGTCAAATAGTTGGTACGCATTTCACGTTCCATCAATCCAGATTTATCCCATCGTTCGATAGCAAATAGTGATGTTATGTGGGGCCGTTTGTGTGTGACATTAGTTAATTTTAGATTATCGGAAACCTATACCGTTTTCACAGTCAGTTATCGTTTTAAATAACCATGTATTATTATAACATTATGATTGATTCGATTTACACATATAATATGCGAACATAATATGGTAATGTGATCGTTAGTTATCAACGGTACAAATGTATATTATTATAATAATTGTAATAGTTGATGAACAACAAAGACCAATCGTATCGATATTGGATGTGTACGTAACAGAGATAGTTGATGAATATACCAAATCAAATTGATATGATCAGTAAATATTTGAATTATTGATAAATGTAATTGGCCAGAAACTATTGGTATCTGTCTATATAAAGGGATGTTAATTAGTTCCTGTTAATTACATTTCCAATACTATTATTTTCTAATAGAAGATTGGTCAGCACTACAGCAAGACGTCGACAGGTCAACTTTAACTAGGAAATAATCCATGATTTATTATACGTATATTCAAGCGACAGAGACTAATTATTTGATTAAAGCTACCAGGTACACTAAGGTAACAGTAGTGTCATCATCACCATCGCTACCACTGAGAACGCAAACGTGATGAGTTTCTATAATTAAAGTCGCCCATATCATGCCACCCCCTAATCCATCTATATAGTTTTATAATAAACACGAATCGGTGTTGGAAAAGTTCTAACATATCCATTGGGAGTCGATTATATTTGCTTTCTAATTATTGACGTTCCATTTGTGCATTTAAATAAATTTCTTCATTATTATGATACGGGAAAAAATAAATATAAAACAGACAAGAGGGATGGGAGAGGAAACTATTTAAACGGATAGAATCTGTTCCTTTGAGTTTTATGGACGATTGAGATTTGGGAAATCCGATCGAACTGTCCAATAAAATATACCAACATTTTGCTTGCAAATCACATGATCCCCGCAAGTTTTATCCTGGTATGCTTTATTTTAACATTTGAAAACGAAGGAATATCAATTGGTTGTTTCGTTTTGTATTCGCCTACAATGTATGTATACTTGTCTTCTGGTTTCTACATATAAATTGATTGTTTCTCGTTTGTTATTTCTAACCAAATCAGTCAGGCTGATATAAAAAAATCTCTTATATATTCCCGTACTTTTAAGATTTTGTTTTTATTTATTTTTTTTTGATATATGTCAGTCATAATGCGGATTTGTAATCAGTTGATTTGTTTTGATGTGAGTGGAAATGGTGAAGGACTGGAAATACGATGAGACTTCCAATCAAAGCTCAATCTTTCAATAAAGTTTTATTTAGGCAGATACGACGATATTTGCTATTTTTCGACAGTACTCCAGAAACTGTGCCAATTTTCTTAGTAACTTTATTTCGTTCAAATAAATGGGAAGTGGCGAAAAATACCCGTCAAATTCCGGAGGTGTATTTATATTATTTCTTAAGAGTGAACCCGGATTTTTGCAAACTAGACTCTTGATAAGTTATGGATGTCGGCAGGGATTGAATATTTGAAGTAATACCTCGTGCTGATCCTCAATAAAAGCGACTTGCTTGAGAAAAAAAAATTTAAAAACGAGTAACTGAAAACAAGTCTGAGTAACAAACGCTTGAATTCCTAGGTTTAGTGTATTTTTTTCTATTTGGACTTAAAAAAACAAGGATCTAGGAGATCCAGAACCAATACAAATATTCAAGAATCGATTATTTTGATTTAAAGAAAACACCGATTTTTAGAGTCCAATTTTATTTGGTAAAATTGAAGATTTCGCTTTTTGATTCGAAGGCAACAGCTTTTAAAAATTCATCGATGAAAACAGTGATAATTCTATAACTTAAGAGATAATTTACGATAATCTGCAACTACAGATATTGGGAGAGTCTATTTATTTATTGCTCAAATTGTTGATTGGCGTGACTTTTTGGCAACGCTCCTGATCCTCGTCAGTTAAACTTATTCGTTGGCCGTTCTAACTGCCTTCTAATTTATTTTAATTGCCTCCAAACAAAACCAAAATTTAAGGGTTCTTTTCGTTTCTGCACGTCTTGAAACGGTAAAGCTTCTACTTTCCAACTTTAAATCTCTTTTCGGTCGGCCCAGATTTTCCTTACCTGTACTGTAAAATCACATTTTTCTTTATATCGTTGAAAGCATTTGAGATCAATGGAGAATAATCATCATAAGCTTCCGTTGACTTTTAAAATACAACACCAAATTAGGAAGTTCCAGCAATAATTTCCTTCATTACACTGCCCGAAAGAGTCATACTTTTGTGTCCGAATTGTTAATTTACGAATCATATTTTCCAGAATGGCTTCGCCTGATCATAAAGAATATCACTGTATGATGTATTAGCTCTATGCTCGTCACTTCCCACAGGTATCTCAAGAGATGCTGTTTCTCAAATCCATCGATCATTTCCAAATCAACTTATCAAACACGCCGATATGCTTTCGTTCGCGGCTTATTCTCTCCACGCCGTCAACTAGTTGCAATTGGAAAATGTTATCAAAGTTGTTTGTAAGCAATTTCAGTAAAATATTACGAGATTTTCTGGATAATATTGAAAACAATTCAATATACTTTTTCAAGAAAATCAATTTTTTTTAATCTGACTCTCATTGTAGCAATTAGGATTCTACTAAATTTAAGTTGCCTGCTCTTTGATGTAAACATTTTAAATAACGGAAATTTCAAACGTTTAAAATCATTAATATGAAGATTCCACTTCATAATCATCACAAAGCGAACATTTTTCAGTAAACAACATTATTATTTAATGTTTCTGTAATTTCGAATGGCAAACAAATCTCTTATTTTCGATAAATGCAAAAACGAATTGTTCGCTTGTTGTTGCAATCTGCTTTAATTTGTGTTGAAAATTGAAATTCCTCCATTGCTGCCAACCGTAAAGTTAGTTTATTTTCTTTTATTTTTAACGTATAGACACATATATTCATGTAACATAATATACAATGTATATACGAAATGTCAACTCTCTAAACGTGGCCAAAATGTGGTTGGTTGAAAGATAAGATTTGGATTAGGTTCGTTACACTCTATTCCCTAGTATCTACGAGATCCATTGTTGATGCTCATGTAAATATGGGAACCTCTGTACGTTTCCAATGTGTATTAACAGCTATCTGTACGTGGATAATATGTGCAATGTACACAAACACACTGCTGCTTTGATAAAGCTTTCAACTCCCTTACGCGAAATACGATTGTACTTACTCTCACTGTTTGTAGACAAACGAAAGAAAAGTCTCTCGATGTGCTGTGTAAATATCTGAGAAGTTTGATAACCGATTTTTGCCTTATTGTTAGAAGAAGAAGAAAAAAACAGATATCCACCCGGCGCATCCACCATTTCAACCAACTATGATTTTTCCGTTTGACTTCAACGGCTCAATTTTACTATTGAACAATGAAATCAAATTAAAAAGTTTACATCAACGGAAAATTTTGTTTTGAAATTAAATATAAACGCCCTCCACCCCCGGAAACATGTCGAAAGTTTGGTTCTTGACACACACACAAAAAAAAAATCCAAAACGTGGACTCATCAGCTGCCAATAACAGACAGTTCGACTAAATACAAACTCATCGAATCAATTTGTGGATAATTCACGTACATTCACCAATAATATTGAATGTTCACTCTATTGTAGAGTCGGGGCGGTTGTTATTCTCTACATAATAAAACAACAATTGTACCTACGTTACACATCTGTGCTTAATATCGTTTAATTGTTCTCTCGATTAGATTAACACAGAAATTGGATTCTCTCACCAGTTTTAAAAGGAAATGTTTGTCGATCATGCGACGCGAACGCTCTTGTTTTCGTATCTTTTATGTACCAGATTAAAGTCAGTGCATTGAAAATAACTGAAAAACAACAATGCAAGCGACATTAAAGAATGCGTATTGTTTTTTCTGTTAGTCGAGTCTCCATCTATTTTTTCTGTACAGATTAAACATGCAAAGACGATAAATTACAATGAGCCCCCAGCGTCTTAACTGCTTGTTTTTTTTTCCCCCCAACACAAATTTTTCCACGAATCGACCAAAAATTCCTGACGAAATACGATTCACCGATTTATCTTCTAAACGTGTCCTCTCAACTCCACTCTTACCAAAAAAATAGTTTGATAATATTTTCACACACAATCTCGCTTCGTTTACCAGTGAAATGTTGATTTGATAAACACTACTACGTGAAACTAATTAATTGACGAAAAAGTTGCTAATTTGAAGTTAATAACAAAGAGCTGAGGTTGTTATTAGGTACTGCTACAAGCGACATGAATAATAACGTCTGTAGCTGTTATAAGTTGCCTAGTTGCAGCGTTAATTAATTTGCTAATGTAATGAACTGACCTATTATGAATTCGTCTGCAGTAGATTATATTGAAATACTGGAGGTGTATAAATATACCAACACAATCGCCAATTATTTATTACAGTTACTATTGTTGTAAATTTCAAGTTATGATTAGCATTTATTTATGAATACTATAAATATAGCGAGAATATAAAGTTCGTCTATATGCAAAAATATTAAAAGATACTCTTAAAAACTCAAACTAGATTCTGTTTTATAGTTGCTTGTTTTATCGCTAGTTTGACTCTATTTTAATATTTTTTACGGTTACTGCTAAACTGATATAAAATCAACTGGAGACCGATTTATGTTGAATAGAATTTGAAGAGTGTGACAACAATAATCGTGTGATCTATTTGAAAAGTGTACAAAGTAGATAGCAACGGCACGATTGATTGTTTCGATATCAAATATGTTAATATTAAAGTTTTCATGTGTATGAAACTTTTACATTCACCTATTTTGCGATAATAAAATGCGCCGGTAAAGTGTTGCGAATTTCGTGAAGACTTCCAACTTGTTCATCATTCATGTTACATATTTTATTACATAAATCGTTGGAAATTTGGAGAGTTTTTGCCAATAGAAATAGTTGAAATGTCGTTATCAAAACAAAATTACGTTCTAATTTGGACATCTTTGATTATAATTGAATTAATCCAGTGTTATACATGGACGTAGTTGGATTGAAACTTGCATCGCTACATTAAGATTTGCTCAAGTTGAGACTAGTTTGTAATATTAGGTATTAAGAAACTTGTAGTTTGGGCCAAGTTTACTGTTAATCTTGACACTTCCTCAAAGAGTAGATTTAAATAAGATCTTTCCAGTTTTAATTCATCATATTTGTGTTGCAGTTTCCGAATACGATTTGCTCGGTGCCGTTAAGATACCATTCCAAGATGCCCGGACCCAGTACATCGATGAGGACGGTCATGATGGTTTCCCAGCGTTCGGTTTCCGTACCGGTTCCGATGTGAAAATTGCCCATCGTCAAATCTTACCGGAGAAACTACCACAAGAATTTTCGATATTAATCAGTGCCAAACCACGTACACGTAAAGGTGGCTTTATATTTGCCGTTGTCAATCCGTACGATACTGTTGTTAGTTTGGGTGTACGTATCGTACCCGAGGGCATCACAAATACAATCATCTCACTTTTTTACACCGATAATTCCCATATTAACTCACAGATCATTGCCAATTTTACGGTTAATAGATTCAATGGTAAATGGACGAGATTTGCATTTCGTTTATCAAGCGACAATGTTACGTTGTTTTTTAATTGCAATGAAACTGAAACGGTCATTGTGAAACGGCAACCATTAGAATTGGTATTTGATTCAGCATCAACCCTATATATAGCCCAAGCTGGACCGGTCATTGGTGAATCATACGAGGTAAGTGCATTTGTTGTTGAAACATTTATGGATGAATCGAATCGATTATTTAAGCGGAATTTCGCCGAATAATTAAAGGAACATTCAAGAATTCGCAATGAAACTGTTTTTTTCTTTTTTTGTAATAAAATATACAACAGAGCTCGACAATTTAATTTTCAGACAATAAATTAATATTTTCGTTACATTCTTAACGGAGCTTTTTAATATTCGTTTATACGAATGTTGTTGAGCAACAACAATATTTCATTGGCGACAAGACAAGTACTTGATTTGAGAAAACAATGGTTTTAGTCTTTTTAATATTAGAAAGGAACAACAGTGGAGAAATAGTGATATATTCGCTAAATGTAATCGTGATTCTTTTTTTCATTATCCAGGTTGTCATAAAACTTTGCGACATTCATAAATTTTATTATTTCTACACAAAGTATATAGTGTGTGTATACCTGAACGATTATGAATTATTCAAAATTGCATTATCAAATTTTAGGATTATGTCGAGAGAGTCACTTCAATAATATCCGAAGTTTGTTGTCATTTTTTTTTTTCTAAATCGGAATCATTATTTTTATCTGACTACAGTTATGAGAATCAGCAAATATTTGAACTTTATTGGAGAAACGAGGGAATTAATCAAAATGTCAAAAAATGGAATTTATTGAATCGTTTCGGAAATCATACGGATTTTGGAAAGCTTTATACTAACAATACTAAGCTTGAAGATTAGTATTCGGAAATTTCCCAGATTATTTTTATATCAAAAGTCAACAAATGATAAGCGAGTAAATTGCACAGATTCTAATTTGTTGTATTGTCGAATTTATACAGAGATAAAATTTAATGGGAATCGACTTTATTAATTATTGTTTACTGCAATGCAACTAATACAGGATTTTAAACATTCTCTGGCTACACTCACTTCCTATTTGAATTCTTAAGTAATTACTCGTGAGATTCTCCATTAAATTTTTGAAAAAGCAAATTTTCAAGTTTTTCTCCTATCTGCTCTTGTCACGCCGCGAGAGATCTCGTCGAGAGAACCGGACTAGTCTTGATCTTCCAGAGAAAATTACTATATCGTTCCGAGACAAGACGAGCATTTGTCGTCCCGTATTATTTCCCAAATAGGAATAATATTTGCCTATGTTACGACTAAACTTTGTTGACTTACAAAATAATTATTTCGTGTATTGACCAGTTTGATATTGCTTTTGTACAAGAAAACTTCGTTCGTCGTTACCTATAATTACATATCAATTAAGTTGCATTAATAGATCCCATTATAATCAATATACATAACTATGTGTTATTTTGGGAACGAAGTGCCTTAACGCTGCTTACACAGCAGGGGACCTAAATAATAGAAAGCGTCACGTAACGAAAAGGCGTAACGAGGGATAGAGAAAATCGCATGGAGCGGACATAGCTATCGTTTTTTGCGTGGCAAAAATATACAAATACAAATAATCTAAATTTACATAATGAATTAGGATAGTTGAAGAAAAGGCGAAAGGAACTTCGTTTCTGACTGCATAAGTTTTTTCAATTGCGCATCTCCCTTCTTTCGTGTCTTCTCTTTAATTCGAATTTTATTTAGTTGCTATTTAGGCAGCCTTTTTCACAATTGGTTATTTCTTGTTATGTGTATCTGCCGAACAAAAAAAGCCTGCTTACAAACACTTGTACAATTTTTTATCCATCCGTAATCTTAAAAATACTTGTTTAATCATGTGATAATATGCTCTAGATTGATACGTCTTTTCATATTTTCTTTCAATTCAACAATAATTGTAAGAAGTTTTTTTCGAAAGATTCACAGATGTGTGATCTCTTCTCTCGTCTCGACGAGACGAGACGAAATCGTTTTGGCGACTGGAAAAGTTACTGTAGTTATATTCCTGAAATTAATTCGTTTCTATTGAGAACAGTACGCAGAAGTCCTACAATATTTCATCGAGTTCACTCCACTCTACTTACAATCTCTTTGAAGATTGTTTTTTGTTCTCGAAATGAGATCTGAGACGAAAACGGTTGCGTGGGAGACAATCAATAATATTAAACATTAGCAGCTCCAAAGGTGATTCAAACATTTAAATACAGTGTAAGGGCGTTTTTTGCTCAGAACTTAACAAAACACCTTTTTAAATATTCTTTTCTATGCCTATCTTTTGTATGTCGAGTTTGTCACGCGTGCCACTTACAAATTAAAAGTTTCAGAACTATCAATTAATTTCGCCTTTATTTCTCGAACATGCCTTAATTAACAATATAGAAACACAAACGTTGTTCCTAATGTCTGGGGATTTCCGAAGACCGCACAATCTGCGTTTTATCAACATCAAGCATTACAGCGGTCGAAGTAACCAACCGCATGTACATATAGAGTTCTATTCGAGACTATGTAGTCTCTTGAAATCTTGTTTATTTCGTATTTATTCTTATTTTACTTAAAACCGCCTTTAATCAACTTAATCGAATGAAAACAATAAGTTCATTTATTTATGTTAAAATCCCTCAAATTCTAAAGAGTCGACGAGCTAAAATCCACTGAACACGTTCGCTTAAAGTAATCAGAATTCACAACGCTAGACCATTTGGAGATCTTGAAATTGACAATAATACAATGGGAGCCGGACATTGGTCAGTTTTTAATAAAAACCAACATTCTGTAATAAAGTTTTGGATGTCTCTAGACACACGGTTTAAAACTTTTGCATTTCTCTCAAAATAAGTTTAAATTTTTCAGCATTCTTATGAAGGTGAAGTCTTGAAAATATCCAGTTTTATAACTGTAGCAAATTTTTCTTAGCGTCTCATTTATATTAATGAGATATTCGTTAAATTAAGAACCGTATTGTGCCCTTTCGTATTGATCTTTGAATAGAATTCGGTATCGGCATCTATATAAAAGGAGTTGCTTCATTACGTATTGTACGTGTTTTGAAAAGGCCCTGATTGGAGTCTAGTGTTCAACACTAGACTTGCCTCATTTTTATTAGAAAATCAGCAAAATAAGATATAGGAAATGAAAACGTACGAGAAACAACAATATTTGTTTGCAACATTGGTAATTCCACTGTACACAATTTAAATTATAGTCTTCGGAATTACATTGTAATGAAATGGAATCATCAAAGGACACGAACGGCACAACACGAAGAAATAAAACTGGACTATTTTGATTAGTTGCAGCAGTGTAATTTTAATATATGACACCAGTCGGCGACTCTTGTATCAATCGACAAACGAGAAAGTTGTCTGTTTATATTCTGAAATTTATTCAATGCCCATATGAAATTTTGTATGTTTATTAAAATAACAACACTGTTTACATTGTCGGGAATATTTGAAGTTTATGTGGGAAAAAATGATATTTTTTTATTCCAACACGTTACATCAATCATTGCGTTTTTCAATACTGAACTTCCGCCGGCTCGAAGCTCACAAAATTCCAAATAATTAAAATCACAAAACTACATTTAGCGAATAATATCGTGCATATATTAAAATAACACACATATGTGGATAAAGTGGAAATATCTACAATTTTCGAGCTGTAAGATTGATTAACTCTATGTTGTTACTGAAAGCAACATATGAAATATGTGGGAGAAAATTTGATTCAGACAACAAACGATATCCAATTAGTAATATGAGAAATTTCGATATTCGCCTACCGACAAAAATGTGTCCATTTTATGTTCAACAATAGCAGAAATGTTTTGTCTTGAATGTTCCATTAGCTTTTCGGTCAATATGCTTGAGTTACATTACGATACAATCATCATCATCATCATCATCATTTATCGGTGGTAAATTCACATTGCGGTAAAACTTTGATAAACACGACATCAGAACTCCAATAGACCTAAAAGTCTAAAGATATCGAAATGTTTTCTGTGTGTTTTCGTTTGAAAATGCGATTGTATAAAAGCTCATGATAAGAACTTTTTACTGTCCAAACAATGACTGAATCTTTTATTTTATTAGCAAACTTGTGTCCGATTGTAATTCTTTTTTATCAGTAAACTAGAAAGAAAATCGTTGTAACTGTTATGGTGATACTATAAGGATAACAAACGGAGATTGGAGCTGGCTCATTAAGCGTTACCAACAACACCTTTTTGGCGTTATTTTTTTTGGGGGGTAAACGAGCTCGAATATAATTACTTAATTTATTTGGTTCCGTTGTCGTATAATTTCGCATTATTACAGTTGGGATTTTTATGAATACGTACACTGTTGTATATTTCGAAATAAATAACGAAATAATAAAATACGGTATTAAAGGATCCGCTTTTGTCCATATCGGCTTATTGAAATTTCAAATCTGTTGTTGCAATTAATAAAATAATGGATTGTGGTAAAACTTTCCGTTAGTATCTACTGGTTTACATCAAAAGTTTTATGATAAAATTATAGATGTTTGTGGATAATGCATTTTCTATAAGTTGCAAATTTCCTATTACCGCATTGTTTAAATTGAAACGTACGTACATTTTTTTTAATTCTAATTAGAATAACAGGTTTAGGGAATATTCAGCTATACAATTTTTAAAATATGCATTCGTTTTTATTTACAACTACGAAGTCATACATATGTGATAACGTGATAACAGCAAAAACCACTTTAAAACTCCATATATTGTAAATATTTCGCTTTTAAAAGGAAATCATAAATTAATCTCTATTAAATTTTGACAGTTTTAAATCATTCACTCTACAGATGACACAAATGTAGAAATATGAAAGATTAAATTATTATCTTTTACAGAAAGTGCAATTCGAAATATACCACAATTGCTACAACAATCTCAAATACATACGAAATTTGGAAACCTTATAATCTCTGTAATTGAAATTGTAGAATGCGGCCAAATTTTTCGTCTTCTTATGCGTCTATGGTCCTTCTTCAATTTAGTCCTCAACTTGGCACTCCATCTTGCCGTACATTAATTTTTTTCAGCTGATACAATTATGTATATTATACGTCATTGATTTTTTTTTGTAGTTACATTATTATTGTACAGAAAACGGCTTACAATTGGAAGCCAAAATCGCTTCAGTCTCTAATATATTTAGTTTTTCATCAATTTTGCAAAACGAAAGCGCATAAACGCTTATTGAAAATTATTATTGATTTGACAAATTTTGTTCTGAAGTTTCATTCAACCGCCGCTGTGCAGGTGCAGGTGATGATAAAATTAGAGCAATCAGTTATTTGGACCAATCTCAGCTGATAATGTATTGAAAGAATCGATCAGTTCAGTGGACAAACAGCAGAATTTGATGTTTCACTCAATTTTATTAGTTTTTCTCCTTTGTAATTATAGAAGTCGGCTGTACAGCCCAAAACTCCTCAAATTATTCAATTCTTCCACAAAAAAAAGAACAATGTTAAGAAGCGATTAAAACTGGAACTAAGAATTCTGCATGAACTTAAAATCTAATATTCATTATACTAGGAAATGATTTTGTCCGGCGCATCCACCAAAATTTTATTTTATTTTTCTTTATTAAAAATCTTAATAAATACTCAATTATTCCACATTTTTACATTATAAATATTGATAAGAAGACTGGAGAGCGTACATTAGCTGAAAGCAAGGGCAACAGCGCCGAATTGATGATGACAAAATTAGGACAGTCATGTACTTGCATTAAAATTATTCGCTTCCAAATATAATTTTGTAGAAATGTTGACCGATAATTTGTTGGAAAATAAACTGTTTTTCTCGCAAAAAAATAGACAAATTTTGTATCTGACCCGAGCTTTTTGTTTTTCTCTTTTCTTAATCAACACAATTGAATTAGAATTAGAATTAGAATGAATTATAAAATACAGAGTTTGTTATGAATTCAGTTTTCTAGCGAGTTTCTTGAATTATTCAACACTTCCTTAAAAACAAAATAACTGTGAACAGACCAGCCGTCAACACATTAGCTGGTTTATAAATGGAGAATCCAATATGTTTTATTGGAAAGCGATTTTGCCCGGCACCTCCACCGAAATTTCATCAACCAGTTATCACCGGTTTATTACCCCAATAATTGCCCAATTATTCCTCATTTTTGCATAATAAATACTACAATCACCCCGGAGAGTACACATAACTGGCAGAATAAACGGCTTTTGAACGTGCTTTGTTCACGATTGTCTTTAAAGAGACCAATTTCCTTGCATTAAAATTATTCACTTACAATTTATTGAAAAATATTTGATATTTGAGTCTGTTTTGGTGAAAAATGTAAGCGATGAAATTCATATGAATTATAAAACACAGTATGCCATGCATTCAGTTTTCTCAAAAGTTTGCATATTTTCTTGAATTATTCAACTTTTAAAAAAAAAAACACCTTTATTAGTGCAAACATCAACATATTAGTCGGCGTGCCGCCTTGAGAGGCGATTAAAACTGCATTTACAGGTCAACTGAAAATCAACTAAATTTATTATATTGAGAAGCGATTTTGTCCGGCGCATCCACCAAAATTCTATCAACTAGTTATCTGTTCATTACCATAATAATTACTTAATTATTCCAGCTTTTTACCTACTACTAACAATAAGCCCGGGAAGGTAAGTAAAACTTTCTGAAAGCACGGAAATGCACACATCTATTCAGAGTGTATGTGTGTGTGTGTGTGTTGAAACGTAGCTTTATAGAGAAAGTAACACACCCAGCATGTTATCAAGACCAATCAAAGTTTTTTTAACTTTTCCATTGGAATCAAGTTTAATCTAAACAGAACTTCCACATCTATCTAACATGGATTATGTGGTCTTTTCCAGTAACTAGAAATTCTGTGAAACATCCAACTAGTCTTTTGATCGAACTAATTTTGTCTTCAACATAATTTAATTTTCTTGTAGTTTTATTAAATTCTTTCAGAATTCTTCTGCAACTATCGAACTATGTTTATTATTTTTGTTCTACAATAAAACAATAAAAAGCCGATAAAATTCCTAATGATAGTTGTTCTTGAGAATATCGAAAAATTGTCTCCTGGGACAACTTAGGAAAAAAATTAAATAGCGTTAAATTCAATGACTTTCTATCGTCGATATGTATGTTGGGTACGTGCATATTCTTGGAATTGTTGGTGTGCGCAGACGGCAAAAGTAAAATCGTGTAGGTAGAGAGGTAAAATGGTATCAGTGTAGCGTCTTTGGTCCAGTAGCGGCGCGACGCTCAACGTTGTTAGTTTGGGCGTTAATCACTAAGGGCGCTAGTGCCGCTTTTATCGTCGTCGTCACACAACTCTCCACTATCATTCAATACTTTTCAAAGTTACCACCGAAAAAAACAGAAATAAACGAACTCGAAATTTTAAAATAAAATATGAAATTTTTAATTAATAATTTAATTAATTCTAAAGTGTTAGATGATCAGTTATGTAATAAGTTCGTTTTCCAAGTTATTGCATTATAAATTCATAACTTTGCAAATATGTGACTGTTCCTCTTTTATTCTTAAAATTTAATAAAAACTAGTTAATATGGCAATGGTATTATCGAGTCAGAGTCGACTGTTGGTCGCTCTGTGCTTAACGTTGTTGGTGTTGGCGGGAGCTTTGGCAGTGGGTTCTTTTACTGGATGGTTCCGGCCGAGACGCTCCTCCGAACCCATACCAGCCAAACTTAGACAGGTACTCTCTACATTCACACCAAAAAAAAAAACACACGATTATTTTCTCATCACGCACCCTTTACCCTCCAAATCCGGACATAACTTAACTGCCCCAATTTCCATTCTAATATAGATTAGTTGTCCGTTTGTCCGACTCTATCAAAAATAATACGTATCGATCCAAAGATTATTTATTAAACGTGTAAATTACTCGTTATTTGTTAAGTTTTTTGTCGGCATTTGGCTGACGGTTTGTATAGAATTTTTTTGTGGTAAGTTTTTATTTAGCAATTATTCAAAAAGCATATCAATATCCGCCTGAATCCTTTGTTCCTCTACTGTCACCCGAAAAAGAATCGAAGATGATTAATTCAACACATCGTACAGGCTCCCAGTAAATCTCCAGTAGATTTATCTGTGTCTCAACAAGCATCTCTATGAATGTGTAAATGGCTTCTAAAACTGTTTATCTATCATTATCTCGTATTATTTGATGGTTGGCACTTTATTCCAGAAATTAATAGAAATAAAAGCTGTATCGATTTGGTGTTGTATCGCAAAAAAATTTATGCTTTTTCTAGGTGAAAAAAAGTAGTCTTTTTTGCGAGGAATCCTCACGATTCTTGCTACAATAGTTTCATTAAAACTTTATCTTAGTAAATGAAAAGGAAATATTTTTCAATCTTCATTATAACTGTCTTTGTGAACTATTTTCTTTCTGTTTGCCATAGACTAATGATAAGTCTTTTGTCTGCATCTCTGACATTCTATCGGCGATTGTTTTATGGTTAGTAATCAATTATTTCAAAACGTACTTAATTCAACGCAAAACCAACAAAACAGTCGCCAATTTGTTGGACAATCAACTATCGTTAATAAATGAGTGTCCTAAAAATCTATTTTTGGTCCAAAGTACAACGTTACACTCATTAATTGCTCGTACAAGTTACAAAGACAAATTCGTTAAGGAAAAAAATCCGCAAATATTTTTCTTGTTCGAAATAAATGTAGTGTAAATTATAAATCGTTGCCAGATGTGTTCGTGTAATTAACGTAAAATTAAATACTAAACATGTGATTGATTTTGATTCAATTGCGGTAAACTCTCCGATAATGAATTGTTTTATTCAAAAAAAACTGTTTCTAGTTTTACAATTAATTGCTTGTTAATTATATTACGAATGTCGACTATAATCAACCGAATCGCTCGAGTTACTAACAAATCTACAATTTGTAATTTAGAAAAAAAGTCCATCTAATCAAAGACACATGAATGCCATTCCGATAGTTCAAAACTAGTTCAGATAAAGCCGTAATGGTTGTCAAATTGACTGAAATACGAATGATATTAGATCATCCTGGTTATGATAATGTCATAAATGATTCACGAGACGTTCAGGACCGGCTCGAGGCGGTGTTAAAACACCACCCCAAAAACAAAAAAAACTACTCCATCATACATCCACAGATATACAAAACTGTCTCACGTAATTGAAACAGCATTTATTATTTCTAAGGCAACTTCTCTTGAATTTGTTATTTCCATATAACCGGTAATTTATCGCTGCCATCCGGGAAAATTCCAAAAAAAAAATATCACATTACTACAATGTGGAATAATTTTGTTAAAAGGGTTCTTTCGACATCAGACAAAAAATACATTTATAGATTGGTGGCGCGTTTAATAATTGAAGCTTTCTAAAGCTTATAGGTCAATTAAACAGATGGTAATTAGACAACAAATAAAATCGGGTTTTAATTGTTGCACATTAAATCGTGTTTTGTTTCCGTTGTTTTGATTGTAAAATCGTTGGATAACACTATTTTAATGCGATACTTGTGTGAATTTAGAAAGAAGGCAGATCAAAGTTTGAATTGTACCTAAATAAACATTCCGGCAATATAAACCAAACCGACTCAAATGGATCGGTACCTGAGACATTCCTTTTGCAGGCAAAAGGTCTTTGACCATTCCACCAATAATCCACGTTTTTCTGGTTTTTATCGTTTAATTGTTAGAAATCTAATGTAAATAATTAGCTGAAAATAACACTGATTATTTAACAGTAAATCGTTGAATATTATTATAAACATTATTTGATGTCGGTTAGATTCAAGTATCTCTCGAAATTGCTCATCTATTTTCGTGTAAAATAAATAACGATCGATATTATTATATAAAAAGACGAGAGTATTACGGCAATATTTGTAGTAACCGAAAAAATAAAGCACAGAGTCGGACAACTTTAAATGAAGTTTGAGAAAATGTTAGGAAAACATGTTAAGACTACTTTGAAATCTTTCTAATGGATTCTAATGGAAAATAGAATTATTAAAACTACTCAGATTGTTTTAACTGTTTTTGTTTGTTTGTTGTTGTTGCTGCTGTTGTTGGTTATTTACAAAAACAAATAAAGCTTTAGTTCGTGAATATTTTATAATAAAATTCGAAAATTTTAATCTGAAATGGAAAATAATGTTTACACAATTTAACCATAAATAAGCCAATAGGTGAATTAAAGTTTTGAAAAAATAAATTAATCAAAAATATCAACAGTTGGCTTTTTTACGGAGGCTAATCATTTTATGGAAATGAATAATTAAAAAGAACAAATGATAAAATATCCACAATAGACGGTGGGTGGTTGTGGAAAAAAGACTGAATAATCCATCTGGGAATTCCCTTGTGTTCTCATGGAGAATTGAATTATTCGAATTACACACAAATGGGGCCGGATCATCATGAATTTACCTTAAAAATTCAATTCATATCCCCATCAAATTGGCATCTTTGCAGAATCGATATTTTATTCTAAATTCAACAATTATGAATGCAATTTTTAAATTCACAAGGATCAAGTTTATCACGACGGATATAGAAAAAAGGATTCTTTGTGGTACGAAATTCAATTTTACATCAAAGCGAAACAAACCGATGCAAACAGGACGATACTCGTAGGAAAAATCTTTGCTGCACAACCACAGGTTGTGAGATTATTTCACAAAAGTAGTAAACTGAACTGCAGGTGTCCCAGCTAACAGTTTCATGTTAAATATCTCACTTGTTTGTGAATTGAAGTGGAAAATATTTGAGGAAATTAGACCACAAAGCGCATCCTTTAATTGATCCACACGATCTTTTTCGAGCTATTTTGGAAATGCCAAAACGTCAAATAAGATCTCGAAAATTACTCAATATCAGGAAAACAATCATCTGCAATCAAAACTGCAAATAAATTTGATATGAAAATAGTTTTTGTTTCCCTTTTTAAAACTTCTCAATTGCTACTCAAAAAAATCGGCAAGTGTGATTCGCCCGGCGCCTCCACCATTTTACGTAATATGAACATGTGGCGATCAAATTGATAAAAGCCGGAATTGTAATGTCTGAAATACCGCCCTTCACCCGAAAAAACGAGATGAAACTGTTAGCTGGGGCACGCTGTATATTGGTACGGTTTTTAAAGCACTTTCCTCCAACATTTGTTTATCGACAGGAGTGGCGAATTACAAAACTACCCGTATTCTCTCTTTTTTTTTTTAAGTTACACAACATTTAAGGGAGGATGGTCTAGTTGGTGTACCTCCTCTAATTAAAACGATTGATGTGGATGTATTCTTTTGTTCGGTTGTGGTGGTCGCTTGGGGCCAATTTATCGTGTTGCAACCGGCACAACGAATGCAAAGCAACCGGACAATTGAGACAATTTCTTAAAATTGATAGCAAATTTATAGAAATGACCCCCTAGTTGCGTTGTGAATAAAAATTACCATATCCTCGGTTTAGATTTTTAGATTCTCTTGTTCGTTTTGTGTTTATCATTTCTACCAGATACCTGGTTATACAAATTTGTTCTACTGTCAAACTGTCAATGATTTGTTCCATTTTTTTCCGGATCATTTCCGGTGAACTCAATAAATACATATTTCATTTGTACAACTATTCTTTCATATCGGGATTTGTTTTGTTCACCCCATCTACATTGCAACTTATCGTTGTTGCAATGTTTTGTTGGGGAGTTTTCCAAAAAAAAAACGGCTGGATTCTTTCGATATGAAATTGTTGGAAATTTTGTCAATTTTAAATAAACTGTTCAACAAAACGACATTATTAGACTTTTTGAATAAATTTATCTGTTATTAAATACTGAAGTATTGCCGGGGTAGAGCCTGCTAGCAATTAAATCGCTTGCAAAACGACAAGTTCGAAATGAAAGGATTGTATTAGGAATTTTCTAACATTTGAGGATCTTTCATAAAGAATCCCATCTATTTTAAGTTTGTATTAAAAGAATTTCGTTAGTGGGTGTTGTAGATACAAGATACTTACAAATAAACTAGTTTAAGTAACGAAAAAAACAACAAATAAGTATACCGGGTTTATAGTATTTGTTGTTCTATACTCGTACACGAAGTTAGACAAAAATACACGTAATACAACTGCAAAACGAACAGAAAACGTAAATCTTTTACTTGGATTATTTTGATATCTAAAATTTTTGTCTATTTCTTTAACAATAAATCGTCCAATCCAAACTTGAAAAACCGACACAGTTGACCTTAAAGGTCGGCCACTACAAGTGTAGTTGACATTTTTATTCAATAAAACGATTCTCGATGATCTCTACAATATTTTGGTCAAGCCAAAATAGGTACGGTGTACGATTCAAATAAATGAAAGCGAATCAATTCACGTTATCGTGGATAATGTTGGTTGCTATGGTAAATTCGTAAATTAAGTCTTTATTGAAAAGCCGGCTAATTTCCTTTATTCTATCGCAAAATTCGTTCTTCTACCTCCGTACTTTTGTATTAATTAAATATATCAAATAACAGATATGTATTTAATTAGAAATGTAAGAATGTTCCAGTTAGAATCGAATATTTTTAGCTTTGGAAATACGTCGATATTACGGTTTTAATATCGCAATTCTAATTGGATTCTTTATCAACGTAAACAATAAATTATTATTAAATACGAAACGGTAACAGAAACTTTATTTAACTTGTTGAATATCGACAAATAAAAACTTGGAAAAGTTGTAGCCTGTTGTACTGTTCTAAAGAAACCACGATACTAACCCTTTATTAACATGAAACTTTGATTAGATATAAACTGCAGGATGGAGAGAGATAGAGATGGAGAAGGAGAAACGTTTGAATTAATGAGAAAATCGAATCCGATAAAAAACAGAACTTTTAAAGTTGATCTGTTCAAATAAAATCAACCCCATAAGGTCGGTTTTGAATTTGTTAACTATTCAAATATTATTGCAAAACCCTAAAATAAATCAACATAAACACCTATGATAATTAGAAGACTAACCGATAATAGGTATGGAAAGTTAATTATGCTAATAGCAACACAATTAGTGTGTGTTTGTCGATAATTTTATGTGTATTATTTCTGTGTAATTGCTTGATTTTCCAAGCTAATTACGATTAATTCAACGACTTGACCAGGTAGTTTTCAATGAGGTAAAGTTGAACTACATGTTCGTATCGAAAGCCATTTAAAACTAGCACACAACTTTAAACGAATCAAACTGCAATTACAATGCTTTTTCATTCTCAAGAAACCAACTAATGATGTTCGATTAATGTAAATTCATCAGAAAGTTTCTAATGTCGGTTGAAATCGTCCAATTTGCTCTCTCTCTAAAATACCGTGTATCGTTTGACATATTTACTCTAAGATTCCGTTGATGTCTCACTATATCTGTCTAATGAATTGTAAACATCACAGAATCACTAATGGATCAATTAAAGCATAGAAATTGCAGCTAGCACCGAATTTGACGAGCTCTAATTGAAAAGCAGGTCGAGGCTTTTCGAAGGAAAGAAATAACAGGCCTCCACCACCACTTTTAGTTGATACAAACACTGTTTGTTTGTTTATATCAAAGTCAATTCGATGATTATTGTAGGCAGTTAGAAATTTGATTTATTAGTCATTGGATTAATATACGGTGGCTATTTCCACTGTTTTATACTGATATTATTCTGAGACAATCAATAAATCGAATAATTTAATAAATAGAACAAGATACAGGGTGTCTTCGACTGCTTGGTGGACAACGTACAGTCTTTGTGACACTCAAACGAATCAAAATAGGCGGTAAAGAATAGACTTTTTTACCTTTGAGAATCGATGCCGCCTCTTTCACACTCTACGGACTCTTCAATCTTGGTCCCCAGTTTTGATTTTTAGCATTTTTGTCGTGTCGTGTTTCAAAATGATTTTGGTCCTCATCGGATCTCATCTAAAGTTCCTAAAAAGCAGAGCACAGATTATCAGAATATATTTCAGCTTCTTGTCCCTAAATTTTGGGTTATCAAAAATTATGACGCTACAAAAAAGATATTTTTTGGGAAACAATCGCAGGCTCACAGCCGAGACACAAAAAAAACGTACTTAAGTTGGCTTACTGATGAAGAGAAAACTATAAAAGTTAATCAAGGCGCATTATTTTTTCTCAGAAGCTTTCACGGTATACTCCGAACTAATGAGACGGTTTTGCGTATAAGCAAGTTGAGTTAAATTGTCCCTTTTTTAGACAGTTCAACTGTCTGTATTTAAAAGACAGTCTCTATAGAGTGGGCCAACGATCCTGGCTAAACTTTGAGTATATGCGGTATCTCTCTCGCATTAAATGGACCTTAGAAACAAGTCCTTTAGTTGGTAAAAGTGCCCGTGTAGCTAATTTGGAATTATGAAAAAAGTTATGCGATAGCTCTTGAAATTCATACAGTAATCGGAAGATGACTGAAGATTTGAAATACTTTTGAAACGAACGAGCTTTTTTGGTTTCAAAATCTGATATTTAGCCTCAAAACGGCCACAGTTGAAGCATTTATAGCAAGTTGGATTCATTGGAAAATAACTCGGCTCTACTACCGTCTAATTTGTATATTATTCAACATTTATATTCGCAACATTCAGTAAAACTGATTGATTGGAAGCTCACAGGCAAGAATCTAGTTTTTTCCTAATGATTTTGCTACAAAAGCTTCTATTGTGAAGATTTTTAAGACTGCAAGATCAAGTCTTGAAGTAGGCTAAACTCTTAATTTCAATTATTTTGCTTTTGGCCACGACAGAAACCTCAAAAATTATTGCACTCTTTTACTAACCTAGAATTTATACTTCTTGATCTTCACAAATAAGACGTTATAGATTTGAAATTCTTACAACTTAACTGGGCCAGCCTGTATATTATTAGACAAAATCGCCACCTTCACCATCAATCGATTGATGGGACTCTAACTTCTGCACCTTTACTTAATGAGATAGAAATCAATTAAACCGATTATAACTGGACCCGGATTTTGTGTTAATTAAAGTCGGAAATTTTGAAAATCTCCCAATTAAGCTCCATTTCGGTAGTTTTGTGGTTGTAGAAAATAGAAGGTTCTTGTTTAATACACGAAGATATATTGAATCGTTTCTATTTCTATTCCAGTTTGTCGCATTTTTTCCGGTAAATTGTGGCATTTCCACTGCCACCCATACGATCAATTCATTTAAAACTAGACAACAACAAGTCGACACATTTTATTGCAGTTTCTTTTTTCCTCTATAGTGAAGTTGAGATGATTCGAAAAGCTTTTAGTAAAACATTCCAACAAATAGTTCTTTCAGCATCAAATATCTCAGCAAAGTCAAAAATATTGTAAGCTAATCGTTGAAGCTGGAATTCTCCCAAAGAAATGGCATGAAAAGTAAGTTGAGTATTCAATGGCTGTTGAAGTGAGTCTCGATTTCGATGCGTTGCGGTCTTTTTGTTAACGTTTTTCTAGAGAGAGCTATTTAGTAGGAAAACGGGAACAGCTGTTCGTAATTGTTTCGAACAAGAGAATATTTCGATATCTACCAGATTTCTGATAATTTTAAAATTTAGGAAAAAAAAACAATTACCGTGTAATTAGTGTTAATAGAGTCTCCGATTCGTTCGTAATTGGAACGAAGTCTTTGTAAAAGAGAACACATTTCGGCAGAATGGAAGGGTGGTAATTGAATAATAACGATTCGATTTGATGCTTATAGTAATGTTCGCTTTGTAAATGGAATTAGAAAGGAAAACTAACAAAAAATGTGTGAAATTCTCCACAATATAAGAGACTCTATAAAATTCTGTTTATTGGCCGCAATTTGCATATGTGATCACAAAATTCGTCTGGCCATTAAGTAGTTTTATCACAATTGAATACATAAAACTATTTCATCGGTAGTTGGTATTATCAAATTTTGTTTGTTATCATCACGTAAACGTGCAGATATACCTATGTTTGTGAGGAAAATTACCCAGACATTTATTACAATTTCAAAACCACTAACAATGTAATTAAATTTCGTTGTTTGAGTACATGTTGAAGGCAACAACAAATTTCTGCTGTACAAAAAGTATAGCTTCATTTAACAAAGGATCTCGAGTGTTCAATGTACGATTGGAGATTTTAAAACGAATCGTTTCAGTTGACTATTTGAAATTGACTTGACAATTTTGAATAGAAACAAACACAAGCCGATACAATCGTGTTCCAATACGCGTCTCTAAATAGAAATTTCAATATTAAATTAGATCTTAAATTGTTGTTGGATATTTCTGATTTGTATCGATGCAAATCAGTTTTCCTCTTATCAATGCAATCGCAATATCACCGATATTATTTTTAAATATCGACCGAATTAATGCGTTGTTATACCAACATTACGAGAAATTCTCTAGATGATGATGATGATGATCTGGTTCAAGTAGAACAATTATTTTGACGAGTCTTATCGTTTAAGGGCGCTTTGGATCAAGTCAAAATCTTCGGTGATCCGAATATGGCAGCCGAACAGTGTAAAACCGATTTTCAGGTTTGTGATTGAATTTTTTAAAATTGTTACCTTCCAAACCCTGTATGTATGAATAACAAATTTTGTTCTAATTTATTTGGCAATTTTTTTTCTAATTATTTTTACAATTATTTTAATTAGGGTTTTGTTAGCCACAACCTTGACATCGAAAATGAAATTGATTATGTAAGTAATTTTACAAAAGCAAATGGCAGAAATTGTGCAAATTAAAACAACTAACAAAGGCTTTAATTTTACTAAACAAAGATCCAGCTAAAATGGTTACTAACGAGGAAATGAAAGCTCGATTTAATAACAGCTATTTTTAATAACTAGTTTTCGTTTACTATTTTCTAAAAGTTTCACCTTATGTCGATCACACAAAGACTTTTCGATCGAAATTGGATCGAGATTAAAGGGTCTGATTAAAACTTTCCGTACGTTTGCGTAGGAAGGCGTTTATTCTAGCCCAAAAGTATACATACGATCCTATCAATAATTCTATAAAAGTTTATGCATATTTTATCAGAAATCAATTCACTAAATAACTTTAAAATTCTACGAAAGCCCACCAATAAAACACAACAATCACATCGAATCTGACAATTCTTATCGAAAATTCCCCAATCTTAAACTCAACTGATTTTCCGTTCCGATCTTCACTAACTTGAAACTCACTACCTTACCGCTGAGAATTCGATAAATTTAATAAAATCAAATATTGGATTTTATATATTAGGTGGAACGTGGTGATTACGATGGAACATTTAGAGAGGGTAGCGGTTCAGAGGATTTCGGTTTTATACCACCACCCCCACCACCACCCGATGGTAAGAATTGTATATGTGGCAAAGAGAATTGTTGCAATTATTTGTTTAATGATCAACAAGCCGGCTATGGGACTAAGGGAGAGAAAGGTGAAAGAGGCCCACGGGTATGTGGATACTTTTGAATGTTGTCCCCCCAATTATTTCTTGGCTGACAATTATAAATTACTAGGGTCCACCTGGAGAGTCAATACGAGGTCCACCGGGTCCTCCAGGACCACCCGGCATTCCCGGACCGATGGCAACAGAAGTAAATTATAATACAATTTAATAATTTTCAAAATAAAATCTTTTATTTTTAATGGCGTAACTTAAAGGGCGTATGCTCGTGCAATATTTCGAATATTTTGAGTACTTATGCTGCAACTTATGGTTTGCCAAGTTCTGCGGCTATTGAGGGGCCAGAAGGTAAAACGGGAGCACCAGGAATTCCCGGCCAACCAGGACCACCGGGTGAACGGGGTGCTGTAGGACCGCCGGGTGAAAAGGGCGAGAGAGGCGATCGAGGCCCAGCCGGACCTGAAGGCCCTCAGGGTCGACCGGGTGAAGCTGGCAAAGACGGCGTGCCGGGCAAGCCAGGACCACCGGGTCCACCAGGTCCACCAGGACCTGTAGAATTCGAAAATGTTGATGTAAGTAATTTTCGCGCTACAAATCGTAATTGCTTATCTTTAAGTTGATTACATGCAGCCTAGTTGGAAGCCTCGAGGTCCATTTAAGGTATATGCAGAAGTTCTTTGATCCATACTGATGAATTCGTTGTTGATTTCTCTCTTTCAAACACAATAAATTTTGTCTGTTATAGGAAACGGTTCTTGGAGGCACGATGGTACGTCCCGGTGTTCCTGGTACCAAAGGCGAACCGGGAAAACCTGGACCAGCGGGTTCGCGTGGAGATAAAGGTCCTACTGGTGCAAAAGGAACACGCGGCGATCCAGGACCGAAAGGTGAACGTGGCGATCGTGGATTACCCGGTGAAAAAGGTGCTCAAGGTTCAAAGGGCGAACCTGGTGCGCCGGGTTTGGACGGTATTCCTGGTACGCCCGGCAATCACGGCAAACACGGTGAAAAAGGAGAAAAAGGCGATCCGGGTGTACAGGGACCACCTGGTCCTCCGGGCGTAGCATACAGTAGCGATATGACAGGCATCGTGTCTGGTGCTCCGGGTGCTAAAGGTGAACCAGGTGAACGTGGATTGAAAGGCGATCGTGGCGCAGATGGTGAAGCTGGAATACCAGGTGTACCTGGCATGAATGGTGCTACCGGGCCACCTGGAGAGAAAGGCGAGCCTGGAATCGACGGTGCCATTGGACCGGTGGGACCGCCAGGTCCGAAAGGTGATAGAGGTGAAAAAGGCATTCCAGGTGCTGTGATAATGCCAGACGGTGGTGATCTAATTACATTGAAGGTTCGCAAGCAATTAGATTCGAATAATTAGTTGTTGGTTTAATTGAATATTCTAAATATGTAGGGTGATAAGGGTGATTTAGGGAGAAGAGGTCGTCGTGGCAAGCCAGGTCCGCCCGGTCCACCCGGCCCACCAGGAAAATCAGGAGCTGTCGGTGAAATCGGTTTACCTGGTTGGATGGTGAGTAATTTATTTCATCTTCTCAACTAGCTGTTGAATCATTTCTAACATTCATTCTTATAAATAAATGCTGCCAGAGTGGAAAGGTGAGATAAATAAAAACTGTATAAATTTCAAATTTTAAAAATGAAATTCCTTGCTGTCTCTCTTACAATCTTAATGGTTTCTATGATAGTGATCTTACCGTGTAATTTTGTATTAGGGTCGACCTGGTTCGGCGGGATTACCTGGTGTGCCAGGACCGAAAGGCGAAAAGGGGGAGTCGGCTAATTACGCTGCGGTAAGTCTTTTATAAAGTTCTTTATGATAAAGCAAAACAAATACACAAAATAGCTATTTGAACCGTTTCAAATATATAACAAGAGATTGTCAATAAAATTTGGTACTGAAGGTGAATTTTAAAATAAAGATACATCATGCATACGAACGCGTCAAAATATTCATTAAACCTTAATCCATAATACTTTCCGTGAAATTTTGATGAATGATGACATTGTTGTATGATAAAGTTGCGTGATTTCTCGAACCTTTTTCGTATCCAAATTTGATATATTAATAATAATATTATGAATAATAAGATTACAACTGAGATCACGGAATGTTTTAGGATTAGGATTTGAACATAAATATATTATTCAAACTGTATGCTTGTTTCTCTCAAATACTCCAACAAATTTTAGAATAGAACCGTCGAATATTATATTTAAAATGTTTAAAAATTAATCAAGAAAATAGCTCAAAACAAAACAAAAACAAATGTGTCTCATGTTTTCTGAAACATCCACGACCTGGAAAAAATATAAATCGTGCTTTGCATAAAAATTAACTCAACATTTCACTAATAACAAATTACATACGCGTAACACAACAGCATCCAGAAATTTACTATTTCTATTTGTCGCAGTTAAAAGGCGACAAAGGCGATAAAGGTGATCGCGGCCAGGACGGTACACCCGGTCGAGACGGCCGTGACGGCTCTCCCGGCCCTCCAGGCCTACCAGGACCCAGTGGACCAGATGAAACAATCCGCTATATACCGGTGCCGGGTCCACCAGGTCCGCCAGGACCACCTGGTCCAGCGGGCGTGCCCGGCATATCAGTTACCGGTCCCAAAGGCGAGCCCGGCAGTCCGGCCTACGGCGAAACCATCTACAATTTGCGACCAGGTAAGAATTATCAACCAAAAAAAAACAGAAAAACAGATATGAAAGAGATCGTTTATTTGATATCAAGTTGATCATTTATTTTCTGTATTAAAAGCCGGAAGGAGTCTGATTGTTTGAATAAAGTGGTGGATGCGCCGGGTGGAAATTTCAGAATAATAACGTGAAAAATTTCGATAATTAAAAGCGAATACGCTGAAGAACAGTACGGAACTACTAAAAAATGAGCGTATCTTTAATAAAAAGCTAACAAAAGATTTGCTGTGGAACAGTTTATAAAGAAAACGGTGCCTATTGTTTGACGCCAATTTCTCGTAGTAAATTTTCAAACAAGTCTCTCATAAAACATTGATTTGACTGTAATTGAATGTTATATAATTGAAATCAATTCAATCTAAAATTAATATTTATATTGCCCATTAGTAAATAATTTTAATAAATCAGTTCATTAATGAATGATATTGTGACTTAATAAATTCAATTGCGTATGCAAAATGTCGCCTATTATTTGAAATAACATTCATGAATAATTGAATCAGCACGTTATCAATGAGTGCTCGTTTTGGAATTAAACTTATAAATATATACGGTTAAATTTATTCTTATTTTGACGTATTTTTTGTGATAAATGAATTATTAAAGTGTTTTGAACGTGATACTTATATCGTATGAAAAAAACAACAAATTCGCTGGTCTCCCCTCTAGTTTATCATTAATCTATTTTTTCAAAGTCTCCTATTTCGTTTTGTTAATAATTCTAATACGATTATCTTTGTTTATTGCTGCATATACAAGGAGCAAGAAGTAGTTTAGAAGAACTGAAAGCTCTAAGGGAATTAAAGGAATTGAAAGACATGAAAACAGGTAGATTTGCATATTGTTGTTGTTATCTATTAAAACATATTTCTGTAAAATAAATGTCTATATTTATATCGATTCCATTCTCATGCAAATCCATTGTACAAAACAAACTAAACAAGTTTCATTTCAATATTAATTAACTTTTGCGGTATGTCTAATTGAAATAAAGACGAATGTGTTTATTACATGCTTTGCAGGTAATTTCTAGCATCGATTTTCATTAGAAAATGTCAAAAACAGAATCACTCAATCCATTGTATTAAACTTTAATAGAATTCCATCATCTTTCTCATTCTATCTTCCACAAACTGTCTATTGTTGTATTTACTATTATTATTGTTAGATATAGAAATTTATGGTGTTCTTTTTTTTTCCGGTTTGAAAACCCTCTATCAGTTAGTTAGTTAGTTTAGTTAGTGTGTATGTGTTTGTATAATAGTTTAAACAGTTTGTGGGTTAATATCAACTTTGTTGTATTTTAGGTAGAGCCACAGCAAGTCCACCAATATTCAGTGTAACGGAACAAGAAGTTAATAATGCCCGTATTGTACCAGGCGCTGTAACTTTCCAGAATCGTGATGCCATGACAAAGATGTCGTCAGTTAGTCCTGTTGGGACTATAGCATATGTTATTGAAGAGGAGGCCCTACTTGTTCGAGTTAACAATGGCTGGCAATATATAGCGGTATGTTAAATTCATAAATACATTGTCTTGAACGAATGTAGTGGACACCACACAAGTTGTATGTAGTTCAATATAGAAAATACGATTATTTATTGAATTAGTGAAGGTGATTCAGGCGGTTTCTTTCAGTAATGCACAAATCAACTTGCGCCAGTCATGTCTTGTGGTCTTTTCTAATTTCCCAAGCATTCATACGATAATGTCGCTCTAATCAACACCAACTGTGTAGATATTGGGAGCTGTGACGTTGAGCTGATGTCGCTTGGAGGTTGACCTATTATTAATCGTGCGAATCCAAAGATTTGACATCGTATCTAAGCATTCCCTGCTGTATTCAATAGAAATTTTAATTTTGTATTTTTTCACTCACAGTATGCTTAATCGTTAGCCTTTTCTTATCTTTTTGATAATAGGAGACCAGTCCTAAAGTGTTCTTATCGTATTACGCAAAATGTTGGCAAGTTTTGTCATGCAAAAAAAAAAATCACTTGACTCTATTTTTTCACGTAATCTGATCGCTTTTACGTTGTTAGTGACGCCTCTCAGTGATGATTTATTACTTGGCCTTTGATGGTGATAGTTTCTGCGTTCTGTAATATGATTTATCACGTTTATTATCGTGATGTCTCTCTGATGAG
The DNA here is from genome assembly GCA_021725515.1 of Epicauta chinensis. NCBI lineage: Eukaryota > Metazoa > Arthropoda > Insecta > Coleoptera > Meloidae > Epicauta > Epicauta chinensis. The sequence goes on from JAEDXX010000023.1 coordinate 707,147, forward strand.
ATGCAGAGAACATTGTCTTCTACGTCATACCAGTAACGATTCGCGTGGAATTTTGCAGCTTTCGACATTATTTTTCAACTCCTTCAACCAGGTGTGGACTGGCAATTGCGCAGCGGCTCTCTAAATTGAAAATAACACCCCAAGAAACACACAAACAGAAAGATCAGCGGATCACCGGGCAATTTTAGCAGTCTTGAAAAGTCTAGAATTAGTTGATTTTTTTCGGCAAGTATGGAATGCATATAATTTTCTGAAGTATTTCTTTAACCAATATTAAAGATATTAGAAGTCCCTCATCGGAACTAACTATCAGACCCAGTTGTTTGTGTACACTGTTTTCATCTAGGATCAACAGAGGTTCTATGTGTGATGCCTATTTTTTCCAAAAAACATACTTTTTTTACTGTTTTAAATGTATAAAGAACCTGCCCACCAATTTTCAAAACGCTTCGTAAAAAGCTTTTTTAGCCAAAACGCATTTGAAAGAAGAATAACCGAAATGAATTAATTCAAAGCAGTGCTAAATTTATCTCAATTATTTATTTGCTGATTAATCATCAATTTTAGTATTATTTAGCAATTCTTATTCTTCATATCTTTCCTTTTGACTTTTTGATTATTCGCTTTCGTAAGTGGCTGCCTGAAGGACTGGTTTTTTGGACTTAACCATTCATAACTTCAGAACGAATTCAAATTATTATTTCAAACTTTCAGGACATATTTTTGAATATTATTACAAATAATTTATGGAAGGAAAATTCAAGAATTTGAGATGTCTGAAAAAAACATTAGAATAATCTTAACATTAATGGTTAACTTCACAGTTCCTGTTTGATTTTGCACTACAAGAAAATTTAATATAAAATATTGGTGAAAGTCGAGCCTCAACACCAGAGCCGGCCTGAGCTTTCCTGACGCTCCAGGCAACCTTATTTTTGGCGCCGCTATCCAGAAATTAATAAAGAGGCGCACTAGTTTTGTGTATTTCGTAACCAAATTCTTTGGTGTCTTCGCTAATTACTTTCCTATTTGTCGAAATTGTCTTTAACTTAATTTCTGATCGAAAATAGTTTCTTTTGGTAACCAGAAAAAAAATCCAAAATAATTGTGATAATTCTCTGTTGAATTTTAGATAGATCCGTAATAAAAAGTGTCATAAAAGATTTTGTATGAAAGCAATTCAAAACAATGCAAAAATCCATCTTTTTGAATGAGACACTGTTGAGAAAAAAATTCACAGCTTGCTTCCAGTTGATAGTTCCAAAACTGCAACAAAAATTGAAAGAAGAGCTGTTAGTATTAGAAGAAACAACATGATTGTTGGCACTGGCACTTACACTGACACTAGCACTAGACACAATTAGTTATTAATTAACAAAGAATAATCGCAATTTTTCGAAACAACTTAACACTAGCCTAGAATACAACTGAACAAGAAAGAACAAATCTAAAAGGGATGTTAAGTAAGTCTCCTTTGTTCGATTCTTATCAAGAACGTATAATACACGCGATTAATATAATCTTCATAATGACAAAAAAAAAGTGGGAAAATATTAAAAATGTCTTTTGTAAATGAAAATACGGCTACCCAAATAAAGAAGAAAGGATTGGGGCTAAGGAACCAATTGGAAATTCCAGCTCTTAGTCAGAATTAAGTTGTAGTGTTGCTACTTTTTCTACTTTCAAAATAAAGGCAATTGTCTTTATTCTAGAACTTTGACCGAGCGAATTTTCCAAAAAACTGATTCTCTTTCAAGATTTATGAGGTCTCCTCTAAAAATAACTTTTTTCCAAACTGAATCATGTCTTCCGTATATCGCAGCAGTTCCAAAGAGTTCTAAGGTAGTACTCCAAGCCCACATTCAACAAATTCAAACTTTTTTTTTTCAATTATATGTCCATACGTCTTTTAATAAAATGCACAGTAAAGTCCAGTGTATGATCCACAAAAAAGCGCTGTTCCTAAAATTATGCCTGGTTTGCTGTGGTCTCGGGCCGGCCCCGCTTAACAGCTCCTTCTGTCTTTTTGCCCGATTAGAAAACACAAGTTATCTGCTCCATAAAGAGGAGTGTTATAAGATGAGCGTTGAAATTCTATCGAAATGAATACTGAAAAAAGTCGAAATTACAAAATTTGCACCATATCTAAGAGTGCATCTGCCAAGCAATCGTTGTGCAACCAAATTCTTCCAGAATTGAAGCTCCCATAGCCTCATCTTTCAATCTTGTGTAGAGTGTGAAAACCGTATTATTTTTTTGTCTCAATGCGATATAAAGGGAATTTGGACAAATTGTCGCTAAAATATGTCGTAAAAGATTTTCGATTAATATTTCGGACCAAATCTGTATATATCCAACATACTCTTTTGTTTAGTATTACTATATCGATAGATAATTACTGAAACGTGACGTAAATCTTGAATAGCACCATTGGGGGTTGTAACAAACTCCTACATTGAGTGTAAACGGAAACTAAAGGTGTAACATGCACATGTGCATCTGTTGTTAATTTATACGTGAGATTTATTAGCACAACATATGTAATAATTAATTTTTATGTCTTGTTAGACGTCAAGACTGCAGTTTGAATCTTATGTTTATCTGATTTACTTTCAGTTGGGATCACTATTGCCAGTTACAACACCATCACCGCCAACAACAAGCAACCCACAACTTAAGCCACCATTTGAAGCTAGTAATCTCATCAATCACATACCAAAACCACCTGACATTTCCAATGTAAGTAAATCAAATATTTCACTATTTATTAATTACACAAAGGAGCATACAATTTATTAAAGTAATACGTTGTAGTTTAGAAAACATGCTCGGTCTTTTGTTCTATATAATGGTTACATGAAAAATTGATCCCTAATTTACATTTATATAGATTTCGGCGTTTTGTTTTTTTTTTTTTAATAAAGTACACTCTTTACGTTTGCTTACTTAGTGGAATTCTCGTATGTTCAGATATCCTAATCGATTCTTTGTCCCGAGTCGGCCGTTTTATGCTTGATAGAATTTTTAAGAAAGTTTACACAATTCCGCGCAATAGAAAACAACAATAAACAACATTATATTACAATCTTTTTCTAATTTGTATGTTTACTTGTTTCAGTGGCACCCGAAAATGGTGAGTATACCGCTTGTTTCACGAAAATTCCATAAATTAAGATGATTGACAGAAATAAATTATATGTTTTCATTTAGAATTCAACACATTTGGCCCTTATGGTGGTGGTGTTGTTGTTCAACAAATGCCACCGCCTTTTGTTGATCATAATTTTCGTTGAATAAATTCAAAAGCCATTTTGGGGAGAACAGGAATTAATCGTTGTAAAGTTGACACGGATTGACAGTTGTTGAGGAAAATCGTCAATTAATTAGAGTCAATCATATGGAAAATTCAAACGTTAGAATTTTGGTCTAAGCAAATTTACTGTTTGTTTTTTTTTGTGTGCCTGTCGTTCCATACAAACGTAAAAATTTGAATAAACTCAATTTGCAAACTGATGTTATGAATGCTACTGACAGTACACTTTTAAAAATCATTTCAATCAACTTCTATAAATAAAACGACCTTTATTATTCTAATATTATGAATGCTCCAATCTTCGTTTTTTCCGCTTAATTACATTCGACCAATTCCCAACTTGACGTCTACAGCAGAAATCATTTTTTCTAATTTGATAGCCCTTCATAAATCCCCAGTATTTGTAATCATAATTATCGGAATTAAATGTGTTAATTAACAACGTTACTTTTCAGCTCCGTATGGCGGCTCTAAATGAGGCGTATACGGGCGACGTGCACGGCGTCCGCGGCGCCGACTACTCCTGTTACCGTCAGGCCCGTCGTGCCGGCCTACGTGGCACATTCCGTGCCCTCCTCTCGTCACGTGTCCAAAACGTCGACTCAATTGTACGTTTGGCCGATCGCAAATTGCCCGTATCGAATCTACGCGGTGAAGTATTATTCAATTCATGGGCGGAAATGTTCAAAGGTGACGGCGCCCCATTCCCACATCCACCGCGTATCTATTCGTTTAACGGTAAAAACGTACTGACCGATCTATCATGGCCAAATAAGGCTGTGTGGCATGGGGCATTGGTCAATGGTGAACGTGCACTAGATACATCATGTGATGCATGGCATTCAGCGTCCCGGGATAAAATCGGTTTGGGTGGTTCATTGAATGGTCCAAGATTATTAGAACAGACATCGTTTAGTTGCGATAAGAGATTGATTTTGTTGTGTATTGAGGCGACAAGTGAACAATTCGTCCAGAGGAAACGGCGAAATGTTGATAACAGGTGATGAAAATCTTAATTTTTCAGTATTTTAGAAGGGTGTTTTACACTTTTAACAAGCCTTACACGCATCCCTATTTCCGCCCCATAAATAATTCAAAGACAATTTGAACAACACGCACGAGACAATGTGTACTTTTCTTTTATTCCAAACCACTTATAATGATCTTTCACGCCACTAGTTTATACATTAATAATCGAGGCCCTTTGCGGTTCTATTGATTAACTGGATCGGTGTGTTGAATTCTCGATTTTTTACAGGTATGAAGACTTGTTAACCGAAGACGAATACAACGATCTGTTAGAAACTATTCATTAGGAGAAAATCACGCTTCGTTAACGAATAATTGTTACATCCATCCGTTTATTGTTTTCTTATCATCATCATGAATCCGTGTCATCATCGAAACATATCCAAAATAATTTAAAAAAAAAAAAAATGAAATTATCTCTAATAATTATCGTAAATCGCATAAAAATTAACGATAATGCAATTGATGTAACCAAATAGTTGTAATTATGATTTTACAACAAGCAATTAGCTTTATTTTACGTAAACGATTCATTTAGCATTTTATATTTATAGATTATTTTGTACTTTTATAATTCTTTAAAGTATTGAATGTTGAAACCGAAAAGCTTTAATTTCATGATTGATTCAAATTTCACGCATTACCGATAATTGTTTTCATTCAATTTATACGTACATATCAACGTTTAATTTTTCAATTTTTATTTGAAAACCTTGTGTGTCCAATGAAATGATTGTAAATAAGTGAGTTAAAAAAAAAAACAAACAAAAAATGTTTTGGTGTAAATGTTATTGACTTAAGTCTAGTGATGAATGCTATGTGTTTGTAATAAATTATTTATAAATGTCCGAAATATTGTTATTACTTTAGGAGAAAAAAAGAGCCATTATTCAATAAAAATCAAGAGAAAAGCTAACACAATAAAAGTTGTATGGAATTTGTTCCAATTAAAATCATAAATCAGGCGTCGATGAAAAATGGTGGATGCGCCGGCCGAATCGCTTACAACTTTCGACAATTTTATTTCCACTACTAGCGACTTTATTAAACAATACAGGTGCGACATTAATAATTATAAGTGAATTGTTGGTAATAAAATATTTGGGTGCCAGTCAGAAACAGGTAAGTGCGCAATAATTTCGTAAAACTCGAGGGTAATAAATTTTCCTCTTGAGGTGATTTTCAAAAAGTCGTGCGAATTTGATAATTTGCGTTATTGGAGGGCAATTTCGACGATTTGCTACAGGTCGTGTTGTATTAAAAATAGATTTGAAAAGAGCCGCATATTCTGCATCATACCTCATATTTGCACAGAAGAATCAAGCTAAACGCTGATCTTTTATTACATATTTTTTATCGATCTGTAAGTGAATTTGCGGAAATTTTATGAATCTCGCAAACGTGAATAAATTTATAAAAACAATTATTAATATTCATGGAAATAGATTATTTGTTCAAAAGGAACATGCTGCAACTGTTTTAAAAGTCAAATTATCCTCAACATCCATTCAAACGGTAATAAATTGAAAATAAAACTTGTACATGTGGCATATTATTAGTGGAAATTAATGAGAGATTGCCGTTTATTAGTCTGATGTGGAAACTTAGAACTTCCGCTGCAGAATCATTTTTTGTATACTTTTTTACCGAAGAATTGTTATGGATTCCAAATCGATTTTCAAGTGAAATTTTCCAAATTGGGACCTACACAATTATACTGATTGCGAATGAGTTAATCAAATTTTGCTAGTAATTGTTGCAAGCCCGCAAAATCGACATAAAAAAATGTATTAAAATTGGAAAAAAATTGCTAATGAGAAACTGGTCACAACTGATAAGCAAGAAGTGCAAACTACCGAATTTTAGCATAAAAATATTCCTAGGGGCACGTGGACGGTTGACTTTGGGACTCACGTGTTTAAATAATATGCGGTTGAGTTATTTCTAGCGACCCGTTCTTCCCGTAATCAAATCCGGTGGCCCTTTTGTGGGGAAAAATTGAATTGTTATTGTACTCGATTTGCATTTATAAGTACAAAATATGACTGCACATAGTAGAGGAAACTATTGTAAATTAGATATATTTATTTATTCATACACGTTTCCTAATTCAATGAAGAAAATGACCGTTGAGCGGTGCCGGCGTGAGGGTAGGCATCTGCCCCGGGCTATTTAACGAAAAGGGCGCATGTAACTCTTGTTTTGAGCACAGATATAAAAGTAAAATATTTTTTTATATTCATTATTTTTTTAGATTTTATAAATTAATTAAATTTGTATATTCTTGTATCAAAGGACGCCAAATTTTGTTTTGCCTGGGGCGCCCAAAACCCTAGAACCGGCCCTGCAGCTAGCAATTGTTTTGAGACACAATACAAGAAGGAATTGTTCGAATGTCAAAAAAAAACAAAAATACCCGAATGTAAGCCCTACACCAAATAAAACATTTCAGTTAAAGTTAAAGAAATAGAATACTTACAAAAATTTATGAAAAAATTTGCTGAAACAGAAGTGATTGTAAATTGTTGGTTAAAAAATATCCTGAAACATAAATTTTTCATAAATTATTAAACAAACAATAAAATATTTCAGTTAAAGTTAAAGAAATAGAACATTTACAAAAATTTATGAAAAAATGTTCTGAAATAGAAGTCATTGTAAATTGTTGATTAAAAAATACCCTGAAACAGAAAATTTTCTCAAATTATTACACAAACAAAATTCACAACAATTCTGAAAAAGTTTGGTGAAAAAGTCATTGTGAATTGTTGGTTAAAAAATATCCTGAAACATAAATTTTTCACAAATTATTAAACATGATATAAAACATTTCAGTTAAAGTTAAAGAAATAGAACATTTACAAAAATTTATGAAAAAATGTTCTGAAATAGAAGTCATTGTAAATTGTTGATTAAAAAATACCCTGAAACAGAAAATTTTCTCAAATTATTACACAAACAAAATTCACGACAATTCTGAAAAAATTTGCTGAAAAAGTCATTGTGAATTGTTGGTTAAAGAATATCCTGAAACATAAATTTTTCACAAATTATTAAACAAATGATATAAAACATTTCAGTTAAAGTTCAAGAAATAGAACACTTACAAAATTTATGAAAAAATGTGATGCAATGGAAGTCACTGTAAATTGTTGGTTGAAAAAAAAATCCTGTAACAGAGAGCCATCACAAATTATTAAACAAATCAATTAAAAGATTTCAATTAAAGTGGATTAAGACAGAGAACTTACAGAAACTTCTGAAAAAATGCGCAAAAACAGTAATCGTAAAATTTTGATTAAAAATATTCTGAAACAGATATTTTTTACAGACTATTGAATAAATAAATCGACGTTTTTCAGTTAAAGCCATCAAAAATAGGATGGTACTTACAGAAGTTCCTGAAAAATGTGCTAGAACGGAAATCATGATAAAAATTTGAAAGATATCCCGAAACAGGGATTTTTCACAAATTACTGGACAAATAAATGAGAACAGTTTTGCATTATGGTGTCGATTTCAACCTTGCAGGGCCTTGCCTGAAATAAAACATTTCAATTATATAATTTAAAGTCTCCAAAAGTATAAAGATATAAATAATGAAATAGTGGTACGCCAAAAGATTTTTTTCCAATGTTGGTTGTCATTTTCTGCAGATTTCAACTCAAACAAGACATCATTTTAGAATTTTAAAAAAATCGGCTACCCATAACCTTAGCCTTTGCGTTGGTAAACATTATAAAAAATATAAATAATTTATTAAATAACATAAAAAATTAAATCGTGAGAAAGCACGTTTTTGGACCCTGAACAGGGTTCAATGTCGTCATTCACAAGGGCGTATTTTTAATGATTCAGAAATTGAATAATACAAACCTTCAGCAGTTGTCTTATGCAGCTTACAGGTTTCCTGAAATCGGTAAAAAAGGATGATCTTGCTATGATTTGTGATATTTAATTTTTACAAAGATGGACAATTTCAATATGTTTTACAGTTTGTCCTAATAACGTAACTTAAAGGTCTCTTTCAAAGGAGGAAATTAACGGTTTCATGAGAAAATAAATCGATAATTTAGGCAAAGATTGTTACTGGAAATATTGGAATTGAGTTTAATGCTGAAAAGTCATCTAAGAATCCATTAATTTTGTTAACGATTTCTAAATTAATTCTCTAAAAGCTTTTTACCCTTTGAAACATCATCTTTCGTCATTTACATTAATGTTTGTCCCTAATCTTCAACAGAAAAAGCTCGAGATGACAACTACAATTTTCTTGTAAATGTTTTTTCCATAAGAAATAATTAATGTTTTCAGTTAATTATTACCCCCCACAATTACCTATAGATTTTAGATGTCTACAAAAAACCGAAAAGTTCTTTATGAAATTTTTAAAATATGTAAAAAAGTAGTATGACTTAGCAAAGCGAAGGCTGGTATGAAAGCTGTAAAATTTATAGCTTCAAAAAGTCTTATTTATTCATACAGGCTGTCTGGCTTAAATGTGGTTAATCATAATGGATAAAAAATAGAAATAGATACCACATTTATTTAGTTATCGGATTAGCTACGATAGATTCTCCGGTATTACGAAAACGGCGCTGTCTCCGACCAGGCTGAGGGCGCCATAATAGTTAAATCCGCCACTGCTTCTCCATATTCAATTTTTGTCATTGTAAAAAAATACTTTGAACAACTATAAATAAACGAATGGGTTGACAAATCCACATGAAATTCCATTCATTTTACAATGTGGAATCATTGTCCATATTTGAATCAGACACTCGGTAGAAATGTATCAATAATCATCAAGAATTGGTTAGAATAAACGACTACCAAAGATTAGTTTCCAAGTTGATAAATTATTAGAGCGCAAAAAGTAGACCCATGTAGTCGTCTCTCAATCGTCAATTTTTATCTAGCTTTCGTGATTTCATGTAACTGATGAATCATTAAGATGAAATAGCCCATTTGGTGGAGCTACCACCGCAACCACAATCCAACCGTTGATTTTCAGTTTTAGATTTAAATGAACTTGAACCTTGATAGCCTATTTTCTATATAACTTTGGAAATTTGGTTATATTAAAATGAACCCTCAACGAAATGGGAACAATTCCAATATAACTGGATTAAATTGCATTAGAATCAGACCCAAATTCATAATTTATTTCGAACGACAACCACACTGGAGTGGCTGTTAATTGTTGATTCATTTCTTGTCAAAGACACTTCAGCGGATGTAAATAATGAAGATATTATTAATGGACAGTCTAAAAATAATCTATTTTCATGTTTATTGAACAATTCAAACATCAAAGTATGGAACACATGGCGATTACTCCAGCTACGCATTCGCACTTCGATCCACCACTCTCAGCTGACTGCGCAGTACAATAAAACCTGCACCATAGACATTCCTGCAAACTGCGCGTCGCTCCTGCTGTTTTGTTGTTGTATATGTTTATATTCATCAGCTGTTCACGACAGATACGTCAAATCTATCAACTATACAATTTCACACAACAAATCGGTGAAATATTATAACAAGCAACACAATGCCATTTATATCGAAAGATTGGCGATCACCTGGTGAGGCCTGGGTGAAGACACAGGAAGGATGGGAGAAGAAGAAAGTATTGGAAAATTGCAAATCAATGTTGTAAGTGTCGATTTTTTACGTTTACATTTTATATATTTCACGTTTAAATATGACGACGATCGATCCATGTTGGATACGTTCTGCTAGTTTCTTTGTTCTCGACACACACAGTTTCTGGCGTGTTCTATAAACAGGATTACGTCTAAAAATAGTGGTAAATCCGAAATAGACCTCGAATTATCGGTGTTTCATTCAAATTTTCGAGAAATTTTGGTCGAATAAGTGGCGAAAAATTCCACATTTTATTAAAACGTTAATTGTTATTGTCTACCTAACAAATAGCAGGACGTTGACATATGGATTTGTTTATAATTAATTCTCAATAATTGCAATATTTCTCATTAACTAAAAATTTCACTTATACATGACTGAATTAAAACAAGCAGGAAACGGAAGCATAGTTTGATGTATGTAATTCATTTCGCTGCCCTCGATTTTATAATCATTTCAATGTCAATTTTTTCTAAATTTCTAAATTTTCAGACCAATTTAAATAATGGCACCATTAATTAATAACGTCAATCAGTTAGTTGGTTACCTGTCGAAGTCGACCAAGCACTAAATCGCACCTATCTAATAGCGGTAATTTCGGAATGTATTGATCATGTCTGGCATACAAGTGAACAATTTTTTGCATGTTTTTGGTAGACGGTAGGGTGAGAAATGGGGCTTTCAATCCGAAACAAACTTATCTCTATCTGAACGAAAATAATGTTGATAGACGTTGTCAAATATTGTAGACATTTAGAATATTAAACAAAAAATATTTCCATTTATCTGTTAAACGTTCATATTTTGCGTACTCCCTTGTAGAGATCAAAAGATTTGGGTGTTGTAAAAAAATGCTCTGTTTGGGAAATAATTGTAAAAAATCGTCACATTGAATTAAGGTCTTGGGTGGAGAATTGGAACTTAAAAAAAATTATCTCATCCAGTCAACACTCCACATTTTTAATCCTTGAGGACTACTTAAAGTTTTTTTGTCAACCTGCTAATTTGTAACAAGTTTTTGTGCACAATGAAACTTTTGTCGAGCACAGCAAACCTATTGAACTCATCTTCAATTCACATCAAAAGAATTAGTCTAGATTCGTTTTTATTGTCTCAGTGAAGAGTTCAATTATCGTTTTTACTTTCTCTCTGTGAAGTGCAGCAAAAACTTGAAATAGTTCGGCGTGAGTCAGGGGTGACCATATTTTGCTTTTTTTTGTTTATTTTAAAGCTCAAAAATCTCCACTATTTTGCTCCACACCATAAATGAATAAAGCTATCAGTATACAAACATCAAAATATTCCTGCGGTACCTTCAAGAACTTAAACTAGGTCACCAAGACACTTAAGTGATCTAGTTTAAGTTCTTGAGGGTTGTATTGTCACTAAAACAGTTATCTTCGTGATAACGGCTTAGATCTTTAAAGCACTATAATATGTGAATCGGCTAGAATTAGCCTGTTTCATTTGCCAGAGCTGTATAAAGTTTGGAGGCTCAATAGTAGGTATTTATTTTAGTAATAACAATAGACTTCTTGTGAGGATTAAAATTAAAATTGACAATAATTGGTTAGAAGGTGGTAATTATTTAAATCGAGAGGACATGCGATGATAAATTCTAGTAATCAACAAAATATTACCCAATTGCTGTTTTTATCATTGTTTTTTATCTCATCAATGACGCATTAATATAGATTTTCTATTACTATTAATGAATTATTCTAATTATATCACAAGATTTCAATAGAAATCTTATGAAATAGAAAAAATTATAACACACAACGTAATATTTTCTCAATTTTACTTTCTCTTTTTTCTTTCAAATTCAATGGTTTCAATTAAAAAATGAATTAATAAATAAATAAATAAATGTGAAGGGTAATATTTCTTTGAAATTTAATTATGAAAGAATCAATTTCTTACCGGCTACCTACACATTAATTACCAGTTTGTTGATTAAATATTTTGCAAAATTTAATTCTAAAATACCTACATGCTCATTAATACACTAGAGTAAATATTTATTGAAGGTATTATTTAAACAAAAACAATAGTAATTAATATTTGTTATTATTTATTGTTGTTAGTGTTTGTTCATTAAAATTACATAGAAAACGAGAAAATAAGTATTAGATCACGTACACGAAATATCAAACAAATTAATCAAATCCTTATTTTCTATTCTGTTGAAGCCTGTAGAAAGAGGTAATATATGCTTCATTAATTTATATGAGAAATAGGAAATTTGTTAATGCTTTTTGTTTTTATACATGTTACTTGTGTGAATCTAGGCCTTATTTAAAAAAGTTATAATCATTGGTGACCCATAAAACAACCCACTTCTAATCCGACTAACATTGCTTAAGTCATGCTGATAGAGCTTTAATCTAAATTATGTTATAAAAATGGCAGTTTTGTGTTGTATCCACAGTAGCGTGTACTACAAGCGAAACGGAGACAAAACAAAGGCAGCATATGTTTTAGTAATTAATTTCGTTTCCTCGTAATTAAGAAACAATTCTATTTTTGCTATTTTATGTTGCTGATTTGGTCTTTAGAGGGGTGTAATTGCGCCACCCATATCAATTTCTATGAGTGTAATTTTTAAGGGCCTTTATCATTTAAAGACACCAAGGACATATAGAGGCAAATATAATTTGTTAAGGGCACAGTAGACTAAAATTTAGAACTTGACTATTAGAAAAAACAGAAAAATATCAAGGTGAGAAAGTTTAAGGCATCCCCAAAATTTTTCGAAATCTAAATCGGGACAGTTGTAGAACAAAATATAGATAGATAGATAGCCGCCGAGAATCTCTCAAATCTCATCGAGACGAGACGAGAGATTAAAAATCGGCATGAAACAAGACTCGAAATTCTCGTCTCTCACAGAGATTAAAAAAATAAGTTGATTCATTTTTTTATTGAATCAAAAGAGAACATCAAAAAACGAGCACACTTAAAGTAGATCAGCAAAAGTTCAAGTATTTTCAACAATATAAATAGACGAAAAACGGTGTGCTTGTAAGCAGACTTTTTTTGTTCAAAAATTGTTCATTGGTGGAAAAAACGGAAAGACGTCAGAAAAACTTGCTTGTATTGGACGACAAACGAGGCGAGAAAAATCTGTGTCTCGACGTATCTCAACGATAGAAACCGATTCGATGTAGGAAGTATATCTTGAAAATCAAGACAAGTCCGCTTTCTTTCGACGATAGATTTGGGCACATTCTTGTTTATAGTTTTCAAAAGTAACTACATCCTGTACAAATTGATATGCAAAGGTTAAAAGGTTAAAATCTGAAACATGAATTTCTTAATTAATTATCGCTTGTTGGTCTTTACAAATAAAGGCGTACCCAAATAAGTCATTTTTTTTTAATTTCCATATTTCTAGACGTTTCTATGCTACGTAGATTTTGCAATTAATGGAAACAAGTGATTGTGAAAATATTAAGAGTATACAGGGCTGGCAATTCATCTAAATACAATTATTCCTTGTTATTTGACATATCAAACACGCGATTTGCTGGCCATTTGTGAACCTCAAGAGTACTCAGATATTTTTCCACAAATCGAGCTTTTTTTTAATAGAAATCGTCAAAATGCTACTTTTCCTCGATGAAGAAAATTTTGGATATTCGTGGCATAAACAGGGAGATTCAACTAGTAAATGTGTGTCGCGACTCTTTTGTAAAAATTCTGTATCTTAGGAGTCCACCCCTGTTCCTGAGTAGGAGAACATCCAGGTAAAAGGCACACATTTGATGTATCAACTGCTCAGGATAAAAGCAATAGACATATTGAAAAATAGACGTGAAAAGTGGACATATTGAGAAATAATAGAGTGCCTCGATGAATTCAAACGAACTAAAAATAAAATTGATATATGCATTATTTCTATCCCTATATAATAAAATGTTCTTGCCTAGGTTTATCACCCTGACCGTGTATAATGTATTATTAGAAAAATAAAAATGTTCACTATCATATGCACACTTTGCCTCGACCATTACGATTTTTTCTTTTAAATGGATTCCACTCGTTTCTCTGCTTAAGTCTAGCAGAAAAAAATCGATTACTAACGTTTTCCATGTAGCCACAACTTACCCCATTTGAATTTTGCATAAAATTTCTCACAGAAAAACCCCACAATTGATAGAATCATCCCAAATAACCACACAATAAATGCTGATTGTAGATCGTATAATGAGAACGGTTTTTGTATTTTGATATTTTCTGGATTATTAAATTTATAATGTATGATAATTGCATCGACCAGATCATTGTACCATTTTTGTGTTAAACCAGATTCATTAAAAATTTTTAATAATTGATTAATATTGAATAAATACGGTGAATATTTTGGTAAAATATAAACAATATAGTATGATATCGGGCATTCATTAACAATATGCAATAATGGTACACCATCATTCGATTTGTATAATAAACGAAATAAATTTGCATCACGTCGACGTTCTAATGCAACAACATTACGATTATAGGCGGCCTGTTCTCTCGACTGTTGATAATCTCTTGTGATTTTGCCGTATAAATTCCGTATAATTCGGGAATCTGAATGATTATTGAATACATCCAAAGATGTGGACACGTTCAAGCCAGATTCATCCAATTCTTCTAGAGTGTCGATATCGGGATAGTGTCGCAGAGTACTGAACGATTTCACTAGATTCCCTTGAAATAATGCCAAAATAATCACGTTGAACAGCATTAAAGCACCCAAAAAAGCGTTACGTTTATTCGAATTGATTGGTACCGAAGCTAGTACCAACAGTACATCGATTTTTCTATTGTACGACTGTTGCGGTACGAAATTGATGAAAATCAACCAACAACTGATGCAGAGTAGATACATTACCAACAAAATACACCAAGTCTTCGATTCGAAACACAGTACAGCTGCCAAATAATGCGGTATTCGTTCTGATTTCGGCGCCAACACGGAGATTTGATCGTAAAAGTACGATCTTGTAAATTCAATACGATTTGTATTATGATAAGTTAGAAAATAACCATTAACGGCCAAATCAACTTGTTTATTAACAATCAAACTCAAAGCACCTGTAGCTGTGCCATCACTTAGTATACTACCAAAATTACTGCCTTTTGTATCAATTAATCGTATTGTAAAATTCATTTGTTTGGATAATTCAGACAGTATCGTACCATCTAAACCATAATAACCACCTCGCTGGTGTTTATACATCGGTGAATCGGCCAGATTTCTTGGTAATTGTCTCATTGCAGTCGGTATACGTTCGAATATTTTCACCGACAATTCGTGATTATTCAGATTTTTCAATTGATAGAATTTCGACACAACCAAATCGGTGGAATTGTAGATTTCAACAATACCACGCGATTTTTCGACAATTTCGAACGGTCTATAAACGTGAACGTTATTGTATTGTTGAAACGTTAAAATTATCACTTTAGTGATTTGAAATTTTTGCCATAATTTAATAAGAATTGCTTGAACTCCCTCCAAATTGATTGGTGTTAGAAATAAGATACTGTATAGTTGATTTTTCGTGAAAATATCGGAATGTTGCCGATAATATTTTGAAAATTCTTCAAAAGTTGATGAGATTATCAGATAATCACCTTGATTGTTGTCGTCGATGGAATCTTGATAAATTACCATTGGTAGGTCGATCAATTTGATGATGTCATTTGCGAAATTCGGTGCAATTTTTGGATCATTATGGTCACTTAAAATTACCAAATTTATACGGTATGATGTGCGGTAATATTTTCTATAAAAATCTTGAAATTGTTGAAAATTTATTGGAAAATTCTGTAGAATCGTTTGATACAAAACCAAATTCGTTAAATTCATTTTATTGAAACACCACAAATTAATCTGACACGAATTCGGTAATTTCTCGCCTTATATAGTGACAAAACCGTATCGATTTCAATCACAATTCGTTTTTCTGAATGTTGGAATTACTATAATTTACAATTGTTTGTGTAGTTTCGATGAAAAATTGAGGAAATTCTCTTTGATTTGTGTTGGACGTTTTTCTTATAATAATTGTCTATCAACTTAACCATTTGAAGAAAAAAAAAGAACAACAACATAATAGTAATTTAATTAAAATATACACTTCAATACATTTGTTTTGTGTTATTATTTTCTTCAAAGAATAAAGGAACGTAGAGAATTTTCACAATAAACATCATCTACATCGAGTCTTCCAGCTGAAAATTAATTCTTTTCAGTTTAGATGATTAATAGAAATCCACGTACTGTTTTGTGCATCATCGCTTGGTGGATTTATTGAAATGCAAACGATTTTGCAATTGTTTAGTTATTGCAGCAACTTAAGAGATTGGATTTAAGGATGCGCACTGAAAACCGAGTGAACGTGAAAAATTATTTCATGATTTCACATTTTTTATTCACTTTTCATCTATTAAAAAAGTAATTTTCTCAATACTAACAGTTGAAAGTTGACTTTACTTTACTAATATCTTAATGGTAAAGTGACACTTTTCTTCACTAGTGAAGAAAAGTGACTAGTGAAGAAAAGTGACTTTTCTTCACTATTGACTTTTAGTTTCTATTAGGGGTACTAAAAATGATGTTCAACAAGTTTTTTTGTGGGACAAAATTGACGCAATTCTTTTTTTTTCTCAATACCACATATTTTTAGCAATTCAAAAATACACAGATTAAATTTTGGAATATAAGAAAAAAAAATAAACAAAAAACTGAGAGTTAAAATACCTCTATCTTCAATTAAATTATATATTAATTATTCCCAGTGATTCAATTTAAATTAATTTCGGTTAATTTGAATTTAAATTTCGATTAAAAACAATTGCGTCTATTATACCACAGATCGTCTACAACCCCAACTTTACTCGGCAACGGTCTCGGTCTGACTGTGATGTTCGATGCTGTTCGGGGTCAAAAAAAAATAACAATAATAACAATGGCCTTCTCGAATTGTCGAGAATGTCAAAAATGTAAACAAATGTTTCTATTTTTATATATAATAAAATTCCAGATTCAATATATACAGAATATCTCGTAAGTAATGAACCACCTTGCAGAGTCTGATATGAAATTAAATCCTGATTCGAAATGTCTTTTATAATTTACTATTAATTAAATTCAATAACCATTCAGGTGCGTGCTGTAGCAGAGAAAAAATTGAAAACACAAGCGCGTGAGGTAATCCATTTCTTACGAGACAGCCTGTATATATAAATAATATATTAAAAAATTAGATTAAATCAAAGGTCGTTAGTATTAAGAAAAATGTTGTATTTTACACGGTGGGAAGTGTCTTTGTAAAGTAAATAACTATTTTTCAATGCTTATTTTATCTTTTTCTTGCATAGGCTACTGATGAAAACCGTAGAGGCTTCTTAGCGGCATCGTAACATGTCTGAAAATTCTCAAAAATCAAAATTTGCTAAATACTCCGATCAATCGATCGGATCGAATGATTTCAGGAGAACAGAAAAAGCTAAAAGTTTCCACAATATACATATAAATTTTTACATTGATAGACTAAAACATTTTAAAAAAGATTCTTAAAGATTTTTTTTGTTCGGGCTCCTGACTGCAAATAACCTCTTAAGCTGTACACGGATTTACAAAGCAGAGTATATTTTTTGCCAGATTGTTAATGTTTTATTTGATAAACACATAGCTCGATTAAGAAACACAAAGTCGAGACGATTAGTCCAGTAATCAGTATAAAGAAAGCACTTTGCATATCGTATACAGTGAAGGCCCTCAAAGTTTCCTTATTTTCCTTATTCTTATAACGGTTTCCAATCATGTAATCATAAATTACATCATAATACCATTTTCCATGTAAACCACTAGCAACTATATATCTTAATAATTTATCAAATTCGGATAAATATGGTGAATTTTTTGGTACAATAAAACCCATATTGTAGTACTTTGGACATTCATCAACAATATGTATTAATGTTCTACCGTTTTGATCAACAAATGTATGTCGAGCAAAAAGTGCATCTCTACGTCTCTCTACCGATGCAAAATCCTGATAATAAGCCGTACGTAAGAGACCTTTTGTAGGCCACCATCCAACCGTTTTCCGTTCTAAATTGCGGTGCAATTGTGAATCTTTATCTTTGAATAATGCAAGTGTTGTTATAATTTTCAAATTCGATCGATCCAGTTCTTCTAACGTATCAATATCTTTATAATCACGACCCGATGTGAACGATTTCGTTAAATTACCACGAAATATTCCAAATATTACTACAGTGAACATTAGATATACACAAATAAATAAATTACGACTATTTCTAAGATTTATCGGTAGTTGTAAAGTGAGTGCAATAATTTCACTAAAAGCCCCACTAAAACTACAAATATTGCTCTCAATTCGTTTAACAAAATACCAAACTATCACCGATACACTAATTGTAATTAGATTACATATCCAGACGGTTAATGTGAAACAATCAAAGATGCCCATCCAATGTGGTATCGGCGGTGATTTCGGTACAATAACACAAATTTCATCACTTGTAAATTCTACAGTATACTCAATTTTATCGGTTAATTCAGCAATATAACGTCCATTACCACTCAAATCAGCTTGTCGATGGATCACTTGATAAAGACTACCAGTCGATGTACCATTCCGATACCATTTACCATAAAACGCCCCACTTTCATTGTATACCATATGAAAATTCATTGATTCCGATAATTGGGCCACAATACAACCATCAACACCACCATAAAAATCCATCTTTTTTATGTTAGCATAAATCGGATTCTCTAATAATCTCTTTGATAATTTGATGGTGGTCGGTTTACGTTCAAATATCGACACTTTCAAAGGATAACCGTGCAGATTTCGTAAATTCGGATGAATACGATCGGTTTTGTTAATAAATCGTGTTAATCGTGTCACCCGAAATAGACCCCATGTGTTATCAAGATTTTTAGAAAACGGATCATATGTAAAGATGAATTTGTTGTTCTTATAACACGGTATTTGGATTAAAACACGGAATAATTGGTGGTGATGCCAAAATTGCTTTAAAAGCCGCTGAATATCGGCAATTACAAAATTATTGTTCATCATTACAAAGATTATGTACGATCTTCGCGGTTTTGTTATAATAATTTCTGGGAATTCGTATAAATAAAAGTGGAGAATTTTCAAATTTTCAACAATTAACACTTTTACATTAGAATCGTCTTTTTGGTAATCTTTCAAATGTCTTGCATATGAAGCCAAATGATTTATCAAAACTCTTACATTTGAATTCGATTCTCTTATAATCTTCAAAAAATTCTCCGTGAATGTTTGATTGAAATTGAAGTAATTTTCAGAGATTTTCAGTACACTTACAGTTTCAGTTTGGTTGAAATATGATCGGTAGAATTGTTGAAAATCATCAGAAATCTGATAACAATCACCACTTGTTTTATTAACGATTACACGATTTTCAATCGTATGAAAAACTATGAGGAAACTTAATAGAAATGTTAAGTTCTTCATTCTTATCGCTGGGAAACGTTGATAATGATCTGTTAATACTGTCAGTTTCAGTCGTTGATTTATTTTTTCAGTAATTTAAAATATTTAAATTGATAACATTATTTTATTGATTGGGCACAAATTATAAGGCCTGTCATTCCATATCAAGTTTTCTTCAAAGCAAATAATTATTAATCGTGGGAAATGCCACAACAAGTCTGCGTCAAAGCAATTTTCCTCATTTAACACTCATTAGAGAAAAGCAAAACAAATACGGAAACGTTCAATTCATGGAAAATACGAGTTGTTTTGAAAATCGTAATTGTGTATTGAATTCCAAAATAGGGCACCAAGCAATTAGTTGCCTTAAAAAAGTATTTTTTTTAAAACGTGATATTTTGCAGAAATAACACTTCAGCACAATATCAACTTTGAGGCGAGTTTCAGGTATGCAGGAAAGATCTAGATCCCTTTGGAATATGACACACCTATTCTTCAAAATCCAATAATTTTCATTTAAAAATGATTCTTATTTTTCGGGTTCTGGCCGTATCCACTGTGCGATGCATAGACTCGCTACTTTGACTTGTAACATGTAGGGCACCATGCAATCAATTATTTGAGTCACCAAAACAGAAAACGAATTGCTATTAAATCTTTTCACTCGTTTATCAGAAAACGGTTGTAAATATTTAGATAAAAAGCTACTTACCACTTCGTGCCCTTTATATGGGATTGTACAATCGAATTTTCCAATCTACAGTTATATTTTATTACCATCAAGGGTTAATTTGTAGAACTTTAAGCAATAAAGGTAACCATAATTTAGCGGAATGAGCTAATTGTTCCTTCACATACATTATTGATTGCAGAAAAGGGACCAATACAAATAATCTACACTTACATGCGAATAATATTAATTTTCCATCTGTTTGCCTCAGGTTGTAGGTATAACTTCTCCTACCGACCTAATCATTACAATGAAATTACACGTTCTGATATGTTGTTGTACATTGCCATCATAAACCCATCATTTCTATGTCAGATTTCATTGAATAAATCATTGAAAACAAATTTCACATAATTTTTTTGGTGTATTAATAAATTATTGTTTGTTACGCACGTTTGTTTATTTGATTGTTAGCGATAATGATTTATTTCATTTATAAATAAGCTCGAATTCCCCTTAAATCAATCAACAATTTTTATCGTACAATAATCACAGGGTTTTGGTAATATTATTAATAAAGAACAAATCCTTATCGGCGACATTTCGTAGAATCCTTGAAGTTGTTTTGATACAATTTAGACGAGATTTCGGAATGCTGTTTTCATTAAAACAGATCAACGTTTTCATACACATCAAGTTGAATAGTTAGAGGAGTAAATCATTTAGTTAACTTCAAATTAAACGATTCATGAATATTCGCTGGTTGCAGTCTAAAGTATGAGCTGTAGAATTTCTGTAGGAAGACGTAGGTTGGGGGAAATTCTAATCTAATAAGAAAAGAAAAATAAACACACCAACACAAATCGGTTTAAATAATATTTACACAGATAGGACACTACCGGAAAATCTAAAATCTATAATTCTTATATCGCATTTGAAATCTACACAACACAACGACTGAAGCTATAAATCTGTTAAACAAGACAACGGACGGAATGTTTCTAAAACGTTAAAATTAAATGAATTTCCTCAATTTCCACAATTCATCATCCCCTTCGAATCGTTTATAAATTGATTCTTAGTTTACCTTGTCAAGGGTTTAATTAATACAATTATCAAGATCAGGATCGAGATCATTAAGAGTTCAACCTGAAATAAGTGATAACCGTTGTAAGCATCTGTTCGACCGGTCTGAAATTGCAGATAAGCCCCCCAACTGTAGTGGAAGTTTACAGGATTAGAAAGCTCATCTTTGGCTAATTAATAATGGAAACTGTCCACTGAAATCTCTAATTAATTCTCTCAGACTCTCGTAATTTGTTTTGTTTAACAAATCCGTAATTTTGTTGTACAAACATTACGATATATTTTTTTTTAAATTAGGTACAAGTTTAATTAATATTTTGTTTTATTATTGTTTTTTCTGATTGCTTTAGAAAAGATAGCGCGGAACAATCATCAAACAGCGAAACTGCCATTCAGCCCCATTGCCAAATTACCATTAAATCCACCAAAGAAGTAAGATTTATGATTGATGAGACAACAATGAATTGATTATTATCGTTTACAGATAGCTGGTTTTAATGAATTGGATGAGGCTGTAAAGAAATTAGATTTCCACAGTGCTGTTCATGATGTGCGCCGTTTCAATTATATTTGTGCATTATTGGGTTTATTAATTGGCCAACAAATGACCGCATTATCGGGCTGTGCCCAGAAAGTTCTATTGGCCATGTTGGAGGAAGTGGCCAAACAGGCCACCCAAAGTCAGCATAATCCGCGCGGTTTCCGTCAATTATTAAAGAATCTACGTGCATTAAGTGATGCTGAACGTTCCGCATGCTGGGGTGGCACATTGGGCTCACAATTATTATGGAATAAACATACAGCGAAAATTGAACGTATCCTGAATATGGCGGCTAAGATGCAAATACACGAACTGAATCCCGAGACACAACCGCAATTGTTGCAATTACCAGAAGAATGTATTCGAGAGATTTTATTACGTTTATCCGATCATCGGGATTTAACGGCCAGTGCACAAACATGCGAACAAATGGCGACCATTGTTGGTGAACAAAGGGTATGGAGGGAATTAACACAATTCCATTTTTCGAAACAACAAATCGATCTAGTTCTACCGAAAGATAATAGTAAAAACGATTGGAAGACCATTTATCATTCATTAAAAAGGTGAGTTTTACCGGCGATCATTTGACGGATTTATTCGAAAACGAATTTCTAGGAGTTTTGGTTTGAATGAGGACCGTCAGTATGCTGAAATGTTGTCGTTGTGTCGATATTGTCGTTGTTTATTTTGGCGGTCATTAGGCCATCCCTGCATAGCGGATCAATGTCCGGAATTTCGGGCACGTTTGCAAGAAGCTGGCGGCCTAATACCACCCAGTC
Source organism: Epicauta chinensis (assembly GCA_021725515.1). Classification (NCBI taxonomy): domain Eukaryota; kingdom Metazoa; phylum Arthropoda; class Insecta; order Coleoptera; family Meloidae; genus Epicauta; species Epicauta chinensis. The sequence continues at coordinate 729,729 of JAEDXX010000023.1, forward strand.
CGGTACCACCATCGGCATTTCTGAAATTCTTCTCACTTTAAAATTGCCTTCGTCCACAACAAAAATCTATTATAATTACGGTTATTATCAAGAGGAAAACAGAAAAGTATACAGTTGTTGTGCTTGTTTTGCATTGTGATATATTTTCGTGTGTGTGTATTAGGCGGCTATTTCAAAAGAATAATCGACAAAATTATCAAACTAGATTGGGAGAGAGAAGATCGCTATTTTTGCGTACTTGTGTAGAGTTCTAATTCTAATAACTTGTAGAATTAAGGGGACCGCAACTAGACACAAAAATCTATATTTTTTCTAATCCTAACAAGTACTTATTTGAGGTAATTGGTCAAATATTTTTATATGTCTGCTGACAAAAAACAAAATGGGACATGGGCATTTACCCAGTGATATAAAGAAGTGATATGTGTTATGAGACAACTACAAAGTACCTAGTTACGGTCCTGTTTCAGCTAGTTAAGTCTGATTCTATTAATTAATCATTAGATTTCTTTGTGATAATTTCTATGGTTCTCTAAGTATTTTGTATTTATAAAGGGTTAATGATGATGATATGATGATGACTATGAGATTTTAGCGGTGATATTAAATTTAGATTACAAAAGAGCTAAATTTAATATCAACCCATTACTAATACTAACTTTTGTAGTAGTATGTGTAGGGCTAGGTTGGAATTAAGTTTAGTTTATAGTTGGAAAATTTTACGTCCTTGTTGCTTTAAAAATGAAAAAGAAAAAGGCTTTATATGATTTGAGATTATTTTAATTTTTTGTGTTATGATTATTGTATGTAAGAATTAATAAAAATTTATTATTTATTTAATCTAACAATATTGGGAGCATTTCTAGACTGTCGCCCGTGGAAAATGCAGTTTTTGCAGCATTCAAGAAAGCTTATTAAATTGAAAACTCTAACCTATTCAAAATTGAATTTCTAAACGAAAAGCCTCTTGAAATAATTTACTTGATGCCCCATAAAAGACCATTCACAAAACAGTGTTATACAATTGGACTTGAATATATCAACAGAGATTTTTTGTTAAAAACCTTTCTCAAAAACTGCGCCTTTGTTAAAAAGGTCAATTTCACGAGATAACTGTTTTCTTACCTTACTTAATTTGCTTTTCGCATCAATCACTAAATAGCGGTTCTTGAAGCTTATACATCAAAACCTCTCTAATAAGGACGCTCATGGAACAGGAGATGTTTATATTAAAGAGGTTGTTGAAGATGAAAATTCCATTTAGAAGATTTAGTTGGCAAAAGTGTTTGCAGAAGGAGTGTCCGTATTAGGGAGGTGTCCGTAAATAGAGAGTACACTGTAAAACAAAAGCTGATGTAACACAAACATGAAGCTTTACACACTTGGAGTTTGATTTTTAAGTGTAGTACAAAATCTAAACTTTTGTAAATCGAATTAACTTCTCTAGGGCTACTCAGGTATGAAGGGTTATTTTTTCCGAACTTTACCTTGACAGTACCAGAGAAAAATTAATTCGGAGCCACAATTCTTTAAGAGGGTCCCAATAATATTTTAGTAAGGGCCCAACTGTGGCAGTCAGAGAATCTTAAATAAGGGACACACCGAGGCAATAAGCAAATGTACATTGAAGACAATTGTGACATTTTGGGACGATTTTTTTCTCTTGGTCACAACTTTTTAGACAACAGTACTCTCATGTTCAACAGATACTTCGATCAATAATAATAATTAAAATCCATGCAGCAGGAACATATTTTTTGCAGTTACATAATTGTGAATGTCAGCCGTTTATAGGACCTGAATAAACATCGCCGACATCTGGAAAGTAGAGGGCAATCTCAAAGATTTTGTAGAAAAACGTAGACCTTCTAGAATTGATTATCGAGGTGAAAAAGTGACTGAAAAATATTAACTAATTCATTATTAATTACACGGTAAAAAGGGATGAACAAATCTAGAAAAGGAAGAACGTTATTATCAATTGAAACAAAAATTACTGAATATAGAATTCGGGTACAACCTTAGAACTTTTGGAAGTGCTGCTAAATGTAGCAAACTTGATTTAGATTGAAAAATTTTATTTCTAGAGGAATTATTTAATGGTTGAAGGTGGAAAAATTCTACTACTACAATTGATCAATTGTAGTTTTTAGATAAGGATAATTGCCCTTATTTTGAAAGTACAAAAAATAACAATCATACAATTGAATTCTGCCTACGACCTGAAAGTTACCAAATCCACCCTTAGATGTTTTTTTGGGGTTTCCAATTGTCTCCTTAGCCACAATCAGAATTGTACTACTACAAGAAATTTTTAATATTTTTTCACTTTTTTTTGTTACTGTGATGATTAGATTAATCGCGTGTATACGTCCTTGATAAGAACTGAATTAAGGACACTTACTTAACACCCTTTTTAGATTTATTCGTTCTTATTCAGTTGTTTTCGGGTAGTTGACATGCTAACGTCGTCTCAAAAAATTGTGACTTTTTTTGTTAATTAATAGGAGTAATTAATTGTATCTAGTGTTAGTGTAAGTGCTAGTGCCTTTCTTTCTATTATTAATACAGTTATGCAGTTTTCAACTGGAACCAAACCGTAAGTATGTTGCCTTTTTCTTTTCAACGGTGCCCCATAAAAATCGATTTTTTAATTATTTTATATGCCTTTCCGAAATTTGTCAAAGATTTCATATGCTGCTCCCAAATTTACCGCATTAAAGATATTTAGAGAGAAGAATCTATCAATAATAAAATTTAGTGCTTTATTCAATTTTTTTTGGCTTTTATTTGGTCAGGTTTTTTCCAACAATTCTTAAATTTTTACAAAAATTTACCCCCCAAAACACCATCTTGGATCCACCACTGTGATTTATAAGAAAAATGCATTTTACAAATACACATCATATCAAATTCAACAAATAAATAACAACTAATTTGTGTATGAATATGTGTTTAAAGATTGACTGGAAAATAATTGTGAAATATTTACAGAAATATTCTACATATTGTTCATCTGTTTGTTTGTGTGTGTGTGTTTGTGTGTATGTAAAATATATTAAAACAAAATAAAACATAACATTTATTGCCTAAATAATTTAAAATACTAAATCTATCATTATTATTATTTCCATGCTTGTCGTAATTGTTTCCTTGATGCTAAATGTTTTGTAATATAAGTGGCAATAATCAGTCCAGTTAATACTAATACAATTAAACGATGATCAAAGTCTTCCTTCAATACATCAAATGTCTTCGATGGTGCTACACGTGTATAAAACAAATCTAAACCATAAACTAATACATGACTAGTACTCTCTAAACGTGCCGGTGCTATTTGTATACCATTACAACGGTGTATTGATTGATTGTAATTAATTGTCGCCTCACTAGGTAATGGTATTTCGGGCATATACGGTATACAACTCTCCTCCGGACCACATGGTATATCATGGAAACGTGGCTGTATCAACATCCATGGTATCTCCATCACATTACCATTTGTCGAACAAACCAATAAGAATTTATTTGTTATACCGCGTTCAGTTAATGTTACACTAATCGATGCCGGTACCGATGGTAGAATGTACGATTGTGTTTGGATATGTGGTAATTGATTGACTGCATACGAACTAAATACAGTACTATTACTTTGAATATGGCCTTCGTACATTTCGGCCGCCACCAATTCAATACGACGGAAACGTTCATTATAGAACGTGTAAACCAACCAATTCTCCGAATGCACCAAATGGATTGGATTCTTAGCCTTTTTGTGTGTAGTCGAATACAATATCAGACCAGTGATACCGTCGATGATATAAATCGTTAAAACATGCTTATGTAACGGATCATCGGTTAGAGTAGCGACTGTTATCAGATTTGGATTGATATATTTGTAATAAACGGAACGATCCGGTAGGACTCTACCTTGCGAATGTACATGTTCGGCTACAGGTCGTGTACTTAAACTCACAATATTCGTATTGGCACCTAAATCGATCTTCCATAACGATTTTATAATGGCACCACCAATAATCTTGTAACCTTTCAATAAACTAATCGACGGTTCTACTGTATAAAAATACAACGAATCACTATGCTCTTTAACGAAACCACCACAATCTTCCGGATAGATATAAATTCGATCATCACGACTGATAATAACGATCGGTTTTAAATGTTCAGAATTAGTGTACGGTAGAATTAAGGCTTGTTTAATTTGATAATTTAAACGTTGTATACCGTCGTGTGAGATACCAGTAATTGGATCGAATTTAAACAGTACACCATTACCATTATTTGAATCTTTCGCTAACAGTACACATTGCGCCGGTAATGGAGCATATCTTGCTGTACGTTGTACGTATAATAAAATCTCCACTTTCGAATTAATACCATTATTAAATGGTGCAATATTCGGTAAACGATAACTCCATACAATCGTACCGGATAATGTATCGATAGCGAATAATTTACCAACTTTTGTAGCAACAACAATTATTTTATGTAAACCGAATTCGTCACGTATCAAACCATTATTAACGGTAGAAGTTGATAGTAATTGTCCATGGAACAGTAGATTTGATAGTTGTTTAATTTGTGTTGTTAAACGATTGATAAACATTGTTAATAAATTTGTAGTTTGTGTAAATTCGTCTTCAATCGACGATTCCAATTCAGAGACGGGTAATTCGAAAAATTCACTAGCTACAATTTGTGTTAATGCTTCTTCACGTGTCCACACCGTTTTGCCTTCTGGTAATTTGATGAATGTTAAAGCATTATCGGTACTTGTTACGATTAAATCACACAAATTGCCACGACATTGACCGCCGATTATATAAGGTGCACCTAAACCGAGCGGATAATCGATATCGATCAATTCTTCATTGTTACCAGTTGTAAAGTCTCTACGCCGTATACGTATCAATTTATCTCGATTCTCTGCATTTATCTCTAATTGATATAAACGATCGTCGATATTTATGATATTCGATTGAACACTGTACGGTAGAATTTTGGCTTGTTCGTCGATAAATTCGATAATTCGTCCATCATTGTGTGATGCTACTACAACTGAATTTTGGTGATTTTCGAGTTTTACTAACTGAATAGGCACTTGATTCTCGATAAAATCGACAGGAATCGCTTGTAATTTCGGATTATCTTTCAATATATCGATGAAGTACAATTGTCGATTGTTTAAACAAACAAAATACGGTAGAGTCAACACACAATTTCTACTATCACTGATCCATGGTGTTGTTATTTTTGTTGTTTTATTACGATTCTCACCATTATGACTATTGTAGATGGTAATTTCCATATGTGATCCAGCAAATACTAATACGTGTATTAATTGTTCATCTTCTATATACCAAAATGATTCACCGAGACGTTCCAAATATATCGTCCATTCGGTTAATATACTACCAGTTACTATATCCCATCCTCTTATATAGAAACTATTCTGTCCACCGGAAACAGTAATTATTGTATCTCTATCTAAATGTAACAGTAAACACTGTTGTTCGTGTGGATGTTCTAATAATTGTCGCCATTGTATTTGGCCGGTTTTTATATTTAAACTGGCCAAAACATTCTCATCAGTTGTTACAATTAAACGTTTATTATCAAAACGTGCATTATTCACTTTACCAATATATGAACGTTTCCAATCAAATTTACCAACTTGATCCTCATATAAACCATTTACCAAATTTATTAAACAAACTATTAACAATTGTACGAATATTATCGATCGAAATTTAGCCATTTTTCCACTATATCCAACCCTAACCTATACGCTGTTAACCTAAATTCACGAGCCGATGACAGATAAAAATCTAGTGGCTAATAGCATCACTAATTGTAGCCCACTTCAAAAAATTAACACAAAATGGTAAAGAATTATATTTATCAACAATATAATTGAAAAATTGCACATTTCGCGATAATTTATTCAATTAAAAATTGGATTTTTTTCTAATTTTCGGTCAATTATTTTAAAAAAATTACGATGGTATCTAGTAACTTTTATCCATATTGTTGGTAGTCTTGAGCAATTCGAGGTCATTGACATAACCTTAATAAATAACCTAAAATTGTCGAGTCACCGAATGATTCAAAACAAAAAACGATTTAATCGGTAAACACTCTGATTTTAGGTGTTATCAAACGATAATGGTACCAACAGCTGTGTATTACGTAGTGCCTGCATTTGTCGTCCTCTATGGTATTCGTAAATGGCGTGAACGACAATGGGGTGTTTGCCGAAACACCATCAAATTGACCAATAAAATCGTCATTATTAGCGGTGCTAATAGTGGAATTGGTTATGAAGTTGTTAAAGAATTGGCCCTTAGAGGTGCTATTGTAATCCTAGCATGTCGTAGTGTATCTTCAGCACAATCAGCAATTGAACGTATTATACAAGAAACTGGACGTAACGACTTGCAACTAATTCCAATGGAATTAGATCTGGCATCGTTAGTTTCTGTGAAAAATTTCGCCGATAATGTTAAACAACAATATCCACACATTGATATTTTAATCAATAATGCAGGTGTAGCGTATCCGAAGAAACAACACGAATTAACAAAAGACGGTTTCGAGATACATTTCGGTGTTAATCATTTGGGTCATTTCTATTTAACACAACTATTAGAGGATTGTTTAAAGAAATCAACAGCTAGTCGTGTGGTCGTTGTGGCATCTACACTACATGAGAAAGGTGTAATTCGGGATAATATCGAAACAATCGATACAAATACGAAAACTTGGTGTTATCCTGATTCGAAATTAGCTAACGTTTATTTTGGTCGACAATTAGCGAAACGTTTACAAAACACAAATATTAAAGTTTATATTTTATGTCCTGGTTGGGTGTATACGAATCTATTTCGGCACTCGTTTAGATGGTACCATTATTTCTTGTTAGCACCGATGGTTTTCCTATTTATGCGGAATGCAACACAAGGTGCCCAAACTGTGGTATATTGTGCCACTGAACCCGAATTGGAAAATGAATCGGGTTATCTGTATCGGGATTGTAAGAAATATGAATCTAAGGTTGTGTTCGATGAGAAAGTTGGGGAAGATTTGTGGTCGAAATCGGTTAAATTAATCGAGAATAAAGTATAAATAGAATCTTATTTCAAAATAAACAGTTAGAGAGTAGCCATATAGACATAAACATTGTTATTTGATATGTTTAAAATCATATCAGAGGTGTAGGTCGAAAAATTTTAGAAATAATAAAAAGAAAAGCCCAAAAATTCTCCTCATTAAAAAGTCTATAAAAGCTTAGAGTTTACGAGACTGAGTTTAATGGCATAGTGTTGTAAGCCTTAGAGTCCAGAAGCATACATAATAAATATAAGAAAAAGAACATTCGAATAATACCGCTTAGGAACAAATGGAAGCAGCCGGATTTATTAGATTCTTTATTTTTTCCCATTTCTGGGACATAAACAGAAGAAAATTTCAGTATCTCTAAAGTGTTGGCACTAAAAGTGGCTGTTTAATCGCATCCACCAAGAACCTCAATTTTATACAATTGTGAAGTGATACTTTAATTTTCCCTAAATAAAAAGATTATTTAAATTATAAACGACAATGCGTTTGATGTCACTAGGAATACCATTTTCTAATATTTGCGTCTGTTTTCCCGAAAATTTTCTTCAAATACAGCCTGAGGGACGTTAGGGCAAATATAAGTAATTTTTTAGCAAGTGGATGGTAACGTAAAAAAAAAGAATTCACCAGAGCCTATCGGATTCAATAGGAATGGGAAGAATTTACAATACTACAACTTTTATGGTGTGAAAGCTGAAAGTACAAACAATTCCGCTTATTTGAGCCAAATTTTGTGAGCAAATCCTTTTAGATTTTTACGAAGAAAATTTAAAATATAACTGTACCAATTATTAACCAGAAAACTGTCCAATTTATGTACGAAAGTGTGCCAGATAATCTAGGCCGGCGCAAGGCAGGTTCAGCGCTTTCGTCGGAACCCGGCACCGCATTCTACGAAAATTACCCAAAAATAGTTGCTCGTTGAAAAATTTAAGCGTAAGATTTGAATATGTATTCAGGCCCCGCAAAAAGTCACGCCGGCCCTGCAGGTAATTATAATAAGACCAAATTATGATTTTTCATAAAACCCCCTATTTTTTTCATAAAGGTTAATCAAAAGGTAGAGCCGTGGAGGGAGTTAATACTCCCTCTACGGGTAGAGCAAATGTGACATCATTTGAAAGTACATTTAATATTATTGACAACTTAAGATTTTGTAACAATGTTTTTTTACAATTCAACCCCATATTTACAACCCTTCATAAGCATTACACCCTCAATTCCTAAGAATATAAAAAAAAATTGAAAGTGCGTGGAACGCCGCGCGTTAGAAGTGAAACTTCTTGGGTTAGAGATGAAGTTAATTTTTTTGATTGGTTTATTTTCTTTCTGTCGTTGTCTGAAAGCTCGATTTTTTGCTGCAGTTGTCTTTTTCTGTATTTACATTTACATACTGTATTTACATATACAGTTATGGTCAAAAATTTTGGACATTTTTTTGACGTCTAAAAATTTAATGTCAAAATTACTGACTCTTCGAATATAAAATATTAAAGGCTCTCCTACATCAAATGACAATTAGATGTCCTTGATGTTCGAATTTTTTTGATCGTAACTGTATAATTTAACGCCATTAATTAATTTATAAATTTTCATTTTAAAAAGTTAACAACAGTGATTCTAACCTCACTTTCTTTGACGTTATTGTTCAAACATTTCGATATTGTTAATTTTATGAATATAAACCAACGAACAGGCGGGACGAAGTCTGTCGGCTCTGCTAGTTAATTTATAAATTCAAAAATCATCGCGGTAAGCCTTGAAATTTTAGTTTCGTTCCAGAGGGCGCTCTACATCAATCAATGCCACCAACTTTAGACCCTAGTGTTTATTTTACGCAGTTGACGGAACCGACAGAGTATAAGCGACGCTATTGGTAACGCCCCCACTCTTCTGTTAGAGGGAAGTGTTTCCCCTCACCGTGTCGCATTTTTCGGTACATAGGGAAAATACATTGGAAAATATTTACACCCAAGCGCGCCTAAAGAAGTTTCACTTCAAACATCCAAAATAGGTAGGTTTTATTTTTTAATTTGATACTTGATAGGGTTAATTATGGGGCAGTAAAGGGGGTAAAAACTTTAAAAAAAGACGCATACTGATAGCTGCAACCCCAAGATAGATTTACAAAACCCATTTTCACCGCTTGATAGCCCTTAAATACTGTTTTTAAATCATTAAAATATAATAAACCGTTTTGGAGATTATTTGAAAAGACTATTTTTTTAGGGTGAACTTCAGCCTCTTTTTTTCTTCCTTAAATTTGAGAACGGGCACAAATGAAAAATATGTCTCCTCTACCTATGTACCGAAAATCACGAAAACCGTGAGATCACAAAATTATTACAGTAAGCGAGTGAAAACAATAATTATGCTAAGAATTTTCTTTGATACCTACCTTAAAAAACAATCGGAAGGCCATCAATTCGGCCGATGACATTATTATGGGTTGTGAATCTCTGGATAAAGGAAAAGCATGTAGGAACTTGTGCAACTTGACCGGTTAACTTAAAATCGAATTCATCTGAAAAATACATCCACAATTATTAACATATTTGTTTTATTTTGAAATCATCCTTATAGATAATATTTAAAATATCATTCACACGTTTTTGTTTCTTTGTTGTTTTTTTTCTTCTTCAAATTACAAGCCATCATACTTATAACATATATACAAATATTACACTGACCATTTAAAAACTATGTAATGTAATCAAGTTCTACTCGATTGCATAATTTCACAAGAATGTGAAGATCATTGTAAAATATTCAAATCAAATACAATATTATCAAAATCGATTTGAACATCTCACAATATAATCGGAAACAACAATTTTACACCAGCAACTGTGTGTGTGTTCAGAATCATCTTCGTTAATAGTAATAATTCCAAAAATCGTATATCTAATTGTAAAAAATAAATAATTGTAAAATTGATACAACACCGACCCTGAGCCCTTGGGTCAGTGATGTCAGTTTTACTAGACCACGTTGGATATAAATATGTTGTTTCCATATATATAAATATAGAGACACGACAAACCATCACAAATCTATAATTTTTGTACGTTACTTGTTTGCAGTATAATTCTTGATAGTTTGTTGTTGTTGTTGTTTAGTTTTTTTGACTTGGGACCCTGGACACATTTAACGTTTAAATATTTTTTTACACATTATTTTGAAAAAATTCTTAAATTTAGTTAAAAATTTTGTTCGAGAATTAAAGTTAATTAAAGTGTCAATTAATTCATTAATAGTTCTGGTAACTGGAACAAGCTTTTTTCCAATAATAAATGCCGGCTTGTTCCGAGTTTATCATTTAAATTTTTATAATACAAAACATTATTGATATAATTTTATTATTATTTATCATTTATTATTTTTATTATTATTAATTAATTATTAGAGATATTTGTGTGTGTATGTTATTTTTATTAATTTCCCAAATAATCCCATTTGATAATTAAACTGTATTGTCATAACTATGATGCCACTATTTACATCTAAATCGCCCTCATGAGATTGGCAGTACATAGTACCAGAATCTAGTACCTTTCAGATTTTTGTTTGTATTCAACAAAATGGTACACAGATTGGCGTTTAATCTTTTAGATTTGTACAAAAACGAAAAAAATTAGAGAAGCTTTAACAAATTATAGTTTAAGCAAAAATATGTGCACATCAATTTCCTTATATTATTCTAATTAAAATTATTTAAAAAAAAAGTAATAGTAAAAACAATAAAAATTGTCGATTTATAATAATTTATGTATGAACGAGATTAACAATTAAATTCAGACCACAATCGAATATTTGTAATTAATAAATGCGTTAATTGTGGTCTGAATTGAACAAAAATTCAACAAATGAAGGGGATCGAGAGACGAATGAAAAAATTAATAAATGAACAGTCTTATTACAGTACAGTAAGTGTGGACACACTCATTATTTTTTTTTTGTTTTGTTTATTGGTAGTGTTCACAACCCTTCTTGTTGAGCACTAACTGTTACTTTATAGAAAAATCACTGGTACTTTACGATATCAATTTTAAGCTTAAAATTAATGTTAGATCCTTCTATGAACGAAAAATAAAAACATAGTTCTAATACTATGAAATGCTTATATTAAATCACAGACATTTTTTTTTAAATCTATCTATTTTATTGAATGAATGAACGAATAAAAATAATTCTCTTTTTAATTTAAATTTAAAAAAAAAATAAAATAAAATAAAATGGTGTTAAAACTAATATCGTAAAATATAATGTGTTTTTGATCACATACTATGCCTACCGCCACACATCCCACACCGTATACCACACCAATGGCATATTTTCAATGGTGGATATAACCATAAACACGGTACAAGTATTGATAAGACTGTTAAACATATCCATCGTTTCGAACAGTTCTCTTCATTTGTACATTCACATGGATGTTGTACGATATCCCCTTCTGGATCAGCTGCACAATGATAACATATACACTGTGCACAACCGATACATGTTATTGTATTTATTGATGATTTTATACAATCTGGCGCATATTCACATGAACCTTTTGGATTCTTATCTTCTGTATAAAGTTCATTACAATGTTTACAACGTAATTGTGTCTTTGGTGGTTTTTTCGGTTTTAATGGTAATGATGGTGGCATCGATTGTGGTGCCATTAATTCTGGACTACATTTTTTAAATGTTGTTGTTGTTGTTGTCGTACTTATATCAGTACCTATAGATTTATGCTGGTCCTCTACTACCGGATAAATGTATTCGTGTACTGGTGTTAATTGAACGTACGAATAATTTATTCCTATCCATTTGTTTGTTTTGTTTTTTTTTTAAATAAAAATTATTAATTATTTCATAAAATATACGTAATTTCGAATTTTTACCTTTATCACCTTTAATTGGATCATAAGTAGGTTGCCGAGGTTCGAGTGGTGGTTTATCTCTATAACTAATCCTTTGTAAATGTTCTGTTGTACCTTTTGTACTTGAATCACTCGAACTGCGGGAGTCTTTGGGTTCATGGGGAAGATCTAAAGTCTGAAAATTGACGAAAAACAAAACGTTTAATTATCAAATTGAGAAAATTTTGATTTATCTCAAAGAAAAAATTTGTAGTAATGTAAATACCATGAAAACGTCGTCATCACCCACATCTTTTGGGAATTTTTGTAGTGGGGATGAAGGAGAGATTTCCGCAAAACCTATACCAACAAAATAACAATTATTAATAACAAATAACTAATAGACAGTGTTATTTAGACTCGCTATACGTAAAGATTGTAGCAAACTACCATACAACACAGGATCGGCGAATCGACTAGGCACATCTCAAAATGGCAGAGGAATTTTTAAAACTGAAAAACTATATCTAGTCTATTTGCCAATACTGTATGTTCGAGACTAATACATGTATGATGATCGAACTCACCATGGAGGAATCCCGTAGTAAGGAAGCAATGAAAAAAATGCAAATAGAGCAGGTAAGAAATATTACTTACATTCTATTTACTAAACTTAGGCAGTTGATAGCTCTATGTCCTTAATTTAATTTAAAAAAAAATAATAATAAATACCGTCAGATAGATTCAAGACAATAAGAAATAGTGAAATTAACAGAAAGAATACAAAAATAAAAATATCTGACGGCAAAATTAGAAATATTCTGTTTTAAAATAATAACCAAACATTATAGAATTCCATTTACCGTCCAGCAGTTCCTCAACAGCGGTCCGTACACCTTTATCAAATGCTCGAGCATCGGCAGCCGTTTGAAATGTGAGTCCAAATTTCTTGTCCCCAGTTTTCCAATGATGAAAAGTTGGCATCACTTTGTTGTATTCAAAATCCTTCTTAATAATACAACTCAAAACAATCTATCAACAAAAAACAATTTGCTTAAAAAAATATTTAGAAAAATAAAACAATAATAATACTTACCGATTGATCACTAATCCTTTTGCCATAAATCAGATACTCATGTTTTGGTTTTGTCGATGAATCTGGCCCAGGGGCAACGGACGGTGAAGGACGTGGCCTTTTCCTTACCGAAACATTGCTGAGACCACCGCCACCGAGCGGCACCCAACCCCCTGAGCTATCATCTCTAGACATCACCTGTGCACGGACGCGCACCAAGTAACTGCCACTAGAAAATTAATTTAAATTCAAAATATTACAAAAAATAATAATACAATTATGATCTAAATTTAAAAATAGGTATTTTACTATATTTCTATATATGTATACAGATTACAGTATAGTTTTCATTCATGACGCCACTGTTGCACAACCTGTACAGATTCATTCATTGGTTGGTATGTATGACGTCATTGATATCAACCAATCGAATAACGTGAAATTATGAAAACAAAACAATTCCAACCAATTCAATTGGAGTGTTAACAAAACAAATGAATAAATAATAAATAAACAAATCAACAACTAATTAAAATCAAATTATTATTACATAAACAATCAATCAATACAAAACAACAATAATATACTGACCGGCACATAATATAATTGTTGTTATTATTATTAACACAACACTAATAATAATCCGTTAGATTATAGGGTGGATTTGTCTTTTAACATGTTCGAGGGTGCAGCATTCAAAAAATATCTAAATCAAGTCGTTTCACAATGACGATTCAGCTAAACACAGTATTGACGTCATACATCTCTATCCCCACTACGCGAATTTCCACCACCCTTATTGAATATTCCCCTATTGAGTTGCACGTGTCCCCAAAATATAGGTAACTAGGTAGTCGGTTCAATGACCGTATGTAGGTATAGAAAACGAAGAAAAATACGTCATTATGAAAATATTTTCCAGAAAATTTTACCTTTAACCAAATTAATGATCAAGGGAGGAGAATCGTTCAAGTTCAGTTAAATTGACTTAATATTACGTCACGGTTTTATTCGATTACTCGATCCATTGATAAAGTGACGAGAGAGAGAGAAAAATTCTAATTTTGGGGGGCGAAAATGTCGAAGCTTTTAGAATTTGCTATCGTCACAGATGATGCGTCCACTAATTGAATGTTCTCTAAAAAAAATCTATCGAACGAACATCAAAGACAATAACGAATGAATCGGTCCAATTGGTAATGTATTTCATCAACCCCATCATCAAAGGGCGATTTTTACGTGTCGGATAACAATATATGTAATACCATCACCCACATTATTGTCTACAATTAGAATTTATAACAAATAAATTATATTATATGCGTATGTTCGAGGGAATGCTGGTAACTCATTAACAAGGTAGATTCAATTAACTAATTAAAACTATAAATATACTAGTTCAGTTCTCTCTCTACAATTGTTCTCTTTGTTGTTCATGAATGGAAAAAATCTCAATTTCCCTAAAATTGAAAAACTTTAACAAAAATAAATAGGTCAGATATGAAAATTACAAATCCCTGGATTCAACAGCAACATAAACATTTGATGAAATATACCTATACGGAAAATTTGCAGGAAGGGAAAAGATGGTAGCATCAATGACGTCAATGTAGAAATTAGAACATGATGGTGGTGGTTGTACAAAAATCATGTGGTTTTATGGAAAATATTTTGGTAGTGGTGGTAAACTCCATTCGAAAATTCTCTGCAATTTCAGTATATCTGAATGTTGTGTGTGTGTATATTCCTCCCCTTGTTTGACCTCAAAAGATTGGTATGAATGGTTCAGGAGGTGCATGATGAGAGGACGACAACCCTGTGTGTATATGTCTGTGTGTGTGTGATAGGAAGGAAAATAGGTCAACACCCTCCCGGACGAGCTAAATTTAGCTACAAGATTTAGGTCGTTGTTGCTTTTTTTTCAGTCAAAAACAACCATTTTTCTCGCTTTTGATCTAAAAAATCCAAATTCACCAGTTTTTTGCTGATATACTATTTCAAGTCAATTTTCTTTTGATATTAAACAATAACTTGCAATAATTCTTAAGGGTTGATCTATCTAAAAATAGAACTTTTATTTATTTAATAACAATGATAATAATAATAATTAAAATGATGACATTTACGATTAGATCAATATGAATTTTTGTTTAAATTTCCAATGCAAATCAATCGAAATAATTCATAATTTTATCAATAAAACAACAATGAAAACATCAATAAACCCATCCGTGCATCTGAAAACACGTGAATCAAATAATGGTGGGGGCAAATGACGTCAGACTTAGCGGGACAAGGGTTGTGAATCGACCATTTCGATTGGTTGAAATTTCGAGGGGAATATCAAATTCAAGAATGAGATAGAATATTTCCATTCTTTATATTAGTATGAAACAACTAACAATGGTATTTGGTGGTAGTGGTGAAGTGGAGGAGAAATTATATCACCACCACCACCACCACTGCCAGGCAGCACCAGCAGCAGCAGCAGCAAGTATTGAAGTCCATGTGACCTATTTTGAGCATGAATGACTATTGCAAAGGGTAACAACCCTCCAAGAATGGTGACTATTAAATTAGGTCATGATTTCTTTGAGTTTCAGAGTACCATTGAAAATTGTCGTAATGATAAAAATCGTAATAATAAGGGGAGAATTTTGATGCGGGGAAAACAAAAGGCTTAATTTATAGTGTGTTGCATGTTGTTGCGTTGATTTTATTTTTAGCAAACAAGGCCGAATCTATACCTATGTATGAAAGTCTCCTTTCAGGAACTATGAATGAATGATTTCAGTCTAGGGACTGCTCATTATTGTAAATTCTACAGGAAAAACGCAATGTTTTATAAAATTCCCTCCCTGATACGTTTTAAAACTAAACAACATTCTATATACTTTCTATATATACATATATATATGCACATATGGAATCGATCCAGACCAGGTAGGTATATTTTATACGATAACATTAATATTAAGCGAGTGAGAAAACGAAAGAGAGCAAACATTACAGAAGGGGGAGACTTTAAAATTTTTGCTTATTGTATTTTCATTCACATTTATTGAACGAATAAAACCTTCACCTGATGATGTTAATCAATGATTTTTCGGATTGACCTAGTTATTATTTCTGTAATTGTGTCCTTTTATTAATGAAACTCTCTCAATATTTATAATGGATTTATTTTTGGATAAATGTGAAACGAGTAAAGACCGGAAGTAATGTTATAGAATTTTCTTGTCTATCGACATTAATTGAGCACATGTCAATCAAATTTTCTTAAATTATATAGAATTAGTGTACATCTCATTGTAGATGTCTCCCACCATATGGGCATGAATCAAACGATGAATGTAACCCAACCCCTTTGCGCTACAGTTAGGTGGGTCTTTTCCCCAATTTTACACACTAAATTTGTTTGAAATATGAAATTTTCAATTTGGAGTGAATTCATTGTGGAAAATTATGCTTTGGCAACTATTTGTGCCTAATTCAGAGGTCCTCCCTAAGACTCATATAATTACGTTTTTCTAAAATTTATCAAGGAAGACAAGAAAAACCGGACCCAAATATTGTTCCTATCTGTATAACAAAATAAAAATTGACGGTATAGGTACAAGACTCAATCCTAAAGTCTTGCACGAGTGCCAAAGAATTAAAGAAGTAAGATAAAAAACTACAAAGTTCTACAAAACTTAGTGAACTTTCAAAGTCGGCCTGAAGCTTCTTTTTACTTTATTAATTGTAAGTAATGAAGCTTAGAAAAGAAAACTAAAAGACAAACGCATGAAGATCTGACAATGAGTCAAAAATTCCCCGATCTTTTGGCAATAGTAAAAGAAGCACTTAAATTTATGACGAGATTAAATGAACCTTATGCTCCGGATGTTTTAGATTGATTTAAGAATAAAGCGATGATAATCCGTGCTTTAATCCTACATGAGGATTATACAAAAATAATCTACAAAAACCTTGAAACAGATTATATATTTTAAAATAATGATGGAGAAAAATTGGGCATCAATTCCTGTTTGCTTTCTTGGTTTTTTTTCTTCTAAAGAAAAAATCAAATAAACTAAGGAAATTGGTTTTGTTCTGTATCTTTCTACTGATTAAGAAATTAACTATCAAACTAAACATTTAATAAAAATAGCCTATTTTTTGTTTGTTTGAAATGCGTACCGCTCTTTAATTAATCAATTATACTTAGAAATTAATCAACTTTACTATATCCGGTTGAATTTTTGTAAAAAAAAACAACCAGCAAAAAATATGCGTTTAGAATTCAACGAAAACATGATAATTCATAGAATGAATGATTATCAAAATAATTTCAAGAAATATTAAATTCAACAATTAGTACACACATGTAGATACAACATTTTCACTACTACTGGTTTTTTTAGTCTTTATTATAAATTCAGCAATTTAAACAACAATACTTGGTATTATAACATGTGGGAGAATTGAATGAATCATAATTTTTGTTCCTTTTTAATATTGCGGAGAAAAGACAATTTATCTGTGAATTATATCAACTCATAATTGTAACACAAAAGAAACGACTCAATTTCACCATAAAAAAATATATATATGTATGTGAAACAATCGCAAAATGGCCTCATTTCAATCAATTGTTAGTACCCCATATCATATGTAAATATACAGTACAGGATTTTATCTAAGCTCATATAGAAGGAAGAACATTTTTCAAGCGAATTAAAATGAGTAGTTCTTCCATTAATAAATTCCAAGGAACATGATTGTATCTTTTTCTGATAGATTCGACCACAAATATGCGACAATGAAAATCGAAAAATCGGTGATTATCTAAACCAATTCTTAAATGTTAATGCAGAATTACAAGAGAGGCACCATATAAACATATACAGTTTTGGCAATTTAATAAAGCAATTTTTTCGATATTTAATATGAAAATGTCGAAAATTGTAATAGTTACCAATCAATTCAATTGGGAAGCTTATTAATGTTCTCAATTTAATTGAATGCATTTTTCAATGCTTCAAAACCCTCCTGCTCTGTGTCTATTGAGATTGCCAATACTCTCAATTAGAAATTAATACGTTAATACTATAAAATACATTTTCTTGCTAAATACCCATCTATGGGATTGTATGTTATATCTAAACACATACTGTTGCGATCAAAAAATTTTGGACGGCGTTTTCTTGACGTGTTTAATCTGGGCCGACCATTACTGTTATTATTAACGTTGTAAATGTCAAAATTAATGACTTCTTGAATATAAAATATTAAAGGCTATCCTACACCAACTGACAATTAGATGTCCTTAACGTCCAAAATTTTTTGATCGCAACTGTAGGTAAGAAAATAAGTCGCCTTTTAATACCATCAGATAAGAAATAAAGGATTTAAGTTAAGCATTTAAAGTCAACTCTTCTGTGCGAATAATTAATTGTGCAATTGAGATCGTTTAATTTTCATTAGTGACAGAAGTGCTAATTTTCTAAATGACAAATTGTCTAGAAAAGAGTACACAAAGTGGATGGTACCAACTTTAACAAAAATCTACAGTAAAAGAAATATTTGCAACAAGTTATACTTTTAAAGTGGGCTATGAATTAGTAAAATCTCTACATGTGTAGATTTCATTTCTGAATACTGAACCAAACAGATTTTCCATCATTTGTACTATTGTTCCTGTTGTTTCATGACAAATATCGAGGAGACGAGGTAAAAAGGAAAACTCTTAGGTTTATAGACGTCTCTCTTGTCTTCCTGATCGCCTCGCTCCTTTCCTACCCTGCATTTACAGCACCACCCTCCACGAGCCACGTCTTCGGAGGGATTTCCAATATTTTCAGTTTTTTTTTTATACAAGGTGTATTCCATCGTTTCCAGTCATAGTTCGGTTAAACGAAAAATAATGAAGCATCCATAGGGAAGCGTGACTGTTGTTTTTCTGCGAATGGAACAAGACCGGACGGTGGCTGTCACTATAGAGAGAATCCAGTCTTAACAGGATCTGTATAATAAAAAATATGAAACACCCTTGAGCTTTCATAAAGAAGACTATTATAGTGACCAATAGCTGCCTCAGTCGGAGCAAATTATGATGTAGCAACAAGAAAATTATCTAAAGACACCTGCTACAAGAATAAAGGGGATCTTTGAACATCATATTGATAGGATCAAGATGAACTGGACCAAACGACTTTATGATCTTTGAGTTTTAATGATAAGTCCATAGGGCTAGCATCTGACCTGATTTTGTCGATTTACTGTAGTTCTAATAAGATTAAAATTAGTATTTTCACAAAGTAAAATCGAAAAACCGCCCGCATAAACACGCTTGGTTGTTTCATCCAGATACCACCAAATATACTTGGTGTTTTTGTATTATTCAATAGAAAGCTTAGATGAAATCCCAACACTGTATAAACTACAACGATAAGATAAGTATATGTTTTAATTCATTACGACTAGTATTGTTCATTCATCAATCACCTAAAATCTATTTGTATTATTTGAAATTTTAATTGAAAATAATTCTAATTTGGATTGTTTAAATAAACTGTTTAAATACTTGTCTGTGAGAATTTTCATTCAATAAACGTGTCAACTTTTCCTGCTGCTACTTGCTACTGGTTATGATGTTGGTGCTACTATTCTCATTCTCTCTCGCTCTTGTTCTCGCTCTCTCTCTCTCTCTCTCTCTTTCTCTCTTTTACACTATAATATTAATGAAATTTTCAATAACAGATAACTATTTTTGTTTAAATAAAACTTGAACTGAATAATCTAAAAATGTGTATAGATATATATATAAATATATATTGTATATAGATCAAGTCTATAAACATTCATGAAAACACAGACAAACTCTATGAATGGAACCATTGATTACTTTACAATGAATGATCATAATAATAAAGTTATGACAACAACAACACAGATAAGACAAGATTTATGAAATTCTCCATTTCCTCTATTATTATTACTATATGAAAATCCTCAAATCGTAGAATTATTTAAACAAAAAACCCCCAGTAATCGATAAATTCCCCCAAATCATTACAATTAACATTAAAACGACTTTATAGAAAATTACAATAGATCTGATGTGTGTTTAGAACGAAAATGATGGCCGACGTAACATCCCCATAATGTAGATAGGGCCCATCCCCATTCAGTTGTTGTATGTTGTTGCTCTTTATTTTATATATGTATATATCTATACATACATACATATATATATATCTATATATATACATATAATTTTTTTTCTGTGTGTTTCTGATTAGAATTTTATCAAATACGATTCCGTATAATTAACCAAGAGTTTAGGATATGCTGGAATACTCACTCTTCAAATGGCTCGGTCATGGTTTGTTGTCGGAAATATCCTAATGTTGATGGTCCATTTTTTGTTTGACAACCACATTTTTGCACAACATCAAAACCAACTAAACAACACGGGGACAATCATTGAACTAAATTAATGTTAGTCTGACATATAAGTTGTTAGAGCGCATGCGTCCAACGGTGCGCTGACAATGAAATTTCAAAAAATTCCCGCCAAATCTAAAGTATATCGATCCAATTACCACCAATCACCACGAAATACCGAAATTAACCAAACACCACCTCACAATTGGTTTTAGAATTCGGTTCTGATAAATTTGAGGATATTTCTTGGAATATTTCTATTTAAATTGTTTATAATAGCGGTTGTAATAATTATTGTTTGAATTGTGCGCCGGTTTTGGTGATTTTTTCTCACAGCCGATTGGCGTGATTTCTAGTGATTTTCGGTTTTGTTCTGTTGGTAGCTTTAGTGTCGCAGTCTCTTAAATGGTGTTCAATGATTTTTTCTATTTTTTAAAATAAAAGCAAATAAATCCGCTTTAGTTTGAATTAAATAATAAAAACCGATCATGGTGAAACGGAAAAATCAAGCCTTAATCGATACAGATTCCAGTAATGATTCAGCTAGCGATTTAGACTCGGTAAGTCGGATTTGTGGATGTTGCCCAAACTTAACCTAACAAATTTTTCGTTAAAAAACTTTTATAATTTCTTTGTTACAATCACTTGTTCGTTTTATATAATTATTCCGTTTCAATCACATGCTTAATTGTGGCTTTGTTCCAAAAACTACTACAGTTATCTGTCAACGATTAGTGCCAATAAATCACGATTTTTTAGGAGTTCTTGAATTTAGCCAAAAAGAAGAATAAGAAGAAGAAATCACCATCATCCGATTCGGATACGGCCACCAATAGAGATGATCAAAACAAAAACCAATCCGTATCATCGGAGTCTGAAAATGAGCAGGCAACAGAAACGACACAGGATGATAATGATGATGGCAAAAACAATTCAGAACCGGAAGAGGGTGAAGTGTCGGATTCATCCAGTTCCGATGAGGAGTACAATGATGGTTATGATGATCAGTTGATGGGTGATGAGGAGGATCGCGCCCATTTGGCTAGTTTAACGGAGAAGGAACGTGAAACGGAGATTTTCAAACGTATCGAACGACGTGAACTGTTAAAGACACGTTTTGAAATTGAAAAGAAACTACGACAAGCCAAGAAAGCCGAACGTGCCAAAGAGAAACCGTTGAAACACAAAGACAAAGATAAGGAGAAAGAGAAAGATAAGGATCGTGATCATAGTAAATTACAAACGGATTTCTCATCGATCGATCATAAGGAGCGCAGTAAAGAACGTAAGAAGAATATTGAAGAGAATCGTGGTAAAGTTGATAAACGTGTGAATGCAATGGCTGAATTGAAGGCACGTCGGGAAGATAAACTGAAACGTGAGGAAGCTGAAGAGAAACGACGTGAAGAACAACGAAAGAAACAGGAGGAAGAAGATGCGATTTTGTTGTCGAATAAAAGTGCGGTTAAATTGAAAGCTTCGGATATTTATTCTGATGATAGTGAAAGTGAAGGTATAATATTTTACCAAAAACAAAAATCGTATTAGATTTGATCACATTTACTTTACAGGTGGCGGTAAGAGTTCACCACCACGTCCAACTGGGGGTTCGGCCAGATCTCGTTCATCGTCCAGTTCCAGTTCTAGTGACAATGAGGAACAGGAGGAGATCAAACCGGCGTATATACCATTACGTTCCGATTTGAATATGATACGTTTATCTAGACACAAATTAGAAAGATTCGTACATATGCCGTTTTTCGATCGTACAGTAACTGGTTGTTATGTCCGTATTGGTATTGGACAACATAATAATATGCCTGTATATCGGATTGCTGAAGTGACACGTGTTCATGAAACGGCAAAAATCTATGCACTTGGTAATACAAGAACGAACAAGGTGTCTATTTTTTTTAGTAATATTGTACCAGTAATGTTATTTCATTGTGTGCAATTTTTGTGCAAAGGGTTTAAGAGTTCGTCACGGTAATCAAGAGCGTGTGTTCCGTTTGGAATTCGTGTCAAATCAAGAATTCACCGAGACTGAGTATCATAAATGGATTGAAGCTAGTTCAGCAGCTGGTAATCCATTACCAACAAAAGAACACATTGAACAGAAACAAGCCGATATTAAAGAGGCATTAAATTATGAATTCAATGAACAAGATATTGAACGAATTGTATAGTAATCTCTTTTTTGTATAATATTTTTGTTAATTATTATTTTTTTTATGATTAGGTTAAAGAGAAGGAACGTTTCAAACAGAATCCACATAATTATGCAATGAGAAAGACACAATTGATGAAAGAACGTGATTCAGCACTCAGTCGTGGTGATGATGAGTTAGCACGTGAATTAGCACAAAAAATCACCGATCTTGAAGAGCGTGCATCCGAATTAGATAAATTACGTACAAGTACAATTTCTAGTATATCCTATATTAATGATAGAAATCGTAAGAAGAATGTTGAAGAAGCTGAAAAGGCTATAATGGCGGAAATTCGAGCGAATAAAGGCAAAAAGGTATTAATAATTTTAATAATAGAACCATTATAGTGATGCAACGCCATCTATGATAATTGAAACGATTTAATTATGTTCGATTGAAATTTTTCCAGATTGATGATCCATTTACAAGACGTTCAACGAAACCTAGAATGAATTTTAAAGCATCAACTGAAGAGAAAATTGAACCTGTTGTTGTTCAACAACCCGAAGTGGCACCTGTTGAAGTTGAACAACCGAAAGTACAACAACCACCACAACAAGTCACACAAGATGATTTGTTTTCAGCGCACGATTTCGATATTAAAATTGATTTAGATGTACCACTGCCTGGTAAGTTTAGATGTATTCAGAAATGTCTTGTTGGCGGAGAATATTCGAAAAAGTGGAGTACAGATCGAATTTTCGTCACTTGTCTCCAATATGCAAATTTTTACAGCAATAAGCACCATTTTGGCGTCTTTATTTTAGTTGCGCTCGAAGATTCCGTTGTCCAGTTATAACGAACTGAATTATGTTGTCGAAAACTTAAAGTCTTTTGTTTAAAGATTTTTTGGTCACATCTGGTTCTTAATTCTTTTTCAAAGTTGATAACAATCAATCAGTTTTTTTTTTTTTGTTAAAAGTCAATTATAAAATCACTTCTAACTAATCAGGCGCTGTAGTGTTTCGGATTATTTTGTTTTTAGGAGTTTAGTCGGCGCATTTACAGAGGGACGAAATTTTCAGTTCTAAAAAAAATCGATAATTCAAGCAAAAATTAATGTCAGAGTCGATTGTTTTCCCTAGAAATAGAAAAACTGTATTTTCTCATTTGCCCTTTTTTATTAAAGCTTAAAGAAACCCGATAGGATAAGAAACCTTTTATTTGGACATTTCCATTAGTTTTCCAGAAAGAACACGTTTTTATTATCAATGTTTTCAAAGTGAATTTTCAAAAAAAATACTGAAAAATTCTTTTTCTATGAAGATTCATCGAATTAGGCATACAGTAAGACACTGAAAGCTTATAAAAGTGATAAGAAATTCTGTTGATTTTCTGGACCTTGAATCTCAGATTCTTTTTGATAAGGAAGTGCTTTTTTTATGATATTAAAAACTTTTTAACGATAGAAGCATTTGTTGCAAAGTTGGAAAAGGAAGCGATTTCATTGCCATGCGTTTAAACGTTTTCAGTGAAAATTTTACAGAAATCTTCAAATTTAAATTCTGAAGAGTAAACTATCTTGCTATAAAAGCTTCAAATGTGAAATTTTTTGAGATTTTAATGTCAAAAGTGAATGATTCTTTTCCATATTTCCATTAACAACATGGACTAATGAGTTGGTGGTCCAGGGAAGTCTAGTTTCTTGAATTTTCTTCAGTTTTCCTGTTTAGACTACGAGTATGGCAAGTCGATCGTGATACTTTTTTTGTTATAAGAAGAATATCTTATGTAGGGACGAGGCTGATGCAGTGACAAAGTTTTCGAGAAAACAATAGTCAAAAAAAATTTACGTGGTTATTCATACACAGTTTATCTTGCCTCCCTAAATCTATTTTAAAGGGTCAACCTTTCAATAATAGATTCTTCTCAATTGACGACAGCTGATGGTAAACGAATCCTTTATTCTAGTAAGAAGTGCTTCCTAAGTATGTCAAAATGGTGCTATTCAAGTAGTTTCCTTGCTAAGTTTTTTGATCTGTGGACCGTTGATATTCTTAAATTTAATGTTTTGCAAATCAAATTCTGTCTTTCATTAGACATCGAATTTGTTTTGTAAATGAAAATTTGGCGTGTCAAAAGTTTATATAGTAGCATTTGTTAGATTCCGAGTTCGTGCGATATGCAAAATTAATATTTCTTTGATTTGCAGTTACAACAGTTAATGTGACGCCTAAGACGGCTCCAAAAGACTTGGCACCTAGACGTAGTCTCAATTTACAAGATTATAAGAAGAAACGTGGACTTATTTAGTATTTATTAATTTCTTTAAATTATAGGAAGATTTGCTGTTTTAATTAGTTTAGGATTTTCAAAATAAAGCAAAATCAAAACGAACAAAAAAAACGGCAACGTTCAACTTATTTTTTTTTTATTTATATTTATAATTTTATTTTGTAATTTTCTTAATTTAAGTTAAATATGAAATTATTTATTATTTTAAAGAATTGCAATTTGTAATTAATTTTACAAGTATTCTCAAGTATTTACGACAGAATATTTAGAATATAATTCATGTAGTAATAATTGGAATACGAATAATAATAATAATAATAATAAGGATAATAATCTATGTGATAAGGCTATGTAAAAACAACATCACCTATACAAATAAAACAAAACAAATAAAAATAGACTCGTTTTAGTGTAATGCAATTATATTAATTTTAATGATTCATCTCGTTATAAATAGAGATTATGTAAATTTCGATTCGCCTTGTTTTTGTTCCACCTGTTCACCAGTGTGAACCACCCTTAAAATTTGCGTTAAAACAAAAACGCATCGATTAATTTGGGGGGCGTGGCGCCAATTCATTCAAACTTTACATGCCGCCATATTGAAGTTGCCACCTTTTACCATTTATGGGCATTTGAGATAACCGGCCTCCTACATTGGTCAGAACTAATGACTCATACGATTTTCTTTGATATTTTCTCCGAAAAATTAACGTACCCTTCAATTATCCCTTCATCAACACCAACAATTCGTTGTAATTAATTTAAATAAATCCGTAATTAGTTATTGTTTTTTTTGTGGTGTTGTAAAAAAAAAATGCTCGACAGTTGGAAATTTGAAAAAGCGCGCACAACATCCGCGCCGAAAAATAACACCGCACTTTCTACTGGAATTATCCCGAATCTATGTGCGAAATTGTGATCATTTCGCAATAATTATCGATAGTTTCTGTTAGAATTGGGTTTTTTGGGTGTTTTGTGTAAAATTTTCGGTAATTATTGGGAAATTAGCCGGTCGGCGTAGTGATTAATTTTCGTCATGACGCATGCGCAGTCGCTACACCGGTAGATCAACGTCCCTTTAGACCTCCACTTCAGTGAGAACAGCACAGTCGTCGTCGCTATATATTGTGGTAATATTAGGGGGCAGATTGAAAAAAGAAAAACAATCGGATTCCTTTAATTCATCATTAATAACTGTTCGATAATTAATTAAAAAAATGGTGAGTACTCTTGTAATTATTTGCAATTAGATTAGAAAATGGTGGATTTTATGCAAAAATCCGTTACGGCTTATCCCGTTTTTCCTCTCGCTTTTTTTTGACAATTATATGCGTGTGTGTCTGTGGTGTTTGATCCAAGTTGGCCGCCATATTCATGACAGAATTTCGCACACACACACACACACACAATTCGAATTTAGTAGACAAAATGCCAAAACCGTCCTCATTACCATATTTGGTAAAATACGGTAGAATTAACGGTGCTCAAGGGCGGATTTTAGCGATAAAATCGCGGCAGAAAGGGAGGTAATCGCGTAGCCTCGCCCATTCGTCATCATCATCCTAGTTGGCTTTGTCGGATTTTGCTAAATAACAAAAGAACTAATAGACAAAGAGTGCCATTTTTTTATCCATCTCTTTTCAACTATGATTCATCATTACTACAAGCCGTCTAGATATTAGTCAAGTTATAAGGTTAAATTTTGTCCTTTTTTGGAAATTATTTTTTAGAAGGCAATTGACCTTCTGGTCGTTTGTTTAAAGCTTGCCTCTTTTATCAATATTTGATAATGTTGGATTATATTCACAATGATTGTGTGCCTTCCATGTATTTATATGGATACGTGACATCCGATATCTGTTTCTGATTATTTATTGAATGGTAGCTTTTTTAAAATGCATCAATAGTGGTTTGTCTAAAAGAATTTTTACCAAATTTAGAAAATCACATCCTGTTATAATAATATTAATAATAATAATAATAAAATTACCATTAAAATCTCCGGAAGTTAACAGAAATTCACGCTCAATAACAATTTTAATTAATTATACAAATCGTTCTAATTTAAACAATCTTAGAAATTAATTAATTAACGATATAACAAGTTTAATTTTTCGTTATTTTGTTGTTGGAAAACAGATTTCCCTCCCAAAAGTCTATTTTTATTTTAAGTTAATTTCGGTTACAACAACCGTCTTTCTGCCTACGAGGAGATTTTCAAAAATAGCCACCTAGAACGATCTGTATATTGCATTATTATTATTATTAAATAAATTAGTTAATGAATACATAAATAAAAACAAAAAAATGATCGTCTATTTAGTTGGAAATGAAATGGAAATTTCATCAAGCCTGATAACGACGAGATAAGATTGCTTTGTTGTTAGTGTCATTGATATAGGATTCAAATCAATCACGATTAATTAAAATTGTTATTTAAATAATTCGAAATAATTAATATGTACTCTCTATTTTAATTCTGTTTTATAAATAATATAAATCAAAGGTTAATTTATTTGCAATTCTCTATAAATCTAAATTGACTTTTATAACAAAGATTTATTTTATAGTTAAACGTTATAATTTTAGAATTGATTTGTTATTTCTTTTAATATTCCTGTATTTTTTTTTGGCAACAGTTTGTGACTACAAAAACACTTGTTCCTTGACTAATTATTATAATAAATATTGGAATGATAGTCGAATTTTGGGCGGCATAGTTTATTTGATAAGATACCACTTCCGATTCTACTGAAAACGACCAGATTCTATCGAATTATCTCAATCGACCCTATTTACTTTAGACACAAAATCTGTAAATAGAGAGAAAATCTGGCGGGGGGGCACTGTCGTTTTGTGGGTAAAGCGTATCAAAGCTAAAACCACATTCTGTAAAATAGTAATTTTTTCAACCAGCTTTTCTACTAATGTAGTTGTAACTATTTGTCACCACAGGCACCGCAATCTGGAACACCAGGTGTTTATTATCTGTTTTTTTTTTTGTACACGAGTGTAGAAAACTGCAGAATCTAGAACGTGTCTCTAGAGCAAAATTTTGTTGTCTTACATAAAAATTATTGGTTGGATGTTTTTTTTTTATATAGTCATCTAGCAGTAAACATCTGTTGTAAAAAAAAATCAATCAATACGACTCCGCATACATAATGTTTCGATAAAGTTAGACTATTTTTATCATGATAGCGATATTTTATGGTTTATAATTGTGTTGACGACTCAACTAATGATCGTCATTAAGCAAGTAATTTCCTTTAGTGTTCAATTATGAGTAGAACAACAAAGTGTGACTTTTTGTATAAAAACATAGCAAATATTCCAATGTAGGTATCTAAAATAAAAAACCTTGTAGGAGGGCGACAAAATAATGATAGAATATGTGCTGGCAACTAATAGTTAGAAATAGTTTCAATAAAGACGTCAGGAATTACGTGTTTTCTTCCAAAATCTATATTTTACTACTTACGGATATTTTCGAAAATTTGGTCAATAAACTTATTGTTTGTAATAAAAAGAGATACATGGAAAGGGTGATATCGACCTGACCACATTGTTTTCATAAAAGCTAGGCAGAGTAAAACACAAGAACAACAGGGTAGACTTAAAACATCATTGCCCTTCCAACGCTATATTGGTTCTTAACAAAATCTGTTTCCTTCGCATTTCCGGTATACCTGTACAAGGATTACATCGTTTTTTGAAGTAATTTGTCTATTTTGAAATTCATGGCACACTTTACGACTCAATTTGTAGTTCTCCTGTCATTATTTTGGCGACTTACAAATAGAATGAAAAATATCGTGAATTTGGCTGAGAATCATGTAAAATATACAAAATCTCCTCATTTCATGTGTTACAATGTGTTTATATGCTTTTATGATTTCTGTTTTTTTTTGTTTCTTTAGGCATCAGGTGTGACAGTTTCCGATGCTTGTAAGACAACATACGAAGAAATCAAGAAAGACAAGAAACATCGTTACGTAATCTTCTTCATTAAAGATGAGAAACAAATTGATGTTGAAGTGATAGGTGCACGTGATGAGGAATACGATCAATTCCTTCAGAATTTGCAAGCCGGCGGTGCTGGTGAATGCCGTTATGGTTTATATGATTTTGAATATATGCACCAATGTCAGGGCACTTCAGAATCGTCCAAGAAACAAAAATTATTTCTAATGTCATGGTGTCCCGATACTGCTAAAGTCAAAAAGAAGATGTTGTATTCTAGGTAATAATAATTATTTAATTTGTTGTTAAAATTGGATTGTATTTAATTGATTTTGTGTAAATATTTATAGCTCATTTGATGCCCTTAAAAAGTCATTGGTAGGTGTACAAAAGTACATACAAGCGACAGATTTATCTGAAGCTAGCCAAGAAGCTGTAGAAGAAAAATTAAGATCCACCGACCGTCAGTAACCTATTGCTTTAAATCAAGAATTAAAGAAAAGAAGTTATGACTGTCTACTCAACGCACCGACCTACCCAAGGTGTATTATTTATATAAGTATTTGAATATTTAATAAAGCTTCATTTTTAAATTGTATCCAAAGTGTTTTATTACTATTGATTGTAGTGTAAAATGTAAAAAAAAAAACAAAAACAAATAATGGGAAAATCATTATGTAATAATTTAATTA
Source organism: Epicauta chinensis (assembly GCA_021725515.1). Lineage (NCBI taxonomy): Eukaryota > Metazoa > Arthropoda > Insecta > Coleoptera > Meloidae > Epicauta > Epicauta chinensis. The sequence goes on from JAEDXX010000023.1 coordinate 759,331, forward strand.
ATACCGAATTAAACATTTCATCTACCTACAATAACTTGTGTGTCAATTATTGATCTCATCAATTGTACTTTTGGCTGTTTTCGGAGTAGCAGTTGGGAAAATCCCTTGGGAAGGGCATTGATATATTCTAGAATAAGGGCTACCGGTATTAGCTGTAGCACAATGTTACAATTGATTATCCGTCAAACCAAGACCGGATATAGACTTCTGGGAGCCTAAGGCTAATTACATAATTATTTCCAGACACTGTCTTCTAGCAATAAAAAATTATAAACTATACGTATAAACGGAAGACTACTTGACGATTGGCGCCTAAAATCCAAACCTTTAATCTAACGATAAATTTGCCCCTGCAAGAAATAGGGGATGCAATTGAAGTATTGTTGGTTGCGTCGTACCACTCGGGTAGGGGCTTGGTTATCCTTAAAAAGACGGCTATTTGTAGCTCCGATTAAGAATGACTATTTGAGTATAAACAATGGCAAACGATTTCTATGAATAATCAAATGATTATCAGGACAATGGTTAGTGGTTATAAAATCGGAAATTTACATTTTTTTCTCTCTTTAAAAAAATGTTTCTAGAAATAAATAGAGAATTTGCCGTTAATACAGTTTTCTTTAATACCAACAGTGATGAACAGTTGATAAGGGTGGTCATAATTTTTAATTTTGACATATTTTTTGTTTATTCAATAATGGCTTAAATTCGTTCTTCTTTTCCACCACAAAGAGTTTGTTGAAGTTCCATTAAAACCAAAGCAATAGAAAAGTTCCAATAGTAAAATGTCATCAACTCGTAAAGTTCTGCACGCAATCCGTCGTAATGGTCCAAATACAAATAAAACGAATGGTCCCAGTCAAATTGGCCCTATTGTCGCCAACAGACACGATATAAACGACAATATTAACGATAGACGTGGTGAGAAACGTAAAAAGAATCTAGCAAATGATCGATTGAAACGATTGAGAACAGCATTAAATGAAGATGTTATCAATAAAGAACCGATTAACAATCAATCGTCGTCGAATTCGAATAAAGTGACGAAAAGTGCCAATGAACGTTTCAAACAATTACAGACAACACTCAAGAAAGGTGTCGGTAGAACGGTGCAAGGATTGCGTAATAAAATCAGTAAAATTAAAAGACACGCCGACACCACTGCCAATGATCATGATGTAATTGAGAAAAAACCGAATCTATCGACACAGGACACTGTTTTTGGATTCTCAACAACCGCAGTGGGTTGTTTTAATTTCCGTAAGACTGTTGATAATTATTCATCAGAAGAATTTATGAATTCAATTAAACGCTTCGCACAACCGTCTCCAGATTCACCAGTAAACAATGACGATTCAATGGAATGGAGTGTAAGGTCTCTGTACAATTGTTTGTCTTTTAATTAATTTTGTTTCTCTTTTCAAGTGTTCAGATGATGAAGATAATGGCAATAATTGTATTCCAAAGGCATCTGATTTAAGATTAGACTCCAAATTGTACATTGTTGTCGATTCTAATATCCTCATATCACATCTTGATGTTATTAAAACGATTGTAGAAACTCAGAATAATGGTAAATTATAAACAAATTCCAACATTCAATTGCTTGCATTCCAAATCTAGTTTTCGATTTTGACGTGGTTCGCTGGAGCTACACTTCGTAATTTCATTTAGCAAAATATTTCGATAAAATTATAGTTGTGGAAACCAGGGCTTCGAGCCGTTGTTGTTTTCGTTTCTGTTTTTGATTTTGTCTAGTTTCGGTTCGAAGCCCTAGTAAAAACCGGTTAAAGTTCTTTAAAACAAAAGAGGTAAAGCAAACAGAAATCATGATAAATGTTCGCACGTTAAAGTAGATGTCCTAATTACGGTCCTGAAGGACTTGTTTTAGTCTAAATGGAGCGACTATAATGGGCAGAAATAGTAAATTTTGAAGTGCAAGTCCATGAATTATCTTCCACAATTATTAAAATCACTATTTTTTTTTTATAGATCCTCCAAAGCCGGTCATTTATATTCCATGGATTGTGCTTGAAGAACTGAATTATTTTAAAGAGAGTTGCTTACGGCGTAAAGCCCAAAATGCTAATAAGTACATCTCTGATATGTTACAAAAGAAAAATGAACACTTGTTGGGACAAAGTGTTGAAGAAGTTTGCCAACAGAAGGATACAGGAAAATCAGCTGATGATAAGATTTTATCATGTTGTCTCCAAGTTAAAGAGAAATATAACAACATGGTAATATCATTCTTTCTCTTTCTGGTTCAATCTAAAATATTATCTACTGAAAAATCTATCCTACTCTTTTCCTTTTAACAACATTAAGTTCGAATTTCTAAATATTTTGCTCGTATATTTTCAGTTGGCACCCATCCTATGAGTCATTTGTGTAGTTAGCAAATTATCCTTAAGATTTCTTCAATTGTTATCTTTACAGGTATTCTTAACGAATGACATTAATTTAAAATTGAAAGCCCAAGTTTCATCCGTCCCAGTCTGTTCAATTGACGATATTATAAAGCAATTAAGACGGTCACAAAAGCCATTGAATAGATTTCAACAAATCCTAGACAAAATGACATATGTATGTGCCACAGCGATACGTAAAGGGGCCCAAGAAGCTTTTGGTGATGTGTGGAACGATATGTATATGTTAAAGACACCACCATGTAATATGGAACAATGCATAAAGATCTTTAAGGTGTATTGGTTTACTGTATTTGAAGAACTTGTACTTAAACAGTTCATGAAGGCTGTAGACGATTTGTCTGGATTCTTAAGTAAATTATCTGTTTTGTGTATGTGTTTGCATTTATAATCAATTTTTTTCTCTTTTAGATTCTGGTAATAATGATATAAATCAACTAGCCATGTTGTGTGTAAGAATTTGTATCTATTTGAAAGATATTCCTAATACTACAGATGTGGTTGAAGTTGCTATTCGTGAAATCAATCAAATTAAAGATTCTAGTTGAGTACTTGTGTTGGATATATTTGTTATTTTTTTCTCTTTTTTTTGTTGAAATGTTTATCTATTCATCATTTTCGCTACTTTTTTTGAAATATTTTTTTTTGTTTTTCTTTTCATTCATCTTTCATACTCATGTAAAAATATTAAATATATACTTTATATACAATATGTTACTCATCATATGTAAGAATCCAATCAGTTAAATGCTTCTGCCTCAAAACCATCCTTAAGTACTACATCTCTTGTACCATTTCTTTTGTTTTCGTCCCAAATGGTTTTCTTGTGAGGGCCACACTTGAAATTCTCTTTGCACTCTCTTTTTTCCATACGTATTAGTTTGCGAACAAAATGGCCTTTTATAAAGAGTTGCTTACAATAATCTACTGAGACATCCCGAATTTACTCTAGCAATTCGAATTCACCTTTTGATTGTCAGTTTTCTAAATACCATAGGGTGACAGATTTATGGGATACTCGATACATAAATAATGGGACTTTTACGAATTCAATGTTGGCTACTCTGTAAGAGTACTGTTAAAAGGTGTGTTTTTTAATTATTCAAATAACTATTCGAATCCCTGGGATCGTATATATAGATATAATAATACATGAAAAAATGTCGTTCACTGATGCTCGAATAGTGTGTTCGAACAAATCGAAAATACGCCAAAATTTGACAGCTGTCAACGAATGCAGATGACTCATTTTTACAAATTATCGATTAAATTGGATTAAAATCTAATTGTTTTACCAATAATAGTTCATGAGACAGGTAATTTTGCACTTTCAAATCATTAACTATATCATAAAAATACAATTTCCTTCTTTACTGGTAAAAATTTGCAAATATTGAAATTCGATTTAGATATAGAACAATAACAAACAATGGAGAGTTACTCTTATCAAAATGGGGCACCGAATAGGGAGCAGGATTTCCAAAAACTAGCCCAAACAATCGGCACAAGCATACAGAAAATCTCCCAAAATGGTACGAAACGTATTTATTCTAATTTAGACGTTCGCTAACGATTTGTTGTTTTAGTTTTGTCAATGCAACGGATGGTTAATCAAATTGGTACACATCAAGATTCGCCAGAATTACGGAAACAATTGTATAATACTCCACGTGTTCTACAATGCAATATTATTATTATTGAATTACAGGCATTCAATTCAACATTACACCCAACAATTAGTGAAAGACACCAATGGCTATATTAAAGATCTTAACGCAATCCCTCCGTCCACATCACAATCCGAACAAAGACAACGCAAGATGCAACGCGAACGGTTACAGGATGAGTTTGCAACAACTTTAAATATGTTTCAAGCGGCACAACGCAGTACCGCCCACAAAGAAAAGGAACAAGTCAAAGCTAAAGCTCAAGCGTACGGTGATCATTACCTTGGTAATTACATCGTTTACAATCGCATCAAAATCTCTATTAAATTGTCCATTAAAATAATTTAGGTAGTTTTAAAAAGGATGAGCAATTAATTGAATTGCAAGATAGCAGTTCGGGTCGACAACAATTACAATTACAGGAGGAGGCCGAATTGAGGGATTTACAAGAACAGGAACAATCGATCAGACAACTGGAGGTAATCGTTAACAATTTTTTTTTTTAAATAAAATGTAGATAAACTGATTTTTAGAGTGATATAAATGATGTCAATCAAATATTCAAAGAATTGGGCGCTTTAGTCCATGAACAAGGCGAAACCATTGATAGTATTGAGGCGAGCGTTGAACGAACTGATGAGTATGTCCGACAAGGGGCGCAACAATTGCACGAGGCCAGTAATTATAAAAATAAAATTCGAAAGAAGAAATTGATTTTAGCTTTGATCGGTGGTATCATTTTATCTGTGATTATCATCATTATTATTTGGCAAACGTCAAAGTGATGAGTTTGCATTTGTTTGTTTTTTTTTTCGCCCGTCAAGATATTGAGTAATCTGTAGGTGTTGTATACAACAAAATTATATTCGTTAACAGCGTAATTTGTAGAATATTTCGTGTTTTAATTTGTCTAATTTTAGTGCCAATTCTTTTCTTTTTCTCTCTTATAGACACTCTTTTTTCTTTAAAATCATCAATTCTATATTTTTACACATAAATCTTTATTGGTCCAGATTGTATAAAGTATTATTGAGAAGATAAGCTATTTTATTCCAAAATAATTCGGTTAATACTTGTGATAAACGTACTGAATGAATGCTACTTATGCTACTACTTCAAAAAATATATAATAATAAGTACACTATATTCAATGAATTATGTAAGTATACAAGGTTATTGTTATTGTTTAATGTATTATAATTATTTGTATCCGTATTGTAATATAAAAGAACTAAAAATAAATTAAATCCTAGAATTAGATCAATGTGATTTGAATTTGCCGCCACCAGATTTGAGTCGTGTAAAATCTCATCGACACACGTTAATTTAAATTATGACTCGTATTACACGGTAATTCGGTGCTATCGGAGTTATAGATTCTATCATATGCAGGGCCGCTGAAGTTTGAAGCGAGATCATGTCAACCTGTAGAATTATCATTCTTTAGAAATCCAATTATTAGACTAGGTTGTAGTGTAAAAATCGATTGAGTTCATGCTACTTGCTTAAAAGCATGAAAAAAATTCGACGCGCGCGCTTAATTTACTTTGAACTTTTCCCTGCTAAATCAACCTAGATTCTAGAAAAGCCGTCGATTAAGACGTCTAAATCCCATGTGACAAGAGAAACGTTTCATCTGTGACCGCTTAATTATATCATATAATGAGAATGTTCGTTAGTTTCCCGTTTGTAGTTTGGAAGAGGTACGGAAACCCTACCTTGAGGACTACTGATTTAAATAAATTTCAACTTGCGGGTAAGTGCTGCCATCTGCTAGCCAAATCTGTAAGTTTTAGTCAAGTTACAGTTGCACGATGAATTCAGATTTAAACAATTAAAAAGCTGAATTGCTAACTTTAGTAATAATTTCAAAATGAAATAGAATAACTTTTTATATTTCAAAAACGTGCCATAACTTTTATTAACTTTTAAATTATTTTTTGATATTTAAATTATCAGCTGTCAAAAATGTCAAACTAGTGTCAAAAAAATTAGGTTAGTCCACAGATGTTGAACAGGAAAAATCTCCAGATTTCCGATTGATTTCTGGAATTAATCGAACACCGTCGTAGCATAATCAACTGAACAAATTAATTTCGACAATGTCATCGCGTCTTTTACGTAAATTACAAGGCGACAAGGAAATCGTCGACGATATATCGGATCCAGAGAATGATATTCCAATCAGTGGTGGGGCTAGACGAAAACAATTAAATATTAACAGATACGATTTGGTTAATTTGATTAAAATTAAACGATTCTTGTTAAATTATAATCGAAATTTTTTGTGTAATAGTTGAATCAACAGTCCCACTCAGAGAGCGAAGTGAAAGAGGATGATAACGAAACGGAAGCGGCCAAATCGTGCGAAGGCGATATCAGTCATGAAGTTAAGCGGAAAAAGAAGAAGAAGAAGAAAAAGTCGGGGAAACACGTGAACACACAACGGAGCAGCGAGGACAATGCTGATGTAAGAATTAATCTCCATTCTTGTACACACCGAATATTTGAGTGGCATTTTTGTAGATCGATGAGGTCGAACGGTCTGTACGTGAAGTGAATCGCTTGTTGGGCGAGAATCACACGCCCAGATTAACGCAAACACCATCAGATTCCAGGCCGGAGAAACATCCACAAACCAGAAACGTTCTATCAGTTCAACATAAACATCTCAATCCGAACAATGAGTTGAAACGGATATTTGGTTCGAAAATTATTCAAGCCGAACAGTAATGCAATCGCAAATTTCGTAAAATTACAATTAATTCTTGATGTTTTAACAGCAAAAGAAAGACTCGCGGCAGTGGCGGCGGCAGCGGTAGAGGCCACATCAAAGCCACCTGGATGGTGACTAGTAAAGATAATTGGCCACAAGTGGGCAAATCGGGTATATCGATGTCATTAGTTGAGACCAAACAAGGAATACAATATTTCACATACGAACATAGTCAGAGCTATCGACAAGTACAACATCGTTTCTTGGATGCTATAGAAAGTTTGAATCCGGATCGTATCGTTGCCATTATCAATGAACGTCCCTATCATATCGATGCATTAATACAATTGTCCGATTTGTGTAAATTGAGCGAAGATCTCGCTATTGCGGCTGAATTTATTGAGCGCGCCCTTTACTGTTTAGAATGCGCCTTCCATCCGTTATTCAATGTGGCACAGGGCAATTGCCGGCTCGATTATCGTCGACAAGAGAATCGTGCATTGTACATTACAATGTTTAAACATTTAATATTCGTTGGTGGTCGTGCATGTTGTCGTACATCATTAGAATTTTGTAAATTATTATTATCATTAGATCCGGATGGTGATCCGTTGGCTGTTAAATTAGCTATTGATTTCTATGCGATACGTGCTAGAGAATATGAATGGTTGATCGATTTCTGTCAAGAATACGAGAATACAAAGAATTTATCACAATTACCGAATTTCGCATTTTCATTAGCTTTAGCACATTTTTATACAAGTAAAGGCGATACATCCAAAGCTGATACATTATTACAAGACGCTCTAATCATGTTCCCCGGCGTTTTAATGTCGCTACTGGAAAAATGCTCCGTACAAATCGATAACAGGGTATCCACTCACAAATTCTTCAATATTAACGAACAAAAGTAATTTATTAGAAACAATCAAATTCGCGATTAACTTAACGAAACAATTCCAGACAAGCGCCGGCTCTGACGCAATTAATTCAATTGTACATCAACCGCAGCTATCACATATGGAAAGACGGCGATCTAATGCATTGGCTCGAAAAGAACGTACATCAGGTCTTGGATCGTGTGGACAATAACGATCCCATCGTCAAAGATTATGAGAGTAAACGGGCAAAACGTTACCAAGGACCGTTACCGAGAAGTATAGCGCGTCACATAATTCTATCCGATTTCAAAGGCTTATCACCAGTTTTAGAAGTATAAATAATTACTAGTTTGTCGCGATTAATTCATAAAATAATTACAGGACACTAATACGACAGTTTTAACATTCGACCCATTACCACCGAAAGATTCAATCAATATTTACACAAGAGTACAACGGCCAGTCACATCCAATACCAGTTCGATGCCGTTGGGCGTGTTTTTCAGATCAATTTTGCCATACTTTAATCCAAACGAAGTTGCCCAAGAACTAGCCGAAGCGTAAGTTGTATTTTTGTAATTAATCATTGATAATTAATTCAATGTTAGTGGCAGAGAAGAGGATGGTGCTAGAGCATTACCCGAGAATAATGCGAACGATGGCAATGATTTGCGCCGAAGTGTTGAATCATTGGTTGGGGCAATGCGTGATTTATTAAATAATATCCGACCGGAAATGGAGATACCTAATGATGCTGATGTGGATGAAGATTACGATGATCTAACTTAAGACCATTTGACTCTATTGCAAACAACATTTCTTCTTAATTGTTAGTACATCCTCTTTAAATGTTTATTATTAATGAGTGTAAAATTAGAAAGAAATGTAAGCTTTCCGAAAAAGGGCTAAAAATATACAAAACACAACAAATATATAAGCCAAATTACAACAAATTCGATTTATTTTATAATTAGTAACCAATTTTTATTTTTGTTTGTTAAGAAAAATATATACTTTGAATTAAATCTATTTACGACCACATCCGCCACCTCCGCATGGACTTTTACGTGTCGGACGATAATTGGACGATGAACCGGCACCCATTAATGGATTGTAATCCGGTCTAAACGAACGGTTTTTCTCATCGGAACTATTTCCTAATTTGTGGCCAGCTTCTTCGTCGTACTGCTCTAACAATTGCTGTCGTTTCCTTTCTTCTTTCTACAAAAAGAATTCAACTTATAGATAATCTCAATTACAATTCAAGAGTTGTGGAATAAAAGTTAAATGCATTTATTGAAAAGTATCCGATAGAAATTGATTTGATTATTTGTTGTACGCTTTATTTCATTTTCGTAATGTGCATTTGTTTATGTGCATTCACAGAAAATTTGATGTTAATCTGACAAACACTTTCTTCGTTATGCGGACTTTAGTAGAGACGCCTCGAATTATGCGTTACGTGCTTTTAACCCTTTTAGTGTCGAGCGAAAAAGAGGTGTCTATGCGAAGATAACCGAACGAATTTGGCGAATTTACAACGATTTGAGAAAAAGCTCATAAAAACCAAACTAAAAATGATATTTACATAATTCAAAAAGCAACGTATTAAGAACAAAATAGAGAATAAAGCTATCTTTTCGTCAGAACTTTGCATTTGCATCTCCACTTACATTTCCAATCTTTTTTATAATAAAATGAATGATATTGCACAACAAATATAAAGGATAACATTGCAAGCGACAAACGAATTATCTGCTACAAAACAGCGTAGTTTCGGCAACAATCGACACAGTATGTACAAAAAGTCAAACCCAAAACAGTCTACTAAATTCTTTTGCAACGAAATAAGATCATTTATAGCGCTTTATAAATTTGTTTTGAGATCAAGCTTTCTCACAATACGAAGATTAAGGCGCGCAACAATATATAGTCGTCCGCCATTAAAAGGGTCAAGAACACATACGATTTTCTTAAAATTGTGTTGCCAAAATGACCAAGATTTCTCGGAAATTCATCGATCAGTCTCAAATTGAAACAAAAGCTTAAATGATTATCGTGCCTACCGTAACACGTCTTTTTTAACAGAGCTCTCAAAAATCGCCTATGACACCATCAAAAATTATTATTTTAAGAACAAAAACATATCAGAATAAAGTTAAAAGTTGCCACAATGTATTTATAATTTTTATGTAAACAGACTAAAAGATCTATCCAGGAAGAAATCTTGAAAAACCGTTATTTTTGCGCCTACTGACTGCATATATTAATACGTTAACTGCCTACAACAACGCACAAATTTTCACCCACACAGCAGCCAACGTGTTAAAAATCGGTATTATTGACGACGATTTGATACACGTCTATTATAAAAACTCCATCTTCAATTTTCGAATAAAAGAGCTTGATTTAAAAGCAAATACTGGAGCAAGTTATATTGAGAAAAGTATGAAAAATGAGGATAAACTTTTGCAATCGTCGTAACTCTTACACTCTAATTTCTCCACATTCTTCGAGTTAATTCATCAAATATTGTCTGACAGACCTCATTTTATCTAACTTAGCAGTTTCTTGGAGACCGCCAGACATCCCTATTTCTGTATTTTTTTTACCTATAAAGTAGTAAATAGTGACTAATTGTAAGTCAATAAATTTGTTCAGTGAGAGAGCTGCGTTGAAGTCAAAGAAATTTGAATGAGTTGTTCAAATTCTCAACCTTAAAACATTCTGGCCGAATGGTTTAATATTAATATTAATCATTGATACCTCTTCTAATTTTCTCTTATACTCTTCGGTTTGTTGGTCATAGGACTGCTGTAGTTTCTCAACAAACTGTTGTTGAGCTCTTTGTCGGGCCGCAAATAAATCCGGATCTGAAAAATTAACAACAGGATATGAAAAGAACGTTACTATTATCTCTTTATAAACACCTACTCTTATGATATTTTGCTGCGTATTCTCGTTCGAACCGATAAGCTTTATATTTCTCCAGGAATGGTACTAATGTCTTATTTAAAATAATGGCAATGATGATACAACATAACAGAATATACCATCCGTAATTCTCCAAATAATAACTGACTGAAAATCACAAATTTATATAAATTAACGAAAATTTAAAAAAAAAATGTGAAAAGTTTACTTGAATCTAAGATATTCCATTGTGATTCTTCAGTTTCCAAGAAATCCATGTCTGGTAATTAATAATTTATATTTTTTACTAATTAATTCTTAATTATTACAAGAAAAAGTGAACAAATGTATAATTTTGGAAATTTACACGTCTGTCAAAATGTCAAATGTCAAATACTCCAAGATCAAGCAAGGTTGCCATATTTCACCAATTTGTTCGATTAATTCCAACTAGATAGAGCTGTTGAAGAATTCCACACATAGACAACATAGTGAACATAGAACGCAAACTCCCTGTATTTTTTTTGTCCAGACGCCATCTGTTGGCTTGTGGTGGGTGCAAAATCAGCCAACTTTGATACTCGTACCTTTTTATTTATTTATTTTTCATTTCAAATTATTTATTCATTAATTATTATTAATTATTCTATGTTGTCTATGATTCCACAGCCGTGATTTGACTCTATTTTATCAACTAACAATTTTTCTGATATTAATTGTGTATTCGAAGGTAGATCTCTGATAAAGCTTACTTTTTTCTGGAAGGTCGGAAGATACAAGTTAGATATACCTTAATCTACGTACGCCACTGTTCTATTAACATTCGAAATCTAGGGACTTTTCGTGTCAATCTAGTAACTTACAGAAATTGAAATCATAAAAATTTAAATCTATTAACTTACCCTTCTAAAATGTTTAAATATTTACATAACAATAAAAATTGCGATAATTATTATTGATTATTAGTTTTGTAAGAAATAGAAAATAACAGAAATTGTGGTAAAATTGTAGTGGTAGCACTGGTATTTTGACAGTTGCCATTCAAATTTCAAATCTGTAACCGTCTCCGACCGTCTCTATCTTGTTCCATATCTTTTTCAAAGATAAAATAGTGTTATCGGCCTGAAAAAATCAGCAAATTTTGCATTCCAACAAATGTAATTGAGTGTGTTAAAAATGGAGTCTATTAGAAGTTCAGATTCTGAAATGACTGAATCTAAAGATACCGTCCAAGTGTTCTGTCGATTACGACCACTGAAAAATGACGAAGAATCGACTTGCATCAAACTGTTATCACCGACCACATTATTGTTAACTACACCACCAGAATCGAAATCGTACACAAAAGAATTGCAATGTAAATTCCATCATATATTCACATCATTTTCCGGTCAAAATGAAATATTTCAACATGTTGCTTATCCGTTATTGCAAGATTTAATTAATGGTAAGAATACATTGTTGTTTACTTATGGTATTACGGGATCGGGAAAAACGTACACGTTAACTGGCGACCATAAAAATCCGGGAATTATTCCGCAAACGATCCACACGCTGTTCAACTCGATTGGCGACTATCAGGCACCGAAATTCGTGATCAAATCCGATCACATGAACGGTTTTGAAATACAATCAGAGAATGAAGCGTTACAAGATAAAATGGATGAATTGCGTAGTACACGGACACCAAGAAGTACACGTAAAGAGAAACTGTACGTTAATGATGGCACTAAGATACTATCAATTAACGAAAATAATTTATATTCAGTTTTCGTTAGTTGTATTGAAATTTATAATAATACAGTTTATGATTTATTGGATGAGAATACTGGTAAAACGATACAGGGCAAGATTCTACGCGAAGATCCCTCTAAGAATATGTACGTTAATGGAGTTGTTGAGGTAGAAGTTAAATCGGCAGAGGAGGCGTTCGAAATGTTCAATATCGGTCAGCGACGTAAAAAGATGGGTAGCACCATACTTAATTCAGTATCTAGTCGTAGTCATTCCATTTTTAATATACGTATCGTACAATTCCAACGTAAAGTCTACAATGAACACGGTAGAGAAATCGTACCTGAATCGAATCAACTGAAGATCGCCCAAATGTGTTTGGTCGATTTAGCTGGCAGCGAACGTACGAATCGTACACACAATACCGGTAAACTACTCAAAGAAGCTAGTAAAATTAATAATTCGTTATTATCGTTGCGAGCCTGTTTGGATATTTTACGAGAGAATCAATTAACTGGCTCTAATAAACTGGTACCATATCGTGATAGTCGATTAACGTTGTTATTTAAGAATTATTTCGAAGGCGATGGTAAGGTATCAATGATTGTTTGTGTCAATCCATCAATTGATGATTACGAAGAAAATATACAAGTAATGAAGTTTGCGGAAGCAACACAAGATATTAAAATCACAAGAAATGAAGGTAGATATACACCGGCGCGGACACCACTCAAGAAAACAATACAAAAGAAAACACCGGCATTAATAAGATCGAAAACATCGTTCAATTTTGGTCCAAAACTAACAGTACCGGATTTCACAACGGATAGTTATCCGGAACTACTGTTGAGTGTGGAAAAAATGGTTAATTTAGTGCGAACCCGTCAATCGAAGACAACTGAATTCTTTGATGAATTAAATGCTAAAGAAGAACATTTTCGGAAACGTTTAATCAATATTGAACAATCAAATCTGGTTGCACAACAAGATCTGAAAAGCCATAAAGTATTGCTGAAAAAAGAACGACAAAAATCGGCAAATCTAGGAGCGAAAATTATTGATCTAGAATCGGTGGTGGCTGAATGTAAAGCCAAACAGCAAGAATACGAAGACCAACTCAATAATTATCAAAAAATGGTGAATGAGAAGGATTGGAAAATCAATAAATATATTTTAGATAAAGAGAAGACGAAACATCAATTGGTGTTAGCTAGTGAGAAGATGACGCATGAAATGGATGCGAAATTACGTCGCCAACGTGAACATTTACAAGCCGATATGAAGGCGAAAAATTTGAAAATACAAAAAATTAAACAATTTCTCGATGACGAAGTATCAACAGATATTAACGATAGAAAAGAGGAAGTTTACGATTATAATCCACAACAGACTCCACAACAACAATCGCAGCAATCGCATGTTTCGAGGAAGATTGCACCGATCCCAACACATTCGGCCAGGCGTCGACGCTCCAAATCAGCTGGAGCTGAGGTAAGGATGAGAATTAAAAAAAAATAATCATAATTATAAATAATGATTTGTTATAGAAATGGTTGGAGCATAATGCAGTTAAACCGGTACCTTTAGGTACTGTTTTTCAGCCAACGATGAAGAAACGTAAATCAGTTACGAAACTAGCGAAAGCCAGTGATGTAACCGATCCGAAACAAAGTAAATATTGTTTGATTGCTCAAGAACAGGATACCGATGGTGAAGTGGAAACGAAATTGTATAAAGGCGATATTTTACCAACGTGTAGTGGTGGAGCACAGGTTGTTTTCAATGATGTGGAGAAGTTACGGCAGGAATCGCCAACAAAATAGAAATTTGTACTTATTTTATTATTATTATGATGATTATTACTATTTTTATTATAATTATTATTACAATTATTCTAATAATACGATCGTTGATTATTTTAAAGAATTCATATCAAGTTCCTGTTCAGTTTCAGCTGCAGCAATTTTGGTTGCCTACACACAACACAACCAAAACAGCTGATATTTGTTATGAAAACTGTGGCATTTGTGCGTTTATGATTCAAGATAATCTAGATTTTCTGTTGATTATTAGCAAAAATTTTTTTTTCAGAATAACGTTTCTTAACTGTAAATCTTACGATTGTGATTGTAGCAATTCTTGTATTCCAGGAAAATGGTGAAGAAATGCGTTTTATGCAAGCTTAGCTATGTTGAAAATTCTCCAATATCATTCCACAGGTAGGTCCTTTTCAAAACCACACAAATATCTCCGAAACTGTATATAAACTAATTATAAATTGCTTTTAGTTTCCCAAAGGATCCCACGAAACGGCTAGAATGGTTGAACGTTTGTAATCTCGAAGAAGTCGAGCTATCATCACACTCTTCGGTATGTTCTAGGCATTTCAAAGACGACGATTACGTCCAAGCGATTCTACCGACAAAACGTTTATTACCATCCGCAGTTTCCCAACCAAACACACCGGTATTAACGCCAGCGAAAAATTGCAATTGTCACACTACTAAACCAGGTAGTTTTATTAAATCGAATTTCTTTGGTGTAATTGTGAATACGTTTGCAGTTAAATTATCCAATCAAAAAATTCGCTATGTTGGTGATTTGCGTCCAGAACACTTTTCGAATCCAATAGACGCTGAGAAGAATTTGAAATTGGTACGTGCGAAAATTGCACAACAACAGAGGCAAATTAAAGCGTTAAAACACCAGAATCAGAGACTCCGGGAACGTGTCATTTCTTCTAAGCAAATAGTGGATAGTTTATTAGAGGAAACTGAATATTCCGATGTATAAGTAAGTTCTAAATCTATAAGTTCTTAGTTTGTTAGATTTTATAAATTAAGAAATGTAAAAACCAGCAAAAGCTGAAACAGATCAAAGAATTCGCTTTAGTGTTTTATTACTCTTGACTCTTTATACTGTATGTCCAATTCCTAGTGCTCCATCTTGTATTTCAGAAACTCGCTGAAAGTAACTTAACTTATGTTCTACATATATTTAAGTTTGTGTACTTGATTAGTTCGTTTATTAGTATAGCGGCTCAATGGTCTAGGGGTATGATTCTCGCTTTGGGTGCGAGAGGTCCCGGGTTCAAATCCCGGTTGAGCCCATACTTTTACCTCGATTTTTAATTAATTAAAGAGTTGTTAATAATATAGCAACCTATTAGAAGGTTGCGTAGACTTCAAGGTAACTTTACGATTGGCTTTCTATTATTATCGACTTTTTTCTCAAAACAAATCGTTTTCGTCACATATCGAACGTTTAATTGTTACACACTAAAGTAAGAATTGCGTAGTTGAAACAGGTAGAACCGTATTTTAGGCCAGTGGTTAGAAAGGGGTGAAGCCTTATTTAAGAGAGGGCGATCAGCCCTCGATTTGACAAGCAGTTCCCCTTCTTCGACTGCGATTTTAATTACAAAAAAATGAAATGTATTGAAACAAACTTGTGCCCAATCAATTAACTTGGCTTAAGAAGTTTGCATCAACTGAACTTTACCTGGAAAGTACAAGTGGAGATTGCATCTCTTTTGGCAATAGTCTCCTTTAAAGCAGGTTGAAGGGTGTCCAATTTCCTGAATATTAATGAAGACGAGTAGTTCTACGAATAACGATGCGCAACAATTTCATTGTTATGAGAAGCAAATACAAAGTTTCAGGCGTTCCAATTCGGTACGAAATAGTAGATTCAGGCACGACCACAATACCGCCTTAGGTTTAGTCCTTTGAGGCAAATCAAAAAATAATGAGATTCGATCAAAAACCTGGTGTAACAAACAATCTCTTTAAACTTTAGCCTTTTTTCAAATTTACCTCATGCTCCAAGTTTTTCCCTTCCAATGACTGGATCAGTAGAGTAGTTCTTCTGAGGTATGGAGAACAGTAACAGGAAATACCAAGGCAAGTCACTTAATTGGAAGAATCGAGTTTTTATCTGTTGAGCGATCTGCTAATAAAATACCATCACTTGATTGGATTTCGTTTATTTTTGTATTAATTACAATTTTTTACAGTTTAGTTAAAATAAGTACATTATAATATTATTCAGTTAACTAAAAATGAGAATGTTATAAAGCACGATATTTCTAAATAATAATAATAGTAATAATAATTGATAGTCCCAACAACCCAATCCAGAAATATCACAGCTAAATTACTAATTATTTACAACAGTTGTTATAATAATTTTTTAATACATAATGGAATAGAATAAAATTAGCTATGATCGTAGACCCATGCCATTAATCATAATATTGGCAAGAGCATTTCGACGTTTCCTCCAAGCACCCATACCTTGGGCATGGAACTGTAATTGTGTATACCAAATTTTCGTCTGTTGTTCATCTTCAGCCTAAAACAATCCAATTTTACGATTAATCAAACAAATTTGAATACAATTCAGTAGTAATTAAACCTTGAAAATGAAGGTATCTTTGCCTAAAATCTCTTGTACTTCAAAATAACTCTGCCATGCCGGATCCGCTGCTATAACACACCGATCCAAATACAAAGGCTCTCTCAACAGCGAATACCGTCCGTTTTTATCACGAACCAACAACAAGGCCGCCTCTCGTACCGGCGAATGACGTGAGAATATCAAACAATTGTCTTCATTACGTTCTGGACGAGTTGTTGTAATCTAAATTACGACCAAATAATCGTTGTGTAAATGAAACGAAAAATGAATAAAACAGTTATACTCACTTTGCCATTAATAACTAATAGAGCATTAACTGGAGTTAATTTGATCGTTCTTCCTTTACGCCAATTATTATCAGTTGGTTGTGTAAATAGTAGACGGCCTTCTAAGGCGAATTTAGCTTCGTCGTGATTCCATTCGAGCACATCAACGGCTAATTTCCTCAATTTAATATTAACTAAATCCATTTCCGTACTGGATCGCCGACCCGAACTGCTACCAATCCGCCGCCACAATTTACTCGGTACATCTTTCGTTTCCGAATTCATATGATTTAAATGCAACTCGATCTTATGTTGGGCATCTTTTAATTGTTCCCTGGTCTCATGGTGTGATGGTGTTACTTTGTACAATCTGGCCAGCAATAATGGGTATTTAGTGACTCGTTGAACTGGCACCATTAGGAACGAGTTTAGATTCATACGTCGCAATAGCGTGTTCTCCATTTGTGATACTTTTAAAAAGATCCGTAACAATTCTTTGTCCTTTTCTAAGCTGGCTAATAGTAGACTGGCGGCACCTTGCCGGACACAATACGTTTCGAAACCGTGCAACATCGGCGCCGCTTCCAGAAACAATTTCCCTATATTTACAGTTAAAAGATCCTCATCGCCTTGTTCTAATGCTATTTCTACAGCATCGCGTAATTTCTCCGCAAGACTCTGACTGTTCTCCAGCAATTCTTCAACGTTCAAGAAAATCGCCGACAATTGATCGGGCGTTAATAATCCAGCCACCAACATTGGCTGATAGAATTCCTCTAAAATTATCTGCAAATCTCTACTGTACTTCTCTTCAGTCTCGACAATTTCCGTAATGATCTCTTTACGTTCCGATCGTTTCTTCATGCATTTCCGACAAATCAACGGCTCATTCTCAACAGAATTCTCAATGACAATCTCACAATCTTCACAGATTATCGACGGTTCCTGTTTCGTTCGGTATTTACTTAACGAACTCTTACTAGTTTCGCTACCAACACCCGAATCGTTACGTTCAACTTCTGCAGCCTTCTGGAATGTTGCTTTATCATCGATTAATGTATTCACCAACGAATTATCTTCACTTGAATCACTAACTGTACTCATTTGGGATACGCGATTGTACGGCTCTTTGGTGTCTTCTTCAATATTGTAGTCTTCTTGGACAATTCCCCGTTCTTTGGCATCAACTAAATAGCTAAGAATATCGTATTTTGATGCTCCCTCGAAGATGGATCTGAAACGAATTTGATTTAATTACAATGATTAAATCGTTGAATTTAATTACCTTGTAGTGTACTCCTTGTCTAGATGTAAATCATCAAGAAGACTAGACGGTGGCGGATTTGATGGTAGTGGTGGTGGTATCTCGATTTCTTCATAAATCGGATCCGGATTCACTTTGATGCTTTCGTAGTGATGATCGTCATTTTCGGACACTTCAACGATAGCCGAATCGGCAAGCAACTCATAGAATTTCGTACGATTCGCCAACTCCTCCTCAGTAACCGAACTTCTATTACTGTGATCCGTATAACATTCCGAACTGGCATCCATCAGTTCGTATTGTGTGGATGAACTGTGCTCCGAACTGATATCGTCGCCCAATGATTCGTACGTACACAACTTCATCAGAGATTCTTCTAGATTCGCATTATTGATCTCTTCGATTTCTAACGGTGGTAAGTTTTCGATTTTATCCCGTTTATCTGCATTGATTACCGGTTTTTTCTTGCGTTGTCGCCTAGGCACATCTGATTTACCACAGACGTGTGGGACCAAATTCCTCTTAACAGCTTCTACCGGATCTTTCAGTAATTCCTGCAGTAATTCCGATGACGGTATATTATCCTCATTGAAACTGTCCAAAATGCTATTATCTTTCGTTTTGAAATCATACATTTCGTAATTTTTCTCATCGTTCACTTCACTACTCTTCTCGTCAATCTCGTTCTTCTGTTTCGCATCAAATTCCTCGTAATCTTTACAACTATCTTTCTCTTTAGGTGTCGTCTGACAATCATTGGACTCGTTACTATTACTTGGTGCAACGAAATCACCGGTAATATAAATCGAACTTGACGTTCTTCGATTATTTTGATTTGTATCGCTACCAGTATCCTTAACAACTACCGATGATTGATAAAGCGGAACGTCATCGTTGACGTTCACAGTTGAATAGCAATCGTCCCCGGTTATCATGATCGAGGTTTTCCTTTGAGGATTTTCAAAAACTGCAATCGATTGTATATTTGCTGTATGATCGGTGAATTCGTTCTTAATTTGGAGTTTATGAACGGCCGCTTTCGGTGCACAAATTTGGACGATAGTTTTATTCGGTGACGCGCAAGTATTCGAAAGAAGAGTAGATGATGCAGTTTGGATGACAACAGGCGTATTTTGAGAATTTGATGAAGACTGAACGATATTGATAAGCGGTTGTTTATTGTTGGAGCGTTTACGGGGCGGTGCCGACGGTGGTGTATCTCCAATTGTGTCCGATTGATCGATGCGTATCCGTAAATTCATTGTCTTCAACGCTTCGGTTCGTCCGATGAATTTTATCGGTTGATTGTTGTCGACATGGACGCACGTTGGGATTTTTTCGACAGGTTGTTGTCGCTCTTCGGCGATGTCTTTCCAGGTTTTTTCTTTGATTATTTCGGCGCACGTTGGGATTTTTTCGATAGGTTGTTGTCGCTCTTCATCGATGTCTTTCCAGGTTTTTTCTTTGATTATCTCAGATGGTGGTGAGGGTGGCGGTTGCGGTGGTCGTACAGGTGTTGGACTCTTTTTGCGCGCTCTTGATATCAAACCGTCTAATCGTTCCAGATCTTTTTCAGAGAAAGTTGTTTTTAAATTATTCCGCGGCATTCGTGATCTCAACGCCATCGTATCGTGGAAGACGACTTTATTCTGTTCGTGTTTAGATCGTTCGCTTACACTTCTTCGTAGTTTACAAATTTTCGTTTCAATCCTAGCAATTTCGTTACATTTCTCATGGTTATTGCTTTGTTCAACTATAACATCTTCTTTTTGTTCTGTTGCCTCGTGAATTTCTTCTATTTGTTGTTCATCGATGGTGGTATTCTCGACGATTTCCGCTTGATGATCGTCTGGTACTTCGACGATTTGTGGCTCTGTTTCTTCCACAATCTCCGATTGGTTATCGGTTGTGAACGTTTCGAAAATTTCATTTTCGTTTTCCACCAAAAACTGCACTTTTTTCCGGGGCGTGTTCGTTGCAGGCATCGGTAGGTAAAAGTACGATGACCCACTTCTATGTGCGGGCGAGGGGCTCTGCTCACGGCTATTCGAATCCGTGTCACTGAAAGTTGTCGCACGTTTTTTCAAAATAGATTTGAACCGGTTGGATTCAGATTCCTTTTCATTGGCTTTTTGTTGATCGTCTTTGATCCCCTGTTGGTGGTATTTTTTGGCATCAACATCTTCATAGTCCGTATCGTTGAATTCTTTAGGACGTACACGAATCCTCTGACCATTCACTAGTGTTACACCGGAATCTTTAACTTTACCGGTGCTATTCTCTAATGACATCAATTCGTAAGGATTAATATCGCATTCGAGAATCGATCGTCTTCCTGACGGTTGTTGGAGTTTATAATTTTCAATTGGTGGAGTTTTCTTGGGTCTTGATGAACTATAACTTCTTAATTCGTTCGATTTACTCTTATTTGGCGATAAAGAACGACCACGGATCTGACTAGTACTGTCCGGTGATGATACCGAAAGTCTTGACCGTCTCATCAAATCGTACGGATCATGTGTTGGTAGTATTGAGGGCCGTGTCGTGGAACTGATCCGCATCGTACCGGCCCGTAGTGGTGTTGTTGTTGCTGTTGATGTTGGATAACACCGGACCGTACCGAATTTGGTTAAATCGTTGCCAGACAATGGTAATCGTGTACCTTTGCATTTCTTGCAAATTATCGGTTGGTTCTTGTTTGAACGTTTTGTACCATTTAAATAATCTACACAGGAACAGAGAACTAGAGCTGGCGCTAGGAGGAGACCCCCTGGTGCCCGGACACTGCCATACAGCCATGGGTCGGCGTAACGCATCGAACGTGATAATGCACTCTCCCCGTCGCCCGTTGATGATGATGACGATGACGGTGGAGACCACGATGATTTTTGAGATCCGTCAGGCTAATAACAATACAACAACAAAAAAATGTACGCATTATTATGTAAATTACAGATAATTGTTAGTTTATACCCTTAAACCGTACGAATACACGGCATCAGGCGGAGTCGTGGGAAATCGTCGCATTGCATGGCTAACGACTACAGCCATGGACATCTATATTCGATCGCATTACTGCAACAATAGGAAATTAATTAAACACAAAAATTAATTAAAATAAATTTACAATTAACATATATAAAATCGAAACTTTCGAATATTATTCGACTGACTATTATGCGGTTGTCTATTTGAAAACAGTTTAAGAACAGCTGCTATTTGAAACCAGTGAAAATTATTGATGAAAATCACGTTTACAATCAATTGATCGATTAAATGATCCATTATTTGTGGTAAATCATCCATAATTCGTGACGAATTCGTAGCAGAACGTAAATATTTTTAATTATTAAAAGATTTTCGTATAGAAATAATTTAAATTAATCTCATCATAAAGTTATAAACAAAATTGAGATTTCTTTGCTAATTACTTAAATTGCGTGTGTCTGCATCATTAGCGAAAGCTTCTCCATTTAAACGATAAAACTTTCTCATATTGTTTCAAATTTTATACGAAACGAGATCTAATTATAAAACAATAAAGAAATTTAAATTTAAATGCAAATTAATCTACAATCGAGATGACTATCAGTTTTTATTTTAAAATCACTTTCGCCCAAAGTTTACCCAAAATAGTCATGTGTACGATCAACAAAATAATATTGAGAGAAAAAAACATTGATGATGATGGTGATACTTTTTAAATCGTCTTGAGGCAAATTGAAATCTCTCTTGTGCAAACGACACACTTACCCACAAAGTCATCACCAATTCAAGCCAGCAGCTCGATCATCTCTTGATATCACTGTGAAAAGTGATAATGCTTTTTCACAAAGTTTCTATGTAAATTATCGATTTTTCATTCAAGGGCGTCGTGTTGACATTGTCATCACTTTCTCGGTTTTTGTTTTTTGTTAATATTTTTGTACGTTTCACTTGTGCTTCAAGATGAAGGCAAATCGTAAATGTCAGATGTTGAGAGGATTCGGCATAGATAATTGATGTGTTTTAGCGATAGAACCGGTTATAATTGATTATTGATTAGTGATTTTCTTGTTATTGGAAATTTTTACAAATGAGTTTGTTAATTATTCATTGAATAGCGTTAATGATGAGAATTTGCGAGAGGATTCATGCCGGTTGATTTGAAATCAACCAAAATCACAAATTTAGAAGCACACGGTAAAAAAGGCTTAACAACAATAAAGTATGAAATAGCGCTACAAAAACTTAAAATCTTCGAACGTGCAACGGTCTTATTCTGTTGTGAGTATCATTTTTGCAAATGTTCATATCTATAATGTTGAAGTTGTACCAATAAAGTACCAATAAATACACAAAAGAAGAAGTAAAGGGTTACCTGAAAACAATTGTTTTGTTAGAAAATATCTATCATCTTTCGCCGACTTAATCATCAGGATTTTTATTGAATAAGCTCAGAATCAGGAACGGCTCTAGAGCACAGCAAAACAGGCAGCCACCTGCAGCGGCATAATCTTAGAGGCGGTATTTTTTGGTGCTTCCTATACTGGACTTAATATGTAGCATTTTGTTAAAAATACTCTATTATTAATTGAAACAAAAGAGGCGATAGAACAGTGTTGACTCTGATGAATTTTCTCAATATTGGATTGGGGTACTACCTTAGAACTGCTGCTAGATACGTAAGATTCGGTTCAATTTGGAAAATGTCATTTTACAGGTTGAAGCTGTAAAAGTTTCCAATTCAGGAATAAACAATTGATCAGTTCTATGTCAAATATTCTCTCAGTCAAAACTTTAGGATGAGGACAATTGCCTTAATTTCGGAAGTACAAATCCAGGTAATTCTACAGTTAAATTTTGAGTAGGACCTGGAATTTTCCAAATCCAGTCTAGAAAGTTTGTTTAGATTTTTTCAATTGTCTCAATCCCTTCATCTACGAAAGACATTTTTTAATGTTTTCCACGTTTTTTATTGTGCACACGTTCTTGATAAGAATCGAACAAAGAACAGTTACTTAATACCCTTTTTAGATTTGTTCTTGCTTATCCAGTTGCGTTCCAATCATCGTTTTAATATAATTTTGAAAAATTGCAATTTCTTTCTTGTAACACAATAATTAATTGTAACTAGTGCTAGCGTTAGTGTGAGTGCTAGTGCTTTTATTGTAAAAGCACTAGCACTTTTCGATGGGACACCAGACGCTTCAATAATTCAACAAAGAATTGCTGCGATTATTTTGGAATTTTAATTTTTGAACACAAAAATTAAGTAACTATTTTTGATCAGATAAAACTTAATTAAAGCTCGATTTTTTCCAATTTTATCAATTCACGTTTGATTATTTTTAAAATAAATGGAAAATATATAAAAGGAGTGCGCTCAATCATTATGAACATTCAAAGAGGGGCGCCGAAAATAAGCTTGCGTGGAGCACCAGAAAAGCTCGAGCCGACTCTGCTCAGCATTACTTGTGCCTCGAACTCTAAGTAAAATACTAGGTGGTATTTTTTTTGAGACTATTTTGGAGCTAATTCCGATAGAAATTCTGTTACTCGATACTTTCGGTAGACCGAAAAGGAACTTTAAAAATTGACCCTTAATGTTATTAATAATGCACTTGAAAGGGTTTAGGCTGATTAAGAAGTTTTTCGTTTTACGAAATATACGGTCCACCCCAATAAGATTTTTTTGGTTTTTCATGGTGTCGACTCCAGTTGGACACCGCTTTTCTTGTATCCTATTAATTAACTCCTCTCAAAGTGTTCTGAAGGCGGCTCTACAGTTTGCCAAATTTTGTAGCCTTCCAAAATTCTTAGGCAATATCCAAACAGAATCTTTAACCAGTCTATTTCGACAGGTTGATAAGATGACCCCAATGTTGAGGGGAAGTTTGTTTGAAGAACATCAAAAATAGATACAATTTGTAGAACAATTCTTTATTTGTCGTATACGCCTAGGTGAACTTCCGCCACTGTATAAACAAGATTTGCGATTTCATGGCTCTGCAAATGAGTCTCGAAACGTTCTCATTTGCTTAAAGTCTGCAGGTTTTAAAACGAATGAAAACATTGAAATTTTAACTAAACACTGCGCCCCTTCCACCGAACTAATCCCCATCGTGTTCGTCTTTAATAGTCAAAAACTATCTAAAAAACGAAGATAGAAAATGTACCAAATCATCTAAACAAATATGCTCAGAGGAGAAAGTGTAACAATTAAGATTGATTATTGGGAAAGTGGTAGTCGTAACATATGTTAAAATGTGATAAAATTCAATTAGTTTTATTCGAATGCTAACCTTTTACAGTAAAATTAGATGCAATAATTTATCGAAAATATGTGGCGTGGAAAAAACTGTTTCCTGTAAAGATTTATGCGTGCATAAAGTGTTTGATTTAAATCAGCAGGAAAACCACAAACTTTACAATGATTTCCCTCACAATCTCGAGTTGTTTATTTATGGAAAATCAGGTAGAAGAAAAACTAAAGTTTGCAATTATAGATTCAATTAAAACTCATGGAAATACACGGATATGTAGGAATGAAAAGAATGCCACATTCGCCAAGATGAAATTACATTCTGATCAAGTTATGTGAATTGTGATATTCCAATGTGGGTGGTTCGGGTGATTGTTTTACAACTGAAAAATTCCAAACGAATTTAATTGCCTTTTACTAGAAAATTTCCGATAGTTGTGATAAAATGAAAGTAATTCATAAGTGGGTGTTTCATTTTTTTCTCTTACTTTTTCAATTATAAATTAAATTAAATTTGGTTCCTTCTAGAGAGACAAACAAAAATACAATTACACTTTCATTTATAAACGCTTCTCATCACACATAATAACGTAATATTGTTCATTATAACAGGTTCTAGATCCGAATAATAATAATAAAATAATCATAAGTGACAGTAAAAGGGAAAGAACTTTCTACTAGGCCAAGTTCATCGAGAAGTTTTATAGTTTGTTGGTCTGTTTTTGTTTTTCCGTTTCGTTCTTCTTTCAATGGGGAGTGTCTGGTAATAGTATAAATCTACTCGATTAGCATTTCACCGAGATCAGCTTGCAGCTAATTCAACCAACCAACAACATTTTAGAAATACAAACTTGTAATCTTCCAGAATACGAACGAAGGAAGAATTATTATGTGTTGATTCGAAATGTCCACACATAAATCTCGACATTTCCTGGTTGCGTATTTGCAGACTACCTACTCCTTCGCCTGAATAATTAAACATTCAGGAATTCGAAGGCGTTAACTTCGTTAGGATGTTGGAGTGAATTGCATCCAACTATAATGATAATAATAATCATAATTATATTGTAAACATTTGAAATATTAGTGTTTGAATCCGGGGACTTTCACTTGTTTGTTGTCCTCTAATAAAAAAATAAAATAAAAGCCACCACAACATCTGTTAGAGATTCGTGTAGTATCAAATTTACGTGTACAAAAAACGAGTTTTTCACACGCATATCCACATAGAATCACTTGAAGTTGAATAACCTTATAATAACATTAATTACGCGTCACAAGAAAAACTTTAATCATACTATAAAGTATAGATAATGTCGACATTTTGTCGCTTCATTAAACCGTCCATCAGTCCAGCTTGGTGGAATCTTCCGGAACGCCAGCATTCCGCCCCGTCACATTGCAGTAAACGTTTAAAACCTCAACGATTGAACGAATAAATTAACAATCACGCTCAACTGACCATGCGAACGGCAGTCTACCGACTTTTCAGCGAAATTATAGAAAAAATTAACAATTTACATACAATTAAAATTCTTCCTGTTTGTTGCGCTATTGTTGGATCAACGAAACGAATCCGGAATCCGGAACTGTTGAAGAAAAATCGTACGATTCGACAAGAATCCAGTTTTCCTTCATAGCGACAATAACCACAAGAAATAGTGAATGTTCTAGTTTCTTTGTCCTATCGCTTTTTCAAATTTTTTTCCGTTGAAAATCTTCCAATTTTATTAAAAAATATAAGTGAATGTTAAAAAAAAAACTATAACGGTGCCGGTATCCTTGATCAGGAAATAGTTGTAGAGGTCAAAGACGTACTCGCCCTCGCAATAGCAACCGTTTTTCTGCATTGACGTCGACTTTATAACAAATAAAAGAAAAATAGAGCGAGGTTTTTATAAGCTGGTAACAGAGACGTAAAAGAGAAACATCCTTTCTCTATTGAAGAGATTATTCGAAAAAAAAACAAATAAATAGAACAAATGTTCACTACACACCTGTATGTCTACATTTTTTCCGTATTCACAGGAATAATCGCAACTTTCTTTACTGTTGTGCCTATAATCGGATCCTTGCATTCCAAGCTGACATAAATGTCGAAACGGCTGATATGAGGATTGTCGATAAATATCACGATTTAAGTACAAAGTATTCTAATAATAAACGCAATTTCGTTCAATATAAATCAATTTTATTATAAATAATAAGTAGGATCTTGTACTGTTATACTGTAGGTGGTGTGTTTCTTTCTAGGAAAATGATTTATATTGAAGTAAATGTAGACTTTCAATTAGAAGCCGTGTAGAAATGAATTAACTGAAAAACACTCAAAAGTAATGATTTAAGTGGAAATCTTTAACATTCACTTTTAGCTTTTTCTCTAAGAAAACGAAATAAATTACCTAAGCAAAAATTATGTTAATTAATTATCGATTAATTAAAGAGAATGTAAGAGAACAAATGGTGGAGGCGCCGCTGCTAATCGGATTCTACCACAGAAATAGCCGGATTTTTGGCGAAAATCTCACTGTAAACAACTTGATCCTGTCTCGTTATCTGATTTTGCCAAAGTATTTGATTTGCAGTAGAAGATTTACGGTATGAAAAACGCAACAAACAACTTCGATCGGTGCCTAAGACACGACCTGCTTGACTTAATCTTAGAACACCTCCTTCCTAATTCAATAAGAAATAGAGAATTAATTACCCTAGCTGAAACAAGAATTAAGTGCAAGAACACAAATAAAAGATATGATCAAAGAGCTCATGATATAAAATGTACCTAAACTGAAACTCCACAGTTTTGCAGACGAAGAGGAACTAGAGTTTCCCAAAATACTCCCAAAAATACCTGTTCTGACAGACAACTGTCAAAGTTTGCAATTGCACGCCTAATCAGTGCAAAAAGGTTGTTTTCTTTAAACAAAACTTGAATGAAGACGTGAATTTTTTGGATTCACTCAATTTTTGTTTGAACGATTAATCTGCGTTTCACTTTATTCAACATCCACTCTCTTCGTGTACATTAAAAAAATTACGAAGTTCTTTACCAAGGCCTTTTAATGCAAATTACTATAAAATTTGTTGACATTTAAGCGTTTGTAAAAATAAGATAATTTCGAGTAATAAATTCAAACAAAATTAATAGTTTGTTTGTAAAATATTAGTTATTAAAACATATTTACATTGATAATTGTTATTTTATGTATACTTTTTTTTTCTATTTCAAATTGTTAAAAACTAAGTGTATTTCAACCTTCAGGACTATTATAACATATGGTCTATTATTTATCCTTGGATTTAACACAGTATTTCTAAACTGATTCAACGAGTTTTGTAATTTACTTTGCTGTTTAGACGAAATATGAAAATCTCACATATTACTCATGTATGGTAAATTAAATAAAATTACAAGTGTCCACATTATTGCAGGTTATCTCAAGTATTCTTGTAGGTCTCTTTACTCTGACTATGAGCTGTTAATTATTGATGATTAAATTTATTATCAGTTTCCGTAATTATAACAGAAATAACCGTTCTACAGCTTCCATGCATCATGTAAATATTAATTTAATTATAAATATACTTCAACAGAAATATGACATAATTGCACATGTTAAAATAGAGTTCACTCGCATGATATGTTTGAAGAACGTAAATAGATTTAAGTAACAGTTAACTGTAACCAAAGGACGAATTGAAGGTCATTTGGCTATAAATACAACGCTCGAAATGCACCATTGGCGTCGTTTAATTTTAATGCATGTATTTGTACATAAATTTATAAGAAAAGACACGTAGAACAAATCAACAAAAATGTGGCTTGTTTTTCATTATTTAAAGTCGTAGTTAAAGATGAGCGATTAAAAAATTCTTAAGGAGTTGCCTCGTTTTTGCGCCGGTGTCAAAATAAGCTATAATTAATAAGAACAGGTGCCCTTATTTTAAGAAACTTTTCTTTGGAAAGAAAAATTAACACTTCTAGACTTTCAAAATTTTGCTATATTAAATATTTTTGGCTCGAGAAACGTGCATATTTTTATGTTTTATAGATTTGTTTATTCTACGAAGAATTATCGACAATATTTTGTCTCGGGGACAAAATGACGCTTTTTGACAAAATATGAATTCGTCTAGAACAATTGTCAAAAGCACAAACTGTTTCAGCCCAAGCTACCACCCTTCATAGCTTCTTCAATTGTTTAAACATTCATAGCAAGTTTCAAGAACTCAAACTAGATTGCTTTGAGTCTACTCCTAACCTAGTCTGAGTTCTTGAAGGTTCCATTCGAAAGTTTTAGTAAATGATGAATTTATGAAAGGTGTTGACTTGAGCTGAAACAGTCTGTATTCAAAACTTTTAGGGCCTTTGCCCGCGCTTGATTTATTTAAACAATTAACTATTCCTCTCCAGTCATTTACTAAAGTGGTAAAACGTATGTTTTCAGATTTCTAGATTTCAAACCGTTCAAACATTTTAACCTCCTTAGGGAACGAATTTTCAAATATCCTCTCTTGGTGCCCATCTACGTTATGAAAGCAGATGCTGTGCAAAATTTCGTTGTTCTACACCCCCCCAGCTCGGGCATAGCACCAAAGTCAAACAACGATAGGACTTTATTAACTCGATTTTCATTTCTTTTGAAAATTCTAGACAGGAAAAGTAAGAAATCATCAGCACAAAAGATTAACGGTTGATTAGTTTTACCAATTGTTTCGTTTTTCAGAGAAAGTAATTACTTTTTTCAAATTAATTATATTTTGATGCGGTCCAACGTTACTATCGTAACAACAATCTCCGTTTGAATTGTCTATTTTTCCTTAAAACTATCTCCACGAATACCGTTAATTTCCCTCATTTTAAGTGCTTTTGTATGCTGTGATAGCGCATTTTTTTACATCAAAAAATGTTTGACATGTTTCATGCAACACTTTTCTCTTACGGTCAAGGAACTCGTGTTGTTCGAAATAGTTCAGATCGGTTTTTGTAATCCAGATATGTGAAATTCTAACTAAATATTTAGACATAATTTTCTTCCTATCATCATCATCATCATCATCATTATCTTTTTGTCAGGAATACATGTCAGTCTAACGTATTATTAGATAATTGAGCAACTTTGATTGTATAATCTACAGTTAAAATGTCAACATAAGCACTTTTGTCTTCTACCAAATATAAAAATAACCAAGCAGGTAATTGTGTTTTGTTTGTGAAAGTAAATTATTTAATAATGGAATATTACATTATTTGTATAAAACATATTGATACTATAACTTGAGACATAATACAAACAAAACAAGGAAAATTAATTTTCCACTAATTTTTAGTAGAGAAATTACAAGTTTAATTGTTCGGAGAAAACAACAACTGTTGTCAACAATTAATTAAAGTGTTGTTAACGTTCTTTCTAAGTCACCATCTAAGGACTAGGTCATGTTGTCTTTTGTAACATCGGAATTCTCTGTGAAAAAATTTCTTCTTCGGTACAAAAAAACAACAACCGTCAATAAATTATTCTGTTTTTTTTTCTCTTAAAAGATTGCAGCAATTCGATAGAATTCCAAACGGACAAGAGTAGGATGGCAGTAGACAGGTGATAAAATAAGGACAATTTGTGGTTTTTCTAGCTGTAATTCCAAATAGTAGCGTGAAGGCTGTAAACTGCTACTATAAAGTGCTGGTTTTAGAGCTTTCCAAATTATTACTGTCACTAGAAAATCCGATGTCTTTGTAATAAAACTAAAATTTATTTTCCATTAGATATCTATAAGAAAGCAAAGATATACTTTGGAACTTTCAGAGAAGTTGCTTTCAATTATTTGCAACTCACCTCTCTAACATTTATTTAACAATAAACTATAATTCGTTTTTAGACGTAGAAAAAATCTGGTTAGAGCGTCACTATTACACAGTCTTATCGTAAACATTACACGTTACAATTGACACATCCCCGTTTACTCGAAATTAAGAAAACAAAGACTAGTTAGCCCCCAGGATATGTTTCTTCTTTGGCAGAAGACGCCATAGGATAACTGTTATAAAACATGATAAAAGAATCTGTATGTGAAGTAAAAAAACTTGGATTTGAAAAATACTATTTTTTGTTAAATTGATAAAAATAATGGAAATTATAAGAGTGATTTATTTGTAATTTTTATGTGACAAATCGATACTTTCCATGAAAAGCAGCATTAAAAATCCAACAAAAAATAATTTCCTTTTTTGTTCAGAGCATATCTTTAAAATATTATAACTCTATACCAGTGATTCTCAACCACTGTGCCGCGGCACTTTTGTGTACCGCGAAATTCTTGAAGTGTGCCGCCAAATTTGGAAAATGTTGAAAGTGTACCGCAACAAAAAAAAGGTTGAGAATCACTGCTCTACACTATCAACTTTTTAACAAAAAACTTAAGGCATATTCCCACTTTTATGTAATCCAACTTTTTTTATTGCTCGCTATCATTAATTAAATACTTGTCCTAGGAACGAATACAAACAAAGTCTGTCCAGGCTAAAAGCAGGCTTTGCAAATGCACTATATAGTTAAGAAATATAAAACATATAAAACACATCCCTTTTTCCATAAGGGTAACCAAAGGGTAGCAAATTATATATCATTTAAAAGTACACTTAATATTATGGAACATAAGTGGCAAATTAATATTTTGTGACAGTCAGTCTTCTCACAATTCAACCCTAAACGTACAACCCTTCATAAGCATTACACCCTCAATTATTGAAAATATCAAAAAATGCAAAAACAGGTAAGTTTTATTTTTCAATTTGCTACTTGATATCACCTTGATAGGGTTAATTAAATTAAAAGGGGTGAAAAACCAAACAAATGCACATTATTGATTGTAGCTCCAACCCCAAGTCAGATATCGAAAATCGGTTTTCACCATTTGATAGCTCCTGACAGCAACTATCATTCAGTTTTCAAATCGTTGAAAAATAACGAGCCGTATTGGAGATTTGTTGGAAAAACTAATTTTGCAGGGTGAACTTCAGACCCCATTTTCTCCCTTAAACTTGAGTATGGGCACAAATGAAAGTTACTATTTGATAAAATCAAATATTTCGTACGATTAGCCATCGAGTTAACTTATTTCCTTGCATTATCACTTATCAGTTTTTATGGCATTATGTGATTGTCTATCTTGATTACAATTATATATTTTACAAGAGAATTTTGCAACAATTCTTTACGTAACCGACTGAGATAATAAACAAAACACAAAAAAAAAACGTAGTAACAAGATAACTAGATATGCAGTGTTAACGAAGCATAAATTTAGAACAGAAAACGAAATTATCTCCAACAACTGAAATGATTATTAGATAGTTGACTTTATGGTAAACTATTCGATTTTACGATTATTATCCACTGCAGAATTCTTGAGAAATTTATAATTTTCGTATAAGCCATGAATTTTCTACAAGAACATCATTACGAAATGCAATAAAATTTATCTAATTTTTGATAATTCTCCAAACACGACAACCTACATGGAATAATAATTTATAATGCGTTTGTCGATTGTAGTAACAATAAATTTACATTGAAAAATCTGAGAAAAACCACAAATTTCAACCTGAACTGTTGCACAACTTTTTATATGAAATCGTCTTCGGCGAAGGCTCTCGCCAATCGCTGTTACGGTCAATACGATAATAATCAACACGATGGGCAGCATAAAGATCAAATCGACTTTTGACTTGATAATTTACCACAAAACAACGGTACTCTGCAGGTCCAGCTGTTGTTATTTCATTTCACGAACTTTATCCACATGTGAATTATGTTGAGTAGATTTTCCGTTACAATTCTATATAACTGGAAGCTATATTTTCCTGTTTTTTTAAATACATATAGTTGATAATTTACCGATATCTATCTATAGAACTCGCTACACGCCTGAAGGTGACTGTAAATCTGTTTGAAATTTCGGTTGATTAATTGCTAAATTAAAACTTTGGGGTGTTACCTTCAAGGCTTCGGATGGTGACGCTTCACTTCCTTATCAACTGCAATGTTCTGTAAAACACAAAAAAACAACAATATGAGAAAAAACTATATTAGCATAAAGACGAATATAGAAAGTTCTAATTGGATATTAAGACCTTGTAATTTAAAGGTTACAGGATATTCTTAAAAATATCTTTACACGGGGATTCATTAAGGATAAATACTGACCTCAATAGATCAATTTAGTTCCAGTTTTAAATTATTTCTCTAATGATAACTCAATAGTGTTTTTAGGTCTTTCGGCTGGGGGATAAGTTTCCAATCTAATTGCTAATAATAACATGTAAATAGTGATTGAATATGCACAGGAAATAATTCAGTATTATTAGTTTCTGGAAATAGAATAGAATCATTAAGGTCGCCGATTAGTACGGTCTCTGATCGAGTTAAGCACGCCGATACAGATTATAGTGGATTCATCCTCATTTTCTTCTCAATAAAACAACCAATAAATGAAAGTCGATTGGTTTTAGATTTAATTTATTTTCCTATTAGTTTTTTAAACATTATAAATTCATGTCAATGTTTCAATTGTATGCAAAGACGTTGTTGTACGCTTTTCCAATTGTTCCATCAAATAATGGCCTTAATTGTTTTGAAAACGTTACCGTTAAACAGCTTGATAAGTGTGTACTTTTATCAATTTCGTGTACTTGAAATGATTGACATTTTTTTTTTTTTTGAAATTCAAACACGTCGGGAGAATTCTTCCAATTCCCCACGTTTGTTTGATAATTTTCCATTGTTCTGAAATTTAGAGAAAGTCGAAGCTATTTGAACTTTGACCGTAGGTGTCAATTCTATACCATCATCGACCATGAACATGAACTTGAGAATTACATAAACATATTCAAAGCATCATCTGATTCGTATTCTATTCGTGTTTGTGCTATGTGATGTCTTTTTAAGTGGTGCATCGATGCAATAGTCTATTTTTGTTTGGCCTATATTCAACAAAACGAATATTTTTGATAATTACAGAGAGGTGTTTAAGGTAAAAATCGCTTTATCTACTTCTTGCAGTGAGAAGTAGCCCAATTTCGGTTTTTATAATTGCTGCATTCAGTATTTCTAATTTTTATTGCTTGTCATACTTTTCACTACATCGAACTATCGAAATTTGCTTTCTTTCACTAGCTAAAGGAGATGTTTTTATGGGTTTTGGATCGTTTATCGAGGCCTGAGAATATCACCTCCAATATTTTTATTAACGCTACAATATCGGGCTCAGTATAACAGAAGAGCAATTAAAAAGTTCAAACGCAGTTGAGTAAAAAAGAGTCAAGACAGAGGTGTTTAAAATGTTATGTGTAGCCATATCGCTTTCTAGCTTTAAAAGTAACTTTCATCCCTTATTTTGCTGCCTCTCAGGGGCGGATTTAATGACTCTGTTGTGTGTGAAGAAAACTGAAAACAATGCAAATGTTATTTGTATAATTACAGACTAGTTCAGGTCCCCTTTGGAACTCGAACATCATTGACCTCAGGACACTGTGAGAGTTATTCTCAAAAACGCTGATGCAACTGTCACTTATTTATTCATTTATTTATGCACAGAATCCTCATCACCAATTTGCATATTTGTAACTTCAAAAGTGACGAACTTTTGGTATTTACCATAATCTTTGATAAATAAATGCAGAAATTGAGTGTAATAGAACTACTACTACTCAGTAAACACCGGAAATCCGAATGAAAAATAGTGAATCTAGTGTGCTTCACATCTTGCAGGAGATGAACTCCTCCTTTCTGTGGAGAATTCTTCTGGAAATTGCATGTTAAAATCCTCCACAATCATTCGAGAAGAATTTTTACCTCAGAATAATGATGATAATCAACCGATCTTGTTGAAATTTTGCACACTTCTTCAAAATACGATTGACTAGTGTTTGAAGTAATTTTGCAAAGCAATACATGGTGCAAATTGTAACAAAAATAGTACAGAACTCCCCAAAAAGTTCAGATTTTAACTATAACTTTTTTTTCCTTCGCCTAAGCACTACTAACAAAATAAATTGATTTTTTAATTTCCCATTAATCTGTCCTGGGTTGCCCTGACAATTTTAAGGGAACGTTATTCTGAGGGCTCATAGGAAATGAGATCTCAAGGGCTGAATTTTTGAAGTTTGAATAAAATATTTTATTTATTATTCTAGAAAAAAAAATACAACAAATATGCTTTTTTAGACCCCTTAAGAGGAAAAACCCTTTAAAATCTGAAAATATTCAAAACAGACCCCTTATCTCACTTTTGTTTCACCTCTCAGATAATTTTCCCTTTCTTAGTACCCATTTTTATTAAATAAATGAGTCTTGTATAAAATTTTATTCCTTTTGGCGTAGCTGCTCTTAGACTATGCCTAAATTGCCTGAGCGTCCACAATGCCTTACATTTATCCATAAATCTGTTACACAAAGCTGTTCAAATCTTGAAACTGCCTTTAATCTTTTCTAATTCCGGCAACAAAGTTTTTACGTAAATTTTTTGACATTGGTTTTTGTATTTATGCTCAAATAAATTTGGGTGTGTACTAGATTTCAGAACCTATCTACTTCTTATTGCAAACAATAATGATAAAGATCAGTTGAGATTGATAAAAGATAAAAGTAGCAAACAATAGAGTTTCTATTTGTATAAACTCTACACTTCCGATGATTTCGCAGTTATTCGAAACAATAAAGAAGCCTTTATCGTACAGGTCATTTAAAGTCCTCCACCGACAATCAAACCCAATCGACCAGTATATTTGGCCGATTTAAATACTACCTAACACACCATAAAATCTCATTGATGCAAAAGCTAACCTTGTTCGGATGACACCACGAATTAACGACTCTATTAATTGGGATCAACGAAAGGAGCAGAGTTCCGTCTGGATGGCTAGTTAATTGCTAAAAACCGATATTAATCAGTGAGTCTTCTTTTGATAGGTCACTTGCTTTTGCACAAGGTCTTGGAGTGCCAAAATTCTGCAATAATATGATGGTCACCTTGTGCCAACGTCATACACTTACGTCAACCACTATGACCACATTCATCCTTCTGCCGGTTGCGTAAGAGGTCAGATGGAGCGCTCACCTAACACCCCGGACGCCAATTTGAAATCGACACAGAAAGACAGTGAAATATCGACAATAATAATGACTGACACATTAAATAAGATAATGTCCCATTGTAGTCTTAGGAAGTTTCCAAACGGGGGCTTTTTTTGTGGAAATTCAATAACATAAACATAAATTAGGTGTGCCAGAAAGCGGGCCAAGGACAGTTTGCAACCAGGAAGTCATACCGATAACATAAACAATTGAAATTATCTTATTTTTATGTGTGTCATTCGATATCAACGAATGCTAATTGTAAATAACAACAAAACAACAAGAATCGGGAGATTTCAATGAACCGAAAGTAAAATTGGAATTGTAAAATAATTCAATTGAATAAACGTTAATTATCCTATTCATTTAAAACGAGAATTAAAACAAAGCTATTTCCAACAAAACTGAAAGCTCTGTTGTTGATTCTTAAGATAATAGCGAAAGTTTGTCGAATAACATTTAACCTAAGTCCTAATTACATAAAATTATTGTTGCGAATTAATTAAACTATTTCAACAAATAAATTTGAATATTATTGGGTCAATCGCAACAACAACAATAATCGAATTTGTTGTTGTTTTGATGATTACATAAAAGTTTACATAATTTTTTGTTTGTTTGTTTCTGATTTTACCAGTTTAAATGTGATCGGGCCAAAGGTTAAACAGCACGTATTACAACAACAATAGGAATTGTTGTAATCGGCGAAAAATTGATTTCGTATAATTATGTTTTAATATTGAAACCAAAGAGAACGGTTTATTATGCTGGCATGCGATAAATACAAGAGCGGCACAAGTCTTAATGCCAGACGTGCGTTGGAGTACCACACCTTATTTGCGCGTATTTACATACTGACTTGCCCTACTGACATTACATAACTGTACTTAATACCAAACTTTGTACATGTTCTATTATTACAATTACAATTCTATCATAATTTTCAAAAAAAAAAACCTATCTCTACAAGAGACGAAAAAATTTTCCAGCAAATCGAACAGATGGAATTTGAAAGTTGCGGTCGATTTACACTTTTTTCTTTATCGTCGAAATAAAATTGTCTTTAAGTGAAAATTGCATGCTTTTTTCTTTCTATTTCTAGCCAACATGATTTCTAAAAATTAACGCAACATTTTTCACGGTTAGTAATATTTTGTACGAAACGATTAAAATTCATTATTGCAATTGTTGGGTTTTTTGCTTTACGGTTTCGTATTGGGCAACTTGGATCTTTATCTGCATGTGTTTATTGTTGTTCAATGGTGGTTTCTTCACGGATATGATCGATTACGCAAGCGATCCTGTAAAAATTTCAGGCTTTTCTACGATACAGATCGCCAGGAACTTGCTCAATTTTCATACTGAATATTAATAGAAAAAAAACGTAACACTCAGACATTTTAATCGTGTTTTTCAATTAACAAACACTTTAAAATCGATTTTCACCTTATAATTATGCAAAATAGGATTAAAATTGTGAATAACAAGAAAGTCGCGGTATTAAATCAATAACAACGAACATTCTGCCATCTTTAAAGTTGATTTTACGATCACGCTTCGTGTTTTGAGCATCGTGTACGAATATTTTCATAAAACCAACAATTTGTAAGTTTCATGCACGTATCTGCTTACTAAGAAACATTTCTATAGATTGCAACAATCAATTGAGAAAGTGTCACAGATGTACAAACACACACATACAATACAAATCAACACAATTTCCACGAGAAAACACTGAAAAACTGCATTTAGAAGAAAAACTAGTAGCTAAATACATTCACCAATTAACCTCATAGATTCTTAAGATGGTAAAGGTGTGTCTTAAATTACTAAATTACAGTGATGGCTCGTTCGCATTTTTTTAGGACAACAAATAGTTCTATCGATAAAACCGTATGTACTTTAACAGTACTCGACAATTGGTGTCAATATGAAATAAATATTTGTATGTACGAACAATATAGGGCAAGCGACCTAAAACTAAAGATGCATTTTTTGAACTGTAAAAAGTTTCGTCTAGCAAATCCACTTACTGTAATACTTGGCGCTCGGGCTACAGCAGAAGAAAGCCCAATGTAAGCAAAATAAGTAAAGCAAAAAAGAGAGATGATGAGAGACAGTGGATAACATTAAGGATAAACTCAACTTTTGCTGAGCTTCAATTACTAGTCAGGAAAAAGTTGTTTTCTTCCTGCTTGGCAGCGCTACTCAGTTCTGCGCATTCTTAATTTATGAATGATACTTTTTTTTATAAGAGCATCAATTGCAAGCCCGTCGAAAACTATTTTGCAATTAGGTTCACTATGAGTGTGCTCTTCTGATCTGCAGAAGAACGGTGGCATCATTGCTTTATCAATAGAATGAAGACCAAAGAGCTAAAAGAAGCGCAAGAGTATAAGAAACAGGAAACGTATACCATTTTAGGCCAGATGGATATTTTTGATACTAGATGAAGACAGAAAAACAACCCTTTTTTATTCGATATTGTTTATAAATAATTCTATAACTTGTAGTTGCTTGTTTGCAATCTTTTGAAAAATCTATTACGTCTCCCATTTATCTCAATGTAATTTGAAATAATTACAGCTTATACAAAGGTTTTCTTGCAGACAGTAATTAATTATGTTGAATACAAAGACTCATATTGCTCGTGAGAAGTCGACAATTTTTACTAACTATAAAGAGATAAGCTCTAGCAAATGGGGCCCTAGCTGTGTTCCAAAATCTGCTTCTAATTGTAAAAATATATCAGATATCGATTTCAGTATCATTTCTATTTATTTCATGACAATAAAGAAAATTTACCGTTCTATGCACCAATTGCAGACGCTCTTATTGTGGACAAATTTTACGGTTTCAGTCAATCTCTTATCCGATCGAGTCTACTGTAGCTGAAAAATTGTCATAAAACCAATGATTTCGATAATAGTTATACAATCTTTATTGACTTTTGAGATTTTCATCATCAAAAGAATATCAAAAACAGAGGAATATTCGAGATATTTACCAAAATCATTTGTTATTTTCCATTAAATCTAGTTTATACTTGGGTCATATTTAAGGTCAATCAAATAATCTATTTGCCAGAACAACTTGAGCATAAATCAAAGCTGATTAATTTTGCGTGGGCTGAAATGAGGCATAACCACAATATTGCAATTTCCTTGTACTCCCCAATACGATTTTTTTTTTGCATAAATACAACAAAAAACTCGTGAAAGTTCCATTTTTTTCGTTTTAAATCTTTCGTAACATAAAATCAAAAATTTTACAATAATAGTTTCTATGCAATAGCCGTAACGTTTAATAATAATAAAAACAACAACAACGAATTAATATTCAATAATAATTACCGGAAACTGAAGTAGGAATAGAAGTGGCAAATAGTGGTAATGGAAGAAGTAATTTTCCATATTTCATAGATCTATTCATTAACGAAGAGAGGATTTCGCTTTTTTTTTTGAACAAAACCATCAACAATGTTATCTGATTAGCGAATCTATGATGGGCACTGATTTGGAAACAAAACTTTCCCTTTTGTAACGAAATTTGTTTTACTCATTAACAAGACAAAAAAAAAATGTGAATATGCATCCCTATTTAGACAATTGCTTTTATTATTTGTTTGGTTGTTTGTTAATTTGAAACAATACGTTTGAAATATTATAACCTAGACCTGGATGTGTTTCCCACATTATCATAAGCCGGCAATTGTTAATCACTTTATTATTAATGAAATTAATGGATTCGTGAGATTAATTCACTATCATTACATTAAAATACACTTTAATTATTGTAAAATTACAGAAAAATCCATATAAAGTATCAGTATTGGAAGTTAACGGCTGCTAAATCGATCACAAAAAAAAACGTAATAATTGTGTAACGTATCGTCATCATGGAATCTTTTATTAGACGATTAACCTTATTTGTTTTCGAATTATTGGTAGGTTGACTAGATGATCAAAATTCCAACAGATTCGTGGGTAAATTCTGTCGTAGACTAGATTTATTAAATGTCAATGAAGTCGACAAATTCGGTTTTTATGATTGGGCAATTCCTGCTAGTTTCCTAGATTGAGAAGATTAGGTTGGCATGAATGAGCCTGTAAAATCCTTAACTGGTGTTGAAGGCTAAAAAAGAACGAATATTTTCTCTATCTTATCAACATATCAAAGATTTGATAAATATTTTGGGAAATTTTCATTTCAAAATTTTGAAAATTCAATCGTTGAAAGCTCATTTCCTGCGACCTCTCAGAATACAGTTCTCTTGGCGTTGTCAGAATAACTCATAGATTCATCGGAAATCAAAAAAAAAACAAATTATTTCTGTTAGTAGCTCGTGCTTGGATGATTTCTGGTAGAATTGTGTACAAAAAGGTGCTACTTTTGGAATAATTTGCATTACGTATTGCTTTGAAAAATTAGTTATGGTAAAAAAAGGAATATCCTCCGTTCAATCACTAGTTCATCGTATCTTCAAGAAGAATGCAAAATTTGAACAGTAACGACTTCAAAAACGGAGTTCTGAGAAAAAACGCGATTAAAGCTTTTATTTGAAATAACACGGAGAAAAAGGTTCTATCTCCTAGACTTTTACTCTAATTGGCTTCAAACTTTACGAGAATATTCTTGACTTATTATACTATTTAATTAGACAATAAAAAAAACGACTTTCTGAAAATTTCAAACGCCTTAATCCACAGCTTTAAGTAATTTCTAACCGATACCCGAGTTTATAAATCCAGGTCTGTCAGTCAAATAGCAAAATAACAGTAAACTTTTATTACAGAAAAATACAAAGCGGGGGTTAAGAACATCTGGTATGTGGGAGAAATTGTTGTTTTTTAAACGCAAATATTCCATTTCACCGACAACAGCTAACCTTTAAGAAATGTGGGCCAAATTTTGTTTATTATTTTTCTAGTAGTTTTTCTATGGTATCAGCTCGTTCAATACCACCATTTGGTGAAGGATGGTGGTGGCCAGGGCCGGCCCGAGCAAAGCAGGCAGCCACCTGCATTGGCAGAATTCCAATGGCGACAAAAACAGATGAACAATTATTAACTTTTTTCATCATTTTTCTAGATAAGGACACTGATAATAAGTTTGTGTGGAGCGTCAGGCCAGCTTAGACCGGCCCTGTTTAATACTACTTTTATTTCGTTCTCGCTCTTCTAAAAACTTTAAGCAGTACCGGTCTTAGCGGCGAACCAAAGAGGTATCTGGCCCTAACGCCGTTTTCAGTGGGACGCCGAACCCTTTAAGTGTGTTTACCCTGGGGGCAATTTAGCCTCAGTCCGGCGCTGGCCTTAATGGGTAATAAAAAAGCTTTGTTTTGCAATATTTTGATTGTCTGCTCTCTCTTTTATTATATTTATATCAAAAATAAGTTTATAAAAGTCGAGGTATGAGTCATTTGACAAGTTTGCGTGGGTCAGTGTCTGACCTGCGGGTCATAGATTCGCCATCACTATTATACGGTGATGGCAAATGGAGTAGGCTTTATTGCATATCGTGTCTAAATATATCAAAAACATAACTCGATTTTATAACAAAATTTCGAACATTTTGATATTCCCAATGAACTATGAAATGAGGAAAGCAAATTTGTAGGCTCGTCTCTAGTACTCCTGCAATACATCTATTTAGCCTAACTCCACTGTATAATAGACGAATTGCATTTAATTTTGTCATGTTCTCAATTTAAATGTTAATACTAATGGTTTTGGCATTGTAACCATTTCTGTGAGTATAGGTAACGCTTATATAATTACTCAAAGAGGAGAGGGAGTGTACCAATAACCTGTGCTTAATTTTGAAAATATACAGAGTAGGCATTTCATCTAGCTACCAAAAAAAGATCCTAGAAATAGAGAAAGATAGGACCAATTCCATAGAAGAATTAATGATCAGTTGGCAATTCTGTCTCAAGAACGAAATCCATAACGCATTAATGATAAGTAGTTATAGAAATTTTATGTCTTGGTGGCTTTTATTTTATCATAAAACCACCGGTGTAGGATATAATTTAGTTGGATTAAATGCCAGCCCTGTATACTGTCCTCCGCTTTACTGTTAGAAACATTTTTTATTCATTGTAGAATATTTTGCAAACATTCCAAAATATAAAAATTAAAAAGAAATGGAAATATTACAAGATAACGGATACTAAAATTATCAGAACCAGTGGTGGTAGAATTGTGTAAATAATCGTAATCATAATTCGAAAAAAAGTAAATAACCCAAATCTCACATATTTAATATTCGATTAACCTAATTTGTTGTTTGTTTTCAACATTATTGATCTGCTAATGGATGTTAATCAGTTTTAATTAGACTCTTTGTGCCTTTTTTTTTGTACGTCTTAGAAAATGTGTAACATTTTTTTGGTCTTTCTACTGATTTAAAAACTGGTAATTCGATCGAACTAAAACTGGGTTATCCTTGATTTCTTGTCTATTTGTAATGCATTTATATAACAAGAGATTGTTTGTGTGTTTGTTATTAGAAACTTAAACAATAACTAAACTATTGTAAAGTTATGATTTTCAAATACAACTTGCACTCTTATTGTTCTTGATTTTGAGAGAAAGATTTTGAATGAGCGCGAAAGAAAAAACAAAACGATTGAGATAAGAATAATACATAACAATAATTAAAAAATTAAATGTGTGCCAAAGAAAGTTGAAATCGTCGTAAAAATGGTAAGAGTTTACCCGTCTCTGTGACTATTGAAATCGCTTTGTTTTCTACAGTGATAATTGATGGAAATCTTTATTTTTCACAACCAAATCCGATTATCACAATTACCTACAACAAGAAAAATGCTGACACTTCTATTAATAACAATTGTTGATTACTTTGCGAATTTGTTCAACAATTATTTATTGTTATTTCATACGAAATAATAACAATAAAAGTAAATATGGTTAATTATTGATTGTATATGTATTTATGTTCTACATCAACGTCTAGTACCTAAAACTAACTAGGAACTTGTAAGTGCTTTTGCAATAACGTGACCGGTTCTAGAGCAAGAAATTATATAGATACACATACACACAATATACGAAGAACTTTGTATATATAGACGTGTAGAAGGAGTTACATCACGTCAACACACCAAAGTGACCTGGATGACCATCATAGGTCAAGTTGTACAACTTAGATCTTGAAAATGTTCGATAGAATGGCGCAATAGTCGGGTGTTTTTTTCTCTCTTAGAACAATCAAAATAATTTATTGTCAGACAAGCATTATTATTGTTACTG
This sequence comes from Epicauta chinensis, assembly GCA_021725515.1. NCBI lineage: Eukaryota > Metazoa > Arthropoda > Insecta > Coleoptera > Meloidae > Epicauta > Epicauta chinensis. Next base: position 802,273 of record JAEDXX010000023.1, read on the forward strand.
TTAATGTTATCCTTTCATTTCTCCTTGATGGTATATAGTAGCGGACGATTATTTAAAATAATTTGTCGATTATAAAATAAAAATCATCAATTTGTGTTTAATAAAAGTGAAAACGTATATTTACAAATAATTAGTCCCAATTACGTTATAATATCCATATTTGCAATAAACTGAACCGTAACTGTATACGTACATGTTGTTGTTAAATAGTGTATTTTAACAAACTGAAAAAATAACCGTCAATCATGCTCTGAATACAAATTAAAAACATTTCTGAATAATAGCGTTCATCTTTTGTTTTCTGACCATCTTTACATTTATTCGGATTTTTTTCAGTTAGTTGCATCTGTGGAATTCACGTAGATGTGCTTTATGAAGTCTCCTGTCGGGTGTAGATGCGATAAATCGTTTTTCTACATTTCGCAAAGTTATTTATATACCCTATCCATTCCATTTATTACAAACGCGTATATCATGCACTAGCAATTGTGCACGTTTAGTGGGCCCAAGTCAGAGTCACTCATACATGAATTTATTGAAGATTTATCGTTTTCGTAGATGGGAGTTGTACGGAAAAAAAAGCATTATCATCGAAATTATGAATCGTAGTATAACGTCGAGTCGTATATTGTCGAGTTTTATTCTGATGCTAATCTTCGGAATGCTGAGAAACTGAACGAAGAAATTGTGTACACTTCCGCTTTTAATATAAACCCTGTACTGCTCTGAAGAAACCGTCCATACCTTTCACCAAAAGTACTTTTGGCTCTATTGTGGCAAAGAATTAGATTCAGGAACGACTTTATTTCATTAACAGAATCTTAGAGATTCTTTTTGTGTCGGGAGTCTTTCTGAACAATAAGGTCAATTGGGGATCGACAGTAACCATCTTTGAAGCAAAGGTAAAAGGTCAGCACAATCGATTTAATGAGATTCTAACACTAGCTGAATATTGGACAATGCACAGCCTAAACTGGTGAAACTAGAAGCATGGAATTTGGCACAGGAATTGTTTACATAAAGTAGATGGGCGCTAGAAAAGGATTTTCTGTGGAAGTTTTTTATTCTAGAAGGTTTATAGATACAAGAACTGTAGAAGTTGGGCATTCAAAATGCAACAAATAGCTCCTACGAAGGGTTTTCGAAATTTTTCAAGGAAAAATGACGCAAAACCGTTTTAAGTTAAAGCACCTTTTGATTTGTGTCTTTAGCGTTACAAGAGACCCAAATTTTTTGTTTATTCTCCAAACAAGCGTTCTTATAAGATTTTCTCTGCTTAGATAAATGATATATTTAGGACTTCTACAATGACGATTTACTAAATTAAAGATCTCCATATTTTGATCTTTACGTACCTCTTTCTTTTTTAAAATACCCGTCAAAAATAGGAGACTCAATGGGTGCAATAGAGCTGCATCCTGGTCTAATCTAAATTGTCTTGTGATTGAAATATGTTAGTGTCTGTAAGGTCCAATTTATCTTCAGTGGCAAAGCCTCGACTCAAAATTTTCTTTGCATTAAATGAGCCTTTTATTGCTCGTATATAAGGCTTTACCACAGATTAAAGTGTTGCTTTTTTTTTTAAATTGACAGTAAGTATCTCAAAGCTTAAGACCAGGCCTAAGCTACCATTATGAAGTCTAAGTTATTATATGCCTGCTTAAATCGTGTCATAAAAAAAGCTGTGAAATATGAAATAAGAAACCTTTCGCTGCAGAATAGAATATTTGCTCTTTAGAGCCGATACGAGGCCAAATCAAACTAGACAGCAGGCAAAGCAGACAGAAAGCAGCATTTTTTAGTGCGTCTTATACTTCATTTTAAGCATATGCATTATTGATAACTATTTTTTTGCTTAGAGGTTTCCTAGAGCTCTAAGAAAATTTGAACTGGCCCTATTTCTCTTATTGTTAGATGATGCAAAAATATTTGTCCTGTACAGGGGAGGCTTCGGATAAGCAATTGAGACGACCGAATCTGGGCACGAGCCTCTTGCATTTTGACGCTGCACCCGTCCCTGATTGATTGTTTCTAGTTTCTAGTTTCACACCTCATTGACATATAAAACTTTAAAAATATTTCCGTTCGAAACTTAATCAAAAACAAAGATTGCACAGTTAGTTTTTTTTCCACAATGAGCTCCTTTGTTAGTAGATCTAAAATTATTAAAATTAGAACTTTTCACCTACTAATCAGCTGTAATTCAGAAATTAATATGGGAAACTATTCGCCAGAATTACCCTGTTTGGGACGAAGTCTACGAAGTGCTGCACTAATACTATTTCAACAGGATACAAAGTGTCAAATTTCAAATACTGTTCATCCGCCCTACATTCGTTGCAATTTTTGACCTGGTGCAACTGTTATTCCTTTGTCCGTTTGAGCTTTTAGGGATTTATCGAAATGCGATAAACTTCCATTTTCGTTCACCATTATATTTGGCATCTGGCAGAAAATCAAATCTAGATATTTGATACCGTTTGATATGCATATTAAAAGACGTGTTTTATATTTAAAAAAAATAATATGTGAGGATAACAACTTTCAAAAACGATTGCAAATAGTTGGAAAATAAGATCCGTTGTTGTGGGTTTTTTTTCTTTGCCGACTATTTTGTCGCATTCAAGTTCATTCGGATTTCTGCCTAAAAACTCTTATAACGTTCACTGTTATTATGTTAAATAAATATTAGTTTTTATCTTAATTATTTTTAAAAAATAACAATATTAAATTAGCTATATTTACTGAAAATTATACATTTTATATAGTTAATTGATATACTAGAGACCAATTAACTATTAACTGTAAATACGTCTACAAGAATTTCTTATTAACGACAAATTCCAAATTATTGTAAAAATTCTTTGTTTGAAGAATTCTGATTAATTTGCTTTATCGGAGATGCCTCTATAATTAAGTACAATAATAGTTAATTAACTGTAGATGATTGTAATCGATTAAAGTTGAACGAAAATTGCACAAAATCAAACAATATTAGATAACGACTTTTAAAGATGTAGAAACTGTTGGAGGCAAAAAAAAAACAACATACAGATAAAAGTACCAGTCATATGCGAGGTTAATAAACTTTTCAGACCCGATTCGCGTTCTATGGTATTGTAGTTCTTTGTCTTGACGATTCATTTGTTTATTATCTACTATCTAACAAAATTTTATAGGCATCTTCCCGTTGTAGTCCTGTTGGAAAATCATAATTATCATAGAATAAAAACAACAACAAACATTTGTAGTATACAATATAATCATTTTCGGGTACCAACCGGAAGACGTGTTGGTTATTATTTCCCAATTAACAAACAAATTTATGCGGCCTGAAAGTGTTTTGTTGTTGAATTTTGGAAATGATAATAAATGAGAATTCGTTCGGCTACTACTTAATGACTTCGAAACAGGATCTTGCACGATATAACAATTTGGGCGAACTTGTTGTTTTTTTCTGCATATGTGTGTGTGTGTGTTTACCAAAACAACAAACTAGAAGGGAAAACAATCAAATATCGGCTTCTGAAACGTATGAAACCGTTATCAAAACATAGACTTGTTGATTTTATTGCTAAACATTAACACAAATTTATGATAAAAACCGCCGCTTTCTTTACTATTCATCATTATCATTACAATCATCTAATTGCCTAAATGATGTCGAAATTATTTACATTTATCGCTGTATAAAATTGTAATAATAATTATTTAAATTTTTACCATTTATAGGTCCATTAAATATCGAAAATTCTCTATCAATAATTAAACACTGTTATATTGCAGAGAATGGATATTTATAACGTTAAAGACAACAATTATGATCCGTTTAGAAAGTATATTTGCCGTTCGATTGAAATAAAATACCTAACATATATTGTTTGTTATTTATAATTGTAACGATATTTTATAAAGTACCATTAAAACGGTACAATTTATTAAATGAACAGCGGAAATCATTCTAATTTATTTTTTATCGAGATCTTTTCATTTGAACAATGTTAGAAACAACGTCAAAACTATTTGACTTCCAAGTGCGTAACAGTAATCTCGAGCCTCTACGGTAATCATATTCCCACGACTTTAAATGTCAAGAGTATCTATGATTTATTCAAAAACAAAACGGATTTAACCATAATATTGCGAAGGACAAAAGTTGCCATCACGAGGTCGAGATTTTAGCCCTTTAGATTTTTGTTTGAGCTAGAGAATTGCGAAAAATTGGCTGGACGAACGGCAGATGATCCATATTTCACCCCTAACATATCTGTGAATGAGTTTCTTCTACCTTATGTTGTTCAAACAAGTTGAAAAGACGTTCATGATCTTTGACATTTTCGTAGAGGAAACTTCACCAAAAGATATCTGTTGTTTCATTAGTGTAAGCGCTCGAATTTCAGGAAGAAAATGCTAGTTAAAGTTCACCTTGCCAAATCATATATTTCGTAATATTTCTAAAACAGTAATAATGTAGCAATAACGACACGTTTTTTACGGTTTAATCTCTACGCTAATTGTTGTCCAGTGTCATTTTACAGTACAAATAAATTGTACTCAATTTTGAGAGATACTTCTGGTCGTTGACGTTTCTCGGTACCTCTCAAAAATACTTGATATAAGTAATCATTTACCGTCTATTGTTTATAATTGTCCAGTGTCATTTTTAACACTGTGTTATTGTTTTTTTCACTGATTTTACTGTGCAAATAAAATGTTTCCAACGAACAAGTTCAAAAACTATCGGGTTTCTTGTCTCATCCGCCATTAAAGTCCCCCAGTATTTCTCAAAAGTCAATGATGTAACAATGACGACCCACTTTTTACTGTTTGATTCCGCTTTTATCGTCTGCTAGTAGCTTTTTATTATATAATATAAATAAACTATTTTTTAGGAGAGATAAAAAATTTGGGGGCTTTTGAGATACTTGTCTCACCGAGTGTTGAAATCTCCTAGTAAGAGTAGAAATATATATTTTAATGCTTAACTATCTTTATTATTGTTATAAATCTAGTTTTATTGTGTAAATAAATGACTCTTAAAATAATTTAGAAGAAACTTTTGTTTTTTCGACCGTGTAAGAGTACCAGTGGCTCTCAATGCAATGACATATTTGTACGCATTATTTACCGCTCATTCTATTTTTTACTGCTGCCTAATTTCACTAATAAAAATACCAATGAAAATTTTTGGGAAACAAACGGTTTCTTGTCGTTCTCACCGTTGAAGTCTCTCAGAATTTCTCAAAAATAATATCTACGATAATAACAACTCGTTTTTTACGGTTCGATTACGTCTTTTTAGAGTTTGCAAATAGATTATTCTTCTACAATTACGATAAAATAAATTTTAGGTCTTCGAGTTACTTGTGTCATCGAGCATTGAAATCTCCAAGTATTTCTTAAAATCATGCAAAAGTCGAGACATGTTTTTTAATGTTTGATTACCTTTATTATTGTTAACAATCTCATTTTACTGTAATAATCGCCAGAGAAGTAGTAAGATAACTTAGGAGAACCTTTTGTTTCTTTTTGTCGTTTCAACTGTGAACGACTCCCAGTAGCTCTCAAATCAATGATACATTTGCAATACATTATTTACCGTTTAATTCTATTTTTATCGTTGTCTGTTCTCACATTACTGTGCAAATAGACTGCTCTAATGATACCAATAAATAATTTGGGAATCATACGGTTTCCTGTCTTACTCAACATTGAAGTCTCTCAGAATTTCCCAAAAATTCAACGATGTGATAATGACAAGGCACTATTTACTGTTCAATGGCATTTTTTATTGTTTACAATCCTGATTTTACTGTGCGAATAAATTATTCTATTTTTGTGATAACAAAAACTTGGGGTTCTTCGGGTTGTTTGTCTCACCGAGCGTTGAAGTCTCCCATTATCTTTTAAAAATCAGTAAGAGTAGGAACATCATTTTAATGTTCAATTATCTCGTTTTTACCGTGCAAATAACTGTCGGGTTGTTTGTATGAACGTTAAAATTTTGCCAAATTCTCCTCAAAGAAATTCCATATTTGTACAAATGTATTATTGCAAAAATCGACCGATTGCTCCTTTTGATTTATTTAAATGAATTCGTATAAATTTGTTCCTTTCTAATCATCGATATACCCTTGAACATAGTGTTATTTTATTATATCTATCAAGACAGGTCAAGGATCAATTCTTTTTTTTTTCTTCGAAATAACAAAGAAAAAATCCAAGTCAGATGACATTCAACAGAAAAACCAAAATAACATTAATTATGGCTTAGCAACAAGTACTTTCTGTCAATAAAAATTTCTTTTTCGATCATTTCCATTGCGTATCTTTCTCTTTTTATTTACCAAGAACCGTATGCAATTCTTATTAATTATAGGTTTTGCAGGACAGTAAAAATATATTTTCTTATAAAACGTATAAACGTGAACATTTCTATATTTAACGTAATAGATCATAGCTTGCGTGTATTTACTCAAGTAGAAATTTCAACAAAAATAGAAGTACTTACATATAATGTTGTTATTTTTGTTATTAGTGAATGTTATTTAATAGTAGTCGTATATTATTATTTTTTTAAATATTTTTTTGATTTGTTTGCATGTACAAAGTTAACGGAAAAATTCACTACGACAGGTGGCGTAATCACCTGCTTTTTTGTATGGAAACGCCACTGTTGAGGCGTTTTTATTCCGAAAAAAAGCGACAAATTTATACTTGCAATTAGTGTAATTATATTAATTTCCTTTAACGCTATTATCTAATAATTCTAAAGCAGTAAAGTGTGGAAAGTCGCTCTAAATTAATTAATAGTCCTGGAAAGATAGAATTTAGGTCAAATTTTTATTTACAGGCCAAGTTCTGCGGGATATTCCGTGCGCATTGCGTTATATAAGAGAAAACATTCTACAATTATGGAGAATTGTTTTAACGAATTTGGCTAAAACTAATAATTAAGAATCGTTCAACTAGCCTCAATAAAAGTGATTAACTCGATCAAAACATGTGAAAATTTATGATAATAACCCGAAATTATACATTTATCGTATTAAATAATCATTAATTTGATTTTTTTTTTGGAAATTCGCTTCCGTTAACAGCCAGTCAAAAAGAATGTATTTACAAAACATTCACAATTACGCAATAATCGGTATTTTTTCCGAAACTGACAACTGGTAAACGGCATTATTACTTGAACCACCCAAATTGGCATTAAAGGTAATGCTGAGTAGAACATGCCGAGAACGAGTTACTCAGTCCATGTTTAGATTATGCCTTGACATTTAACGACCATTAAAAGACTTTAGGAATGAACATCTAGTCGTGTTGGTACTGTGACTTGATAGGAATGCACTTTGTAAAAGTAGACAAGAGACTAATGATTGAGGGACCTGCAAGAGGAGCGTCCATAATTCCGCCCGATTATCCAGCAATAATGCAACATTTACGATACCGTTAGATCGACGATTTTTTGGGGGAAAACTGGTACGGACCATCTGGTGATTCATCAGTAATACCGTACGCAAAATCTCTCGCATTTTCATACAGTTACACGAAATGTTTTGAAAAGAACCTTTAAACTATTACGACACATTCGCTAGCGCATAAAAACCGATTACATCGACTTTGAATTCTTGTCCAACAACCTAATTATAAAATCGACCGAAAATTGTTAATTAATCTCGTTCGGATTAATGTTGCCAATTGAAAGGTAATCGAAAAAATCGCCAAAACCGGACACAGACACTCCACAAACTTGATTGAAATAATTTGCGTAATTTTGCGAAAAAATCGTGAAAATTTCGGCCGGGTTCACTTACCTTTTCCAACTGAGTAAATCTGCATAAAAGCTGAAATATCCAATGGCACTCGATTACATTCTACAACACACAACAGTCACTAAAACACAATTCTGGCCGATCGAAAAATAAATAAAGCAATAAATTAAACGACAATCGGCTATGTTTTATTAATGACGACCGCACCACTGGAACGGCTAATAACCGAATGAAAGAAAGAAGAAAGCAGTGGTCGTGAGTTCGCGGTCACGTGAATGGTGGTCTGTATTTCTTGCAGGAGGGAGCACGTCGACCGGACATCCTCTCCCCAAACGTTGTACGTTTTAATAATTCTACGATTATTTAATGGAAATTACAGGAATTTCATTAAAACTTTATTTTAATAAAATTGGTTTATTTCAAAATTTACAACTTTCTATTTTGTAAAAGCATCATCGCTAATTCTTCGGTTTCTTCAACATTCAATGAAGTGCCGATTTCTTTCAATTTTTCTTTCTTATTCTTCTTGACAACACCACCACTATCATCCTCCCGTTTCCGTTTCTTGCTTCTACAATACAATTTTTAGCAATTAAAACGATTAATGTTCAATACTCACTTTGTCTTTGTCTTCTTGGTGACTGGTATTTCTTCATTTCCATCATTGTCGGGTTGAATATCTTGATCTTGATCGCTATCTCGCTTTTCCCCATAGATTTTATCGGGATCAGGCAACCATGACAGATCCGGCTGATTATCAGATTCCTCATCTTCATCTTCATCATCGACTTGCCTATCTTTCTTCAATTTCTCTTTAAGTTTACGTTTCTTCTCTTTATGTTGAGCTTTGATTTTCTCTCTAAATATTCTCATATCGTTCTTGTCCTCTTCTTTAAGTATCATTTTAGCCTTTTCAATATCAATACCGCCTTCTTCTGCATTCTCATAATCTTTCGCCAATTCGGACACTTTCTCTTTAACACCAACTTTAACTTCATCCCCTTCATCATCAAATACGATTTTTTTATTCGGTACAATCTGTTTCTTTGAGAATTTCTTTGCGATTTGTGCTTTTGTTAGAACCTTACTTTTTTTCGTTGCTATTTGTGTCGTTTCAGGTACGTAATTTATATAATTCAACAAATCGCCGCTAATCGGAATCTCATTCAATTCATCCGATTTATCATTACTTATTTCTTCTTCTTCATTGTCGCTAAATATTATCTTTTTATTAACAGAATTCGTTGCGTTTTTATCGATTTTATTCTTAAAGCGTTCCAAAAACGGTAATTTTGGAATCGTCTTCAAACCCAACGATTTACCGAAACCTTCAATATCTAAAGCGTCAATATTGAAGATCTTCTTATTCTTCATCAATAAAACCGATTTTAAATAATGACCAAAAGCGCGCTCTGCTGTATCGTACAACGGCTTACCCGGATCTAAATAACAACTCATTTTATTCAACGGATTTAGTAGTTTTTCCGTATTAATCCTGTTAACACAAAAAGTTTTAGTGTATTGTTGAACAAATATAAAATAATACAAACTCGATTTCTTCAATAGGGATTTTGCCTTCTTTCAAATCGTCCACAAACGTTGCTTCACTGGGTAGAAGCATCAATAGACTCTCGCCTTGTCGATGATATCGCGCCGTCCGACCCACACGATGTATATACGTGGCCACATCTTCAGGACAATCGACTTGTACGACCCAATCAACGGTGGGGAAATCCAGACCACGAGCCGCTACATCGGTGGCAAATAGAACTGCACATGATTTCTTACAGAAATCCTCGTAAATTGCCATACGTCGTTGTTGATGCAATGTTCCGTATAGTGCCATTAAACTGATACCGGGTCGTAATTTGCAGAACATTTCATAAAAGTATTTGACTTGTTTACACGTAGAAAAGAAGATGATTATCTTCTTTTTTTGGTGGTTTTTAATGAAACTCCATACAACATTAAGTTTGTCTTTCAATTCACATATTGTGTAACGTTGTACTAGTTCGTCGGGTGTGCTATGTTTGGCGTGTTCATGAACGGCCACATAACACGGATCTTTTAGACTTAATCTAGCTAAATCTTTAACGGATTTGGTTTGTGTCGCAGAAAACAATAAAGTCTGCCGCTGTAATGGTATGTTGGCGATAATAGCGTTCATGGTCTTCTTAAAGCCCATATCCAAACAACGATCAGCTTCATCCAACACCAGAATCTGCATATTCGTACAATCGAATAACGGATTCTCGTCCATATGTTGCAATAACCGTCCCGGTGTACAAATCACAATGTTACATTGATTCATTAATTTCCTCTCAAATTTCAGATCTTTACCCCCAATAATAAGACCGGCAGAGAAATCGTGGTGTTCGCCGACATTACGTAGAATTTCAAAAATTTGCAACGCTAATTCGCGTACAGGTGTTATAACAATGGCACCAACACCATCCAATTTCGTCCACTGTAAGCAGTACAACCGTTCCAGAATCGGTATGATGAATGCTAGCGTTTTTCCGGAGCCTGTGTGTGCAGCACCCAATATGTCTTTGCCTTGCAGTGAAAGCTTGATGGATTCCTTTTGGATGTCGGTTAAATGCTTATAGCCGCACTCTTTTAGGCCTTTTTGTGTGGCTGGCGATAAAGGCAGCTCGGAAAATGTTGTCAATTTATCCGTATCGATCTACAATTACAAATCAGAAATTATTTAATTATTTTCATATGTGCGTGGTACAGACCTGATCATATTGTTCTTGTAATTTCTGTATTAATTCTTTTTCACTGGCTTTTTTAGCCTTTTTCTTATTCTGCATTGCTAAAACTCCAAAAAATGTTACAACATGCGAGATAACCTCAAAATTACAGCAGAAATCGGAGCAATTTAGGGATTTTACGTTAGTAAGGTTGGACATATAAATAACCTGAAGTTAGCTTTCAGACGGGCGACAATTAACACCACATAATTTGATCAAAATTCAATTATTTTGATTATTAATTTAATTTAATTTGATTGTTTAAATAAAATTAACTTACTTAATTACAAATATTTGATTAGAGTTTCATTAAAACGGTATTGTATTGGATTTTTTGAGTTATTTCCAAAATGGCGGTAAAATTTTGAAATTAGTAGAATACTTCACTACTAGATGGCTCAACGATCGAGGCCGCCGGAACGGAACTTTTTCTCGGCCATTGCGCCTGTTGTTTTTGCCGAGGTAAGATGTCTTTATATTTTCGTATATATTTTTTGTTAATATCTAAGCAATCTTTTATCAAAAACAAATTTTAATTAATTATTAAAAATGTTGTCAATAAATCTAATATGATTGTAGATATATTTTTTAATTTTTCTCAAATTTTATCTAAAATAATGTCGAAATACAATTGAGGTTATGTGCCAAATAACTGGTTCGTATTTTTTTTTCAGTTCTTAAATTCTTAACGAGTCCCTACACACTACAAGATGGGTAGGGAGGACAAGGCAGCCTGGAAATCAAACTATTTTAGCAAACTTGTGGTAAGTGTTAATCATACAATTCTTGTATTTCATTTGTATAGTGTGATGATTTTCTTTGTCTTAAGAGCCTCCATAGTCACGTTTTTAAGAACCCATTAACGTGCGGTGGCGCGTTGTTGATAAATTTTACTGATACCATTAATTAAAAACCATCATATTCTCTTTATTGATAAATTGGTGTATTAATTGTTATTCATCTATTTACAGCAACTCATTGAAGACTACCCAAAATGTTTCATTGTCGGCGCTGACAATGTCGGCTCAAAACAAATGCAACAAATCCGTATCTCACTCCGTGGAACCGCTGTGGTTCTTATGGGTAAAAACACCATGATGCGTAAAGCTATCAAAGGACATCTTGACCGTAATCCGGCCCTTGAGAAATTACTACCGAAAATCAAAGGAAATGTTGGTTTCGTTTTTACACGTGGCGATTTAGTTGAAGTCCGTGATAAATTGTTGGAGAATAAAGTTCGTGCTCCAGCTCGTGCTGGTGCTATTGCTCCATTACCTGTTGTTATTCCAGCACAAAATACAGGTTTAGGTCCGGAAAAGACATCTTTCTTCCAAGCCTTGTCGATTCCAACCAAGATTTCTAAGGGTACCATTGAAATTATTAATGATGTACATATTTTGAAACCTGGCGATAAAGTTGGTGCATCAGAAGCTACATTATTGAATATGCTTAACATTTCTCCATTTTCGTATGGTTTGGTTGTTGAACAAGTTTATGATTCTGGCACCATTTTTGCACCATCTATTTTGGATATTAAACCAGAAGATCTACGTGAGAAATTCATGGCTGGTGTAGCTAATATTGCTGCACTTTCATTATCTATTGGTTATCCAACTCTTGCATCTGCTCCACACAGTATTGTCAACGGTTTCAAGAATCTTTTGGCTATTGCTGCTGTTACTGATGTTGAATTCAAAGAAGCTGAAACTGTTAAGGAATTCATCAAGGATCCCAGCAAGTTTGCAGCTGTAGCAGCTCCAGCGGCCGCTGCCGCGCCTGCTGCCAGTGCACCAGCTGCTGCTGCTAAAGAGGAAAAGAAGAAGGAAGAATCTGAATCTGAGGATGAGGATATGGGCTTCGGTCTCTTTGATTAAACACGGTTTTGTTGTGTTGTCGACGGCCTGACTGTCAAATAAATGATGAAACATGATTTAGAAGTTTTCGGATAATCTTTGCCATATTTATTTTTCAGTTTTTTCCATTGTCCAGTTATCCATATTTCCCAATTTGAACGGAATATTTATTAATATGAAATTTTTATCTGGAATATTTAAGGGGTGGGGTATTTGCAATGGACATCAAAATAAAGATTATAGTTAGGGAAAAGTTACAAATATTCGAAGTCAAAAAAGCAAGGTATTGGTTAAAGTGATTTCTGGCGAGACTCGAAACTGCAGTCTCCACATGGATCAATTCTTACCACAAAAAAATCTTATTTTGACTTTAATATTTTAAGTCATTACATAATTACTTAATTCTGGCTAGCAAAATATTTATGTATTCGTCTAGACCGATCGGTCCGATTACGGAAAAGCAGGCAACTGCCTGGAGGGGCGCAGTTTTTGTACTTGTAGCGCTTTGCTTGTTCTATTAATTGAAAAAAATAATTTTTTATCATTTTTCTTGAGAAAAGGCCCAAAAATAAGTTTATCTGATGTGTTAGAAAGCTTGGAACAGAATTTATTTGTTTCACACAATTACTGTGAAACATTGCAGGATCACGGAAAAAATTGTAAGGATTGTAGATAAAACGTAACGTTTAGAGAAATAATTTTATTAAAAACTAACACGTAACATTCTTGTCATCCGAGCTATTACTACGACTCTTCATTTTTCTCGAAAACTCCGACAGGTCCCTCCGCATGGAATACGCATCCTCACCATCCGCATAATATTTCGGTTCAATTTCGACCGTTTCAAATTTCAATGAATTCTTATATAAATTCAATGCGGCCCGATTACTTTTACGTACATGCAATGAAACATATTTGGCATCGAAACATTCCACCATCGCCTCAGATGCTTGATCCATTAATTTCTGTGCTAAACCTAAACGTCGATGTGATCGTTTCACAGCCAACGATGTGATATGACCATGCTTCAAGTCCTCATTGTCCTCTTCCATTTTCGCCAGAACATAACCAACAATATTACCTTTTTCATCTTCAGCAACATAGCTTAATTGTGGCCAACTTAGACCGTGATAAAAATAATATTTCATTTGGTAATTTTCGGGCAAACATAGTAGATTACAATGTTGCATATTCATCAAGTCTTCAGGTTTTGCACAACGGATATTCATCTTTGTTGTTGAAGCGTTGCAGGGCTTGGCGGATTTTCAATTGTTTCAATTTATTGCGTGCGTTTCGCAGTTCCGTCACTTTCGTATTGTCGCCGGTATTCAATAATAATTCGAAATGATTAATAAATAAACACCAAACTATATACCAACCTGTAAAACAAATAAATAATGAGTATGGGGGGAAATTTTGAGGTTATGGCAGAGATCACCGATTAGTATTAAAATACAAACTATACCCGATGAGAGCAATAATAGTAATGTTGCTAAAAACTCGCTTTGCATATTCTACATTGATTTGTACTGGTTATATTAATAGAATATTAAAAAAAAAACAAATCAAAAACTGACAAAGCGATACGGTAAATGCGCCATTTTAACGTAATAAATGTATAAAAAATTGAGAACTTTGTACCCTTTGCCTTTGCGGAAATGATGTAAGAGCGATGCAATATCATACATTACCTTATTAATTGCAATTTCAACAATTGCAAATAATTGTTGAAATTTATCGAGAATTTTTGAAATTAATCACGCTATATTCATAAAATTTTCACTATCTAGGGACTTTTGGTCTTATTGTAAACAGCTATTGGTTGGGTTGCGGACAAATGTAAAAATAAAGCGGGAAAATTTAAAATATCATAATTAATCTGCGGAAAAATCATTGGCGTAAACTCCGTCCAGAAATTAAGTATAAAATTTCAAATTACAAATGAAAGGTTATGTGCAACTTAACATTTGAAAAGTTCCTAACTGTTACAGGTTAACTTGAACCAAAAAGTATATTATATTGTGGCACCACTGTTGGAATAAAATCCTACGCGTTTGTTTATAGTAAATTCAGCGAGAAAATGGACGTTTTTTTGTAACTAGATTAGTTACTAGTTCTATGGCGCAAAATTCAAAATTACTTACAAAATACGAAAATTGTGAAAACAAAATTATAAATACAGTTAGGCAATGGGAAAATCCACTTCGATATACAATAACTAGAATAAAAAATTTTCTCACTGAAAATCTCTTCAATGCGTTAGGTAAAAAAGCTGCCAAATAATTGGAAGAGCTACAAAAAGTTGCGTTTAGAATCAAATATAGGAAATTTTATTCTATCAAGTTGGTCACTAGGCTGTCAAAAAAGTCCGTTCTCTCAGTGTATAGGGTATACATATTTTGCTACTGATTTTTCAATTTAACTCTGAAATTCGATAATTTATATTTCTTTAGATATTCTAAAATTCCTTTTAAATCGATTTTCAGTTTAATACAATAAAGGAGAATTTTAATTTTGGGGCTTTAATCGAGGGACTATTTTTTTGTTGCGAAGGTTAGTCACATTTTGCTGTCATTTGAAATGTTATACTTAATTTTGGACGGAGTATATCTGTTACTATTGCATTTCCACAAATATATACAAAATTACACATGGCAACGTCGCAATTATCTGACAGGTGGATGTCAGCTGCATTCAAGGTAGTGAAATTTTAATGACCTTTTCAACCCCGTGCGAATTTTCAAAAATCGCTTCTTAGTGAGCGTCAGCATCATAAAAGAAATATATGTGCCAAATTTAAAGTCTATCAGACGGATAGTTTCGGAGGTATCGTGATTAGTGAGTCAATCTGTGATTGGCAATCTCATTCTGCCCCAATTCTTGCCCATTTTCTATTCGAATAGGGAACAATTAGAAACGACTCAGTTTTGAATAAAACTCTCAATTTTATTGAATTGCAAAAAATACAATCTAGAATTTTCAATAAATTTATACAGTCTCTAAATTATATACTTAATACTAATTAAAATTTTTTTACAATAAATTATGAAAGAACAAAATTCTCTTTTAATAAAATAATATTTACAAATAAAATTCTGGTCGATTTTTCCATTAAAATGATACAATTTTTTTCGTATATTTATAATATTTGTTTATGTATATAAATGTTTATATAATATATTAATATGAATAATAATAATAATAATAATAATAGATAGATAGATAGTCTAATCTAAACATCGATAAGTAGAAAGGTGTTAACATTGGATCTACTTTCATTTCTAGATACATTTAGATGGTTGTTTAACTATTACAATAATTTTTTTCGTTATTACAACAATAAAGGAACAATGTATGTAGCAGCTTTAAAATCGTTTCAAACACAAGGATAAATTGTAAAATCAAATTGAGCGTAATATAAATACGAAAATTACGCAATTTGTTGACAAAAAAAAAACGTTAATGATTTTGTCAACAATTTTCGTAATATTTCAACCGAAATAATAATAATAACTACAACAACAGTTGAAACTAAATCGGAATCTACGATTATTCCAAAATGAAAAAATTGTTAACAGTGATTTATAAGAATTCCAGCGAAACTCGAAATTATTATCAAACGGATGGGGAAATCAAAATAAATTGGATTTGTATAAATATTGACTTAGAGCCCTTTTAGATTCGTTTAGACAACATTTACACAAATTTACCGATAAATAGTGAAATGATAATAAATAAAATGATGGAAAACTTTGATAGAGTTGTTCCGAAAATTGCCATTCTGTTCTACATGGAGACTAACAATTATTTTAAAAATAGTTGTAAATGAAAACATCAAACATTATGTTGTTATGGGGAACTAATCGATAGTTTGGGAAATCTGGATCAATCAAATGAAAATTTTACAATTTGTGCCAATATATCAAAAGAAATTTTGTTTTAAATAATACAAAAGGCACTGCACTTGTGCGTCTATTTATTATTTATCCTGAAATCGTTCAGAATCCAGTATTATCTACAAAAACCAGTCTATTAAAAATCAACAACAATCAACGTGAACATAATTGAAAGAATAATGCAAAAGAGATCTGAAACGATTTCAAAATTTCGTAAATGAATCCAAAAAAGTTGCAATAAAATACCCTTGCCAGTTGTGCCTTATTAATTGTGCGCTTATCATCAATTACCAAATCAATAATAAAACAAATAATAACGTAACAGAAACCACTACACTCGTCCCCCATTTACGCGGCATTCCTTTACACGCGTCTCTTGTAAATCGAATTTGCAGAGATTACGCGTAAATCGAGGAGTGTAATTGGAAAATTGTGCGTGTTAATTCGACAATGAACTAATTTCTCTATTGTGCGTTCGTATGTACGTTCTGTTTTGTGCCATTTAGTTTTCGTTCTTTTCATGTGTTTTGTGCCTCAATTTTATTCAAATTATTAAAAAACAGAAACAGGAATGAAGCGTATTTTGGGAAATTTTCCACAAGCTGTCCATAAATCAGACATTCTTTTTCCGTTTTTTTTGTTGTTGTCAAATTCTATAAAAAATATTTTAAAAATCTACAAAGATAATTCTATAAAAATAGTTATTGGAATTTATTTAAATGTGCGAAATTGTGCGTTAAAAAGTTGCAATTTTTAGAATATATGGATTTTTACGTTTTGATCTATCAAACAATAATTCAAGTTCTTTTACGTCACCTGAATAAAAGAACTCCCACTATTGTTGATGTGATTTTAACACCAATTTTTGTTGGGAACAGGGGAGGAGGGGGAGGAGAACGTTTATATGCAGACTTAATTCTAATTTGTGCATTAGATTTGTGCTTTTAGAATATGGTACTTCCATTCAATCGATTACAATCCCGAAAATTATTGCTAATCATCAATTATCATCACACCCGAAATTCGTCAATCTAAATGCCATTTTCTAATCAAAAAGGTTTTATGTTTCAATTAAAAATAATTGTTGCAGTTTACAATAATGCAGGTACTCAGTTATGTTAGGATAATAATAAGATTTCAAAAATTTGAAAAGTCAAATAATATTTCCGATGAAAAGCAGGTACTGTAGCGGCAAAGTTTTTGGAAATTTCCAAAACAACTCTATCAAAAACACACCGAATAGAATTGAAATTATACAAAATGACTGATGAAAATCATAAGATAACGGGAACTTAATGGAAATTGTGTGATTTTCCAACAGAATTAGCAGTTTTGCAGTCCAAATTTACCGGTTGTTTTTGTCGATTTGTGTTGTAATTGAAATTTTTTGGGCTATTTCTAGGAATATTGCACAATTGGTACGGCTAATTTCGTTCGAAAAATCAATCGATAAATCAATTATTAATTGGAAATCAATAAAATTACATTGGACTTGCAGCTTGTACTAAGCACACTTTAAGGTCTCTCGCCGAATATGAGATATCAACAATCGAATCAACCATTTCTTGTACGGCCGTAACGGATGGGAACTGTAGAGCCGCTTGTTTCGTTTTATTAACACTAGTCGCCAAAGCATCCGATAGTGCATTGGCACAATTCAATGCTCGCTCTCTTATATCTTTCACTGTAATATTTCTATGTACCGTATCACCGATATGTACTAATTTATGGGCGCTCAATACAACAAATTTACCATGTGCGAGAAACACTTTAGGAGGCTGATTATGTTCAACAGTTTGTAAGAATCCATCAATTGCCTGTGTTAGATTTTTATGGTGTGTCACAACTTGTGCAGCATAAAATTGTAATACTTGTCGATCATCTGAATCTAAAATTTTCGCCTTATTATTATTATCATTATTATCGAATGCAACATCATCAGCATGTTTAACCAGATTATCATAGCCTTTCTTTAATTCTTTGGGTAAAGCTTCACGTATTTCAGCATGTTTCTTTGATACAGCCTCTTTTGAATCGAAACTAACATAATCGTAATCTTCCGTTATCCATTCGGTGGTGATTTGATTTGATTTTTTAAACAACAACGTACCATTGCCCTGTATAAACGATGCAATCTGTCGGATATCTTCAGTTAATGCCCGTGAACATGCCACCAATTGTTCCAATTCATCCGGTTTACGATTCTTCTCATCTTCATCATCATCCTCAAATGCTAAATATTCAATTGTCCATTTCTGTTCGTTTAATTTTTCAGTTGCTTCATGTATTAATGAATTTGATCGTTTCAATGCCACAACTAAATGGGCTAATTTACCACCTAAATTCTTATCAGAGGCTCGTGTAGCATTCCCCAAAGCACCTTCACTAAAATCAACTAAATCATTCAATGATGTCCTTAAACGTTCAACAGCCAATTTGATTTCCATCACATTCGTTTCTAATTTCGACTTGGTCCGCCATTGGGGCCCAACAAAACCTAATAATTTCGTTATAGCACTAGTTGTTTCAGTCTGTAATCTCTCTAAATTATCCAATGCCGAATTCAATTCCAATGGTAATTCTTTAATTGTCTGTTGTGATGTTGGTATATCGTAGTTTTGTTGTTGTTGTTGTTGGTTTTGATGTAGCACCAATTGTGGACCACTACAACGGCTATTATGCGGCCTTGGTACATCATAATCGGGCATATTAGCCAAACTGCTGCGATTCGATGAACTCAACGAATCGGCTGTTGTTAATGAACTAGCTGAACTCGATGGTGTCAATTGATTTGGTTGATTGAGCAATGGTCTTGGTATATCGTATGCCTCCCCAGAATCACGACTAATCGGTGATATACAAGATGGTGCAGGTGAACAACGGCTACAATTCGTACGGATATTCTCAATGGGAACAGCACGTGGGGGTACATCATAACAATCATTATTTCCTTGTTCACGTGGACTTAAACCGGACACTAATAATGGGGAACATCTGGGGGGCATGTCGTAGAGGTAGACGTCGTTGAACTTCTTTGGGGTCACAACCTGGAAACAATCATCAAAAAAAAAATTGTATTGATTATGGGGAAGTTTGGGACAAGAGAAGAAAAAAAACGTCGAAATTTGTTAGGTTTCAAAACCACCTACTGACCATATATGAATAGATATTGTAGGATACTACAAAAGAGATAAATGGGCATAATAGCGGGGGGCTATCATCAGTCTTCTTTTGTCTCTGGATAACACCTTGAGTGATTGTGTTTGTGTATAGTTTATTTATTCTCACGCCGACAATTCCTTATTAATAAATAAATAATTTTTAAATAACAACAAAACTATAAACAGATTTTATCATGCAAAAAATAATTAAGCCAACTTTATAATTTATAAACAAATTATAGACGACAGACTGGCGATCGAAAAAAATAATAATAATCTAAAAACAGACATAACACAAACAACGGCATTTGAATTACAGATAACATTTATTTCAATAAGAATACACACCAGAGAGACGACTAACAAATGATAAATGGAGACGATCTGATCGAATTAAATCGAGCAATGTTTCCCAGGGGACAATATCACAACGCAATATTACCAATACGGTAAAAAGAACCATGGCTTAATTACCAATAATTCTTGTAGCATAAACAACAAAAAAACAAAAAAGACCAGAGTCATGCTTTCGACCTCTGTGCGCATTTATCCATACATGGTAATGTAATAACGGCACCGAAATTACCGGCATCATTGAAAGAAAGTTAATGGCATTAAGTAATCATTTTTAATATACGAAAAATTTATAATTTTTATTATTAATCAATTGGGATTGATGTAATAATAAAACTGATCATGTCCTAGCTGCTAGATGGTGGTTATATTTGGCTGTTTTGCCAATCGATACGGCAAGGACATAGGGAACGTTGCCTTAGCAACGCCAGTCTGGATGCTACACCACTACAACTACTGCAATTAGGGCGTTATCCTGTAATTTTAAAAATAATTTCTATTTGCCAATAATAATCACATATAAGAATGAGAAGTTGTAGAACTGGTCAGACGATGTGAAAATCTTTAGAATATTTCAGGAAATTTATATTTGCTTTAGAGTAACACCATTTCCTGTTGTATTTTATATAACGATCAACATATAAACAAATTGGAAATATATTCTATGGATTTACTACACGTCAAGATTATCAATCAGCATCTGTTGGATGTTATGATTCGATCAGTGGTTCTCAATCAGTGCTACATGTGCCGCTGGTTTGCAAATCAAGTAGCCAGAGATGCCAACACACAGTACTTTAGAAATCTAGAGATTTTCCTATAGAATAAGGAAAAATACTTTTTTTTACGAGGTACGCTTTTTCTAGACAGAAGCAAAGTTTATTTTGGCATTACGTGACACAATCCGAACAAATACTACAATTATATTTAATTGTGGCCCCTGTCCTACACAATATGTGGCGAAATAAATAAATCAGAGATTAGAATCATATCATTGTGTCGATTCGACTTGCTGCTACTGTATCTGAGTAAAGATAGAAAGAAGAAAAAATAACCTAATACAAATGTTATTTTAAGATAATTTTAGAATTGTACAATATCAGTTGCGATTTATAAAGCCAACGGATTTACGGGGTGTGCCGTAGCCAAGCAACCATCCTTCAATCGCACCGAAAACATTCTGTTTCTTTTGGCAGTTTTTCCCATGAAAAAAAAATAATTAGTTTTAGGTCCTGCAATTGCTGATCTGATCTATTTGAGGGATCTAAAAATAAGTAAAAGATATACAGCTGCGACCCACCATCTAAGCGTATTGAAAAAATACAGTCACCCTCCACTATCGAATTTTCTACACAACGAAATAGTTGATAAAACCAAAACTGTCAAGGTTTTGGAATTACAGGTCTTAAAACTGTTAAAGTAAAGAATTGAAGACTATAATAAGCTGTAGATGAATATAGGGACTGTTTTGCATTCATTTTTCTTGAGACGTATTCTGTAGAATTAAGGCGATTTCACGACGGGCGACAATCCACTGTTGTTAACTTTTAATTTTTTTTTCTAGAAAGAATCTAACATTTTAAGAAGAAAATCCTTTTACACTCATTTCCATTGGTAATGAACTATAACTTTTGGAAAACTTATTTAGTTTTCCCGTAAGACGTTAAGATTCAATGACAATCCCAATTTAAATCAATCTTTTCGTCTTTCTCTTTTGTTTATTAACAGAATAAAATTTATGTCAGTTATAGTCGCTAATGTGCTTGATGTCGATAAGAATTTGCTTCTCTCGAATTTGCATTTATTCTCTAAAAAACCTGATAAACAACAATTGTTTGAAAAGAGTGTCATTGCTCTTCCTAGAAAGTGGATATGCATAGCTAACATAAATGTCATTCAATTCTGTTAATAAACAAATAGAAAGACGAAAAGATTGCTTTAAATTGGGATTGTTATTGAATTTTAACGTCTTACAGAAAAACTGAATGAGTTTTCCCAAAAAATTTTCATTTATGCTTACAGCTCATTACTATTGGAAACGAATGTAACAGGATTTTCTTCTTAAAATGTTTAATCCTTTGTAAAAAAATAAATGTCAACGGTGGACAACTTCAACAACAGTGGATCGTCGCCAGTCGTGAAATCTCCTTAACAAACGTTATAACTGAGAGTAGATCAATTCATTTTTCGGAAGATTTGCCATATTCTGGACAAACATAGATAATTTCTTCAAACTCTTGATTCTAGTGAAATTTACTGCAATTTTTTGCAATTGCAAAAATTGCCTCCTCGTTCACTGGAAAGTTGCACACTTTTAAAGTGCTAAATTAAGACCTCACCTCAGATTAGCCGCAAACATAGAATAAAAGATGAAAGAGTAGATATATGTGGGTGTGTACGTTCTGAGCCGCCTTACCGCCTTACTGTCTGCCTTTGTGATTCATCTAATAGTAAAAAGTTTCGTTGACCGTCTGGTATTTTTGGAAAATTACCTCAATTCACTAAAGAGTTTGCCATTGAATAGTAGGCGAAACGCGAAAAGTTGAGAAGCTCTGCCTTCGATTATTAATAGTAATTTATAGAAAACATGTCTATTAATAAGACGATTTCTTCGAACTGGTTCTATTAAGTTCAAAAAAATTAGAAAAATTGCCATTTACTAGGTATGAAAGCAAAAAAAAATGATTCATCAATATTCATAGTAGAGACGGCAATAATAATTTTCTATTGATTGTTTATATTTACAATAATTATTAACGCTGACCATGCATCAGCCTTGACCACCACCAAAAGCAAACATTTAAATTTCTCTCGAACATTTCCAAATATCCAAAAGGTACAAAATTAAATAACAACAACGAAATGAAACGAAACAAGTCCTCTCTCTCGACTGTTACAAATCAAGTGAAATCGCTTATGGTCTCGTAGGAGCGCGAATGACTAAGCCTCCAAAGATCCGTATTTAGCAATTACAAGAAACTTGCATTACCAGTTAGAATCAACATTGATTAAAAACGTTTTTTTTTTCTTCTACAATAACAACAACAACAACAAGACCAACATTCATTGAAATCATACATTTCAAATGCCACATTTTGAAATTTCACAGTATTGGAGACGTATTAATAGCGAAAACAAGAAAATTACCTGATTGGGCTGCACATGCCAACTTCTTCGTTTCCCTTGTCTTTGTAAGCAAGTAAAATCATTGGATATTTCTGTGAATTGCGGTGAACAAACTCTCGTCTGTCCTGTATCTTCATAAACTCCTGGAATTAGTCTGAGACGATTCGCTGGACAAATACCCTAATGAACAATAAAGAGGACGATTAAAGGAAAATTAGAATCATTCGGATAGTAGATTTCGTTGAGAAATTCTTGGAATTTCGATATTTCCCACCCAAATAAAAAAAAATGATTTTATCAGTTTGTTGACTCAACAAACCCTCAAATCGATAAATATAGAAATCAATATTTGCCTTATAATAAAATCGATAGCTTTCTAGAAAATAAATTAAACTAAAACATAATTAATTTCAACTAAACTCATTAATTATGAAATAAATTGTTTTTCTTGTTTGTTAATGCTGATAAATATTCATAATTATCATAAAGTAAGTGTTGATATTTACCTGTCTACCGCGAAGGGAACACAACCACCACCCTTCGATATTGGCTGTATTTTGCTCGAGCACAATTAATGTGTCCCCCTTTCGGAAGGCCAATTCATCGGGCGAATCGGGAATATTGTCGTATAGGGCTCGGGCCAGACAATGCTGAAATCAAACAGTTTTTCGTTAAGGGTTTTTCTCATACATTATCGTCATCACTATCATCATCATCATCATCATCATCATGTTTTTTTTTCTTTACGGAATGTCATCTGACACGATCTTTGTTAGAAAATGTTAAATAGTGCACATTGTAGTGTGAATGCACAATATGCTCTATAAAAATGTATAGAACAGATGTTTCGCATCAAAATAGGGTCAAACTAGTAATCTTCTGTCAGTATATTTAGATCAGATTAATCATTGAACATTGTAATGAATGAATATTGTTTATTTTGATGTGTGAGTTTGATTAATTTCCAAGGAAAAATTCGTTGGCGTTTCGATAAACTTGGACTTTGGTTTTGTATTTGGAATATACTTTCGAAAATTTACAAATTGGTCGGTGTAGTTATTCAGTCGCATTTAATTTTGCTGAAAGACCAACAATTCATTTTCAGTTTGAGAAATTAGGCCGTAGTTATAAATTACAACTTTTTTAAGTCGCCAATAAAATTTATTAAGGCTATTTCACGATGGGTAAAGATCCACTGTTGTGTTTTGCACCGTTGACTTTTAATACTCTTTTTTTAAAGGATTGAACATTTTACCAAGAAAATCCTTCTAAATTCGTTTCCTATGGTAATGAGCTATAACCTCGATTGAAAAATGTTTGGAAAACTTATTTACTTTTCCCGTAACACATTAAAATTCAATGACAATCCCAATTGTAACCAATCTTTTCGTCTTTCTCTTTTGTTTATTAACAGAATTGAATGAAATTTATGTTAGTTGTAGTTGCTAATGTGCTTGATGTCGGTATGAATTTGCTTTTTCATAATTCGCCTTTATTTTCCGAAAAACCTAATAAATAAGAATTGTTTGAAAGAAATTATTGATTGTTAAAGAATTTTCGCATCTTACGGAAAAACTATATAAATTTTCTAAAAAATACTCATTTGAGATTATAGCTCATTACCATTCGAAACGAATGTAAAAAGATTTTCTTCTTAAAATGTTGTTTTGTAAATAGAAAAGTCAACGCCACACAACTCAACAACAGTGGATCGCCGCCTGTTGTGATGGACCGTTAACGTGGTTATTCAGCGTTTCAGTTCTGAGTCGACTCTCGATTTGTATTCAAAAGAATGCATGATATCGAAAGCTTATCATGATTACTGCTGGTAGTTTTAGAAAATGACTTGATTAGATTCAACCTCACAATAATTACATGCAAGCGAAACAATAATCATGTAGTACATGATTTGCACAAGAAATTGCACATATACGCGTATCTGCCATTAACATTTATGTGGTATGCGGAATATAAGAGTAGAGAGCTGCTGGCATATTTTTTTTTACAAAAAGACAGGTTCAACAGAGGAGAGACTGTCTTCAGCAGAGACCTTGTTGCAAACCTAAGGTGATTTAAAAAAAGATCTACTGAGACTGGCTAGGTCAGCCCAACACTAATTTAATGCCCTTGTCAAGGGATAACATTGCTGCAGCGGTGATAAAAAAGGGCTTCCTCCTGATTTTCTTTTATTGCCTAATACGAATTTTGCCCTAACTGTTAGAACTTCTACACTTTAGGACTATTGAATAAAGAGCAATTTTGCTTAGACTCAGTGGCGGATTTAACTCTGCTGTCGTTCTAGAGCATGGTGCCCTTTCCGTAATACTAAAGAATATAAAACTGGAGGGGCATTTATGAAGAAAAAAACGCCATGAATTGTACACGTTTTTGGAGTTTTCAAATGTAAGGAAGATTCAGTGCCTCACATTGTTTTATGCATCAAAGAAACCTCAGAATCGACCAAAAAAACTTTCTGAAAGCATGAAACTGAAAAATATTTCAGTCTTCAACCGCAACCATTATGTAATGCAAAAAATATTGAATTATCAATGTTTTCTGAACACACCAAGCTTGAGTCGTTTCTAAAATTTTGCTCGTCCAAAATTTGACGCCCTAGACCCGAGCCTCATGGGTCTAGGCCTAAATCCACCACTGCTTAAAGTAAATCTATAGTGCAAATTTTCAGCTAAGACTTTTTAATGCGTAAAACCACAAAATTACTCAACAATAGAGTCATAGTAGAAATAATAGATTGCCCTGTTGTAAATCTTATAAAAATGTTGTGTTTGCAAATAATCAGATGGGTTTTGTGAAATTTACAAAATGTCACGTATCACCCGAACAGGTACTTTTTCAACTAAAATTTTGAATCTATTTGAAGGATGCCGTCATTCTTTCAGATAGAGAAAAGGCAGCATGGAACTTTTGTTTACCTGGGCGCAATTTAGCTTCGGTCCGGTTCTGTTCGTTGTTCCAAAATGATGAAAAACGGACCTCTCGTCATATTACTTCCTTATATCGTTACAATTCTTGTAATTGAGCCATTAATTCGGATCGATTTTGAAATTTCCTAGTCGAAACTTCCTATCGTCCGATTTGATAATCAACAAATCGACTTATTCTTATAATTTCGAGAAAATGATGACATAATTTGAAATTTTTGGTATATTTGATAAGAAATTGGTCAATATAATGAACCACAAAACCGCAAATAACCGTCTAGAATAAATATTATTAATTGTTTAATATTAATAACGATTTTTAAAAAATTCTTAAAACCACATCGTCTGTAATTAATCCAATTGTTTATTATTAACTTTTTGATAAACAACATAACCCGAAAGTAGGGGATGATTCACTGTATTAAATAAATTAACAAGATGAATTTAACAAGCACGTGTCGTACTCGGATCAATAAATACAAGGGTAGTGACTTAAATATTTGAAAGTAGAGCTTATAAAAATCATCAGTTGAAAATCAATAATTCGGTGACCTTTTGTTGCTAAATTTAAAATCAATCAATACTTGACTCCAATTGCAATTAAATAAGTACAAAGTCTATAACGTTGATAATAATGATAATATTAATAATAATCAACTGACATTGTCGCAATAGTAATGAAAAACTGATGGGAATTATTAACAAATAAGATAAATTGAGTCGTTAAAATATAAAGTACGACCCCTATGGGTATCAGTAAACGGAAATTGGTTAAATTAATTAGAAAACTTTCACAAAAACAACCCTACTATTTGTAAGTGATATTAACGATTTTCCCATATGGGTATTCAAGGGGATAGAGATGAAACATATTATAAAAACATTAAAATATGAACTGAAAAAAAAACTAGAGGACAGGATGAAGTTTTGTTGTCTTCACATGTGACTCGTTCTCGACACCAAAACAAATAATAATAATAAAATTGATAGATGGACTAAATTAATGAACTTACCACAAGATGGTAATGGTTCGATTTACATGAACAAATTGATTCTATTTTTAACATTATCTTAAATTAAAACGATAATAATTGAATTGATTTTAATAATTATAAACGTTATCTGAATACTTAATACGATTTGAACTTTAATCAAAACAGCAAAATGTACGATTATACCATTTTATCAATAATCAGCACTTTAGAATTTTTATTACATTATTAATGGAGAAGTCAGGTATAAATTTTTTTACTATATTATTATTATTATTATTTTATTCTAACGATTTTGTAATATTCGTGTAGGTTATTATGCGACATGTAGGATGTTTTCTTTGTTTTCTAAGATTGTTCAAAAGAAAAAAGAATATAAAGCGATAATGGATGCAGGTTAGTCTACCATTTACAGCAAGTTACATTGAAATAGTTCCAAGAAAGGTTTTACGATCTTTACACATTTGATAAATACATCTTACAATAAAACCTGGGTGATTATTTAGAAAAAGAAGCATTCATAAACGGCCTTTCCTGCTGCTTAAGGAAAACCCGTCGAAAAGCACTCAAACATAAAAAAGACATTATAGTCGATCTACGCAAACCTGAGCACATTGGTTTAATAATACTAATAAAAAAAAACTATAACACAGCGGCACTCAACTATTCCCCTTCCACGTAGATACCACGTTTTGGTGCTTTTATCAGCTGCTGAAAACTACTGGACTCGATCTAGGCTTTTTAATCAGGGGTGCATGGAACAATTTGTTTGATCAAAAAAAAAGGTTAAGGCTGTGCCACGACAGGCTACGATCCACTGATGTTGAGCTGTGCACCGTTGATTTTCTATTTTTTGTTTTACAATTGAATATTTTAAGAAAATAATTGTTATATGTTCATTTCAAATGGTAATGAGCTATGACCTTAAATGAAAATTTTTTGGAAAACTTATTTAGTTGTCCCGTAAAACGTGAAAATTCTTTAACAATGCCAGTTTAGATCAATCTTTTCGTCTTTCTGCTTTGTCTATCAACAGAATTGAATCAAGTTTAAGTCAGTGATAGCCATTAATGTGCTTGATGTCGGTATGGATGTATTTTCCCAAGAATCACGTCCATTTAGTAAAAAAGCACTTATTTCAAATAATTTTTGTTTATCAGTTTTCTTAGCAAATAAAAGTAAATTCTGGAAAGGAAATACATGCCGACATCAAGCACATTAACGACTATAACTAACATAAATTTAATTCAAGTCTGTAAATAAACAAAAGAGAAAACGGAAAGATTGATTTAAATTGGGATTGTCATTGAATTTTAACGTCTTACGGTAACAAAAAATAAGTTTTTCAAAAAAAATTTGTTTTGAAGTTATAGTCCATCGCCATTGCAAAAGGATTTTCTCAAAATGTTTAATCTTTTGTGAAAGAAATAAAAGCCACACAAGTCAACAAAAGTGGATCGTTGCCCTTCGTGATATAGCCTTAACAATTCCTGATCTAGATGGTCAAGTTAAATGAAACTCACTGTAAATTAGTTCTGAACCCACAAGAAAGATTGCGTCTACTTCTCTTCGTTTAAATTAATTCGATTCGGTATTCGATTTCTAAAAGCTATTCAAATATTTAATTGTAGCTTCTAAATGGAAATAATTTAGTTATAACGACCATAACGAATTCCATATAGAATTTAAACTTCTAGAAAATTCATTTCAAAAACAAACAAAAAATGTATTATTATCATTCAACAACATCAACACATCACACTGGAATTTCTTCCAATTTATCTTGAGACGGATATTGTACCAACTGCAAATTGCATACAGCATCTCAAGTGTCTTTTTATGTTTTCGGAGATGGTAGATTTGTTGTGTGTATTCTGTATGGGAATTTCAGTGCATTGCAACGAATGCAGATCTATATCGAAAAAATTGCACGAAATCATCCTCAAAACATATAGATGCAGAATCGACCTAACAGACTAAAGTCAAACTAATAAAACTAGTTTGAAATTGTTTCTAACAATAACCATTACATCTCTCACTACCGACTCTAACTGTATCATTTTGACTTCAATCTCTTGAGTCAATTCTCCGATTATACAATATCTACTTTTGTTGGGATGCAACTAATTCCCACACTAAAAAAGCGTACGTTTTATGTAAAATGCAACTAAACAGCTGTGGAAAATAAATTCCTGTCCACACGAATGGGCGTTTTTAACAAAACAATTGCAATTAAACAGGAGGTGTGAACAGTTATCGAGCTGTATTTCTCAACGTTTTTCACGTTAAAATCCAATTTCCGGTTCGCTAAACGTATTCATTGCTATATTTCTTAATTTATAGCAGAATAAGATTGAATTTGAGAGAAATTTCCGTAACGAAAAAGGCAATTGCACTGTAAACACTGAAATGCACAGTAAAAAAAAACTTCATTTGAAAGAGACCACATTTTTACAGTTCACTTACGTCACAAAATTGGGGAAAACTGTGTCATTTTTTTGATTGATTGATGATCTACGTCAAAGTCGTTTTTGCTCAATTCGTTTTTTAATTGATTGAAAAAAAACCATGAGGCTAATGAGGCTTGAGTTTCAGGCCCAACTATAACGTTTGTAGTTTATTCTTTCAATTTTTCCTTCTTGGATTAAAGGGTTTTGAAGTATAATTACCCTTAGATTAGAGCAGGGCCGAAACTAAGTTGAGATGCCGCCCTGGTGTACATGTTTTTAGGATTTTGCAATTATAATCTGGTGCCTTGCAGACTGTGTAGCTAATTAGGGAACCGGAAGAATTCAACCCAAATATTTCTGATTTTGTCCAAAACTATTGTACAAAGCTAGTATTCTTCGGAGTGACTGTGTTTTATTTATTATATATTTTATAATGAATTTCACTGAATATAACAGATCCTTTGTACTTAAACCGCACCTAAAATGTTTCAGTTAATACAACTAGCGCTCAGGGTTAGCTTACTTTGAGTGTACATTCACTGTGTTTAAGTATGTTTGAATCAAATCTGTGACCCTGAATTCCAGTTGCTTCTATCGATACTTTCGTTCCAAAATGAAGGATTTATTCACCAAAACGAAACAGCCTGTATCGATAACTACTTTTAAGCCAACACTCTGTATATAGCTAATAATTTACATCTTTTTTATAACAGACTCTAGATTTTTTTCGTTCTAATTGCGGCAAGTTTTAATAGTAGAAAAATAAAACATAACCCTTATATAGTTGTTTAATGGAATGTAATACTTTTAGTTAGTTTATTAACTACTTAAATACTCCTCGTTTTTTTTTTTTGTAAATTGAATAAACAACTCTAGTTAATTGTGTAAGGAATAAAGAAAACAATTAGAATAAATATTGATATTATCAAGATTCCATTCCACAACTTTGCTACTGGTTTTGTTTTGTAAAATACCGCCGAAAAGTCTCAAATTTTCTACCGCTACAGTTAACATTTGTTCAAAATTAACATCATATGTTAGGTCATTAAAATCACATCCCATCAATCCCTAGATTTTGTTCCATCATATTGTTATTGTTACTGTTGTCCGTCCAACTGATAATTTGATGCTTTTTATATATGTTAAAAGTCGGCAAATGAATGCTGTCGTCAAAGTGGTCATATATCCTGTTGTTGCCCTTAATGGTTTTGTATAATGTCAATGCCATATATGGGACGGTTCTCATAGTTTACAAAAACCAGGAATTCTGTAAATTCCATTAGCTATAAAGTTGACTGATGAGTGCATTGTTCGGCGTGTTATTTTCAGATGTTTCTTTCTCATCATTACAAGTCACCCAAAATTTATTTTATTACAACGATGATAGTAGTAATAATAAAAAAATACATTATACAAACGATTACAATCACGGTCGGATATTGTCGTCGTTTTGAAAAGACCTAGTTTTGACGTCTGGTTTAAAAGGTTATATGCAGATTTTATACAACCATTTACAGTTTCAAGAGATTGGTATAAAACAGACCACGATATTATCATGTCAAACTAATAGACCATGAAAACGGACTGGATTGAATGCATGCCATTAGACCATCATGGAGATGAAACAAAAATTCATCAGTCTATTTGTTTTTAAGTGGGTATATACCATTGAAAATTTGGTGGATTTGTCTGTTGTCAAGCACTTATGACAGATTTTTTTGTTATCATCCAATTAATTCTATCCACAAACTCGATTTAAATCTATCGAATTGAGCAAGAATTCTAAATTATTTCATTTCGTTTATCTACCATCTGAATGTTATTTCAGCCTAGCTACAACAGTCCACTGTGTTTTTAAACTTTTTTCATTTAGGGTCAATTCTACAATTGTCTTATTCCGCCGGATATTCCGACAGAAATTCTTCAGTATACCAAAAACAGAGTGGGAAGATTTCTCTAGGAATATCGGGCGGAATAAAACCATTGTGGATCCTTAATCGTAGTAGCCGCGGAAATCATTACCAATTCAGAACAGAGATGTTCTAAGATCAAAGAGTCTATATAAACTGACTTCAATGGGCCTTTAAGTGTAATATTTTCCTATCCGGCTTCTAGATATTGGCTGCCATAAGCTTGTGAGCTGAACTGGTGGCTTTAAATAAACTTGGGCACCTTCGAAACCCAATCCGAGGATTTCTCAAAGGCTCAAGATCTGCAGGAAGTCCTTGAAAGGTTCAGAAAACATACAGACTGTTTCAGCACAAGGGCTCACTTTTCACAACTTTTTCAATTAAACTAATTCACGTAAGCACCATACGAATATTTTAATAATTTCAGAAGCTATGAAAAGTGGGCTTGGGCTGAAACCGTCCCTCTATCATAATCTTTAAAAACATCTTCCTATAGCTGAAGAAAAGCTGTTTTAAGATGTGTAGATTAACTTTGTAATTCATTGTTTTAGAAACTTTCAAAAAACTTTTGGAATTCATATTTTCATAGTAGATCAAATTTTTCAGTTTTTTAATTGACTAAAAAAATTAATCGCGACAATAAAACAATTCAGCACTAGAAAAGGAATCACATTTTAACAAAGAATATGCGCTCTGTAGAAACGAATAAAACAGAAAAAACACAGTATAAAGTCCAAAAAAATCTCGGAATCCAGCGGTTATTCTTGTATAGAAATACTGTATTTGTCATTTATTCAATTGATATAAGAGATTAAACGCCAGTAAAATGAAATTTCCGTAGCAGAAAAACTGAGATTGAAAAAGACGGAAATAGGGTAAAAACCAGAACCGGACCGGGGCTAAATTGTGACCGTGGCAAACAAGAGTTTCATGTGTCCTTTCCGCTAACTGTCAAATCTTCAACTTCATACGTATATGGTTTAGCACCCCACTGAAAACGGCGCCCGAGGCAGAAGAAAAAATTGACTCCTACGAGTCAACAATTCAATTCCGTTCAACAGATATGCATATCTTGCCAATTTTCAGACATTGTTCTATTTATGTGGCTAGTTATTTCGCCCGCCCTGTATAGATGTGAAGTATTCTATGGGTACTTGTCATTCGTTCGATTTCTATTGTAATAATCCTCTAGTATCAGGTGTTCCAAGTAATCGATCACGTTCGAAGATCAATATTATCGTTTAATCTACCATTCTCGTCACTTACGTGACCAACTTAACCATGATCTCCTTCAGATCATCATTTTCTCTTGTATAGAATTATAATAGCTCCCTTTATTAAATAGTAAAATTGAATCCTCATCGACAACAATCTACGAATCTCAACTTTTTGTCTCTCATTCTCGGCCTCTGTAACTTTCACGAAGGATGCTTTTTCGGTCTTTCCAACCAATCAATCTTTCATAATGTCGGCGGAAATCATATTAATAGCACTTATGTGAATAATAAAAACAACATTAAAGAGCTTTCGGATCGTTATTAAACTACAAGCAACTGTATAAAAGAAAATTGTATAATTGTAATGTTTTACAGAAATTGCTGTAATAATTTGAGAGCTGGTATATATCGTTAAAAGAAACTCGTTCAAATTTGAATTTATTGCAACTGACAATCGTAAAGAGTTCAAAGACTTGACACCTCCGTTCTAAAAACAGCAAATATTTCTGTAAAACTAGAAATATTTCTTTGGATTTACGGTGGAGCTACTGATTTACAATTATTTCACCTTTTCAATACAAAAACCTTCAATAGGAATGTTCTAACATCATAAATTATTAATAGGAATTTAGTCATGATGGATTTTTTATTTTAATTTTATTTAATAGATGCCGAATGTCGATAATTACTCGTGACAGCACAGTAGAATAACAATGATTTTTCTAAGTTGCTCTAAGCACTGCAAAATCCGCAGATAAATAATGCATGATTTAGCAATGATCTCTTTTAAATAATTTCGAGATTGTATCTCGTTTTTTGTTGTTGGTCTTTTCGAAAAAAAAAAAGTTGAAATTTTCGAAAAAAACGGGTCATTTAACGGATCACCTCTCCACATCTTTGTCGCACCAGCTATCTTTATTCGTCTCATTTAATTATCATTGTAATTAATCATTGTTCAAATAACATCAAGTCACTGATTTAGAAAATTGTATTTTTCACTCCCTGTATAATGGAATGGAAAAGAAAAACAAACAAAATGACGTCAATCTATTGTATTGCCATATCGAATATTAGTTATATGGATTGGTTGTAATGAACGCAAAAACGGGGGGTGGCTATTGTTTGGGGCACGCGACGTCAACAGTGAGAGAATCGATCGCAACCACCCTCCCTTATTTTCAACTACAACCCCAAGATAACGTTGAGATTTAACAAATATAATAATGTGATTAGGAGCTCGAATATTTATTTAACAAGGCTCATATTGCACCTGTTGCCGTCGTTGTTTTTTTTTACCACCCGAAATTAATTATTTCATAAATAATGTTGACATCAAAAATTAGTAACGATAGTAGAACAATTGCACTTTATCTTATCTCGAAAATGAAGCTATTAAACAGAGGCACGCACAAATCTACAATGACTTTAATTCATTCATAATATCGAATTTTGGGTGTTTTTCAAATAGGGGTGGTTCTTACCTGCGAAGGTGGCATGTCCGTGGGTTGCG
Organism: Epicauta chinensis; assembly: GCA_021725515.1. NCBI lineage: Eukaryota > Metazoa > Arthropoda > Insecta > Coleoptera > Meloidae > Epicauta > Epicauta chinensis. The sequence goes on from JAEDXX010000023.1 coordinate 836,218, forward strand.
GCATTTTTCCAAAAAAAATTAAAATCAGTCTAATTTCGTAAAAACATATCACTAATAAATTCCACACAAAAAAAAAACGTTAGGGTTGAATACACAAAAACTATAATCGCCGAAACGGCCAAAAATGAATGGGAATCAAATTAAATTTTGGACGAGGAACATCACCAACCTCCTCTCCAGAGCACAGCTACAATCCAACTACTCAAAAGAGTAGTAGTGGAACAGTTTCGTGAATCATTCGTTACGAATCGTAAAATTTATACAATCGCTCAAATAAGTTTTGATCGTTAATTGTATCGCTATTCTTACGGTAATTCGAATCGTTTACTGTAATTCTGCCTGGTCCTAGTGAGGGAAATACAGCATCCACTTTACGAGTCTTCCAGTAAATCAAATCGGCCGATTTCCATAGGAATTAATTGTAAATTTTCGTGAAATATTCGATTTGGTCGCGTTTTCGCGGCAGAGATAGAGAGATGAAGAACAAGGACCGGATGTTGGATTCTGTGACGTCTGTTGAGATAAAAAATCAATTGCCGCCAGCTAATCTTTAGATGTAACCATTTTTTCTTCGACTAATCAAAAAACAAATTACACGGAAATTTCGTGTATTTGCATAAAATTAGTCAGATGTAAAAAATTCAGGAAAAAATAAAGTGACTCACCTGTACTAGCGATTAATGTACAATATCGATAAGAAGTGATGTTATAGAAAAATTCCGGATAATTTTGTAATTTCCGGAGTTTTCCAAAACGTTTTCGAAAATCGACCGGAAGTACTGCGCCATCTATCCGATGGTTGTCATAATTAAAACACAGTTGGCCAGCCTGTTTGATATAATTTATTCAAAATTCTCCCATTAATTTACAAACTATTTAAAATTCGTAATTGGAACGAATTCGGTTTTTCTCGACTAGCGTTTTTATCAAAAATTTTCGAAAACTGGAAATCAACGCAACCGGAAGTGGACTAGTGTGGTTGGTTTCGCTGGATTGGCCACCCTGCTTGATTTGACATTTTTCAAAATTATAACCAATTATAACCTTAAATTTTGAAAAATGCAAATTTCACAAAATGTTATCACAAATTTTATGGGGTGTCGGAATTGTTGTGCCAGCCGTATCGATTTATTATTTAAAAGTTCGATACAAGTCGAAATTGCGACAATTAAACCATAAACTAGCCCCAAAGAACTATTATCATTGTTTATTTATTACATTCGACAATTTCAAGTGTCGTCCGCATATAATAAGGAGATTATCGTGCAACGACGATTGTTCGTTCAATTATTTAGAGAAAATCATAACGTTCATCGGTTCAGGTCGTCGAACCATCCAAATTTGTATGTATTTCTGTACGTTAGAGGATATTAAAAACGAATTGATAAAAGCGCACAAACGAGGCGTCATTGTGCGAATAATAACAGATCCTGTGATGTTTAAGATGAAGTCTTGCATTTTTTCCATGCTTAAATATCAATGCGGTAGCTCCGAATTTCAAGATTCAATAGAAATTGTTTTTAATTCATACAATTCGTAGGTTTCGAAGTTAAAATGCCTAATTATCGCAATATATTAATGCACCATAAATTCATGCTAGTTGATGGGTGCGATGAGAATTTAGCGAAAATGATGATGGGTTCGTTGAATTTAACAATGCAAGGATTTACGCGGAATTTCGATTTTGTCGTGTTTACAAACGATTTAAAAATGATTCAATCTTACAGTGACGAATTCGAACGGTTATGGAACGATTCTGTTCCCGATATTTTTGTAGCTGAAATATTAGAAAAAAATAAATAAGTCTAATTAGGTAGTTTTATTAATTAAATCGTAATATCCACAACATTAATGATAGTTGATCGTGATTCCGATAGGGCCAAACAATTGGCACCCAATTCTTATCCATCAATATCCAAATCCTTTAATTCTTCATCCAGTGCATCTAGGTCTTCTTCTAAAAATAGGTTCTCGTTGATTGGAACAGCAGCAGCTGCAGCTGCTGCCGTCTCATCATCCACCCTCCCATTCGTTTCTTCTGTTGGATTCGTATCGTGTTTAAGTCGATTATCTAAAGCGACCGTACCGGTACCATCCGCCTCTTCGGCCATTATCGAATCGAAATTGATCTCTTTATAATCATTATCATCATCATCCTCATTATCTGAATAATTGTACGAATCGATCGCCTCATCGCCATCTTCCATGTCGTTCTGTGCTGCCATTTCTGGATTGAAACTGAACATTTCGCGACCGGAAAGACCGACTTGTCGGCCCGCTTTGAAATCGTTACGTTTCTTGTCTTCGTCCCGTTTAGCCGCATCTTTCTTCTCCTACAATTTGATCGATTAAAAACAAATCGAATAGAATCAAATAGGAAATTACTTGTATTTTTCGTTTCTTCCACGCCAAGAATGTTTCTAGTGTTACTTTCGTTTGATTAGCACCCAAAGCAGCACGTTCTTTCTCAATGAGATCTTCAAGTGAAATTTCGTTCCTTTTATCGTCTTTCTTCTTATCTCTCTTCAACGAGAAACCAGGCGGTAAGGCGTGGCGATAGATACAATTCTCACCGGATGGACATTGCCAAAACCAACCGTATTTCGATTTTTCTACAGCATCTAAAAAGTATTTACATATAATATCTGTTGTTGGCATCTTTCCGGCTTTTCCATGTTTCTTCTCCACCACTTCTTTCAACTTTTCTTCATCCCAATTCTCCATCGTCTCATTCTCCTCACCATCGCGCATATCAACGTACATCGAACGTTTTTCAGCTTTACGTTCAATACTCAAGTCGTGCGAAAATTTACATTTATCACCTTTGCCGCATTGGCCCTGCTTGAAGAATGCACAAACAACCGATTTCGGATCAGTGCCTAAAACAATTGTGTTAAATAAACGACAAATAAGTGTTGATCAACAAAAACCTTTTTCAACTTTTTGCGTTTGTACAGTTTTAAATAATGCCGCCAATTCTTTTTGTTCTTTCAACTTTTTCTCCTTCTCCGTTTTCTTCGAACTATCTTCTTTGACAGGATGATGACCTCCAGTTTTCACTTGTTTCTCGACTTGTTGAATGAATTTCTGTTGTTTAGCACCTTTTTTATTTTTCAAACCGAACGTTTTATCCTTAAATCATTGACGAAATCGTCAAAAATTCGATTTGTTTTGTTGGAACAATAAAGGAACACAACCTACCTCAATAACCTTTTCTTTCTTCTTTTGCTCGGTTTTCTTACTGGGAGCGGCAGCTTGTTTACCTTTCGGCGGCATTTCCCGTTTTATTCAACAATAAAGCAATTCAACAAATTGTTTTAATTAACGATATAATTTAAAAAAATAAATAATATAGGTTCCTTTACACATGGGACCGACGATCCGGTTGACAATTAAACTTGAGAAACTAAAATTCCCTAAAAATTTTGCCAACACCGTTGCCGTATTGCTGGAAAGGGTAATGCGGTAAATTTAATTGAAACACATATTTATATATAGAATTGTATATCACTACTAAACGCAATAGAAATAACTGTTAATTTCCTAAAAAGTTTAATTAATTTTGATTATAATAGCAAATTGTTGTAAGGTAGCTAAGAAGAATATACTTTGAGCTACATTTAAGTGGTAGGATTTGCGAACGCAGCCATTTTTTGACATTCGACAGTTAACCTCACTTTTTGAAATTTCGTGAATTTGGAAAATGGCTGATGAAGAAACAGTAAATGGAAACGCCGAAGAAAAATCGCAAAAGAAAACAGCGAAATACGATAGTGGAGCTGCTGATTTAGAGAAAGTCACCGATTATGCTGAAGAAAAAGAGATCTCAACACAGAATGTAGCTGGTGCCATTTCGGCAATTGGTGATCGTCGCAATAAGGAGGCACTAGAGAAACAAGCACGTGAAAAAGAATTGTTAAAAGTTTCAATTAAAAAGGAGGATGTTGATTTGATTGTACGTGAAATGGAGATTTCTCGAACATTAGCCGAACGAACATTACGTGAATACCATGGGAATGTGGTGAATGCTTTGATTGCTCTAACGAATTAAATTTTAGTCAATTTTTATTTTATTTATGATTAAATAAAACTCCTTCAAAACTACTACGTATTGCGATTGGATTTATAGATATTCACGATTCATTGGTGTTTTCTTAGCTTTCTTGTCTCTAGCCCGCAGATACCAACGATGTTTTGTTGTGTGTGTAATATTCATCAATTCCTGTATCGCCAAGTCTTGAGGTTTTTTGTTGAAAACTTCCTTTAATTGCGGCGTCATTTTCGTCTTCAATACAGACGTATCCTGTTCGATTTGGGCAGGTAGAGGTTTTGTACATTCGTACGGGAAATCGGGCTTGGGGTGCCAGGCAACGTACATGCTCTCATCGTCCGTTAAAGCAATTTTGTGGTCTTTAAATTGTGTTGAAAACAATCTCAACATCGGCCTGAGAGGTGTCGAGTAACATAACCTCAACGGCACAATCGACATCGCTACTAGAAATAAAGAAGGCATTAGCGATGTGTTTTGAATTGTGAATAAACTAAATTACCTTTTAATTATTTAAAAATATCGTAAAATTATCACCGAATGAAAGACTCAACAATTGCGCCAATTTAAGGTTAGATCACAATATAAAAGTGAGGTTATGTCTAAGTAAACATAAATGTTTCAATAATTTTTCGATTTAAATATGATATTTAATAAAATAGATAAAGTGTTGTCTGCATTGTTAAAAGTACGGACTAGATTTAGGCTTAAATGTGATTTCCATTCGTCTAGTCAACGATTCCAACAAGCATCGCCGAACGATCAAAACCGCCGCATTCGCTCGACTTTATATTATGTAACGGCTGCCGGTATTGTAACGGCCGGCTTAAGTTATGCTGCCGTACCATTATACCGTCTATTCTGTCAAGCGTACAGTTATGGGGGCACAACGCAACAGGGCCACGACAGTAGTAAAGTTGAAACGATGTCGGCGCTAAAAAATCGCCAACTGAAAATCAAATTTAATGCCGATACAGCGGCCAGTATGCGATGGAATTTCCAACCGCAACAAAACGAGATCATCGTCCATCCAGGCGAGACCGCTTTGGCGTTCTATACGGCCAAAAATCCAACGGATAAACCGGTCATTGGTATCAGTACGTATAATGTTGTACCGTTTGAGGCTGGCCAATATTTCAATAAAATCCAATGTTTCTGCTTTGAAGAACAACAGCTAAACCCCCACGAACAAGTGAATGTGATTATTTGTACGATATCGTAATTTAATTGTTTCGTTTTTTAGGTTGATATGCCGGTATTTTTTTATATTGATCCGGAATTTGCCGATGATCCTCTGATGGAATACGTGGACGAGATCACGCTGTCTTATACGTTTTTTGAAGCTAAAGAAGGCCTTAAGTTGCCGATGCCGCAATTTAATAGATAGTTCAATTGTTACAAGAATTTATTTGACTACTTTGTTGTTGTTTTTTTTTTGATGTAAGATAAAAAAACAATCAATATTTGATAGTGGCAGTGATTGGGAAAGCTCGCCGCATTCCCATGCACTTTTCTCGATCGATGAATAAAGCATTGACTTTTGAGTGCAAGTCCGTTTCTAATGATGCTTTAGTTTTGAGCAGTTGTTGATGTTGGGCCTCTGCCTCTTGTAGTTTCTTATGTAACGTTTCAATACTATCTTTAATATCAACAACTTCCTGAATCAATCTAGAATCGATCAAATTTAGTAAATTGTAAAAATCTTTGAATCGTCAACAATAATTTACCTTTCTTGTGCCGAATCTCGGCACAATTCTACATTCTTACGATGCGACCGAGCTTCCAATCGCGTGTGGGCTACCTTCATTGGAGCACTCTTATCATTGATGCCCTTCTTCAATAATTCGATATATTTCTCAATTTCAAAGATTTCTTGTTGGATCTACAATGAATATAATTTTTTATTGTTCCAGAATAGTAACGAATGTGATGCATGCACTTTGTAAGGCATCAAGTAATCAATTGTGTATGCATTGCATTAGTTACGAATACGATCCGTTAACGAATTACTTTATGTAGATGCATCTGTAATTTACTTTTAACTTCCAACAATTCCGACGTGCGTTTAGCTAAGGCATTATTCGTATTACTCCAAGCATCCCAGATTTCTGTAGCCATCGAATTAATTGTTGTATCAATATCGGATTTCATCTGTTGCGTTTTAATGCGTTCACTTTGTGAACGTTGTACTATGCGATTAGTATTCTCAGCCCAAGTTTTTGGATTTGTTATACTGAAATTAGCACAGTTTTTACAATTCAATAACTATCAAAGATCAAGCTCGTGACTAATGCGGCTCTTGTTTTTTTTTGAGAAACATTGAACAGTAATTCTTACTGTAGGGCATGAAGTAGAGTGAGGACACAATGAAGGCGAGCGCTAGGAGGTTTTTTGGGTGCTGTCGTACGCTTTTTATTCTTTTATGGTTCGCAAAAGAGTTTGTAGTGCATGAAGGTCTGTGTTTAGGAGCTCTTGAAAACCGAACTACTACATGCCCTACAGAATAGAGATGCCACCACGTGTCGAAGCGTGATCTTTTACATAAATTGTTACGTTGAATCATATTTTTCAATGCCGCCATAATAATTGATGCCCTTCGAGAAATTATTCAATTGATGGCACATATGATCAATACCCAAAGCTGATTCTTTACTCTTCACATCCGTTTCCAGTTCATGTTGCACAGCCCGACTATTTCTCAATTGGTCTCGAATTTTCTGTCCGAAAATTCTCAATTTTTCCTGACCATTCCGGTATGTTTCGATCTCTTTGAGCAATAGAACTTCCGGTTGATCGTGTACCAAATCGACACCTTCTCTACTTTCCCGTTGATAAAGACATTCTTGGGCAATATGTAAAGGTCCTTCAATATCAGCAATCGCCTTCTCCACTTGACGCCGGCCTTCGTGCAACAATTCATTGGCATCCAATAATCGTTCCAATTCGGTGCGGGCTTCGTTTCGCCAAAAAGTCAGCTCAGTTATACGTTCGCCTAATCTACGGCCGGCCTCTCGTTGGCCTTGTGCACACTTCTCATCGGTTTCTCTAAAATTTCCGCATTATTAACCAATTTTTGTACTATTTTAAGCGAAAAATACCTCATTACTCGTACGAAATCGCACCGTAATCGTTCTGAATAATTCTTATTTGTATCCGATTCATTGTAGTTACGCAAATTAGCTTCCGACCATTCGAACGGCGTATGTCGGGTGTACAGCGCTGCACGGGCGGCATGTGCTGGATTCCGTTCAAATCCTGTTACAAGATTTGGGAATTTTAAGGGCTCGGTTATCATCCCTTGTGGCGTATAACAGGGATCCACCATAGTGTTTGTAATGGGTTGACTTGGCCTAAAAATCACAGTTGAAAATAATTGGTTTTTCTTAGACAATAATACACGTACAGTGGTGTAAGTTGAACGGTTTCGTAGCCCAAAGTCGGTCTCCATGGGTGCCGTTTTGGGATCTTATAGTATTCACCCGTATGAGTCGGTGGAGGTTCTGCAACTTGTTCCATACAAGGATCGGCCACTACTGTGCTCCATGGTTGTAATTGCTGGAAATTAATATCAGAAATTGATGTATAATCGAAAATAATCGTTTTACTGAATATAAAATTGACGAGTTTTTTGAGGGCATTTTCTAAAAAAAAAAATTGTTTATTTGTGTCAGAATTTCAAATTCGAATCACCAGGGTAATTCAAATTTACCGCGATTAATTGACAGATCAACTGTCTCGCCCAAATTCCCCCAACAAATTCGTTTGGCAACACTGACATTAACCTATAAAAACAATGTCACTACGATTGTTTTCTGATTTAAAATTAAATCTTCGCGATAATTAATTAATTTGCATCAATTAATTCATTATGACTAGTGTCGTATCAAATCCGCCTGAACGTAATTATTAATCGTTATAAGTCTACACAGTTATTACGTTTTGTTTTTTTTGGGTTAGATTGTCCTGGGACTGATAGTGAAGATGCTGGAAAAGCCTCAGCTTGTGCTGGCTGTCCCAATCAACAGATTTGTGCGTCCGGTGTGACTAAAGGTCCCGATCCTGGAATACAATTGGTTAAAGAACGTCTACAACAAGTTGACAATAAAATTTTGATTCTATCCGGAAAGGGTGGTGTTGGTAAAAGTACGGTAACAGCTTTACTTAGTCGAGCTCTAGCAGCCCAGGATCGTGATAAAAACGTACGTATAATAATCGTAATTGTGCAGTTTACACGACTCACTCGATTATATCGACTTCTTCGGCTCTCTGGCCCACCGAATACCATCGACGCCATTGTCGAAATAGCAGCAATTCTATTCTGTTTCGATAAACTTTACATGATTCTGATCATAATATTTTTGCTTAATGTATGGCAAGTTGGCTGGAATTGGTATATTGTACCAGTCTGTACTTTGCTCCTTGTCCCAAAATTCCTAGATTGATTTTATTTCAAGTCGATTTATACAGACTGTTCCACTTTACGTATCTATTCCTGATAGAGAAACAATCAAGCTGTTTAGAAATTTGTTTATCAAAAAAAAACACGTATTTTTAGAATATTGACCTTACAATCGAAAATATTAATAAACATTATAACCAACGATAATGGGATCGGAGAGATAAAGATCTAGTTATTTAATTAATAATAATTAATTTGCCACTCCTTGGTATCGACCTTTAGGCGTCTCCTCAGACTTGCCCAGTTGTAAAACCTGCTTTATTGATTAAAATATATTGTTTACATGATTGCATTTATAATGGAATTACTTTGGACTTTGTTTATCGAAATTCCAATTGTCATGAATAAAACAGTAATGTTTATAAGAATTGTATCCAAAGTTCATGTTTACTAACACCTATTAGAACGATAACAGTCCTTATTTACATACAATTAATCGTTTACATAGATAAAAATAGAAATATAACGACAATTATTTTTTACGACAATAAAATCATCGGACAAAATATGTAGATACATAAATATTAAACATACTATATAAATTGCGCAATAGGTTTTTAGTACCTATTCATAAAATAATCATTTCTTCAGAGAATTTTTATTTAAAAACTTGTTTCCAGTTGCCTAAAGGTCTGTTAAAAAGTTTTATTGTGCAGCACATGCTAGTGTTAAAATATATATATTTTTTTGTTCTGTGGCTATCAGCCTTTGTAGAAACCAGAAGTACCATTTACCCGTAATGGTACTTAAGTGGTTGTGTAGAAATCTATTTATTGAGGGAAAAATATCGTTTTTTTCTTATTGTGGACGATTAACTCCAAAAATTTGGAACACGCCTGCTTTTGATACAGGGGTGAATTTATGAAAGTCATGAAGCCTAACCCTTTGCCGCCCCTAACGCTCCAGAACGCTCGTGAGTTAAACCCACGTTGTCGTTCTAAACGCTGATTGATCAGGCTCGTACTCAATGTGTCAAAAACAAAAGGAGCTGTGTTCTACTAATGAAAACACATGAAGGCCACACACTGAGGCCTTCTGGCCCATTGTGTGCAGCTCCAATTACCGGAGCCTTACCACATCTGTTAATTCTCTAATGAAGCGCAGTAGCCTACCTTGTTCGGCTTTCCGAATGTCTTCTGATTCCAAAAATAGCCGTCCCAGGTGTTGCTCTCTGAGGCCAGCCAATGCAGTGTATGTGATGAGGATGCCAAGCGTGTGTAGGTGTTGATACACGGGACAGTGTACAGTAAGCAATCTCACAATTGCTCTGAGATCTTTGCTACCGAGTCTCATTAAATCTTTACTGCGCCTAGCGTCAGGTCCTTCGATGAAGATCCTAGACTGACGCAGTCCTTTGTGTTCTCTCTATTTCTTCAAGTGTGAAGAAGAGGTTCATTTCTGACGAGCTTTGGGGATGGGGAGAGTCGGCTTCGGCTCAAAGAAGCCCATGCCTGAGCCTCTCTGGGCCAAAGCGTTGGCCCTCTCCTTTCCCCCCACGTCAGAGTGCCCAGGGACCCAGCACAGCACAATATCTCTGTTGCGCCCAGCGCAAAATTAGAGTAGTCATGCGGCGACTATGAAATTTGTCTCTAATGACTCTTATAAAATATTAATTCTTCTTGGGTTTTCCCGTTTTTGCGCTGTTTTTTCTATGTATTTTCTCAGCAATAGTTATAAATCCCTTTATTGAACCACCTACAAAATAATACGCACAAAAGACCTCAATAAAAAAATGTTGATCATCAAGCAATTATTGCAAGCATCAAAAATATCACGAGTATTTGTAGTTTCTGATAATTCTTATCAGCGTTATTAATTGAATTTTTTAATATTGAAAGAAAAGCGTGTTCTTGGGAACTCTTTGATATCATTGCTTTACTCTTAGTTGTAAGTGTGCCTCGTTCTACTGCATGCTGTATTTCCAGGTTGCAGTCTTAGACATAGATATCTGCGGCCCATCTCAGCCTAGAGTTTTGGGTGTTCTCAACGAACAAGTCCATCAATCCGGGTCAGGATGGTCACCAGTTGTATGTTGAATTAACCCATTATTATTGTTATTATCATTAAATATTGTAGTATGTCGATGATAATTTATCGGTGATGTCGATTGGTTTTCTATTATCATCACCTGATGATGCCGTAATATGGCGTGGACCGAAGAAGAATGGAATGATTCGTCAATTTTTAAGTGAAGTTGATTGGGGCAATGTTGATTATTTGTTAATTGATACACCACCAGGTTTATTATCATTATTTTTTTAATAATTGCAATCCATTCTCTAAATGTAATTTAATGCGAATTAGGTACGTCTGATGAACATCTATCAGCATCGACGTATTTAGCTGAAGCTGGATTAACTGGTGCTATTATCGTTACAACACCACAAGAAGTTGCTTTGTTAGATGTACGAAAAGAGATTGATTTCTGTCGTAAAGTCAATATAAATATTTTAGGTGTTGTTGAGAATATGTCAATTTTTGTTTGTCCATGTTGTAAGGTTGTTCTATTTTTACAATTTTGTTTCATAAATATTGATGAAATTTTTGTAGAGATTAAGTGAAATATTTCCAGCTACAACTGGTGGTGCTAAACGGATGTGTGAAGAATTGAATGTACCATTTTTAGGTAGTATACCATTAGATACATTAATTGCACGGTTCTGTGACGAGGGTAGAGATTTTATTGAAGAACTACCACATCTGCCGGCTGTTGAAAGTTTGAAAGAAATAACTAAAAGTATGTAAAAATATGAAGCGGATTTTAGGTGATAAACTTTGAGGGCAAAATTCTGTTTTTCTTTCCGCCTGAATTTCATATTTCAGCCTGCGATTTCGATCTTTTGCACTTTTAAGTTAAAATTCTTTCTTTATATGTTTTTCAGTAATTGTCTTTTTGCTTTTGTTTTTCCACCTAAAATCCGGTCTCCCGAAATTATAGTTCATTATATATGATTTTAATTGTGCTGATTTTTTTTTAGAAATTACTGCCCAATGCAATAATAAAGAAAAGGAAGGATGAGCAGTAAGCAAAATGTTTGCTTGTTCTTTAATTTTTGTAAATTTGCTTAATAAATGTTATTTTGGATTAGAACCAAGTGTTGTTGACGTTGTTTGCTTATGATTTTATTGATGAGAAATTTCCTTTTAGCTTATCACCTTTTTTCCAAGAGGAAAGACTTAAAATACATACAGTTGCGATCAAAAAATTTTCGACGGCGTTTTTTTTGACGTCTAAAAATGTTTAATCTGGGCCAAGCATTACTGTGATTATTGACATTTTAAATGTCAAAATGGTCAAAATTAATGACTTTGAATATCAAATATTAAGGCAGTCCTACACCAACTGACAATTAGATGTCTTTGACGTCCAAAATTTTTTGATCGCAACTGAATCTGGCTTTATACTCGTAAGATTAGATCTTATGCTTATGGGAAGCGTAAGCGTTTACGTTAAAACGTATGTTACCATTAACGCCAATGTGGCCCTAGCTTTAGTTGACAGTTATTTTGGTTGCAACAATTGGCACGACTGTATCTGCAACTGTCAAGGTTAAAGTGACATTTGTTTAACAACAGAAACTGTGTTGGCGTTTTTATCAACAAAAATAAAGTCCAATTATGATAAATAATTGTTTATGGTAAAATACTTTAAGTTCAGTTATATTCGGACAATTAAGTGAATAAAAATGACGAGAATTCGTAATATTTTGCATTCGTTCCGTATTCGAAGAAGTCAAACTCTTTCTCCAACTGAATCTGTATCGTTTGAAGCGTTTTGCAATGAGAATCACCATCAAACTACAAATTTCGGTACCAAAGAATCCTCATTGAACAATGATTTGAGTACGTCTCCAATTAAAAGTGCTAAAAATGTAAGCATTCATTTGTTTGATTGTGGAAGTATTTCTTTTGAACTCTTAAATATTTCAGGGTGAATATGTGAAGTTTTCAGCGAACAATCCGAAAACCACAAACTGCACCCGTCCTAGTCTACTAGCAATATTGCTAGTAATCGTTTTGTTGGCTGTGCTCTTAATCCTTCCATTAGTGTATCTGTTACATTGTCTTGGAGTTTTGTATATTCAAGAACGGCATAATCACTATTATCCTCATACAAATATCAGAGAACAAGTATTATTGCACAAGCAACTTTTACAAAATACTAATAATTGATTGTTTTAGAGCCACTATCAACCGAGTGCTAAAATTCATGATACAACTATTAATAAGACTCTTCAATCGAAACAGCCAGTATTTCTACCGTTACCACCGAAACCGGATTACAATCAATGTAAAATATTAAAAGAACAAGAACGTTTCGATTGTTTTCCTGAAGGTAATCCAACACCAAACAGTTGCGAGCAGCGTGGCTGTTGTTGGATACCAGCGAAAACAAAACCAAATAATCATCTACCATTGAATGTACCATACTGTTTCTATCCGAAAAATTATCCAACTTATAATTATTTAAACATCACAGAGACTGCATTCGGTTTAATTGCGTATATGAACCGTAATTATACAACACCGTATCCTGATGATGTTGAAATAATCAAGATGATAGTCAAGTTCGAGAATGAGAATCGTTTACACGTTAAAGTAATCGATTTCAACAAATTTTATTGATAAGACAATTGAAAATGATTGTTGTTTTTTTCAGATTTTGGATCCGTTACGTACACGATTCGAACCACCGTATCCTGAAGTGCCAATTGTTGATAAAGCTGCAACAAATCTAACATATTTGTTGCATATTGATCCAACAAAGACAGGTTTCAAAGTTTTAAGGAAATCGGATAATACTGTTATGTAAAGAGAGGATCATTTTTTTTTGTGTTTTCTTGAAATAATTACGATTTTTTTTTGTTACAGTTTTGATACGACATTTGTTAATAATCTGATTTTTTCAAATCAATTTCTTCAAATCAGTTCAAAATTACCGTCCAATTATATTTATGGTTTAGGTGAACATCGTTCAAATCTACTTTTATCAACAAATTGGTCGCAATTTACACTTTTCAATCATGATGGAATTCCTTCGTTTAATGTTAGTATAATTATGCTATACTCTGTCCAAAAATTAAGTATAAAATTTCAAATGAGAGAAATACTGCTAATCTACGCAACGAAAAATAGTGCCTCTATTAAGACCTCATTAAATTTAAATTCTTTATTGTATTAAACTGAAAATTGATTCGAAAAGGATTTTACAATCTGCAAAGATATATAATATATCGAACTTCAGGGTTAATATAAAAAAAAATACCACCAAATCATGTAAACACATGCGGAGGATTTTATTCAAACAGGAGTGTCACAATATAATATTCTTTTTCTTTCATTTCAACATGTAAAAGTTAGGAACTTCCCAAACATTAAGTTGTCTATAAACACAACTTCTTTTTTGTACTTCTCTATCGTTGAAGGTTTTAGTTTGTTCTAATCGATAATTGTAGAAAACGCTTTCATTTAAACTTTTGCCCTTTTGGTTCATATATGTTTCGGCTCGTGTGGCCATTCAGATGCAGCAAGTTGTTTTCCTTCTAATATCATTCGTTGAACGGTCAAATATACGTTGTGATTAGTACTTTATAAGCTGATAATAAGCCGAAACCGGTGCATGTATCCTTTTTATTATTTTTTCAATACTTGCTGTTAAAGTCATACTTTATCTACTAAAAACCCGATGGTAAAGTAGCACTTTACCCACCTCAACGGTAAACCGTTTACTTTATCGTTGAGTAAACACTTTACCATCGAGCAACTCCATAGCAACCAACAGCAAATAAACAAAAACAATTGCTTGTTGATTAGAGAAATCCAATAGCAACCAGCAACCATTGACAACTGTATGAATAATTAATGTCATAACTTATGAGAAAATTAAAAATAAATAAATAAACTAAAACGAGTTTTAAGGACAAGTATTGAAAAAAATCTTGTACTGCACACGGTGGTAAAGTCCCTTTATCCACTCGCGGATTTGTCTCACTCGGCTTCCGGCCCCTTGAGCCAAACTTCTGCTGGTGGATAAAGTATGACTTTACCGCCTTGTACAGTAAATAACTAATAACTCCTTTAAAAACAAATTTCATGTTCATTTTATAGAAAAATCTTTACGGCAGTCATCCGTTCTATTTGGTAATGGAAAATTCAGGCTTAAGTCATGGTGTTTTTCTCTTAAACAGTAATGCTATGGGTTAGTAGTTTTTTTTTTGGAATTCTGCAAATAATTTCTAGTAATAAATTATTATTTTTAGATATAATTCTCCAACCGACTCCTGCAATTACTTTCAGAACAATTGGAGGAGTTTTAGATTTCTATTTCTTCTTAGGCCCGAAACCTAGTGATGTTATCAGTCAATATACGGATGTAATCGGTCGACCATTTATGCCACCTTATTGGGCTCTTGGTTTCCATTTGTGCCGTTTCGGTTATAAAACATTAGAAGAAACGAAAAAAGTCATGGAGCGTAATATTAATGCAGGCATTCCTTTAGTAATTTGTTTCGATTTCAAATCAATAATAAAAAATATTTGAATGTTTACTCTTTAAGGATACACAATGGAATGATTTGGATTATATGAATAATAGTAACGATTTCACTTATGACCATAAGAATTTCGTCGGTTTACCGGAATTCGTTGAAGATCTTCATATTAGAGGAATGCATTATATACCATTAGTAGATCCTGGTGTTAGTGCAAGTGAATTACCTGGTAGTTATCTACCATACGATCTAGGTATTAAAATGGATATATTTATAAAGGATGTAGATGGTAAACCGTTTATTGGAAAAGTATGGAATCGTCAAACAACAGTATGGCCAGATTTTACAAATTCTAGTACAGTTGAATATTGGAAGATATTAATGGAACAAATGCATAAACAATTCCAATTTGATGGTGCTTGGATTGATATGAATGAACCATCAAATTTCTGGTCTGGTACAAAGAATGGTTGTCCAAAAACAACATTAGAATATCCACCGTATTTACCGAATGTTGATGGTGATACAATTTTTTATAAAACCGTTTGTATGTCTGCTAAACATTTTGCTGGATTACATTATGATGTACATAATTTATATGGTTTAACTGAAACTATTGTTACTAGTTTGTTAGTTTTAATACTGAAAATTTTATTAATTTTTAGTATAATTCTGAATTTTTTGTAGCGTAATGTCGGAGATTCGAGGTAAAAGACCAATGGTAATTTCTCGATCTACATTCCCAGGAAATGGACATTTTGCTGGTCATTGGAGTGGTGATGTTGTATCCGAATGGCTTGATATGAAATATACGATTCCAGGTAATTTAAAGTAGGGTGTTCCAGGGGCAATTTCTCTATTGCCATTGCTATTGTAATATAAAACTTATTGGATCCAAATTTTGATCTGTATTCAATATAATAATAGGGAAATTCCTTGGAGACACCCGGATTACATCGAGAATGTGTTTATTAAAAATTTTTAAATAGAATTATTAAGTTTTAGTTTATTTGGTATACCATTAATGGGTGCTGATATTTGTGGTTTTAATGGAAATACAACACGATCATTATGCAATAGATGGATGCAATTAGGTGCATTTTATCCATTTTCTAGAAATCATAATACTGATGATGGAATTGTAAATGATTTATAAATTAATTATTGATAAATTTTGTAAATTATTGTAAATTTTTAAGGATCAAGATCCGGTTGCAATGGGTCCTCAAGTTACACTGTCATCAAAAAAAGCATTAGAGATTCGTTATAGATTTCTACCATATTTGTACACTTTATTCTGGTTAGCGCATACTGAAGGTGAAACTGTTGCCAGGCCGTTATTTTTCGAGTAAGTTATTTTAACAATTTGCCGTATGTGCAAATTTATTCGCAATAGAAACAAAAGCGTTGTCTCTTGAGTCAAAATTAATTAATACGCATATTCTCAGAGTTATTGCTTAAATCGTTCAATTCGCAGTGTTTCTATTGAGCTCGATTTCTTCTTGTTTAGGTTTCCGTTTGATGAAAAGACGTACTCAGTCGACACACAATTTCTCTGGGGCCCTGCCTTTATGATCATACCAGTTTTAGAGGTATATTCCTACAAATTCTCTTAAAATTTCCTAATTTTATTATAATTGTGATAATTAGGAGAATGCTACAAGCGTTAATGCATATATACCAGAATCAGTTTGGTATGAATATTACACAAAAGTAGTAGCTATCAGTAATGGTGAAATGGTGAATTTATCAGCACCAATTGATACAATTCCACTATTGATACGTGGTGGTTATATTTTACCACAACAACAACCCGAACAAACAACAACTAAATCCCGTAAAAATAACATAGAAATTCTGGTTGCACCAAATGAAGAAGGAAAAGCTAAAGGACAATTGTATTGGGATGATGGTGATTCTTTAAGTAAACCTAAAATTGCATTAAAATATTGAATTTCAATTAAATTTAATTTAATTTTGATAGATTCATATGAAGAGAAACGTTATTCGTTAATAACGTTCGAATCAGATCCCAATAAATTATGGACTAAAAATGAATTTTGGAGCAATGAGAGTCCACCAAATCTTGGTAGTGTTACAGTATTAGGGATTGACCAGCCGATTTCGGAAGTTTTAGTCAATAATTTATCACAACCGTTCCTATACGATACGATTCACAAGGTAAATGTTGAAAAATTTTATAAGACACACGACAATATGGTTTTTTCTTTCTTTACAGTTCTTATCAGTTATAAATCTAAATGTAAGTTTCAAAAAATCGATTGTAATCGAATGGAAATGAGAAGAAAAAAGTTTACCAAAATTATTAATTATTTTATTTGCTTATTTTTTAAAATATAGTTATTAGAAGAGTGTACTTATATTTGAGATTTTGTTCGTTTAGTCACTCGTATTTTTAAAAATCGACTGTTTTTAGATATAAAACTAACAACTATAGCGAATAGTCAGTTTCTTTCAGTAATTACCATGGCGAGTTCACAACTATAAAACAGTTGCAAAGAAAGAATTTAGAGTGTCAATAGTATGGTGGCTTTTACGGTTTTAACTCTGACTTACTGTGGTAAAAATTGAAAACTCATTCTGTTATTTCAACCAAAGATATTGTAGTCTATTGCTGATAAAATTGTGCCAAAAATTATAAAAAAAAGCCCACACTATGTGTGTATACAGTTGCTAATTTTAATAAAACAACCCTCTTAGATGCACTTTATTTTTAATTGAGGGCGAGAAAAATTTCGACTCTTATAAAATAATGAATTTTAAAGGCTGTTAATTATTTGACTGAACAAAATAATAATGTAGCTTAACTTAGATTAAATTGAGTGATTTATTACATATCTTAAAATGAATTAAGCTTGTAGTAGGATCGTAATAAAAAGCTTTCAAAAATCCATTAGAACAATTAATGAAATAAGTATTGTCCTTTGATTACTGGTTTTCCT
Organism: Epicauta chinensis; assembly: GCA_021725515.1. Classification (NCBI taxonomy): domain Eukaryota; kingdom Metazoa; phylum Arthropoda; class Insecta; order Coleoptera; family Meloidae; genus Epicauta; species Epicauta chinensis. The sequence continues at coordinate 854,179 of JAEDXX010000023.1, forward strand.
GTAACTTTTAATATTAGAACTTGAGATTGAAATTCAAATTCCGCTACTTTGCTAATGAAGATCAATTGTTTTATCAGTAAAAATAAAGTCCAGGTATAACAAATACTTATTTATTGTCAATTTAATACTTTTCAAGTTTTAGAGGTATATCTCTACAAATTCTCTTAAATTTTCCTAATCTATATACAGGATGGATTATAAAAAACGCCCCAAGCCTAACTCCATTATTTTTAAAGATATAACAATACTTCTTGAACAGAGTTGCACAGTTTATTATCATCTATGTTTTAGGATAGATGCCAAATCAATGGTGCTTCCTGTTTCACCGGAAGTGGCATCAACTTCGATTTCTTAAATGGAACACCCTGTATATTTTATTATTTCTAGATACAGCGTTAAATTGGCTTTATAAAAGCTCTAAGGCATCATATTCCTAAAATCAATCGTTAACTCGTCAATTAATGTGTTTATTAAAGTAGGCATTTTGCATATATCTACTTACAAGCTATAATTATTGATAAATTCAGTAAATTAAGTAGGAAAGAATACACATTTTCTATTCATTTTATCTAAGATAAGCAAACGACTAAACTTATTTTATTACAGAGATTGCTCAAACAATCCACCATTCCGTTTCACACAATACTACTTTACAATAACTATTGCTTGTAATCATTTGCAAAATGCCTACTTTAATAAATACATTAAATGACGAATATCTAACTAACGATTGGTTTTAGACATATGATGCCTTAGAGCTTTTTGAAAGACAATTTAACGATGTATCCAGAAATAATAAAATATACAGGATGTTTTATTTAAGAAACTGAAGTTGATGCCACTTCCGGTGAAACAGGAAGCAGCATTGATTTGGCATCTACCCCAAAACATAGATGATAATAAACTGTGCAACCTTGTCCAAGAAGTATTGTTATATCTTTCAAAATAATGGAGTTATGGCTTGGGGCGTTTTTTATAATCCATCCTGTATATAAAAATGGTGTAAAAAATGTATAGTAATTCATAAAATGAGAACGGCTGGGCCGATTTCTGTAAAAATTTTTGTCAGTTGTTCGTATTTTCGAGGAGAAGGTTTTTACGGAAGAAAATTTTGGAAAATCCCTCCGGAAAAGTCGGAAAAATCGAGTTTTTGTATGAAATTTTGTGTGATTGTTCATCAAATCGCTCTCTACTGATTCCATTCAAATAAATCACATTGAAAATTTAAATATTTGTGTTGTATTATTACTCTAAAGTTTGTCTGAAGGCTTAAAATTGGGGCGAGGCGAAGTTCGCCGGGTCCGCTAGTTTTATTATAATTGTGATAATTAGGAGAATGCTACAAGCGTTAATGCATATGTGCCAGAATCAGTTTGGTACGTGGTGGTTATATTTTACCACAACAACAACCCGAACAAACAACAACTAAATCCCGTAAAAATAACATTGAAATTCTGGTTGCACCAAATGAAGAAGGAAAAGCTAAAGGACAATTGTATTGGGATGATGGAGATTCTTTAAGTAAACCCAAAATTGCATTAAAACATTGAATTTCAATTAAATTTAATTTAATTTTGATAGATTCTTATGAGGAGAAACTTTACTGTTTAATAACGTTTGAATCAGATCCCAATAAATTATGAACTAAAAATGAATTTTGGAGCAATGAAATAATTTATCAAAACCGTTCCTGTACGATAAGATTCACAAGGTAAATAGCGAATATCTTTATAAAACACACACAATAATGCAGTTTTATTAATTACAGTTTTTGTCGGTCATAAATCTGAATGTAAGTTTCGAAAAACCTATTCTAATCGAATGGAAATGAAAATAAAAAATCATGCCAAATTAATTATTTCGATTAGATTTTAAGGATTTCCATTTAATCAATAAAATAGTTGGCTAAATTTGTCTTAATTTACTTGTGCGTATTTCAAGTACTTTTCGGTCATTGTAGAGGTATAAAAATCGTTTAAATCAAAGCTATTGTGGTTTATTGTTGCTATTAAAAATGTGCCAAATCTATTATAAAAAGCCCACGTTATGCGATTATACTTGATAATTTTATCAAATCAATTGTGTGTGTTACATCCTGTTTGTTGCAGAAAATTTCATAATACAACAAATAAATCTTAATTCAAATACAACATTAGTTACTCAACCGAAAAAAGTAAATTTATCGGAGAACTAATGCGACACAAATGGAACAGTTGTAGGATCATAATAAATAAAACAATACGCTTTTATATTATTTTAATTGTTGTTTTTAGTACATATGAAACAAATAACAATGATAGTTACACTGATTTATAACAGATTTTTAGCAATCGTTTCCAAATACTTTTCCAGAAGAATTGTTACAATCAATGTTTGAAACAAACAAAAACACACTCAGTGGTGGCAATTATTATCAAGACTAGTAAGATAATTTATGGCTTTAATAAATTATAAAAAAAAACATATGGCACAAAATATTGCAATAATTAAAAAAAATCTAATACCAGCCTTGAATGATGATCGGCGCACAATAAAGGAACATTTTTAATCAAATCAAGACAGAATCCACCACCAGTATTCAATGATTATATGAAATTAGGCAAGTTATGAATGATACAGTGATGCCCAAATTCATTTTTACTGTTATCCTACATATTTACCACAATATTGCACTAAACTAAATTAAAATCAAATATGACATAAAAATCTTATCATTAACAACAAAATAACGGTAGTCTTTGGTAGTTAATATAAATATATATATCATAGTATATAAAAGGAAGCAAGATTTTATGTAATCTTTTATTATTATTATTATTATTATTATTATGATAATTGATGAAGTGAACGTATCAGCTTTGGTTTGTATGTTTGAATCTGATATTTTGGTTGTTGGTAACTCGCTTTGGTTTCTTCTTCAAAATTACACAGTGGCTCATGTTAAAACTAGTTTTGTACTAAATTTTTGGTTTAAGCGAATTTCAGTCAACAATTTTCCCAGATTTTTCAGTTTATTTCCGAAATAAAGGCAAGACAACATTTCAACATTACCATGAAAAACGTTTATAAATTTTGATAGTCGAACAGGTACCTAATGATATTTATTTATTATTAAAAATTTGATAAATGCTATGCCACACATTAACAAAATCTCGATAAATTCCAGCATATGCTACGATTATCTAACACTAATCTACTTTTTTTTGTTGATTTTATCTAATTTTTTTTTCTGTAAACAAGATCGAATTAGGATGTTAATTCTTCTAGTAATTCCTCGGTTGAGCGTTGTTCATTTTTGAATTTCTCCATATAATGTTTCGGTACGGTCCATTCTAATAGGATTTCAACGTTACGTTTTAATTTCTCAGCAACCGATAATGTCGTATCTTTGCACGGTACACGTCCCGAACTTTCGATCGATTCAACTAAAATATCGTCAATTAAGCGCTTATTAAAACCTAATTCTTCTAATTTCTCCGGTGCTGAGATTTTCTTTAATAGCACCGCCAAAAGAAACCGCATCCGTTCAATTGACATCGGTGGTTCGATGATATCAATATCGATTTTAGTTTGTTCGATTTGTGGACGTTCCTCTAAAACTTTACATTTCGTATAGTGATCTTCTAGATCGTTTTTCGTTTGATGGAAACTCCGACAATGTATACAAACGTACGGTTTTTTCGTTTTATGTATACACAACATGTGTTTTTTTAAATGTGGCAATTGCGAAAACGAGGCATTCTCGCACAGAACACAAACGAATGGTTTCTCGCCGGTATGCCGGCGTGTGTGCAATTTTAAGGCGGTTGAATGTGCAAACGCCTTCCAACAGACTTGACAACGGTACGGTTTCTCGCCCGAATGGATTCTTTGATGTACGGTTAATTGAGATCGTTGTGCAAATCGTGCACCGCAATGTGCACAACCGTGCGGCTTATCTTTCTCGTGTATACGCATATGTTGCGGCAAATGACCTTTTAATTGTTTATTACAAATCTTACAATGGAACGCTTTTATGTTGGCATGATAGCAATTCAAATGTTTCTTTAATGCGTCCCGTCGAAAGAACTTTTTACCGCATATGTCGCATATGTAATCACGTATTTCTAAATGTCGATTTATATGTAATTTTAAATTAGCCGAACATGTAAACGATGAATTGCATATACTACAAACGTACGGCTTCGAACCGGTATGTGTACGCATATGTTGGGCCAATTGGCCACCGCGTGCAAACGTTTTCGAACATATCTGACACGAATACGGTTTGTCGCCGGTATGCGTACGGATATGTAAACGTAAACGTTCTTTTATCGGAAATACCTTTTGACAATAATTACATATGAATATTTCCAAACCTTGTAGGCCGGGTGAATGTTTGGATGCTATATGGTTTTTTAAAGAGCCAGCCTGTCGAAAACCCTGATTACATTCTTTACATACAAACGGTCGTTCGTCCGTATGTACTCTTAAATGTTTACGGAGATCATTATTACCGAGAAATCTCTTTTGGCATATGCCGCATTCATATTTACGGACTTTTTCTTTGGCGTAGGTCATTATTATTATTAACCTTTACAATTTGTTTTAAAGCAACTACAATATTTGACTAGAATTTGTATCTTTGATTATTCGAATTTAATGTTGAACATTAAAATAAATGAACGACAATAATTAAATGTTAACATGCAACCCAGCACCTGGTGCAAATAATAGTCCCAACCACCAAAGAAAGTTGAATTAAAGTGAGTATAACTAGTAGTAGTAGTGGTAGTAGAAGTATGTAGTAGTAGAGTGCGATCTAGATAAAGAATTTGGGAGGCTCCATCGCCGTGCTGGTAACACCAGACAACCTCACCATCACCTCACCTGGAAGAAGTATTAATCCTAAACCTTATTTAAAAAGAGGCTAAATAAAGGCGTACTATACTTGTTGCCAATTAGTTGTTTGTTACAGCATTTTAAATGTAGCAACAAGAGAAGCATTCCTCTGTCAATTATTTATTATTAAAGTGGATGCCAGGAGAATTTCAAAGGATTAAACAGGATTAATCTTTTCAGATCCTAATTATTTTTAGATCTTGTCTATATACGTCTTATACAGATAGAAAGGCATGCAGTGCCGAAAAGTCGTAAATGGAGACCTTAGTCAATTGTTTGAAGAGTTTGAAATACTTTTGAGTCATGCTATCGCTAAGAGTGTTTAGTTAATTTTCTTAAAAACAAAAATTGAGCTCATAATACTTTTATAGTTATTAATGTATCGAGGGCGTTATGCGGCAAATAACGCCTGAGTGTCGACAGTGTACGGTCCGAGGGCGTTGTACCCATAACGCCCGTGGTGCATTCATGAGTTTATGCCGTAAGTAAAAGAATTTAACTATTTGATTTTAATTTTTTTTTTTTTGAAATCTGAAAAATTGAGGTTATGATAAGTTTTAGTGACTGCAAAAAAGGTTGTTTATCTTAGCAACGAGCCTTAACAGCGGGCTATTATTTTTCATAACGCCATCGCAACGCCATAATGGCCCGTTGTCAAGTAAACAATTATTATTTGCTTGCGATCGTTTTGATATCTATTATTGGTTCAATAATATATACGTGTGACATAAAATAAATAACAAAAATTGCGAATATCACTAGCTTCTTTACCACTATAGGTACTACCCTAAACATTATTATAAAAAACAATGTATGATCTATGCTAACTAGTCAAATACACTAGGTGAAAACTCTCCATGTTCATGATTTTCGGAGCATATTTTTTATTTCTGGCCGTTGGCAAATATAAGGGAGAAAAAGGAGTTTGACGTTGACCCTTTGTAATTAGTTTATTCTAAATATCTCAAATATCTTATTCTTACAAATCCCTTCAGGGCCTCTCTTATTTAATATTTAACATGACTACAGTTCTTTTACGGAATTGTATGCATTTTTTATTTTCTTTTCCTATTTTTGATCACTATGAAAACAACTTTTTTACAGAAATAGTAAATTGAGAGATAAAAGTTTACCTTTTTTAGCTTTTTTTTTTGAAACAATGTGGGCATACTATTTTGTAGAAATTAGGCTGATTCTTAAAAATCCAAATATGTACAATGTGGCCTGAAGGTTCCAACATATAATAAGAATTGTATCCTTCAATAAGAAAAAAAAAGCAAAAATACTTTTTATTTTATAATTTGTTGTAATCGGTGTCTTGGATAAGGTCGTGAACTACGAGATATCTCGTTTCGTAGAAATTTTGTTTTTTGGGAGTCTTCTTAATATGGAAGAGCGGCGGTTGTCTAGAGCGTCAAGTCTCTTTTATTCAGTTTTTGAACTATTAAAAAATATTTGCAGGGACAACTTCAACTCCCCTGAAATCATGAAAATGGCGAGTTTTGCCACTACGGATCTGCAAAATTGATACATAATTGCTAACAGAACAGATAAACAAGTTATTGCAGCAGTTTGATCGAAATGATGCAACAATTTTATCGTTCATTTGCTAAATTCCCAGTCAAAAGTTATTCACTATCAGCATTTAAATAATCTCAACCAGACTATTTTCGAAAATAAAAATTAGAAGCTCCAATGGATGAAGATGTATATCAAATTCAAAGACAACCCGTAGAACCTTCTTTGTAAAAAAAAACAATTGTTTACAAATAAAAAATGAAGATGAAAGCATCTGCAAAATAACGAAAGACAAATGAAAATAGATTACATAAAGACACGTTGAAAGATATGGTCTGGGAATCATTAAAGTCTCCACTGCATACGCCACATTGGGGCCACCACTTAGGAACATGTTTTTTGTGAATAACTTTTGGAAAAGACAAAAAATTCTATTATTGGGTGACACACATGGTACACAACGCGAAGAATATTAGCACACGGTTTCTTCAATTCTTATATCTTTCAAAAAGATTTAGGTAAACAGACAATAAATCTCTGGTGTCTTGGTCTATAAATTGGTCAGATGAAGATTAAAGAATTCCGTACAATATTTTATAAAAAAGTTCTATTTTCTCCGAACGCTTATGTACCAGATGTTCATCTGCAACTAGCAACTAGCAACGATCGCCTGCAGTAAAGTCAGTGGTACACAAAGTGCTAAATGATGTACAAATACATTACGAAATACCATTACTGAATATACATGTTTACTGCTACAAATTTATATTTTTTATCTTATTTATAACATGAATTCGGCAATTATCATCTTTGAGCTCATTTTTCTTTTTTAAGAATCTTTAGCAATGATCACAAGGGTCACATGAAAACACCGGTCTGTACAGAAACAAAGGAGTAATGTGGGCGATTATGATTTTGTGCTACACTCATCATATTAGATTTCAAAAATAAATTTCATGACTCAAACTAAAGGTTTGCTCCAATTCGACCAACTCGTCTAGATGATTCATCTTATTGCACTAAACAATGTTGTAATATAATTAAAATCTAACATACTTCTACAAAGACTTTAAAACTGTTTATATTGTTTAAAAAAATTTATAAATTGTGATAATTGAGCGTTAGTTTTGTTGATAGTTCTATACAAAATTCGAGGTGGTGTACAATCAGACCACTCTTATCTAATTGGAATAGGTTTATTGATATTTATACGTATATAAACAATAATAAAATCATTATCATTAATGACTAAACAGAATTAAAAACCAAGGAAACACAATGGTGGAAAAATCAATTGGCGATTTAAATGCTAGATTTGAAAAGATTTGATTGACGTCAATTGCTATGATTATTTTAAAATAATTCCACAGTACTTACAAAATAAACATCAAATATTAATTAAATAATTAATCATAGATTTCGAAATAAATATTTTATTGTTAATAATCATGAAACGATTTTTTTGGTGGGAATCGTTATAATTATCCCAACTGCGGATTTATTCCAATTATTAGCATTTAATGAATTAAAACCGATTGTTTAACAATTACAAGACAAGGTTTAAGAATCAATCAGTTGATATCTACCAGAATTCTACATGTAAATGTTGTGTTCTATAAATAATTTATGCAAGAACAGGATGAAGGAGTCAACCGTATAAGATGGGAAATTTACATTTAAAAGAAATACTCCTGACCGATTATTTTAATTGAAAGTTATCAGCGAAAATGGGATGAAATCGATTGAATGTTAAAAAGACACTCACCAACGGTTTCAGCATCGCTTTCCTGAAGAAATTAATTAAATATCAACAACTTTAATTTACCATTATGTGTTAAATGAAAAAATGGTGATTTTTTGATGCGCTTGGGATTTTCCGTTTTACAGCAGCAATATTGGTAGTACTGCCACTACAATTCAATTTAGCCCGCGAACTTGCGTCATTGTAACTTTATTTTTACAAAAACAAATACGAAATAAAATCAATAGAAAAAAAATTACTAAAATTATTAATACAATTCGTGAACTATTACTAATTATAATTAATTAAAAAAAATTAAAATGGTATAGGAATTATTTGATCTTTCTGATAAGTTCATTATAATAGGCGGTAATTGAAACGAGGTTCTTCTTCATAAAGTTCTGTTCGATTTCAACACCTCCATCTGGTTTCGTTTCGTCAATCAACTAAAAATTTGTACAAATATTAGAATTTTATTGATTCGAAATTAATTTATCTTACTAAAAACGAATTACTGTTTCTTGGTAAGAAAACGGCAATATTGCTAGTAATTTTACGTCCAGTTTCCAATAATTTTGATATTGGAACCGGTAATAGCATACTTTCTAAATCGTAAACGGTTTGTTTTAAATATGATGGTCCACCCCATGGTGGACTTAAGAAGATTACATCGGCTTTGAGATTATTGGCCAATTGAAAGAAATCACCAATAATAAATTCAATTTTATCAGCTACACCATAGATGTTGGCATTATTTCTAGCCAATTCGATCTTTTTCGGATCAATATCGATAGCGATCACTGAAAGAAATTGTTATCAATACAAATACTGGTAAGAAGGATTAGAGAATCGGGTGAAAAGGGCGTTACTTTAAGAAGCTATAAGCATCCCGGTTTTATTAAGTAATAAATCTCTCCTTCAATGCAACCAGTTGATGGATAAATTGCTTGAAATGCCTCGGGCAAAAATGATTTTGTCTGAGCATTTATTTATGAATATAATATAGAATCATATTTCAACCATCTTTCATAAATTCTTTAATTATTAAAACAATCGAATGCAAACTTCAAGAATTCAAACAAGGTTACCTAAGGGGTATTTTAATCTACTTCTTAGGTAAACCCTCTTTGAGTTCTTTAAGGTTTCATTCAAATGTTATAATTGAAGAATTTATGAACGGTGGTTGCATAGGCTGAAGCAGTCTGTATATTTACGTATATTCATATACAGACTGTTTCAGCCCAAGTGTCCGCCTTAAGCTAGGTCACCAAAGGTCCTTAGATTCTCAGTTTAAATTCTTGATTGTCAAAAGTGGGCGCTCGTGCTGAAACAGTCCATGTGACTAATTTGGAAATAACAAAATAGCAGTAAATTTTGAAATGTAAGAGTCTAGGTACAGTTATCAATGGTTGTTTGTTGCTATTCTCTAAACAACTAGAAATTGTTTTTGTTTATTTGCTGTTGGTTGCTATGGAGCTGCTCGACGGTAAAGTATTTACGCAACGATACCGTTGAGGTGGGTAAAGTGCTACTTTACCATTGGGTTTTTAGTCGATAAAGTAGGACTTTAACAGCAAGCATTGAAAAAAATGTTTTTCCCGGGGCACCATAAATGGTTAAAAGCGTAGTAATTTTGATTGGTGAGACACTATATTTATAACAAAGACTGCATATGATCGCAGATGGAGATAAAGGCAATATTCCGCATTAATAAAAGGGACAAATTCAAATCATAAAAGCAGATGTTGGGATTAAGAGAACAGCAAATATTTGAGACTATCTTTCTCATCCGTCTATACCTTTACGGCACGTAAAAGCGAACTGAATCGCATTACCACCAGCACCACAGAACCCATCAATAATTACATCGCATCTGCATCGCTCCGCTATATGTTTAGCTAAATATTCCGGTGTAACAGAATACCAACTTTCTGCAATATGAAATTATTTTAGTTTCTATTTAACATAAATCGAATTCGATAATTTTTTACCTTCATCAAGTTTAATACCTTCATCGAATTTACTAAATAATAAGAATCTCTTTAGCCAATATTTGAATAAATGTGAATTCTCCTTAATTTCCGGTGGTACAATCAATTTCTTCTTTCTTTTTTTCCGTTTCAATACTGTACCATCATTGATTTGTTGTTGTAATTGTTGTTGTTCATCCGTTTTTGATGGTGTAGTTACTAAATCATTGGACACAATTTCTTCATCGCCTGAACTTAATTTATCATCATTTGGTAGGATACTTTCAAATTGAAGCTAAATAATAATAGGAAAAATTACTCAAATATTACTCAATTTTATCATTTTAAATCAATATTTACATCTTCCGGTGTTGTTTCAATTTTTGTTATAGCATTACCATCATCATCAAAATAAATATGTTTAGATTGTTGTTGGTGGTGTTGTTGTTTCGATGCATTGCGTAGTATTAAGTGACGGTTTTGTAGGCGAATATGTTTCATTTTATAATGAACTTGACCAGTCATTGGATTTTGATTATCATGGAACTCGATTCCCATTAAATTGAATGCTGACTTTATACGTTTACGGCAAGACTCAAAATCACCAGGTGAGCTATAACAGAATTATTGTTAGATTAGTCACTATGGAATTGAAGCGGAATTATTTAGCATCACCACAATCTGATTGTTTTATTATAATCTATTTCTTATCGGTTAGTAGGTAATATAAATGTAAATATAAAAGATTTCACAGTAAGATCTTGATTCTGATAAGTCAAATTCTAGCATATTTGTTCTTTTGAAAAACCGATGAGTGAACTATTTTCGTTCAGTGCATTTAGTACGTTGCTTAATTGGAATATACTCGGAAGAAAATATTTTGTCGAGTCATATACAGGCTGAACCATCATTGAACCCGTAAAAACTGTAGAGTAACTTTATGTTATACGTGGACAAATTTCTAAGCTTCCTTTGAATAGTAAGTGTCCTTCTGGCTAATTTGGAAATATGACAAAATAGCAGTAAATTTTGTTGTTAAAATTGAATCGTTGGACTACTTTTGATGGGAAAGGATTTTTTGGTTTAAAAAATCTGAAATTTCAATCACAAAAACGTTCAAAATACTAGCATATTAATCCATTGAAAATTACTCGTGTTTATTTCTACAAAAGACTGTTTACTAGTTTCATTGATGAACTTTTTTATTTAAAACCTTATTTACGGAATTCTATTCAACATGTAATCTTGCTTAGTGTGGCAAAAATCTAGTCAATGAAACTAGTAAACAATATTGCATGGCCATAGACACGACTTAATTTATTGACCCTGCTTTTAATGCTTCTATTTTAAACACTTTTGAAAAATCAAATTTTTTTAACCCAAAAGCTGTTCGCATAAAAAATGGTCCAAAGTTTGGACTCCAAACATTGAATTTTCTTTTTTTTTCTTTTTGATTCTTGAATGAATTCCAAAATTTATTGCCCTTTTGTCATATTTCCAAATTAGCCACAACAACAACACTTTTACTATCCAAAGTAAGCGTAGACTTCAGGTTCTTGAAGTTTTTTTTTCAGCTTTTTCCACAAGTTGCAAAAAGTTACTCTACAACTTTTACAGGTTAAATGGCTTACCATGGCGTATATACAGGGCCGGCCCAAGACCACAGCAAAACAGGCAGTTGCCTGGAGCGGCACTCTTTGGTGGATCCTATAATGGAGGTGTAGCATTTTCTTAAGAGGAGTATAAAAGTGTAATTGTAAAAAAAAAGATAGAAGAGTCTTAAGTCTGATGAATTTGTTCAACATGAGATTAGAGGGTATTACCTTAGAACCCTTTGGAACTGCTGCCAAATACAGAAGATTCTGCTTGGAAGAAAGTTATTTTTAGATGAGTCAAATTCTACATTAGATCTTCGGTCCTGGTAGATCGTAAAAGGGATTCAGTTAAAAAAAAAAAATCCAAATCTTAGGATAAAAACAATTATTGCCTTTATTTTGGAAGTTTAACAAATTGCAATCCTGCAATTGAATTCTGCATAGGACCTGGATGTTTAAAAAATTCACTGCTGGAGGTTCGGGAAGGTATTTTTAGTTTTGGTAGTTTATTTTTTTGACCAACTAATGAGTAAATAACTAATAACAATAAATAAGTTAATAAACTAATAAATAATAATGTTGGTTATAACTGGACTAAAATTGTAAAATCCAAGAAATTTGTAATTTATTTTTTTTAAATATTATATTCTAAAAATCTTCTCAAAAATTAATTTTTTTGAACCAAGCTCTTTGTATCTTAGCGGAAACACAAGTTTAATGTATTGATTAAGAGATTAATTAATTGAATAATTAATTAAACATTTAATCATTCAACAATTTTTTTTTGGAATTCAACTTTTATTCCAACAATTTTAATTAGTATGGTTTAAGTAAATTTTTTAGATAGATTGACATCAGATTTATATCGAATATCGATGTTGGTATATTAATTTTTATAGTAAAAAAAGACGTTCTTTAGGAAAATATTAGTTAAGTAAATTATTCTAAAAAATCACTTTTCATACATCAATTTCAGTATTAACAACTTATATTGAGAGTCTGAGCACTGCTGGTAAACCTGAATCTTTCAACAACTAATCACAGCCCGAGGAGCCAAGGCTCTACCAGCAGCCATAGGATATTTTTGTCGCACTCATTTAAAATCTTTATTTACGTCAGGGAGAAAAATTGTGTTTCTTTTTTGTTAATTAATAATTAATTGCGTATAATGCTAGTGTCAGTGTAAGTGCAAGTGCCTTTCAAATAATCATATTTCTTCTAATACTAATAGTTTTACATTCAATTTTAGTTCCAGTTATACAACTATCAACTGGAACCAAACTGTTTCTCAACGGTATCTCATACGAAAAGATCGATTTCTTCATTGTTTTGATTTTTTTGTTTTAAACGAAATCTTTTATGGCACTTTTCTATGGGACACCAAACTTTTATTTATATTGGATCCTTTTTCTTGTTATCGAAAGAAACTATTTTCGATCAGAAATTAAGTTAAAAAAATAGGAAAGTAATTATCGTAGACGCCAAAGAATTCGGTTATGAAATATTTAAAACTTGTGCACTGATTATTAATTTCTCTAGAAGGGCGTTGAAAATAAGCTTGCCTGAAGCACCAGGAAAGAGAGGACTCTGCATAGAAAAAATCATTCCCCCCCGATGTATCATTGAAATAATAAGAACTTGTGCTTTAGAAGATTTTGTTATTTGAAGATTTTTGTTACTCAATGCAAAATTAGAGTTTCTATTTTAAACACTCCACATAAGACACCTTCAAAGTGTATTCCGAAAAGCCTCTCCAAGTGTCCCACGAAAGAATAAAGTGACTGAAAGTTGTTACAAAAGAAAAATTAATTAAAAGTGATTAGATCGGACGATATCGGTTTCTTTCGGTTTTCATTTTTCAGTTCAGTTTCGGGGTTTCGTTTCGAAAACCCTGCCTTAAGGTTCATTGGTTTCATAGTAAACACGCTGAATTTCGAATTTTATATGGAAGTTTTGATAAGATTTACAGATAACATTAAAAGAAAACGTCCAAAATTTGTTCTCACATTAGTTTCATAATAAACTAGCGGACCCGGCGAACTTTGGGTCGCCCCAATTTTACGTGAATGCCTAATTTACGACTATCCGGAATCAGTTTAACAATACACAGAACCCGCAGCAAGAAAAATAGCACATTTACTGTAAAAAATTACAATGCCAAAATGACACCTGTCAGATTGCGCAAAGTCTAAGTCAACTCGGATTTTGAATGAAAACTTTCGATTTTTCCAATTTTCCGACTTTTCCGGAGGGATTTTCCAAAATTTTCTTCCGTAAAAACCTTCTCCTCGAAAATACGAACAACTGACAAAAAATTTTACAGAAATCGGCCCAGCCGTTCTCATTTTATGAATTACTATACATTTTTTACACCATTTTTATATATATAATAGATACGGCACTGACAAACCGTGAATATCGAATTTTATGTGGCAGTTTTGATATGATTTAAATTAAATTTATTATCACATATTTTTCAAAAAAGATAATAATTACCTTGCCTCAACCTCATCGGATTGCGATCGTTTCTTGGATGTCCTACCACCGAAATTCGTTGGTAAGCCCATAGCTGTCATCTGTGTTAATTCATCTGGTTCAATACTCTCATCACAATCACTATCAATTTGTATCTCCCTATTAATTTCAGTATTTTCTTCACTGGACATTTTCAATTTCTCCAATATATCACTTAATGAATCAACAACATGACTATTAACTTCTATTGGATCTTTTACATCATTATCATCGATTTTACCATGAAACACTTTTTGTATCTTCTTTTTTGATAATTTACCAGTCGATGGACTTGTTAATAAAATATCGGTTTGTTGTTGCAATAAAACACGATCAATTTTATCACTAATTGTACAATCTGTAATAGACATTTTAAATTGAAATAAGACTTGTTGGTCGGCCATATTCAACAGTTATAAATCGAATCTCAAGATTGTTTATATTTCAAACTACTTTAACACAACAACAACAAAAAAATAAACAAACAACTCACCAGAAATATTTTGTTCCTTCCAAGAATTAACAAAGATCTTATATTGATACAAATATTGATCTTCGTAGTGTTGTTTCCATAGAATATTCCACTGAATTTGATTATCTTCATCTGTATCATCGGATGTTGTTGAACAGAACGAGCTTTGTACAGAACTAACCGATGAGAAACTATCAGAACTATGTGAACTATGACTTAAGTCAATTGATGATATTGTCATACGTGTAACATTTGTCATAGAATCAACAGTACGCAATGAACTGCTTGCATGCGAACATTTCGAACTCAACAATTGTTCAATTTCCGTTTCACAATCGATAATACTTGATGGTGATAATGGATTCCAACCTTCTGATACTTCTGTATTTAATTTATCATCACTACCGGATAAATTACGAATTAATAGACGATTTCTGATATTATCATTTGTTTGATTCTCATTATCACTCTTCAATATTGGTTCTAATTCTAATTTTAATGATTCTTTCTTATTTTGTGATTCTTGATCGTTACTAATATGATCTTGTGCATAGTGTAGATAATCAGGATTTATATATGCACTATATTTTGTTATCCAACTTGTCCATATTAATTTCTCACCATTAATTGACCAAAATTTCTGCCATTCAATATCGATATCGTGTTTGATAAATTCCGTTAAATCAGTACCACTATCACTTGATTGTAATGTTCTTAATTGGGTACGAGACTCATGGGTGTCGCGTAAACTATCGTGTTCATCTGTTGATAAATTATCAGTGTGGGAGGCGCTGCAATAACAACTGACCGTTTCGTGTTCCAACTGAAATTTTATTATTAATTATAGAACGATTGATGGATAAATTCTGCATCGATGAATTTACGATCTTTGAAATTATACTAGGTGCAAAGACGTAAGAGATTAGCTGTAAATTGTATCGACCCGGAGATATCCCATGGCTATAACATTTGATTTTCAATTGGACACAATGCTTTTTATTACCAGAACAACATAAAATTTAAACGTGCTCTGACCACCAATTGGTGATTTTCACATAGTAAATTAACTGAAGTTGCAAAAGATGGAAGTATATAAAATTCATCGATCAAAGGGTTCCTAGATTTAAGTTGGCACCCTTGAATATAGTGATATTTTTAGGGCTTTCTTTGTGTCCATAACTTCGCTTACAATCTTGGGATTACGTACTTTATTTAACAAGACATCTGTCAACACTAGTAACCCTTTAGTCGATGAATTCATTTTACCGATGCTAACAAGCATCTCCCTCAGTTTTATGATCATCTTTCCTCTTTTCTCTCTATCACCTCCAATGCTACAAGCCACGCCTTCAGACGGAGAAAGTTATATGAAACGACAGTGGTCGCAATAGCTTAAGAGATTAAAGCTAAAACGGATAGATACGGTAACAAAAGGCATAATAATGGTGGTGACTGGCCGTCCCAAATTTGTTCTGGTTATAGAGTGTTTCCGGCAAAATCTCGCATATTTATGAATAGAACTTCGAAACAGTCCAAAAACTTGAAGTTGAGACTATTTTTGAGCATTAAAAGTTTCCTTGCAGCTTATTTTGTACTTTGAAATTCATACATCAGTCAACGAATCATTGCTATAAACTCTTTAGTGCATTTTATAATAAAAAATCTGATATTTCTATTCCAAAAGTGTCCACAATAAAAGCTTTTAAATGTTTATTTAATTGAAGAAAGAATCGATTTAATTGCCACGCAATATTGGTCACTATTTAAAAGTTTTTGATGAAGCGATTTTGCTGAAATCTGCAAGTTTAAATTTTCAATACTAAACAATCTTTCCACAAATGTTTCTAGTGCATACTTTTGAGACCGCAATACCAGGTTTTAAGACGAAAAAAGCCCTTTTGTAGCAATATCAGTCCTCACTTTTGATATAAGTAATTTTTCTTTTGACTACATTTCGAACTGCGAAACTGGCTATCTTTTTTTTGATATTTTCGAATTTGCTGCACGAGTCAATTGTCGGCTAATTGAAGTCTTATACTCTTGGATTTGCTTTAAGATCTATTCACAAGCAGGCGAGATATTAAGAGTTCAGTGAATCATGCCGTAAATAACCAGGAATGTTAAAAAAAGCACGTTTCTCTTCTAGCAGGCACCATTACAAGTACATATGCCCTAATTTTGTTACTTTGAGTTCAGTTTCTTAAGTCCTAGCGCCCACTATAATTCCAAGGATCGTAAAGTAATTCCAACAGAAAATCTCTACAGATTTCGGTCAATTATACCTCTTGTTTTAGTTTATTTTTAGTGATTGTCGGCAATGAATTGCATTCACTTGATAATTCCTCCTCGCCCGATAGATCCTCTTGTGATGCACTAAACTCAATCGATGTGTTCTGTTTGAGATTATCGTCTTTATTTCTGTAAATAATAACAAAATATAAACTCACAGATTAATTGGGTGTTAAAACAAATTCTCTGAATAATAAACGTGTTTTTTTTATTTGCATAAAAACAGATTACATAAAACAATTAAACTTCACAATTGGATATATTAAAATTAAGCAATTCATTTCTAGCTTGAAAATATCCTGTATCAGTTAAATCATATGGATCCGGTATAAATGGTGGTGTTATTGATAACAAATTCTCCCAATTAATCTCTTTAAATACATCCATTTTCATCACATCTTTCGCTTGTGGTCGTTTTTCCGGATTTGATGTTAATAATGCTTCAATAGCATCAACAGTTTGTTTTGATAATGCCTCATCATCTGTTGGCCATTCAATATTACGTTCTAAGATATTCTGGAAGACTTGTTGTGGTGTTTCATCATTAAATGGTGGTATACCTGTGACGAATTCATAGAAACATACACCTAATGCCCACCAATCAACAGCACAATTATGTCCTTTACGTAATAATAATTCAGGAGCAAGATAATCGGGTGTACCCAAAATTCGTTGATCACTACTCCATTGTCCACGACGTACCGATTTCGGTGTACGATATGGTGTTCTTGGTGTTTTCGGTGTTGTTTGTATTAATATTGGACTAACAATTGCTTGATTGTCATCATTACGTTCGGTGTTTTTTTGTAAATTGAAACGTGTCGATTTGTTTTTGGACGGTTTTTGATTCGATACAGGCGTTGAGAAGGTTACACCTTTTGGTGTATTTGCTATTGTATCAACAACACGTAACACTTCCATCTCACCAGTTAGGCCAGTTCTTATGTAACTCTTTTGGTAATTTGTTAAAATTGTTGATGTTGGTGATGGTGAACGTTCTTTACGTTTACGATCGCCACGTATTTTAAAGATACCAACACGATGTGTTAAAATACGCCGACTTATCGGTGATGATATACATGAATTTGAATCTTCACTTTGTGTCGCAGCACTTTGGCAAGTATAATATGAACTGTCACTAGCCATACGAGATGGAGTTGCATTATCAGCTGATAGAAATGTTACACCAGATAGAGCGGACGAATTTGAACTTTTCTTATTCTTAATACTGCTATTATTGTTATTATTATTCTCATTAAGTATAGATAGATCTGTGGTAGAATCATCAAATTTAGAGCTATTAGCCGAATCGCATATATCGCTAGTATTGTTGCTTTTAGTGAAATACCGTGAATTGCCTGAACCGAAACTAAGATGTGTTGTTAAACTTAATAATTGTCCAGGTGTACGTGTACACAAATTCGGTGTGGTATTCTCGAAATCGGATATCTCTAAATCACGATGGATTTGTACACGTGACAAACCGAAATCGGTCAATTTCACATGTCCCGCCTTCGATAGTAACATATTATCCGGTTTTATATCACGATGTATAATACTGTGATTGTGTAAATAGTCTAATGCCAAACATACTTCAGCCACATAGAATGTGGCCATATTTTCATCAAAATAACCGTAAACGCTCAATAACGATTTTAGATCACCACCAACCATATAATCCATAACCAGATAAATTGAACTGGCCGTTTGGAGTGTGTAATATAAATGTACACAGAATGGGCTTTTCGTCAATGCTAATGCATTTCTTTCGTTCACAACTTGTGACACCATATTCTTATTGACCATTTCGGTTTTCTTCATCACTTTGATTGCATACATCACATCCATATTATTCTTTTTACATCCTAAAAAGACTTTACCGAATGCACCACGACTTATCGGTTTGATGATGCAAAAATCTTGAATTACAGGCAATTTAAGTGACGTATTTTCAACATTTTCACTAGTCATTTTCTTTAACGATCAACAAAGAAAAAACACATTAGTTTAACGTATTTGTAATTCGTATAGAACCGTTTCTTTTAATATGATTTTTTGGAGCACTGATTAAATTTTTGAAAATTACAATGGCGCCCCGATTGACAGTTGACAGATAAATACAACGATTTTTCACTGCTTACCTTATAAAAACCCTGCTGCACAAGCAATAAATATCTTGTTGTTTATCCTGCCTTCTCAATTGGATTTCTGCTAGTGCATACCACTGCAATTCACACATATTCTTTTATCAGAACAACATTCTTTTCAATGAAGAAATTGTGTCCAAACTACAGCAATCACCACATTGCCTAGTGATTTTTGTTGGTAAATCATGCGATGGTTGGCGGCATTGCAACAGGTGTTTTGACCAATAGGATAGCGTGGATGCGGCTGTTTAAATAATTTATAAGAAAATGGTGTGAGCGCCCTCTGTAGCATAAGTGGGAACTACAAGAAAAAGGCGCAAAAATATGATTTGTTGCAAATGAATTAATTTATAGTTCGTCCAAATATTAATTATAAAATTTTAAATTACAGAAATGTAACTCGCCAACGCAACGAAAATGGACTCAAAATTTAAAGTCTTCTTTTATCTTAAACTGAAAATTAGTTCATAGAGGATATTAGAACCTTCAACGAAATGTCAAATATTGAACTTTAAAGTTAGAATTTAAAAATAGAAAATGTAAAAAATATGTAGGATTTTATTCAAACAGGAGTGCTACAATATTCGTTTTACTTCAATTAAACATACAAAATTTCGGAACTTTTCAAATATTGCATTTAATGTAAACTCGGTTCATTATTGTAACATAAAATTTTGACACACAGAGCCTCAAAAATGTATGCAACTTACGTTCTGAAAGTCCCTAGATTTTGACATGTTTCAGATGATAAAATCTGAAGTCCTTGTTTATGTATTTTCAAAAGAGTAATTTAAAGTTTTATTTTGTTCTTTAATTTAGCGTAGTTTGACTTTGATTATGAGATTCTTATAAGAAATTTATTAAATGTCATTGAATACTGAGTTGCCTAAAATTTGGCACTTTTGAAATGTAATACTTTATATTACAATAATGTACCGAGTATAAGTTGTAATTTGGAATTTTATTGTAAATTTTTCGTTGGAGTATAGATATTTTTTATTCGTGAAGACAACTGGAAAGCAGGAAATTGGTTATTAAAAACGTGGTATGCGTCGAAGCCCATTATTGTATACATGGGACTCAGAAAATAAGTGACGTGATTTGTGAACGCAGCTTTTCGGCAATGGTCGCCATCAGTAACATGAGAGCTACATCTAGTCATAAACAAAATGGCTGCTGTTTGACGTTTAATAATTTATTTAATAAAAATAAACAATTTCCAAATTATTAATTAATTTATCATTTGTGGTAAATCTACTTCCGTTGATAGAAATCCTCAAGTTTATATAATTTTATGTGAATCAATTTATAATCTATATTGTGTGGTTGTGCGAAATAAGAGGTTCTAAGTAAACGCCCATTTTTATTCTCAAATCTATTTTACTACTTAATTAATTGAATATTAATCGAAATAATGGAAGATATTTTCCAATGGTGCCGTGATGGCAATGCCTTACAAGTACGAGTATGGTTGGATGATACCGAACATGACATGAATCAGGGGTAAAATATCAATTCTTAATTTATACCAAAAATGTGAGGTTAACTAACACAGTTTACCATATATGGTTGTTGACCAAGTTTTATGAAATACCTTGGATTTAATTGTGTAGGTCGTGATTTCGTAATATCACCAATAAATAACACATGCACACGTTTATGGTATTCTCACATTTTTGTAAAAGGCATTTCGACCCTTTGATAGTTTTAATTACCATCGAAGGGTCTTCTAGACTACTTACAATTGATTGTTGTAATTTCTTCAAGGGATGACCATGGGTTCAGTCCTCTACATTGGGCTTCTAAAAGAGGCCATGCGAAAATCGTCGAAATGCTTCTTCTACGTGGTGCCAGAGTCAATGCTACCAATCGTGGTGATGATACGCCACTTCATCTAGCCGCAGCGCACGGTCATCGCGATATTGTATTAATGGTAGCCTTTATAATTAATTTTATTTAGAAAAATAACTAATAACGATTTTAATAGTTGTTGCGTCAACGAGCTGATTTGAATTTCACTAACGAACACGGCAACACACCCTTACATTACGCCTGTTTCTGGGGCTATAACGATATCGCTGAAGATCTTGTCCATCATGGTGCCAAAGTGGCTATTGCAAACAAATACGGCGACACACCGTTAGATAAAGCGAAAGGTACATTAGCAAAAACACTCCATACAATTGCTGTTGAAACTGGACAAGATTTGAAGAAAATCACATTTAAAGATCAAAGTTGGTTGGGACTAAAAACTCGATCTCGTGATGCTACACTGTCACGTTATAAAGGTATAAATATCAAAGAATTAGTGTTACGTGATCAGATTGCACAATCACCCAGCGGTACATCTTATCGTGGTGTTTGGCAAAAGAATGAAATTGTAGCTAAAGTCTTAGCTATACGTAACGTTACGTCACGTATATCACGTGATTTCAATGAAGAATTTCCAAAATTAAGAATCTTTTCACACCCGAATATTTTACCAGTCATTGGTTGTTGTAATAATCCACCGAATCTCATTGTTATCAGTCAATATATGCCATTAGGATCACTTTATAATGTTCTACATGAAAGTAGTGGTATTGTGGTTGATTATCCACAAGCATTACGTTTTGCTACAGATATTGCCAGAGGTATGGCATTTTTACATAGTCTCGAACGTATCATACCCGAATATCGTTTAAATAGTCGTCATGTGATCATTGAAGAAGATCTAACAGCTCGCATTAATATGGCCGATGCGAAATTCTCATTTCAAGAGAAAGGACGTATCTATTATCCACAATGGATGTCACCGGAGGCATTACAAAAGAATGTGAATGAACGTAATTGGGAAGCGTCGGATATGTGGAGTTTTGCAATACTTTTATGGGAATTGGCAACACGTGAAGTACCATTTGCCGATCTAAGTCCAATGGAGGCTGGTATGAGGATTGCATTGGAAGGTTTACGGATCACAATAAAACCGGGCATATCGCAACATCTATCGAAATTAATCAAGATTTGTATGAATGAGGATCCTGGAAAAAGACCGAAATTCGATATGATTGTACCGATTTTAGATAAAATGAAACGTTAATTTTGCTTATTGTTGTTGTTTATAAGTCATTTAGCTTTAATATAGGATATTTCAATACTTAATGGAAGAGGAAAGATTAAAATCAAAACTAATTTATTGTGTGCCTTGATACTGCCTTGTAATAAGCTAACGAATACGGACAATTCATAATTGTAAATTTATTCTCTTGAATAGTATTTTATTGATAACAATTATATTTTTTTATGTATGTAATAATTTTAATAACGTACAATTAGGTGCTGTTTAGAGATTAATATTTTAATAAATCATCTAATAGTGAATGCTTTTGTTTGGTTGAATTTTTCCACGAAATCGTGCATTCCACTGCTTTTACGATTCGCGATAATCACTTCCATATCCCATTTTGTACTTGCCAGTGAACATGAAAAATTTTCGATGATCAACTGGCTGTATAATTAACCATAAAGGTAAGTTCAAAAAGGGCTTGTGCAATAAATTCATGATTAAAGGCGTTCAATAGAAAGAAAAAAAAAACGACCCGGTTAATCAGTCCGGTTTCTTTCGTTCAATAATCTCGATGCTTGCAAAAATAACAGGATCAACCACCGTCCAACCGGTTAAACTTCATCCCTTCAATGCAAAAAAAATATATATTAACCGTACGCTTTTATGTGCAATTTTTTTTTTGATCGCACAACATACGCCCCTGTTAAAATTGAATTCTATCATGTAATGAAAGTTGGCCGATTATCAACAGCATGCGCAAAAATATCCTGTAAAACGACGACGTTACAGAGCGCTGCCACCAAATGCTCTTCCCCATTTTCGTTCCTAGAGAGTGGGGAAACGGATAACAATCGACAGCCCCTAAAATTGCAGCCCTGCTAAACTGGTCTGCAGTGGTGGTGAACGTTCCAGTGCGGTACCATCGATGCCGTTGTTTTCAGGGTGAATAATGCGACGACGTGGTCGCTGCAATAAACACCAGTTCTATCTATGGAACCGACCAGCTCTACACCGAGCTCGCCGGGTGGTGGTGGTAGTGTAGTGGATTCAACATTTACCAGGTAAAAATACTGTGATCGATTTAATAATAGATAAAAATAGGTGGAAAGCAGTTAAAGGACATCAGATATACTGTATTGAACCGGTAGTAAGCGTAGTAGTGGAAGTGGTAGTAGATTATGGAGATTGGAGAGGATCCGAAATTTTCCCTATTCCTGGTAAATCGGCAGGTTTCCTATCCGCACCTGTGCCATCTCGCCAACGATGAAATATTGAGATTTCATCGTTAATTCTCATACTACTGAAATATTAACCCAGTTCTGTACTAAACAGGAAATGAATAAATCGATAATCCACTATTGTCTAAAAACAAACAATTTCCAGACAAAGATTCTCTTTCGCTCTCAAATATTAATTAGAATCCCCTCATTTAACAACATTTTAATTCGTCAAACAATACTTCCGACAACATTAATTACCCTTAATTCATCTATCAACAATCCAAAATCAGTCGACTTTGATTGGGGAAACTCGTAAAGAGGAAATTTTGTTGATAATGTTGACGATAATTATTGAAAAACTAATATTTACACGGCCTTCATCAGTTTATCCTTCGATTTTTAAATTAAACATCCAATAATTGATGATACGTTAGAAACATGAAGAGATCGATAGCAAAAGGGTTGATAAATCAAATTATAATTGAAATTGATTGTTTAAAAATAACGAAAAGCCATTCGAGGAAGATCTGTCGAACTGTCGTGAATTATGGGATGGAAGCGATTATCGATCCTGTCAACGGACCGAACAGCTGAATCTTTATCGAAATCTAAATAATTTGTAATTATGACAAATCCCTCAGGATTTATCCGGTTGGAAGCGGGTCAAGGTGAACACCACCGAAAAAACAGGATATTCCCAATGACCACCCTTTTTTTTTGTCGGTAATAATCGTGGGAGAATCACTTTGGAATTTTAATGAAAACTAAGATCACGAACGGTTTTTCACATATTTCTTGTGTTTTAGTGTTAAACAAGAACCGACATCGAATCCTGCTAGTCCCCTGGAGGCGTCGAGTCCGAGCTCAGTTGCCCTCAGGAATCGCGGTGAGTACTACTAATTAACGATTCCCTCATTTATTTCGATAGTAATCGAATCGTATTTTGTTATCGAACAATTTAATTAGAAATTGCCTTTTAGAGAATTAATGGTGTTCTAAAGTTTCGTGTAAAAGTACTCGATTTTCATTGATGGGAAAGATAGTGTTTTTTTTTTTTTAATAACAAAACACTACTTCCCCCCGCAATTATATTTTAATTAAAACAGTAATTATGAAAGTTTTTGTTTAATAAATGACTTAATTTACATTAATTAATGCTTTGATAGTCCTGTCAGGTTCTTAAAAGAATTAATTTCTGTTATATTGTAGCACACAGGAAATTACAGTTTTGCCAGTGTTGATATATCCACAAACTATTTTCTTGACAAATCTGACAAGATTACGTAACGTTGCTTTTTTTTTGTTTATTTCTTCTTCGGCCACTTCTCCATCATTGATGATGAATACAAATTTGATGGCCTGAAGATTTTAATTTCGTTGAAGTTGATACGGATTCGTTTTATTGCAGTCAAAGTCCTTTAGTAAAAACGTTGTTGTAGAATTGACAAAAAGAACGAAAAAAACGGTAATAAGGAGATTGATCCTGTGTTGTAAGAATTTCCGATGGGCTATAAAAATCCGCCATTTATGGTTTTTTTGTTAATCAAAAATCTACAATCTAGAAATTCCCAAGACCAATTAGTCAATGTTTCTGCTCTATTTGAACAATAATTAATTGATTTGTATCCACGTTTTTCCTGTATTGGCTGTGCGAGAACTTTCTCAGTTTTGTTTTTTTTTTCATCGTTTGCGAATAGTTATTTTCCAGTTTTAATTTTTGAAAATACCTCTAATTCTAATCAATTCGGTGGTGGGATTCAAAGTTGTAGTAGTCATAATAGCTAGCAGCAGTGCCAGAGGCTTGAAGAAAGAGGAATAACCGCGGACGTTCACCTTCGACGAGTGCCAGAGCATTCACAAAAAGAGGACTGCTTATGTGCTATCGAATCAGCAACATCACTAGGAAGCGCATTATTAGCGCACACCGGGTAATTATAAATCGTGAGAAAAACAATTGTTTTGTTGCGTGAAATCAAACGAGACAATACGTTTCCAACTGCCAACAATAATAAGAAATTATATTAAAAGAAAGAAGAATCAGACGAAACAACAAAAAAAAACGGCCGGTATCCTATAATTAATTCAATTTAATATGAAATTTTTTAAAATTAATGTAAGAAAGAAATAAACCTGATTTACACACGGATTAAGTATTTTTATTATAACTACGGCCCGTTGAATTGGGGACCTTGGATTGAACATTTTAACCAAATGAAGACTTTTTGGGAGAAAACGCGTTTTTATTTCGTTTGGTTGTTTGAACCTTTCGCTCACGAATCAAAAAAGGAATAATTACATTGCGTTGTGTGCGTTTATGAAGTTTAATGGTGATGTTGGTGAGTCCGATCGCATCCGAGTGTGAATGAACTTTGACTAGAACCGGTTCCATTTCTTGGAGCTTTCCACACGTGTATACATGCCACAGCTTTATCTTTTCCAATTGGTGGTGGTGGTGGTGGTGGATTCAATTGCGCTGTCCAATGTCGATGTGGTGGAGGCGGCATCCAGATATCCTTAATGATGTAACATAATACGTACAAATTTCGAATTGACAATAGAGCGTATCCTTAATTGATGTATAATGAGTTATGAGTAATAATTGGTTTCATTAGTTGTACATGCAGTGTTTAGTGGATCTGTTCAGTTCTTGTTGAAGAGGGTGGTTTTAGTGGTAGTGTGGCGTTGTTACAATGTCGATCACTATTTATTTGTAGATGTCAGTTGACGATAAATGTCGATAACAAGATTTGCATTCTTATCGTGATTTGGGCTGTGTGCCTGTTGTGGTGTGTTTGTGTGTGTGTGTGTGTGGTGCCGCCCCCTCGCCGCTGCATGGACGGCGGTCAATGAACCAGTGCCGGTAGCATGGCCACCGCATCCCTCCTCACTCCGTGGCACTTACCTGCGGAGGAACCCAGCAGCGAGCATTAGTAGTACGGGATTATACAACCTCGTTGTGCGATGTCGATGCTGCTGCGGAGGACCTGGTGCTAGAATCACGTGGCCATGCGCCGAGACGACGGCGAGCGCGCGCCGTTTCAACCACCTGCTACCATCGAGTGTCCGCGTGTACTGATGCCGCCACCACCTCCTATATAGAAAGACTACATGTTGTGTGCAAAAGAGATATGGATGTGTTTAAGATAAAAATTGAACAATCTATTGGCGGTGCACCGTCCCCAGATAAAGTAACACCAGAGGTGTCCTTTGATGCTGGTTCTGAATTTAATTTGAGTTTTTTCGATACACCGGAAGATAGTAGTACACAGGGATTTAGTGATCCTGGATCGGTTGGATCGACATCGGCTAGTCCACCACCACCACCACCACCACCCCCAACATCATCATCATCATCAACACAATTGGCGCCACTGCATCTGCCACCTTTGGCTGCTGGCACCAGTGCGCCCGCCAACCCTGTGATGCTATCACCATCTGGGGCCAGTTCCACTGCCATCGTAGTTAAACAAGGTACTTGAAGTACATACATAACTTAATATTTTTGCCCAAAAAATCAATCACAACGCCTGGCTGCTAATTGCTAAATATAGAAGTTGTGTGTGAAATTCAAATTACCATCAATCGATTTGTGTGTCGAACTGTTTTGACCGAAAGATTGTTGTATTTATCGATTGAATTAGGAGAGATTTTTTGTAAACAAACAATATTGCCCGAAAATTCCCATCAAAACATCTTTATTCGCGAAAAAACCGCTCCAACTGGCATTAAATTATTTGATTACATAATTGCAACAAAGTGTGTCGAAAGTGTTCATTGATCAATGTCCTAGTTCAATGTCAAGTTTCCTTCATCGATCCTACTTCTTACATAAATCGTCCACAATTCTTCAATCGAGCTTTGACCGTGTTTATTGTTATTGTTATTATATTTGATCACAAATCGTTTCGATTAACATTGATTTATCTTGTATTTTCGATACAAAACTTGCATCAATATTAATAATTTTTTTTAGATAGAAAATTACCAAGTAACGGGTCACGTGTTGTTGATTATTTTATTGAGTAAAAAAAAGGGACACAAAGGCTCATTTGTTCTAACAATTTGCGGTTTTGGTAATTTTTGGTTTTTGTTCAATTGCTGAATGATTATTTCCATTTACGGTTTTCTTCTTGTGGGTTAGATTGTGATTTATAAAGGGGTTGGTGCACTTCCGAGTACGAACACCTGGC
Organism: Epicauta chinensis; assembly: GCA_021725515.1. Lineage (NCBI taxonomy): Eukaryota > Metazoa > Arthropoda > Insecta > Coleoptera > Meloidae > Epicauta > Epicauta chinensis. The sequence continues at coordinate 881,762 of JAEDXX010000023.1, forward strand.
TAACATTGGAAACAAAGAGAAATTTTCACTATTGATTCACAAAGACAATTCTAGTCTGTAGTTATTTAAGATTGTTGTCGACAATAATAGAATAGAATGCATTAGTGATGAAGACTAGTTCTGTGGAAGGATTGCTTTATTTTTTTTTTGGGGGGGCTTCAGTGACTAATGTTCCGTACAATTCTCAACCACGCGAATTAATATATAAATGTACGTTCAGCCAATAAAACGTGGATATTTCGGCGTTGTTTCCTAAATAAATAATAATCAAGATATGCTTGTACATCTGTAGGTAAAACGGGGCGTGCCTATTTTTACATGACAGAATATATAATTATTTATTTTAAGTTAATATTTATGAAGAGTGAATTTGGCAAATCTTCAATTTACATAACAGACATCGAGAAATTACCGACAATTTACATATTAATTCCGAACATTCCTACATTTACACTCAACTGTATACTTTTCGTTTAATTCAATCAAATACGAATCAAGGCGCTTTCAAAACACATTTGATCGTGTTCGTGAAGCATCCACAAACAGAGCTTTGATTTTTGGCATTAAACGGCCAACAATTATGCAATACTGTGCCGATTAAATACCAGAAATTACAAATTGTTCCGCCAATTTTAGAAATCTGGAATTGTTACATCGACTTTACATAACTCTCCAATTATGCAACTAAATAGTTGTAAATAGGACAAAAACATTGATATATGCAGTGCAACATTGCGTTTTTTTTGGAGGCCACTTTGACTCGAAATAAGCCCGAAAAGGAATTTGTTGTATCTTTTGCATTACTACTACTTCATCGAGATGTTAATCTTCTAGTTGCCGGACATGACGTTGTTGTTGTTTGTTGTTGTTGTTGTTGGTATATACTTCTATGATGGTGCCCATTTAGCTATATAGAAACAGGTTTCCACAGCGTGGCCCGCGGCCGTCATCGATTCCAAACCGGCCAATGAACCGTCTTCCCCAAAAACAAGAGCTGCAGGCCCACAAAAGAGAAGACTAAAAAAAAACGATCTCAACTTTGTTGCGCTCTTCACATATGTATTTTTGTATAAAAGGGAAACGTATTAGCATTTTTCGGTTATACAATCTTTTTAGTACGATTTCAAGGACGAAATCTACTGTTGCATGATTATAAAGGTGTTTTTTTTTGTATTGCGAGATTGGGTTTTGATGGAAGTCGTCTTATCAGTCAGATTACTGTAAGTTGAATTTAGATTGAATCTATCGATTTACATAAAATGAGAATTTGTGTGGGTTTTTAAATCTTCTAAGCCAACATTTTCTTGTAGTCACACTACAGAATAGACTCAAAGATTCACTATAACGAACTAATAAATCTAGAAATTTCATAATTGTTGAACAGCCAGAAGGCCCAACAGATGTTCCTAATTAGTGGAAGACACAGTCTTCAATCAAGCCCTTTTAATCGTTTGAATCGAGGAACGATCAATATTTGGCCGACTCTTTTGTGCAAAAGAATTCGAAACTCTTGGAGGACCATCAGTAATTCACACAAAGTGTAATTTGGAGCCTGCAACTATTTCCCCAACAATCCTGCGGTGTAATTGTTTGATTGAGGGAATATTTTCGGTTAGACTTGTAAAGTATGTGTGCTGAAATTCTATTACAATAACATTGTTATAGAAATGTTATATTGAATCCTGTAGCCGTGCAGAGATAAATCTTCGTATTTACATAACCGGCGATATTTTACTACCGCCATTAGATACATTCTTTGTTGTTGGCATTTTATGGCACAAATTTTACGACTCAAATCAAACTTCTCAATGCATCGAACAAAATGTACAGGTGCGGCAGACAAAGTAGCCGTATTGCAAGAAATAGTGTTAATAAAACATATCTCTTTTTTGATTCATTGAGGCGCTTATGATTCGGATCTGATGCACTTCTTTGTCTTGTGCATTCGGCATTGAATCGACTGAGATAAAATCTATATATCTGACAACAAAGAGTTATTGTTATTGCCATCCAGAATATCGTTAGCATAAGTTGACAAGAAACTCTGTAATTAGGGAGTTACCTGCAGAATCTTTGTCGTTATGGCGAAAAACCTGCTGGATCAAGGTAAATTTCACAAGTCACTGAACTTGTTATAACACTCCATTTAATGGCCAGCTTTTTTACAACCATTAATTTGTTTAGACGAAAATTATTAGATTTGAGGATTTATTTGCTCTAACGATCATTCCACTTAAAAAAAAAACAAAACACAAGAGGAAATAAAAAATAGCCATAGTAACAGTCTAAAAGAGCTCATCAAAGGAGTGCTGAATCATCATTTGCCATCAACTATTCTAATCGATTCTTAATCTTTCCAATTTTTCTATTGAAATCGTCGATAAATCGGATCATGTGGGTTAAAAGAACAAACTTGATTACCAGGTAAATGGAAGTTTGTCTCTAGTTTAGTCGTGCTTGAAAACTTTCCATTCTCTTTTGCTTCGTGTGTTTTTTTCTCTCTATTCTAACACAAAAATTTTTTCCTCTATTTACAAACACTATTCATGCTCTTTTGTGTATAGGAGAGATAACTGTTCCTGGTAATATGGTAGTTTTTTCAATTGGCTTTGTGAGAGTTTATATAATTTCAAACGAATCTCAGCTTTAATATTCTAAACAATACCGGTTATCATATCCGCGCTAGGTGTGTTTATAATTATTTAAATTACTATAGAAAACGTCATTTCTTCTATTAAATCAAATATGGTAGATAAATGTTGGTGAGATAATTATGTAGAATGGATTCGAGTTGATTTTGTGTTAATTACTGTTTTTTTTCAAATAAAATTAATTTACAATTAGTTTAGGAGAGATTTTCGAGCGATTTTTAACAAATAATTAATTTCGTGAACCACAAAAAAAACGGCTCGGCTGTAATTTATCACCCAATTTCAACATCGAACAGAAAGAAAAATAATTAATTCTAACCACATTTGGATGATTTAATTACTGGGGAAATCATTTATCAAAATCATGCCTAAAAATTAGTACTTGAACAAATTTACATATCCAGATATGTAAATACAGGATTGGCGAACCGACCAGAAGCACACTGAACATGCTTGTACTCAAAATTTCAGTCCTTTTCCTTAATTCTTTTCACAGTCTTAGCCACTTAAAGGTACGCAAATTTTTGAATTGAATTTAATCCAAAATAATAATCAATAATTAAACTATTGAAGAAAATGACTTTTTTTAAATGGTTGTAGTAGGTCGTTGAACTTGTTGAAATTGTAGGGATCTCAGGAACATTTTGCAGGAAAGTCTACAGTTGAAAGATTAATCTGCTTGCAGTCGATTAGAAGCTTGAAAAACGAGTATTTCGCAATATCGCAACAAACTCTAGATGAAACAGTAAAAGGCGAATAGGCTGGTTCAACGTTGCCATCAGCGTTGCGACGACACAGTTTTTTTGGGATATTCTCACAATCATAGAATAACTTGAGAAAGATTTTAATGCAACTGTTATGACTAAGAAAAACGATCACATTTGGCTGAAGAGTCACACGCCAAAATTGCTCTCGTTTCTCATTTCCAAACACAGAAAAAACATTTTCTTTATTGCCTTGTTTTGCCAAGAAATTATGGCGAGAAACATTCCAAATTATAAGTAGCTGCTCCTCCAAAGACTATTGCATTGTTTAAAAAGTTGTTGGAAGGTCTACCAAAATTCAGACTTTCAACATATTCTTATAATTAAGGAAAGCATAATAAAAATCGTACTATTTAGGGCCAAACCGACCTTTTTCGCTTCCAAAATTGATCAAACTGTTTGTAAGAAAAGTTTCCAAAACTACTAAACGATGGACGAAAACTATTGCATCATTAAAAAAGTTATTGAAAGCTTAACCAAATCGCAGACTGCCAACATACTTTTGTAATTAAAGAAAGTAATTAAGGAATAAAAATAGTACTATCTAGTGTCGAACCGATCTTTTTTGCTTCCAAAATTGACCAAATTGCTTGTAAGAAAAGTTTCCAAAGTTATTAAACCATGGACAGAATCTACTCCCGATGTCTCAAAAAATGCATAGAAGACTCTATCAGCTGTAAAGGGGCTAACAGCATTCTTCCGGCCAAAACTATTCCTTACCGATGTTCAGAGAAGTAAAACTTGCAGAAACTTTCTTGAATTGTTGTTAAAGCTGAAAGTAGCCGTTTCTGTATTGACTTGAACGTATCACAATCGCTATTTTCTGAAGTAACAAGGCTAACTTCCACATTCAATTTGGGTAAATGGTGAAACTTGGTCGCTAGAAGCTATTACACTACATGATTACCGTTTACTTTGAGTTTTCCACAAGTTCCAACTCCATAGATCCAACAGAAAAACTATTTAGAAAACACAGTATCGTCAAAGTTCTGGTAGCGATGAATGTTGTTATAGTTCTGTTTATCTGGCGAATCGCTTCTCCAACACTGCATAACTGGTAAATATAATCAAATCGGTTTAATTAATAGAATATCCCCATTTATTTCCGCTACTAAATAATGTGTTAATTATTAATATAATTTTAGCGGATATTGAATTTTATTGATTTTACTACCTCGGGCTGTAACGGAAACAGATCATTTATAGATAATTTTTTTTCGATTTATTTGATATCTCCACCAACTTTTCGATACGAAAACGTTAAATCTACTATCAGATTAAATTAAAGATTCTATAAAAGGAGATTTGAGCGATTCGTGTGAGATTATTTCTAATTCTAATACGGAAGAGAACTTGATTAGTGTTCGGCTAGTAAAGGCGTGTCGTTGATCAATAAGATATACATTTATTAAAATAAAACAATTTCGTTCGTTTGTTGCATGTTTTGTCGTCTTTTTCTCAAATAGATTTAGCTTATCACTATATCGTTTGATATTTTTATTTCGTTTCCAATTAATTCGTTTTCAATCCGTCAGGAATATCAATTGAGGAAATCGAACTTGTCCAATACACACACAACAATTTTGTTTTCGTTTCGTTATTTAAATCAAACTCAAACATACAATCGATGTTGCCATTACCGTGGATTATTGGCGGAAGGAAACGGTTTTTGCTCTTGATTAACACTCAATACGATTCGCTCAACTTATCAGAGATCAATAAAATGGCACGTCATGTGGGTGGTTTTATTAAAATGCAGATCAAAATTGGTAGCTTTACAGAAATACGATAATTTGAATGTTGTCTTTTATTTTTTGTAATGGAATTTTCTGTACGATTCGGTAAATCTAATTTATTTTCAGTTCCAGCAAACTGGTTTTCGGTGTTGTTGTTGTTATATAGTATTTGTTGTTGTGCTGTTGTTGTGGTGTCTGCATTTTAGCGATGGCGATGGTATTTATTTACTTCCTCGTTCTGACGTTACGCCATGTTGGGCAAAGGCATTGATCGCGCACACACACACATCCACAAACACAAAATATATATACACAACTTGTATCTATAGAAAACATACAGCTGCGATGTTGTTCATTGCTGAGCGTGATGCATTTACTTGTGGTGTGCACAGTACTGAAGGCATTTTTCACAGATATAATGCCAGAGATAGTTATTGTGTAGCTAGAGAGGAGCAATGATGGGCATAAATATTGCATACGTGCACAATGTTCTCTCACGGGAATGCCATCATCTCTAGATCGAACGTATAAAACAAATACTCCCGATACAATCTTTATACTTATATTTAATTTTCGTAGTTATTCTAACAAATATGCCTCTCAAGACCAATTGATGAGAATCTGAGTGATATTTGTAATTCTAATCACGATCTATTGTGTTAACACCTCCATCCCATTAGAATACCTGATGGAGACTAAGTAGACTTATTTAATTCAAGTGACTATTCTCAATCTAAATATTTGGACAAAAATTCTTGTCTTCGAATTTCCAGTTATTTAAACAAAAATCAGTTTTATTTATAGAAATCATTGGCACATTTTATATCAACTAGAACAAAGGCTATTCCTCTCTCTCCAGTTTACAATATTATCAACAACAAATATCCGAGTTGTTTGCCGGTTTTTATAGTATCGGAATCGTTATAGCAAAACTGCATGCCGTACAGGTGAGATGTATTAATAACGTAAAGCCGGTGACAGATCTACTATCGTCTACATATAGTAAGATCTATGCTATAACTGGCTGTAGAACATCCACACACCCACACTAGACCATTAAACGACTTTTTCCAACACTATCGACATCCTTACAAATTGCCTTTATTTATGATCGATATCTACACAATACTAATAATGAGACATGCGGTGTCACTGACCACGATTAAGCCAGACAGACTGTATAATTCAGAAAAAAAATGTTAGTATATCACTAAGTCAAAACACCGAATAATTATACATCCTCCATTATATAAGCGAAAATCTTATAATTTCAAATGTGTGAGCGACAAATTCGATTATTCAAAAAGGTTTCAGTCTGGTAGTTGAACCGTTTTTTTTTTTATTTTCGGTTGCTTAACATTTAATTGAAGTTCGTTCAACAAGACCAGATCACAACGTATCCTTGAAAGTTTCATCGTTGATGCACCGTTTTTTCCACTGTTTCACATTATTATCGTTACTGATAGCTTCCCACGAAAAGTTTTTTCGGATTTTCGTGTTCTTCAGTGATTTTTTTTTTGGTGTGTTTAACTGAAGGCCATTGTGTCAATGACATCGTACAGATTTTTATATAACTTGCTTTCCTTCTCATTGGCAAAAATTATGCAAATCATAAAAATATAGTCGACATGATTTGAATGTTGAAAAGATAACAACGTGCCGTTTGCGACGTGACAACGTTTTTGGAAATGGATTTTTTCGTGCACGACAACAAACAAAAATAAAACGACCAGTTTTTGTGACTTGTAATTTGAGTTTCTACGTAAAAGTTTGCATTTTATTTCAGTTTCTTGTGGTAGGCAGATAATGCATGTAGCTTTTAAGACTGCTACAACACTATTATTGTGTAGTTTGCATATGGTTTCGTGTTCAATCAAACGCAGCAGCAATTACTGTATCTTGAATGTCTCAATTATCCTCCAATAATCTTGATTCTTTGTAGTATTCAATATTGGAAGAAAAGCCAAATTGTTTTAAGATAAAACGTGGGTGTTTTATAGCAATTCGCTAAATGAGTTTTGTTTACAACATCTTAAGAATCCGCTTCCACTTGAAGATTATAAAACTCGGATTTTCGTCAGAAACTAACTCTATATAATCTGGCACGGTTCTCCGACACTCATCATCTACTTTAATAAATTCCAAAAGTTTTGGATTAGAACAAAAAACGAGAAGATTCGGCTTAAATGAATCGTAGAAGAATTCCTTCGAGTTTCTCTCACATCCTCCATATTTTCTGCATCTATTTGAATATTATCGAATATAAATATGTATGAAGTCGACATATACTTAATATGTATGTTGAACAGATGTTAGAGGATATTAATAGATCCTCCAATAATAACATTTGCAACAATTGACAACTAGGTATTTCTTGTGTGTTGTTGCATTAACAATCTGCAATATTACATTCGCAAGTCTGTTGGATTATAGAAAAGAATCAGAAGAATAACCAGGAAGAGCGCTTCAATTGTCGCTATTACCACATCACTTATTAATATAGAATAATAAACGCTATAGAATATTTCTATAATTTGATGGAAAATAACTAGTCTGTTTACTCATAAGTTCATTTGAAATTCAATAAAGCCGTCGATTGGACCGGCAAACTATTAAAAACCGTATCGATTCTTACCTACCAGGTACAACCAATTAAACCCGTTGTCCTGCTTTTATAATCGTTGAACTTGTATGTCAATTGAACTTGACCTTTGCCAATTTTTATGCATGAAAGTAATCGACTTTCTCCTCATTGAAGTTTCGCCTTGAAACAGAAAGTGGACACGTAAGAAAGTTTACTTTTTTTTTTAGTTAGTTAGTTTGTTTGCTCGTTCAAAGCTTGAATAGGTTAAACTTGTTTGCTTTCATTCTATTTTACAAGTAAAAAACAGGGGAAAATTGCACCGCAGATAAAATAGCCACCACATGATTTACTATTGGCCGCTTTTTTATCGTCGTTCTCCATTAAAGTAACAAAAAAGCTACGACTCCTGTGAGGATCGCAGTCGAAGAAGTCGACGAGATTTTCACGAGGCGCTGCCGCTAAATCAAAATTGATCGATTGTGGGAAGCTATAATCTCTGTTGCTTTCAACATTGGCAGTTGTCAAATTAAAATTCAAATCGATCTGAATTGTCGGGGGGGCGATATGAAAGAATTCCGTGTCGTTTGAATATAAATATCAATAGATGACGTGTTTATTGCGTTCTTTATATCATACACATGCAAGGGATTTTGATTTATTCCATAACAGACAAAATGTATGAAATTTTAAGAAAAACCGACGATGAATCGATAGAAGAATTCTAATTAAATTCCAGTTTTACTAAACAAGGCTCGTATAACGGATTTTCTGTAACAATTTGTGTTTTTTTTTCATTGCAGAACAACATTATGTGGCCGCTGATTCCAACAGTTCATCAACCACTAAATCATTTGTTCCTTGTAAAGTTTGTGGCGATAAAGCTTCCGGATATCATTACGGTGTAACATCATGCGAGGGCTGTAAGGTAAATGATTTTTACTATTCAATTTCCATCTGCCAGATGGTTGGTTAATTGAAATATTCAAATAGATGTGTTTCAATTTTATTGTTTAATCGAATTACAATAATAATAATAATAATAATAATAATAATAATAATAATAATAATAATAGTAATAACAGGCGATTTGTTGTTGTTTTTTCTTTGGTTTCTAACATGTGAATAATGTCTTAGTTAGCGTCAAGTTTGTTGATAAATTTCTGGAAGAACGAGTCCGATACAAACACGATCGATTCTACAAAATAACGGTACTGTAATGGTGTCGTTTTGTTTTCCGTTCCTTTTTCACTAATCAAACTGTATGGCTATAGTTTCATTTTATGTATAAAACTTGTTTTTATTTATTTTCTTCTAGTTCTCCTCTAATGACCATTCATCCCGTCTGTCAAGTAAATATTCTTGTGTAAAGAAGGAAATACATCTACACTTTACCGCGTATAGTTTTACCTTAAAAAGTCACAATAACAATTCCTGTATTATAAGAGTATAAATAGTTGTTTTATTACATTATATTTACGATTTAACAATAGTGCATTTGTTTTATTACAGGGATTCTTCAGACGTAGCATACAGAAACAAATTGAATATCGATGTTTACGGGACGGTAAATGTCTGGTAATACGTCTCAATAGGAATCGATGTCAATATTGCAGATTTAAGAAATGTTTATCAGTTGGAATGTCTAGAGATTGTAAGTATCTACATTGATAAAGCAGTATATCCATCGAAAAACGAGAAATTATTGTTATAAACGAGAAAAATCAATGATAGTAGCTAAAAATAAACGCGCGTCACTAACCCGGCGCATCCACCATTTGTTGCCGTGCACATTCTAAATGATCGTCCGATTTAGCGTCATTCGACATAAAAATATGTGCAATTTATTGCAATTTGAATCAGCTACAGCCATAGTGTTGATAGATAATTGATCCCATTTCGATAAATTCGCTATACAACAACATAATCACAATCATTCGTTGAAATTTTGATAGTTCTTTTGATTAATAGCTGGGATCGAATATTGTATCGGATAAAGACGGGTTTTTTCCATGGTTGTGTCTTGTGTGATAGGTTTGCCTACACATGTGCTACAGTGTCGCACAAAAAATCCTCAATTTCAACACACCAGATGTGTTGTGTAATATAAGAAACGGCAATTGAAGCCAAGACAATCTTTTATATTCTTATTCAAAAAAAAAGTACGATAAATTTCATATTTTTGGGGGTGGGACGCCAAATTCTAAACCTCACAGGGAGAGCGCAAATGCGAAATATGCGTGGATTTTCACTTCACAAGTTTGAAAATAGGAAAAGTGGATTGGCACTATTTAATTATCCTTTTCTCCGTCATTGGAATTACAGGAACGGGTGCCAAGGTTTGAGTTCAGCTTCGAACGAGTCTCCCCCAGTCTTTCGCCTTCATTCTTTTGCATCAGTGCCACCGGTTCTTGCAAAATGCGCAATACTTCCGCCATTCTCATGATAGATGTTATCAAACACTTTTTACCTGATACAGTGGTCTTTAGATCAATTTCTACATATTTTAAAGCGTGTCAAACGAACGGTCTGAGAGTTGCATGAGTCCAACATGTGACCCTTTGGGGTGATGATACATTTTTTTACATTACCATCGAGCTATTTTAATTTTAATTAATAAAAATTAACGGCGTGCTATTCCGCCTTTCTCAATAAAAATTTAGGCATCACTTGCCACTCTCAGAATAAAATTTTGGGGAGCCTAAGAAGTAATGTCGAAGACCTCATGCAAAATTCATCTGGATTACTTAAAAACACAGTTCTTCGTAGCACTGATATTTGGACAATTGTCAGTAAACGTGGCACTCATTGTGGAAACGCTGAAACTCAATTACTGCTGAAAAAATGGGACTAATTCACCGAGTAAGCTTTCAACACAAGATATTTTTTTCACGACATTCAGTTTCACTCCATCCAATAACAAACAAAAGTTGCCGAATTTAAGTGATAATAACAGCAAAACCATCCAATTATGCAATGCTAGAATAGTTTTGTTGGACTGAGAGCTTTTCACTTTATTCTCGTATTAGAATGAATACACATTGGCCATAATTAATTGTGTTTCACTGGAATTTTGATAATTTGATTGTGTAAGATTTGAAAACAACTTGCCAAGCAAACTTACAAGTAACCACTTCAGTTATCCATTACTAAATTTAATAGAAGTTTGCTAAAACGTTGCCTTATAATTAAAGTGTATGTAAAGTGGCACTGTGCGGGTATACATCTCTTAAATTAATATGATGCACCAGACGGAGCACACAAAATATAATACAGAAACTCCTCCAAGCTTGATAATGTGGAATCGGGTATCAGATAAATGAATTTCAACATTTAATTATTATCAATCAAAAACAGGCGTGTCTCGTTTATAAAATAACTCATCCCCAAATGAATATTTGATGAAATTTGATTAGTATCGTAAATAATTCTGTTCCGATAGCTGTTCGATATGGGCGGGTGCCGAAGAGGTCGCGCGAACGCAGCACCGAAGAATCATCACGTGTAACGACCACTGATGCCGATCAATCCGATAATGAAACCAAACAATTAGCCGTTTACGATATCATTCTAACTGTATCCCAAGCACATCATGCAAATTGCGGTTATACAGAGGAGCATACAAGGAATCTGACACGTAAACCGGTAATATTACCACCATCATCGCCGGCCGACAGTGAGGTGGCCTCATCCACCGCCGAATCATTAGAACAAGAACGTTGTTGGTTGTGGCAACAATTCGCCAATCACATAACGCCCAGCGTCCAAAGGGTGGTCGAATTCGCCAAACGTGTCCCGGGTTTTTGCGATTTGGGCCAAGACGACCAGTTGATCTTGATCAAGATCGGTTTTTTTGAGATTTGGTTGTGTCATGTGGCACGGTTTACGAATAATACAACAATGATGTTCGAAGATGGTACAACAGTGACACGCCAACAATTAGAAACGATGTACGATGTAAGTTTCGCTACGCAAAAAATACTCGATCGATAGCATTTATAAATCGTCTAATTACAGGCTGATTTCATATCGTCTTTGCTACATTTTGCAAACACATTCAACGCTCTATCGCTCAACGATACAGAAGTGGGCCTGTTTTCGGGGATCGTTCTATTAACGGCCGAACGAATCGGCATCACTGATGTCAAAACCATCGAACAACATCAAGATAAACTAGTTGAAGCATTGAAAATACAAGTAAGCCACAGTGATCAAAAAATTATTAATTTCTCTGAAATGTTTGAATTTTTAGGTGAGTAGGAATCATGCTAACGAACCACAATTATTCTCTAATTTATTAATAAAACTGCCAGAATTACGAAATTTAGGTGTTAAACATTCAACTCATTTAGATTGGTTTCGTTTGAATTGGACGAAATTAACATTGCCGCCATTGTTTGCTGAAATATTTGACATTCCAAAATCGGAGGATGATTTACAGTGACCTCGATTGTTATTGTTGTCGTTGGGGTGGTTTTCTCTTATTATTTTTGTCTATTATTAGTGTTCAGATTTTTTGGCTTTACAATTATCTTGTTTATTATTTTTATTATTATTATTTTTTAATATATATTTGTTTGTTTTGAACGAATTGTGATTGCCATGAATCTTGCTAATATGCCTCTATCTTGCTCAAGTATGCTACAAGGCTGATGATTTTATTATGTGAATTGTGAGAAAATTTTATAGGGATCGATGGGTGTTATCCGTGATTGACAGGGTCTTCGGCTATGTCCTCTTGTTTTATTATTATTATTAATTTTATATTTTTTATCAAAATAAAACTATTTGAGGTATTGTTATATACATATCATTGTAAGAGCAACAAAGTAATATTCCGGTGTTTTTAGCATATCTTTGTAAATATTGTTGCAAAAATATATATTTTTTCTTTTGGTTAATTTTGGTGTGGACGTTGATTTTGCCGTATTTAAACGTGTAAAATTGTCGATTTTACGGGGAACTCTTTATTTGAGAAGGGCGCCTTTGCGAGGCAGTTGCCACCTTTTCTGCAGTGACACGAATATTGCAATAAGCCTCCCAAAAAAGCTCACCGATTCTCGGAGTAGGCTCTTCGTGACTGCCGAAGAGGTGGAAACGCAACAGTTTCGTTGTCCCCTTACGTAAGCCAAAACGCAATTTTCCACGTTAGATCCGGTGAACATTTCGGGTTATTATTTTCGTAATGTTAAATTAATGTTAGTCATGTATCTTTAATAAAACTGATTGTCGATATTATAAATAAATACTATGCTTCTAAGAGAGTTTGAACAAAAAAACGAGTAAAGAAGTGAAATAACAATCATATCGCGATATATCACTAACCCTAGTTGTATTTGATATTAGGGTGTTGTTGTCTTTTAGAGTACAAAATAATTCTTATTATAGAAATCGGAAGTATTTAATGCAACAATCACTAGTTTACGTTTATATTTTCTCCTCTGTACGGTTCAAGATACAAGTACATCGATTATACACGGCAACGCTACGATTTCAGTTTTGATCGTACTTGGATCTTTGGACGTTTTTTTTTTAAATCAAATTCAATCCAAAGCAATTTGATGTAATTTCATTGAGATTTTGTTAGAAAATTTGATGTGTGCATATCTCTGATTGACTGAAGTTTCGTACTTAATAAAAAAAATAAATAAATAATTTAATAAATAATAAAGAGCGGTTAGTGACATTTAATTTAATGTAAATAAAGTGAGGCTATAATTCTACAATGTAGGCATATTGTTTCTTAAATAATTTGAACAAAAAAAAAACAACACTAATAATTATTATTAAATAATAAACAAAAGACAATTAAATGTACCTAATTTTAATACTTAATCTGTAAATAGGATATTTTATATTGTTAGATGAATATTTCTATTAATTTATGAGTGTATTTGATCAATTTTTCCACTGCCTTATCTATTTTATTAATCATGCCATTTTTATTATTTCGACAAATTTTATTTATTTCTTTGACAAAAAAGAACGTTTAGTATTGCATAATCTTCATCTGAATGTTATATCATTAATAAAGACATTTACATATATGACTATAAGTATTTCTTTGTTTTTTTTATTATTAGAAAAAAGGTGTTTATAATATTTATATTATAAAAAAAATTGTGCTCATATTTGAAGGAATTTAAGAAAAAAAACTCTTTTACCTGTGAATGTTAAAAGTCGTTGTTATTTACTCTTGTTTATTCTATTAAAGTTTATATGTAAGGTATTGTTTATGCACTAAATCTTTATTTTAATCTAATGGTAGGAGTTTCATGTTATTATAATTATTATTCATTATTACTATTATTATTATGCTATTTTGATATGTCAATATTTAGCATTTTGTTATCAGAGATTGTTTAATTTGATTATAAATTGTATATTATTGAAAATTAAATTTTTTTGATTATATACAGCTATTTTATTTCTATATTTACAATATCAACCATCACATTATAGTCTGTCTCATGGAAAATCTCGGCGACTTGTACGAGAATAAAGACGTTCTCCAGGATTTGGTATGAACTCTAGGGCTTTTTACAATACAGGGATCCAAATTCCTCTAGCAACATAAGAAGGAGTGCGAGCAAGTCGCCTCCTCCAATGGTGTGGTCAGAGTACGTCAAATGGGCGCAGGTTTCTATGTTTATTATTTAGACACATCCCACTGTTAAGATAAGTGATAACAATATCTTTGTCGTACTCATAATGAGTTTTGAATAATTCTCCATAGACAGTTATACTCTGTCCAAAAATTAAGTATAAAATTTCAAATTATAGATGGTAGATTATAGGCAACTTAATGCTTGAAAAGTTCCTAACTTTTACATGTTTACATGAAAGAAAAAGTATATTATATTGTGGTACTCCTGTTTGAATAAAACCCTACGCATTTGTTGGTAATTTTTTTATATATTAACCAAGAAATTCGATGTCTTATATTACTTTGGAGACTGTAAAATCCTTTACGAATCAATTTTCAGTTTAATACAATAAAGAATCGAAATTTCGGGGTCTTAATACAGCGACTATTTTTTGTTGCGTAGGTTAGCTGCATTTCTGTCATTTGAAATTTTATACTTAATTTTTGGATGGACTATAGATACATCTCATTCTGTAATGAGTTAGACAAGGACGGACTATACTATGTCTTAGTCTTTTCCAAATTACAGACAATCTAATAGTCCGTTGCGAAATAGCGTTTGCTATCTGGGCTTATTATCTGAGAACTGTGATGATCGGGCACATATTGAACGAACCTGTTTCACATCTCCATGATCATCTCTTTCTTTTTGACGTGAAACTTCTTTAGGCGCGCATGGGTAGTAATTTTTTTTAAAGCGTGACGAAAATGCGGAATGCCGTTAGGGGAAACACTTCCCTTCCAACAGGCAGCTGAGAGGGAAGAGTGGAAGCGTTGCCATAGCGTCGCTTATACTCTGTCAGTTCTGCCAACTGTGTAAAACAAACACTAAGGTCTGAACTAAAATTGCCTGGCCTACCGCGATTTATGATTTTTGTATTTATAAATTAATGAATAGCGTTAAATGCAGCGTTAAGTGCAGAAAAAGACAGATGCAGACAAAAATCGAGCCTTTAGGCAACGACAGAAAGAAAATAAACCACTAAAAAAATGAACTTCATCTTTAACCTAAGAAGTTTCACTTTCAACGTACGGCGTTCCACGTACTTTCAATTTTTTTTCTTTTACTTTCAATGTAATTGTATCAACACAGCTTGAGAACGATAAATTATAACTAAAACGCGCCTGAACACACTAGCAAATTATTGATTTATTTTGAAGGAAAAGTAAATTATACGTTTTTATTATTGAAATTCAATTTCATCAGGCTATTTGTCTTGTTTTGACTTCTACATTCACTACATTTATTGTGATCAAAATCCGATCTCTATTTATTATAGTGCATTAGTGAAATTAGTGTATTGTTGGTTGCAGCAGTAGCAGGCTATGTTTACAATTTTTTATAGAATATCTACGAATTATTGTACATTTTTATAATAATTATAAATAAACATACACTATTTGTATAATTTTAAATAAAAATAACACAAATTTAATAGTTTAATATGTATTTGGATTCAACAATCACGCGACTTAATGAAGGTCCATTGAATTAATCAATAAGTAAAAGCTCTTGTATTGTCAATATCCGAAATTATTTAATACTTATTTTTTATAATAATTTAATCGAAATTAGATTTATTTGAACTTTCTGTAATTTTGCAAATTTTGCAATTTGAATCGATGTGGCAACATTGCCACAATGCATTTTCATTGATGGTGCTGCCCTAAACGTCAATAGACGGTACTAACAAATCGAAATGCACATGTGAAATGGACTGATTAGTCATTCCAATATGACAAACAGAGATAGAGAGTCTGTAGGATAAATATGGCGGAATAGGGAGTTAGTGGGGTTGTTGGTGTGTTGATAACAATAACGTAAAAAAAAAAATTAACGACAGTCTCTAATCGATAATAAAATGTTGAATTATAAACAAATCATAATTTAAATCGTTTCTTGATTAATTCGTGATTGATTGTTATGTAGTGCGACAGATGATGTATTAAAGAAAATCGTCTTTTCTTAGTGATTGAATTTTTTTTTGTGTCTTGTTATTGTTTTTGTGCATTTTAAAATCGTGTATGTGTTTGTTATGAAATCGTGATACCAATAATAAACAATTATCCAAGTGATCAACCGATTAAGGGGTATGATTGCAAGAGATGGGTGCCCAGAATACCAAAGAAAATAGGGGGACCATACCCATTGGTACACATTCGATAAGAACAAATCGGAATAGACCAAGGCCTACGAAAGATGGACGACAGATTGTTTCAAATATATTCACAGAACATAATGGTATGAATCATATAAAAATCGACATTAGTCGCATAAGTATGCAGTATTTTTTTTTCTATATAATTTTCCCAACAAATCTATATTTGGATCTTGATAGCAAACAAACCGATTCTCCTATTGTAGAACAACCGAAAAACATATTGATCACAATCCCTGATAACAATTAGATAAGAAACATTGGAAATTTGAATGCAATAATGGCAGCCGTTTACGAGACAGAACAAACAAAAAAAATATAAGCCGTCATTTCCCCTAAAAGTCGGTTGCCAATTTATGTTTTAACTCATGAATAACACAAATAGTAAAAGGGTGTAGATTTCGCTTTTCTTCAATTCGAAGAAATTCACACAATAATAATAGAAAAGGGGTTGATACTTTTGTTAGGATCAAAAACATTACAAGTTCATTCATGTCTCGGTCTCTAATATCGCCGTCTTTGTCTATTATTGTACTATCCCCCGTCGAGTTTTCCCCTTGATGGTGGCAATGGACATCTGTGTCTCGATTTCTAATAAATAAAACTAATCTTTCACCAGTAAATCAGGGAAAAAATGGGTGTTTATAAACTTTCATTGTTCATTTGTGGAAAAATTACAGAAAGTTGAATGAATTCTATGAAATTTCTAATTTTGATGTCTTTATCTTGATTTTAATTAAAAGAAATCCAATAATTTTCCATTTATAGTTGCGGTTTTTCAAAACAATCCATCATTATAAGTTAATTATCAATTGCATTAATTACTTGCTATCACGTAATTCTTTTATTTTTATTTTTAATGATAAATTTGTACTACCACGATCATAGTTCGCATAACACAAAAGATGTTTATAAATTCATGTTTTCTTTTAATAATTACAGAAAATATTAGAGTAAACCAAATTCTGAATCGATTCCATCGCCTGACTTTTAGATTTATTGCTAAACTTTGATCTTGATTGCTTTGTCTAATAAGTTTTCAACCAAGTGATGGTTACAACTATTAATATTGACGACCATTTCAGGATATTCGGCCAAAAATCGATACAGAATTTGGTCTACTATAATTGCTGAGATTATCTAGGCTTGACAGCCGTTGAGGCCCCACCCGCGCTTTTTTCTATTTATTTTGATTTATTTACATTTACCACGAATCGAGCTTTTCAGATTCGTTCGATCCATCTTTGTATATTTAGGAGATTCTTTTTTTTCTGTATAAAAACCGAATGACAAATGCACTTATTTGAATTGATAATGAGCTTTCATCTAAACCCGAATTTGTTTGCAAAACTGTTCGTATTTTAAATATTTAGCTTTTGTTGTCAATATTTTACAATATATTGTACCGTAAGCTTGGAATTTGTAGTTTGTCGATGTGCGAATTTAAAAGTTTTAACAAGCACGATATCTAAAAATATCATGTGATTCTTCTATTGTGAGACATGGGAAACCACACGACGAACACTAATCACTAATCAAAAGTGTCTGTTGAAGACGTCTAATTTCATCGGTTACTTTAGAGATTCCTATAATGTGGAAAGTATTCCTGATGCGTGTGATTAATTGATTTGCAGAGAAAGTATGACGATTATTTTTCACCAGAACAAACGCCCAAATGTATTCTTTATTTTAATGATAGTGTTCTCATCGTAAATGCGTTGTTGTGTTTTTTTTCGGTGTTTCTATTGTTTGTTTTCCATTTCCGCCTTTTCAAGTAATTTTTTTATAATAATGAATAGTCGAGTAAATTCTCCCAGATTTGTATATGATGATGGATTGTAATTTTATGTCAAAAACTTTCAAGACAAATTATACCTATCTACTTCTAATATTTCCAAATATTTACTCTACCATAATGGTAGATTAGTAAAATCAAAATGAGAATTTTACGACTTAATCTTTTCTATTGTTTGGGGGTGGTTTGTTTTTGTGTACGGTTTTGGCAGAAAGTCTGGACAAATGATTGTTTAAGGAAATGTTTTGAATAAGTAATTAACTTGGTAATTTATTTGTATAGCGTCTTCAAAACAACATCTTGTTTGGGCAGTTGGAAAAAATATTAGTGACACAACATTTAACTTTATACAGAGCGTTTTACGCGAATGGATCTTAAAAAAGATCAAGAATTAAAGGCTTCCTTTGACCAGTAAAAATGCACATGTTGCTAAATAATATTAAATATTCAGTCAATCTTCTGATAAGAAAGATTTTGTTTTTTGTTTTACAGTCAATGTCAAAAATTTTCATAAGAGCAGCGTCTGTAGCCACGTTTTGTGCGGAGTTATTTTTTTATATAAAAAAAACCAGAACGTGCCACTAAACATTTTCAAAGGGTACGAGGAACAAGAAAATAGGCACAGGAATTTCTTACATAACATAGATAAGCAATAAAAAACAATTTTCAGAAATTCATTCCTCAAGGAGCTAAAGGGGTTAAGGGTTAAAGTTTGTATGAAAGTCCTCATTTTTGAAGTTAGAAATTGGTGCTTAGCCTTCTGTTTATAAATAAGAGTCAGTTAAAATAACGAGCAAGATAAGGACCAAACGTCCATAGCGGATTTTTTTAAGAAATGTGGAAATTGATATGTTGCAATGTAATATTGTTGATTGATTTTGCTGAAGTCTGAAAACCATCCTGTCATGAATGTTTCTGTTTGTGTAAATACTTTTGAAACTGAAATAGCAGATTTGATGATCAGAGGAGACCTATTTCATTTTTTAAAGATCCGTTCACAGTTAAGCGATGGTATGAAATACTCTGTATTACATACTGAAAAACTAAAAACTTTCATTTAGCACTGGACACGACTGCAAAAGAATTTTTTTCTTAAAATATTCAACCCTCTGTAAAAAAATAAAAACCCAACAGTTTGCAGATTAACATTGTAGAGTTGTTCAGGGTTCAACCTTAAGCAAGTGTATCAAGAAAAATTATAACGTAATTCCATTTAAAAACTGGTTATGAAATATAATTATTCCATGAAGGGTGGTTTCTAATTATATCTGTTGCTCGACAATACATCCTCATGTGTGCTGCTATTTAATAGGAAAATACAAATTGTCTAACAGAGATTTTATGCATGCAAAAAGTGTAATATTTAGAAAAGCTATTAATCTTCTACTTCTTATCGCCTGTTTTCTGTCTGGCTCCTTTTGTAGTCACCTAAGGATGAATGAATGGATAGTGTTGATATTTTTTCCATTTTCCTACTCAATTATCAAATTCAATCGAACATATTATTTATTATTCTATATCTGATGTTGGATGTCTTAAATCGTTAATAAGAAGGTTATTCTACTTTTTTTTTTAAAGGAGGATTTGTTTCGATAAATATATCTGACATGGTTAGATGTAGGAACGATTTTCTCGTCTCCAGAGACTTCTACCTACAGATATGAAAGCTTTTTGTTTTACGTGTTTCGTAAATTTAATAAAAACACCAAACTTTTTTTTTACTGTACATCCTTAAATATATCTTCGGGACTCATTTGTTCATTCGATTACTTTTAGTAGAGATCGTGTAAAAGTTTTGTTCCTGCGAAAATTCCTGTGTTTTTTGTTAAAATTAATTTTTTTAATCAGGATTAGTAAATTTAATTACAGTGAAGGTCATCAAGTGGTTCTATTAAAAGTGACTAATTTGTACAGGTTTTTTTTGTGTGTTAATAAATCCTAATTATCTATCTTTAAAGGTTTCAGTTTTCAATATATTAATTAACGAAGTAGATAAATAGAGAGAGTGCTTGAATATTTTTTCAAACAAATATTATCAGTCTTGAGTAAATAAATTATAACACTACGATATTATCGATTTATAATTAAAATTCGTCTACCCGATATGATTCGATTAGTCACTATTGATAAATCAATTTATATTTTAGAGTTAATGCCAAAAACAATTTTAGTTCTTATAAATATTAAATCTAGATCAATGCACATTTGATCATTATCATTATTTTAAATCGAACTCCAAACATCAATAGAAATATAAAATATATGGTACTTTATTAGTTTTTAGTTATTTGAGATTGATCGTTTGAATAAAAGTCTAGACTTGGTCTTTTTGATTCTCTTGCACTAGTCGATTTGATTGAAAAGAAGCGTCTATATAAAAGATGATAGTTTTTGTGGCTTTGTGAATAATTCGATTCATATATTCATATTTCAACTATTCAATTTTTTTCTACAATGTTCGATCATTTTATTCAAATCGTATAAACTTCAATATTATTCATCCTTTTGAAGATTTATACAATGGTAAGGTTTGAATTTGTAAGTCGATTTTTTTTTTCTATTGAATTTCCTAGTATTTTTATTGGACTTTAAATAGTTGACTCTTATCATCTTTTTTTTGTTCCAAGGTAGATTGAAAACTTGTATAGCTTATTATTATTTTTGTATTGTTTGCTAAATAATCATCGTTGACTTTTTCGTTTTAATAAAAGGGTTCTTTGTAGATGCCAACAATAATAATATGTTGATAAAGAAAAATAGATGTTATAATTATATCATCTGTAACATATGTTGAGTAATACAAAAACAAAGATAATTAAATAATTATAATCTTACAATCCAAAGTCGCATGAGAAGTTTTTCGATTTTATTCTTATTTTACTAATTTTGTACATGTGGATGGATAGAGTCTTTTAAACAGCCTGCAGTGTTTGTTAGTTTCCACTTTGTTGTAGATTGAATCTATTATATTATAGTTAGCTTGACTTTAAAGTCATAAAAACACTGTTTAGACATTATAATTGTACGATTATATGAAATCGGTATTAAATTTTGTGATAAATAAAATCAGAGCTTTAGATTGTTTTTGTACAGACGTTCAACTTACCCTACATCATATATGTAAATTATCTTTAACGCACACGTGATATACTTTGTTTATTTTGATTTTGACAACTTCACTTTGGAATAGAGTGATGATATCAGAATAATTTGTACCTATCGAAAGAGATAATTTATTATCGCCAAATTTGATAGATGTGTCGAGAGACGTATTATAATAAATCATTATTGATAGGTAGACATTTGAATCTTTATGCTATTAACGGACACAAAACTTTATAAATGCCTGTAAGCGAAGCTTTAAGAAACGCTAATCATTCTCGAAGCAAATCATTTTCAGTTGCAATGCTTTTACAACAAAATAATAGACCATCAAAGCACAAAAAAACATTATAAAGGATGAAGAACCTTCTATTTGTTTAATATCAAAAGATAATATTTTAAAGGTATCTGCCAATCTGTTTTTTTATCGTATTTACGTCTTTGACAATCAACTTCAAGTTTGTATAAATCAGAATGTTTATTTCGATTCGTAAAGGGTTGAATTTTGAAATTCAATTGATTGTGTTGTCGGAAAATGACATATTTAGGTTGATGCAACTAAAAGCTATGAAATCCATTGGAAAAGCCAATTTTCGATTACGGGTAGCGTTCAATACACTATTTATAATCGTAAGGAATCTTTTAGAGATGTGTCAGTTGTTTTCAGCATTTTGAAGACGGATTTCTGAAATAAGACTACAAACATCTATTGGGAACTAATTGTAAATCTCGAAGATCATATGTGGGCGGCAGAATTGAGTTAAAGGAAATCGTAAATTTTTGAGTTCCCAAACAATAAAACATTTTAAAATATGAAACATAATCTGAAGCAACTCTGGCGATGACGATCGTTTTTCCTGCTTAGCGTATATTTGGTACAGTTCGATTACCCTCTATTTTTGAATTAGAGAACAGTTTTTTGGCTGGAACTCCGGTCTGATGATGCAGTCAAAATGGCATTAAATAAAAATTTTTGGAACGAAGCCATTTTAGTAAATTGATGTACTAAACGAACCCTTCATATGTTAATTAATTCGCAATTGAAGTTATCACTATGATCACAGGAAATCTATAAATGCTATCTTCCACAGACATTTATTTCGTTGCTTGTATCCGTTGTTAGTTGGGAATTTTTACGATTTTATAAAACAGAAATTCGTTGTTTTTTTTTATCATGAAATTCCAATGAAATTTGATGAGTCCAAAATTAAATTGACTAACGCTATTTGGAATTCTTTATTTTATATAATTTATTCATTAGATATTATAAATTTTATTTATTGTATAATACACAATAATTCCTAGTATAGTTTAAAATAATTTAAAAAGAATTTATTATGACAAATCATTTATTATAATCATGTAAACAATTAAAAAGAGACCTTGATCATAGAATGGAACCAATTTTTTTTTATTCGTTATTTATCGATGTAAATAAAATTTTGATTGAATTATACGAAATTAACTAGCAACAACAATAACAACAACGAAATCATAATAACTGTAAAATTTATTGAAAATTGAGGAAAATATTTGAAATAACTGTTATAACTTTTTCATGATAAAACTGTTGATTATTTATTGGTAAATAATTATTTATCGTTATGTTATACAGTACATATCGATAAAGCAACAAGTTCTTGAAACGATTTACTCTTATTGTTATGTAATAAATTTTAAATAAAACACGTAAAATGCGGGCTTATTGAATGCGATTCAGTCCAATAATTATAACATCCGGTTTCAATTTCTTCTTAAATTATTGTAATCTCTATAAAATAAAAAAATAATGTTACAATTAGCATTATCCTGTCTTGTTCGGGATTATTTCAGAAAAAAACATCACTTTAGTATCGCGTTCAATTTCAATTGAAATTATATCTTATTTTACATAATTACATATCGATTGAAAAATGTTTTCATTGAACGAATAGATTTTCTAAATTTATGTAGATGTTGATTATTAATGACAGTTAAAATCATTGAGGAAAAAACTTGAAATAATCACGGATAACAGAACATAACATTTATAGGAAATTAAATTTCCGTTGAAAATCTACAAAAGGAAGTTTTGATTCTTGATTTGTAAACAATTTATTTTCTCGATTATCATTCGAAATATTAATTAAATCTTGCGGTTTTATTCGAGACTTTGGATTCGTCTTGTGTTTTCAATTTTTTTTGGAATAGATACAGATGTGGCATTTTATCTAAGCACTAACATCTTCTTACTCATGTATGTCTCGCATGAATAACCACCAGATTACTTTTAAATCTTGCACTATGAAGTTTTGATTCTTAATTCTTAATCGTTAGCTTGATTCTAATTTGAAATATTATTGTTTACACTCTTGTTTTCTTTTGATTCATACAGATGTGGCATTTAATCTAAATAGTTACTCCGTCCTACTCATTGTTAGTTACACCTTGCAATAATAAACACGGCATAAAGTGAGATATGCGGTTAAAGATTCAAGACTAGATTTTTTCTTTAAAGCTCCTGCTAGGCAGAAAATCGGCTTTTGTCGTTTCTCCATTAGCAACATAAACCGATCAAAGACTTTTTTTGTTGAATTTTATGAATGAGTACCCTAATATGAATGATTTATAGCAAACTTTCCAACAATTTTTACATAACAGTAATCCATTTTAGCATTAAATCGTAAAATTCATATTAAACCAATTACAAAGAAAAAAAAACGATTTGATTTTAGATTGTTTAATGTCTTTTGTAATTAAAGAAAAGATATGAAATGCTTGCAAATGCTTGAAGTAATTGATCTTGAACAAGCCTGGCAATTTTCCTATCACATAGAAGCAAGTTGATATCGCTAAACTTAAATATTATAGTCTCTTCACGACTATGTGCGTGTGTTAGTGAAATAAGACATTGATAGAAAGCTAATTGTAAATCGGAATACTATAATAGGCGGTCGAATTGAGTTAAAACCAACAATCTGTCACTATTTCCCTTATATAACACTACTCATGAGAATAACAGAGAAATAGACTTTTGCCACTATTGCACACGAAAGACTTGGATGATTTTTGTTTGCACAAAATGCAATAAAATACGTTAGTTTTTTGTTACGAAAAATCCTCAATGAGCAACGGTTACAAACCAACATGGTTGAATAAATAGAAAAGTATAAATTTCAAAAGTTTCAATTTCAGTTTTTACGGTTGTAAATTCTCGAATAAAACAATTGTATCTTATTGCATATATTTCTCAAGTTACTTAAAAAAAAATAAATGCGAAACCATATTTGTCAAAGCAAAAAAATCACAAATTTTTCCACAATTCTATTGTAAAATAGCAATTATTTTATGTACGTAAATGCTGCTTAACAGGTAATATCAACCGTTAGTTTATTTCATTCATACATGGTGATTTTTCAACATGCAACAACTCTCTAGGGTTTCCTCTATAATTAAATCATGAGTTAAATTAAAATTATTATAACTACCTATATTGGAGTAATTTTTAATGAAATTGTGAATCTATGTTAGTTTCTTTTTATCAAAAATTGATTTGATTATAATTTATGGCTCCCCAGGAACCCTCTTTCTAATTAAGCTAAATGCATTAGAAATAATGCATGCATAGACGTTATTTTTATTTTAATGCAATTGGATTGAATAGTTGAAAATGGAGAGAATAAAGGTTTCATTTCATGAAAGAGAATTTTTTCTTTTTGTGTTTGAATTGTTAATTTCATTCACAGTTTGTTTGAAAATTGGATTTGTCTGTAAATCGTTTGACATGTATTTTGTGTAATTTGCACAATATCAATCGAAATGTATTCACCTGTTCCATTATAATATTAATGTCTGATTTCTCTTTAACTCTATTTATGGTCGGTTGTAAAGAAAAAAAACAATCTGATCTGACGTAGGGAAACGAATTAAAAAGTGCTTGTTAAAAATTTATTAAGGATCTAAAGAAGATCGACTTTAATTTACCAATTATTGAGTGTAATTGAGATCGTAATAAAAAATTCAGACACATCTGATGTGGTGTTTCGCAGTTGTAAAAGTTAACTAAATTGGAAATTATGACCGTTTTTCTTCACCAATTGACGAATTGTTGTTGCATTTAAAAGATAAAATCCAAAAGCTTAATTGACTGAATTCTCATTTCTCTGATTTTGTTTTTTTCCATTGGTACATTTAACAAAAATTTATAGTGAACCAAATACTGTATCGATTTTACGGTAGAACGTCTTTATGATCTTTTAACAAATAATGTTAAAATGTTAAAATATGGAGATGACCCATGGTCAAAGATGAGGGGAATTATTAAAATTCAAAACTTTTATTGTTAAAATTTAGGTACGAACAAATCTGAAAATCATAGAGTCGTTGATTCATGAAATTGATGCAGAATTTGGTCTACTATACTTACTATTTTATTTAAAACAGTGGTTTTTAGTCTTTCTTGTTGCCCGCATCCCTTTAAAACAGCAATAAATTCACGAAACCCCTGAAAACGTTTGGACGCATATTCTAGTGTTTTCAGATGACCAAAAAAACAGCGTCATCCGAATTAAACTTAAAATTTCATAGGTTGGTTTTAAAATATACCTTCATAGTAATCCTAAAACACAGGTTAAGAACCCCTGATTTAAAACGAGACGGATGTTGTTTTTGATAGGCAAGGCTCTTTTTTCTTTTATTGCCGTTGTTATGTCTAACGCAAAAAAAATTATGAGTTATTAAGAAAATAGCGAAAAATTCTGAATTGTTCACTTAATAGTCTTCTATTTTCTTTCTTAAATGAATTACCGCTTGTTGCCCTGCATAATTAACATTATAACCGTGTCACCTCAAACTTTTAAGATCGTATTTAATTGTTTTTCATAAAGCAAAACCACAAATAATAACCCAAACAAGTCAAAAGAAATTGAATTTGGGATTTTATTTGTCGATAAGTTTTATTTATATTCTTTACTGGGAGAAACTCGAATAATTAATTTTCTTGTTGTTGTTATAATTATTAATTAATAGAAATTATATTTATTATTTTGAATAATGCAAATAAAATTACGATGCAGTTTTTTATGTTTATCCTTTGAAAATTAGTAGTTTTCTCGTGAAACTTTAGGCGGTAAAAAAGATTAAAAATATCTTTAGGGAGAGGAATACTTGAATGCTAAAAATCGCAGAGGAACATGAAGGATTTTGTCCTTTGAACCGAAAACCGATAAATGTTTTACTAATCGAACCGAAACGAAAAAATAACGGTTCGAAGCCCTTTTAATTTGAACCTTACTAGGAAGTTTAAGCCAGTGTCTGTAGTTTGTCTTAACTGAGGCCTATAGATTAATATTACTTTGATTTTCTACACCAGCGGACAGTATCCGTGAAGTGATTTGCAAAGACAGCAATATTATAAATTCGACCATCCACAAATCACTCCTTCCTTTGAAAGTTTTTGATGAAACATAGTTTAGATTGAAGCACAAATCTGTACTTACAGTTCGATTATTTTAGAACTTAAGTGACGCAATAACCTTTGTTTACTGTGACCGGATTGTTAAGTTAAATGGAAATTCGAGTCGTATTCTTATTACGTCAGGGTGTCCTAACAGCGAGCTGTAATTCAAAATTGTTAAAAAATGTTTTTATTCTACACCCCTCGATTATTCGTTATTCGTTGCCGAACGACAAATTATTTGCAAATTAACTTATGGGCGGATCTAAAACGATTTTTTTTGTTTTGATTTTGAATAATTTTCCAAACACGAATTTCTTTTTATTGATTTGATTGACAATCAGGTCAAATTTGATTTATTATAATCTGCTTAAACGTAAGCCCCGTATTATGGTATATTTTGATAAAAGATTACATTAAGAAAAGATTAAATATAAATATGGAATTGTAAATGTTCAAATTCCCAAATACATCTTTTTATATTCTAAACTTCTACTCGAACACATTATTGATAATTCACCATTATAATCCTCTCATTTTGCTTGTTTGATGTTTTCTTTTTGGTGATTATTTCCCCTACACTATCTTCTCTAAAGTACAGTGGTAAAGTGGAATTCTTCCTTTTATCTTTTATCAACATAAAAGAGATGAGCAGCTTTGGGAATTTCACTCTCTTCTCACAAAAATTATATTATTCTATAGGATTTGCCAACGATAGCTTCCTTAATTATCTTTAACGGTTTCAAAAATTAACGATATTTTGGATAGAAATTCCATTGTAAAATCTAAAAATATCATTTGAAATAATCGTTAATTAGTATTAGTATTCGATAACTCATATCAGATAAATTCGTGTATAATCCACTGGAATGGTAATTGGTAACAGAAGCAAATAGAAGGGTAGGGTCCCGTCAAGGCTGTTTACTATTCGCCTTTTTTTATTGTACAGTTTAATTAAAGACACTTGTATATATATATGTGTGTGTGTGTAAATGTATGAATTGTTGTTGTTATTGGTGGCCCCCGTCTACATCTTCATATATTGAAAACTTGGCATACCTTCTCTTCTAGCACAAGGTGCACTAACCTTTCTTGTCTATTCTCAAACTTGACATTTAAGTGGATATATCTATTGGCAACGCCGGCGTCTTCTTATATCTTTCATCATCAACAATATTTATTAATGTTTCAAATCATTTTACACATAAGGAAACTTCCTCCCTGAATAGAAAGAAACAACAAAAACAGGTGTTTAGTCGGCATGATTAACGGCTTGTGAATTTTTTAAATGTTTAATTGTATTGAGAGTTGATAATATCTTTATAAAAGAGAACATACAGTCCTTGAGAACTTATAATTTTGTTGTAAATACCGTAATTATTTGGACGTTATATAAGAGAATGAAATGACTCATTAATTGTCGGACAAGTTAGTCGAATTTATGATAAAATTTATCACCAACTTCGCCACAATAATAGAGTTTTTATTGTGGATTTCTAATCGCTTTGGTAATTAGAACAAATCGAAAAAAAATCATTATTACAACATTGTACAAGTGTAACTTCTGCCATATGCAGATGTTCTAATGTTTACAAATGTTCTAAATTTTATGATAATCATAACAATAGCAAACTTATAACAAAAGACTTTCATTCATTGATTAGTCGGTTTATTGAACTTTTATAGATAATTCCTGGATATATTTTTTTTGAATTGTCAAAAATATTCCCGATTATGGGGACTTTGCAAGAAATCCAACAGGAAATAATTTAATACTTGTATCATTGTCGGTTTTATTCATATTTTATTTACAAATTTTATCAATGTTATTGTTTGTTTGTTTGTTTGTTCGTTCTGATTGTTGTTTTTTCCGTTTCTATTGTAGAAGCTTTATTACAAAGCCGACCTCTCCCACACATACCCAGTTTACCAGAAACCGAACCACCTGGAGCACTCAATACGAACACATTGGGTTCAAGTGGTACATTGGGTACAACATTATCGGCGGGATCATCTGGTTCGGGTGCACCATCAACACCCATGTCATTGGAAACGGCAAATCGATGGACATCCAAAGAAAATCTCTTAGCACAAGAAGAAGATGATCCACAATTATTTGTGGCACTCTATGATTTTCAAGCAGGTGGTGAAAATCAATTGAGCTTAAAAAAAGGTAATTATTGTTGCTTAAGTTCCAGCCTACTTGTACTAGAATTTATTAATGTAGGTTGTTAATAATTTTTTCAAACAAGGAATTATAAAGGAAATTAAATTGTTTTGCAGGTGAACAAGTTCGCATTTTAAGTTATAATAAAAGTGGTGAATGGTGTGAGGCGCATTCATCATCCAATCAAGTCGGTTGGGTACCATCGAACTATGTCACACCAGTGAATTCATTAGAGAAACATTCCTGGTATCATGGACCAATATCAAGGAACGCTGCTGAATATTTGCTCAGTTCTGGTATAAATGGTAGTTTCTTAGTACGTGAATCGGAAAGTAGTCCTGGCCAAAGGAGTATATCGTTACGATATGAAGGTCGTGTCTATCATTATCGTATTAATGAAGATACAGAAGGAAAAGTTTATGTAACTGCTGAAAGTAAATTTAATACATTGGCCGAATTAGTACATCATCATTCAATGTTATCAGATGGTTTGATAACACAATTATTATATCCAGCACCTAAACATAATAAACCAACTGTATTCCCCCTAAGTCCTGAACCAGATGAATGGGAAATAAATAGGACTGATATTGTAATGAGACATAAATTAGGTGGAGGTCAATATGGTGATGTATATGAAGCTGTATGGATACGTTATAATATGACAGTAGCTGTTAAAACACTCAAAGAGGATACGATGGCTTTAAAAGATTTCCTAGAGGAAGCGGCTATTATGAAAGAAATGAAACATCCGAATTTAGTACAATTAATGGGTGTTTGTACACGTGAACCACCATTTTATATAATTACCGAATTTATGAGTAAAGGCAATTTATTAGATTATCTACGTAATGGTAATAAAGAACAAATTAATGCCGTTGTACTTATGTATATTGCAACACAAATTGCAAGCGGTATGAGTTATTTAGAAAGTCGTAATTTTATACATCGTGATTTAGCGGCACGTAATTGTTTAGTTGGTGAAAATCATTTAGTAAAAGTTGCCGATTTCGGTTTGGCACGTTTAATGCGAGATGATACATATACAGCACATGCTGGTGCTAAATTTCCAATAAAATGGACAGCACCCGAAGGTTTAGCTTATAATAAATTCTCAACAAAATCAGATGTATGGGCATTTGGTATTTTATTATGGGAAATTGCTACGTACGGCATGTCACCATATCCTGGTGTTGATTTAACTGATGTCTATCATATGTTAGAGAAAGGCTATCGTATGGAATGTCCACCGGGTTGTCCACCAAAAATCTACGAATTGATGCGACAATGTTGGCAATGGCATGCCAACGATCGACCGACATTCAGAGAAATACATCATGCCCTAGAAAATATGTTCCAAGAATCCAGCATTACTGAAGGTATTTTAATAAATATCCGTCTCTATCCAAAAATTTAAACGTAATTTTATAGAAGTGGAAAAGCAATTGCAAGGAAACGAAACTGCTATTCCTCTGGGAACACCTCATATGTCCTACAAAAAATCCCATTCCGGTAGCACTGGGAATATTCACGGTTTAATTGGTATCGGAGGTGATCAATCAGGTACTTATCTAAAACATTTTATTTTATTATTAATAATTTCATTATTAAACTTTTAGATATAAGTTTAACGACAAAATTAACAACGTTTACTGGTGCAAAAAACAATTTAGTTCAAATGCGAAGGACTACGAATAAAAGAGGAAAACAAGCACCGGCACCTCCAAAACGTACCAGGTTAGTTAGTGGTATAAGTTGATCGATTGCACTGTTGTTTTTTTTTTTCCTACACTTACTAACCCTAACAAATGTGTGGTGTTTTAAATTCGTTTGCAGCTTGCTGTCTTCTTGCAGTTCGTTCCGGGATAGTACGTTCGATGATCAAGGACAAGGTGAAGCGGCTACCATTGAAGACGGATCTGATTTAAATGGTATTAAAAAATGTTTTAAAGGTATTTTTATTTAGTTCGTTTTTTGCATGGGATTTTGAAAGAAAAACTGCACAGAAACGAACAATACTAACCAGGTTGTTTTGATTTGTTTATTTTGATATTCTAAAACTAACAAACTAACGAATTTTATAAATAATTTGCGATTTAAAACGATATTTTATTGAGACATTAAATAATTTGTTTTATATGTATAGGTTTGACTAGAGAGATGCAGAATTTAACGGCCAGTACTAAAGGTGACAGTGAAAGCGACTTACAGGATCAAACGCCTGACACCGACGATTCCGGTGCTCATTCTTATCCAGAAGTTTCAACAGCGAGCGGTCTCAATTGTGCTACGGGTTCTTTTAAACGTGCCCCAATTATGGGTAATCGTGGCTTGGAGCAGCGCGGCAAAAAATCCAAAACTAAAGATTCACCGGCGGTACTGTTATTTAATTCGTAAATCTTAAATAATTACTATTGTGAAATGTTAATAGGTTCAGATTGCTGCATTAGAGGTTCAAAATGTTCGCAAAGCTATCAGTAGGTATGGTACTTTACCAAAAGGCGCTAGAATCGGTGCTTATCTTGAATCTTTAAAACAAAGCGGTATGTCAACAACAGAAGATACACCAGTTCAAGCAACAAATCCAACAATTGAACATGCCGAATCTACACCACGTTCCTTATCACCACGTACGAATATACGAACACAACCACAAATGATACGTAGTAATTCATCTGGTGGTGTTACAACATTTCATGCAACACATCCACCAAATTCACCAACATCTTCGAAACTATCACGAACTAGAAATGTTTGTAGAAATAATAATACAGGTGATGTACGAAGTAGTTTACGTACATTTCGAGTGGCACAGAATACGACAACATTTCGTGGTGGTAGTCCATCAAGATCAATACAACCAACATTGGCTGATTTAGAATTTCCACCACCACCCACCGATCTACCACCACCACCTGAAGAATTCGATGGACCAATTGATACAGTTGATAGTTGTTGTATTATGACAACATCGGCTGAATTAAAAAAGAAATCATTGAATATGTCACCGTTGGCAACAAAGAAATTAATTAGAGATATTGGTGAGAATAGTGAGAATAGTGATGTTAGTAATTTACAACCATCCGTTGAGGAGGCCAGTTCACGATTTGGTGTTAGTTTAAAGAAACGTGAACCAATCGATAATTGTATTAATGATAATAATAAAGAGAAGAGTCCACAACGAACTAGTGTTAGTTTAACAAGTAGTCTCAGTCAAGATGGGAAAAGTCCCATAAGTGTTGATTCGGATGTTCCTGTTATGGGCTCACCATTAGAACCATTACCACCACCACCACCACTTAGTTTCCCCGATTGCGGTAAATTATTGTTTAATTCTATTAAATTAATTAATTAATTATTAAAATAAATTTTTACAGATGATGAATTAAAAGAAACAGAATCATCAGATGACAATAAATCAATGAAAGTGTTCAAAAATAAATTAGTTAAAGAGATGGAATTGAAATTAGTTGCTGAAATTAAAGAGCGTGCCGATCAGAAGAGTCGAAATCCAAAAGAATCTCCATTGGAGCCCATATTGGCTGTGAGTGGCATTAGTCACGACCCTGTAGCTCAACTTGTCACTGAATTATCTCAATCGTTTAATTTGGATCGTGATCCGAAATTACAATCACGGAAAAATTCTCAAGGAAATGTACAACCGTTAACAACAACAACAACAATTGCAACCACTACAGCAACAACAACAACAACAGTAACAACAAAACCAACAACCAATGATAATAATGTAACAACTTTTTTGCCACAATTGAAAAAAGTTGATGCACCTAAGAAGATATTAACGAAGGAGAAATCCGATATTCATGATTCCTCAGTGATTATCGATTTTAAATCACGTTTAAGAAAAGTTGATAGTGGTAGTGATAAGAAGTTGGAAAAAGATGATGATTATGGTAGAAATGATGATGAACAAGATACAAATAATAGACGTGAAAGTACAGCAAGTTCAGATAGTGGTAATTTAAAGATTGATGATAATGATGATAAACGAAAGAGTACGGGTAGTATAAGTAGTTTAAAGAAATTATGGGAACCAAAAGATGCAACTGATTGTAGTAATAGTACGAATATACAATTAAGTCCTAAATTAGCATTAAAAAATAATAATAAAAATGAGGAATTGATTAATGAAACATCACCAATTGAAACATCAGATGATTCAATCAAATTAGATAAGAGTAATGGTAAAAATGATAAGAAATTATGGCCACCTAATAGTAATAATGAAGAGAAACCAGTAATACCAACAAAACCGACAGTAAAAGCAATTAAACCAGTTCTACCGAATCGTCCTGTTGCTGGTTCGGCAATTTATGCAACACCAATTGCACCAGGTACAGGCAAACCACCGATTTCAGCGAAACCGGTTAATTTCGAAAATAAAACCCCAGAAGAAGGCGTTAAGGTAGGTAATTCCCTAATTAAACAATTTCCAATATTTACAACAACAAATTAACGTTTTCAGGTTGTTGGTGATAATAATAAGGCTGGTAAAGAGAATATTTTAGAAATATCACAAGCATTAGAGACAACATTGAAAAGTATTAAATCAAATGATACAGTATCGACAACAACATGGCTACAATTATCTGATAAAATCGGTATGTTACACGGTTCCTGTATGGATTATGCTGATAATGTTGTTCCTGCTCATACGAAATTCCAATTTCGTGAATTGCTCACACGTTTAGAAACACAGGCACGACAATTACGTTCAGCTGGTACACGTAATAGTACAGAAAATACACGTTATATCAATGAGGTAAACAATACGATCAAGGATGTGGTGAATGTTGTGTTTCGATAAATTTTTATTTTGGATCAAAAATCGACTGTTTAGGACCACTTTTTATACAATTAATTTTTTTTGAGGTGGTATAATTTCTATTATTTTATAATTTTCTTTATTCAAAACAGTTTCTGGTATCGTGACGTTGTCTATCTTATAGTTTTGTTTTTTAAAACTATAACGTGATTGATGGAAATTCGCCAAATTTTTTTTAATTATTATATCAATTTCTAAATAGAGACTGACTGATATTTGCTGAATTTTAAAAATATTTAGTGGCCTTTTGATTGATGCGTCACGAATTTATTCATCTCCTCGCCCTTATTAATTTCACTGAACTGTGATACCGTTTTAATTGTTTTATTATTATGATTATTTTTAAGATAATTCAGCATTTTATAATGCTCAAATATAGCTAACTTATTTTGAAATTTTCGTCTAGACACGTTTCTCTTAAGTCACCTTTGTGTGTTGTTTTATTAATTTTATTTTAATTTATTGAGGAAATTTGTTTTTTTTTTGTTGTAAAGGAAAACTCCTATGCTAGTCTTATTTAATTTGTAATATACATGTGTCCTGTATCGTTTGAGCGTGTGAGTGTTCAATATTTAGCCAATCAATGGGAGAAAGAGCTAAAACTAAAGTATACCTTTTATACAATCCAAAGATTGCTTGTGTAATTTCTTGCAGTGACTAATTTAAAAAAAAAAGATGATTAATCAAACAACTATTTATTGCTCATTTCATTTTTGAATTAATAATCAATAATCAAATTGCCAGAATGGTGTGTTTTTGGTGTTAAATTTAAAGAAAAGAAAAAGAGTAAAAAATTGCTTAATTAGTGTGTGTTTGGAACAATATTAACTACAACGATTTATTCAATACTTGTGCAAACTTATCGATAATAAAATAGAACCATTCAATAGTTGCTAATAAGTGTCGGTTTAAATTCATAATAGTGTATTTATATTTATAATTTTTTTTTGATAGTACCTTTGATACGGTTTTTCATGGTACCGATTTTTTTCGATTTCTATATCTGTAATTAGAAATTCGACAACAAAAACTCATATAACAAATTTTTTTGATTGTGCCATGATTTTTTATTGTAACATTTTTTACTCAAACAATTTTAAAAGTAACTTTACATAATTTAAAAAGTAAGTAGTAATGTTTTCGATTTTGTGATTGAAAAATGTATTATGACCATAAAGTCTGCACTATAAACAAAAATTATAAGGAAAAGAAACCTTCTAGTTTTAGCAATTTTGTATGAGTACTTGTCAGCAATTTTTGATATTTTTCTTTTTTCTTTCATTTCTTTTTTATGTATATACCTATGCTGAATTTTGTACAGGCTTTCTAGTTAGATAGGAATAACAGACTGTATCTATTTAAAAAATAAATTTGCTAATTTAAAGATAGGAAAGTTCTCACAATTAACTCACCAAACAAATTTCCTTTAACCTTACAATCTGAAGTTACAATACAGCTATTAGATTGTTCAATTAGCTAAAAGAAAACACGATTTTATGGTTTCAAACACATTTTATTATTCAACATACTATCCCTGCGCTTCAGTACATTTGCTCCAGAACTTGTCTAATTTATAGATTTCATCCCTGAAATGGGAATCTGGAAGACTATCGAAATACGCTTCCACACACACATTTTTTTTAATGATGTGTCTTGGAGGTAATCCGCCAAGAGAATTCTTTTTGTATCCTAAAAAAACTTTCTTCACCCATTTTGATGTGATCAAACAATGCCTAAAATCAATTTAATTATTATTCAAATGCTCCAATTGTTCCTGAGAAAGTCGCATTCGAACGATTTTTGTTTATAGTTGGTAAATGCGACATTCATTGAGCACGCAGCTTTCTGGATCTCAAAAATTTAACCGAAATATTGCTCACGGTGTCTAATGAGATCCTTAGAGCTCTGCAGAACCATGTCGCGTATTTTTGTTACGATTTCTGGTGTTGATGCACTTTTTGGGTATTTTTCACGTGGATCGTCTTCAAGTCTTTGATGACGACATTTAAATTTAGCAGCCGTCTTTCTGCTATTCTAATAGAAGCTGAAAAGTCCTTATATGCGTTTAACAATTGTTTTAACTGCTCGATATTCAATTTTTTCCATTTTTGAAAAATTAAATGTCGAACCAGAAACGACAAAACTTATTGAACCACCTAGTAGAATATTGGAAAAAACTAAAAATACCAACTTTTTGCCATTCGTTGAATACAACAAACGATAAGATTACGCCAGCCAGTATATAGCTGATTATTTTTTATCTTGTGATAACGCAACAAAGAAAGGTGTATACAAAGGTGCATAATATTTTTTTAGAATTTTTATGTTTGAAACATTGTACTGTTAGCGACTGTCGTAGAAGTTTGTGAAATTGGTGAAAATGTGTAGTGATTTTTAAAAAACATTAGTGTCAGTGAAGTAAAGTGAAGTGTGTGGCAGCAGTAGTAATTACTCTATGACGACGAAGAGGTTAGTACATCTCCTATTAAAGTATTTTTTTTTCTCTTATCGACCCTTAAAAGTTACACTGAACGTTTGTTCGACTCCTAAAGGTGCCACAGTTTTATATGATTAGAAAAATCGTTTATTTTTACTGCCAACGATAAAAATTTGCTTATAAAATCAGAAGTAGATACATATGAAACGTACTATATCTAAAACAAAAAAAAGCGACATTTTTTAGCTGTTTTTTTTCAATTTGAGGTATCTATTCGTCATAGTTTCAACATCTACGCCTAGGAATATAACGTTCAATGACTTTTTCTCGTTTTTATAGTTTATTTAAAAAAAAAACAGACTTAGAACACATTCAAAGTAAATTAATCGAAAATTTTGCTAAATTTGAGATGTGGTGCTCTATCTGTAGAGATATTTTGAAGTCGTATGTTCATTTAATCCACCGCTTAGTGACACTGAATTGTTGCCTTAACTGGTCGGGAAAGCGTGAGTAATAAATTTTTCAGCGGTTGACGAGGTATTCGAGATTTATGTCACTGTTTAGCCCCCAAAATTGCTACTATTAGGGGAAAGTCCTACAGTACCGTCACCCTAAGGTTCACATAGAATAAATTTAAAATGCCTTTAATTAAATGTTCAATAATTGTTGATTTGTGTAAAGAAACTCTTAGGCTATGAATGGAAATAATAAAATACCGATATATTTAGAAAAAAACAGTTTTATTAATAAAATTTGAAAATAATGAAAAATCAATATTCCACAAATCGTCCCCCAGTACCGGCCAGTGTGCAAAATATTGTTTAAATAAGGCAATAACCACAAAAATATGGATTGGACAATTCCGAAATATTGGTTCAAGCCTCATGAACCCAAGATTTGCAATTTACACATTGTACCCAACCTTCTTCGTGAGATTCAAGGTACAAAGGGCAAATTGCAAAACTTGGGTTTTCGTCTGTTTTTTTTTTTGCTTTTCTTGCAAACTCCTTTTCCAAAAGCACTTATTCTATCATTTAATGTCGCTTTAGGTATATTGTATCTATGTGTAGACTCATCTCCTTGCTTAGTACCTTTTGTATAGCTATTTGAATATTGGTAGGATCACGAGTGCCTTTCTTTACCTTCGTTTCACCTTTATTACCTGACATCATTTGTGTAGTTACATCACAAAGAAATTAAACCACTTAAAAATGCACTTAAATAGTGGACGGTACTGTAGGAAACGGAAAAAAAATGTAATGTTCGCTCAGTAATTAAATATAAGGCTTGAAGTGTGATATAAATTATGCTTCATGATACCTAAAAAAGTAATCAACAGTTAACACGTTTTACTTTCGTTGAAATAGCGAAATAACCTTTGATAATAAACCACTGAACTTTACTTATGTATCGTACGTTCAGAGCGCGCAACATAAAGCTCTGCATTGGCAGTTAACCTGTTACGCACAGGGCACGTCATTATGAGACCAAACATCAAAAAATGCCATGCACCCTGTATCTCCTTTTGGTGTAGAATTTGGGAAACAGTAACTGGCCGGTACTGTAGGACTTTCCCCTAATTCTATTTCTGATATTGTAGCCCTCCGAAAAACCAATTGGCAGACAACGTTAACAAAATTATGAGCAATGCAGGCTGTTATTAATTAAAAACAAACATCGTTTTCGTCAAATTACCAAATGCATCTTGAAGAGGCTGAATGAAAACTAAAGAGACACTACCCAAATTCTTAGAACGCAATAAAAATTATACTTTGTACAAAATGAATAAATTCATTTTCCATTTATGTCGAGAAAAACTGCAATAATTATTATAGTTGATAAAAAAAAATCAAAAAAATAGTATCTAATAAAACAGCGCGTGTGTAAAATGGTGTGTTCCTATATATCTCAGGAGACATGGGATGTTACATCAATCACTTGTTTTCTTTTCTGTTTTTTATATTTTGACAATTCCCGGTCTAGATTGAGTAAGATTTTTAGATTGAGGACGTCTTGTTGGAGTTCTTATGGTGTTTTATCCTTTTTAACTACTTCTATAGTAAATTTTAAATTTTCTTCAGTATAATTCGTTCTTTGAATAAACTTACTTCATTGTTTGAAAACTTAGCTCATTATAAATCGATAGATTTATACATTATGTAGCGTCTCTCCTTACTTTGATGACTAAACTCAATACCTCTAAAGACCACAAAATAGATCCATTTCCTAATTAATAGTAAAGTAAGTTGATTATTGAAACAGATCCTTGCCTTGTCTTCTCTCCTTTCACTTGTAGTAGCTCTAAATATGAGCCATATACAAAAGTTTGCCACAATTCTTGAACGTAATTTGAATCAAGTTACCAACATGATTTAAACGATGTTTGATATAGGGCTATGTCAAATATACCATGCTAAATATAATGATAGTGGCGTTTCTGCGTAATTTTCCTTATATTATTTAGATAGTGGCATTATTGAGCCTTTATCTGTTCAAATAAAAGATCGAATCCACTATCTTAAAAGAAGTAAAGAAATATTACAATAATTTCGCGTAAATTCTCTAAAACATTACGCTCCTCTTCCGATTGTACTTATTATATGCTACCGTTCATTGAAGAACGTAAATAAACAGTTACTGAAACCCTAATCTATTATTAAGAA
The DNA here is from genome assembly GCA_021725515.1 of Epicauta chinensis. Classification (NCBI taxonomy): domain Eukaryota; kingdom Metazoa; phylum Arthropoda; class Insecta; order Coleoptera; family Meloidae; genus Epicauta; species Epicauta chinensis. Next base: position 920,743 of record JAEDXX010000023.1, read on the forward strand.
TCTAATTTCAGGGTGTTCGGTTTATTTTTCACGTAGCATTGTTTAGTAACTTATTTTGTCCGATAATTGAGATTTATTTGGTTTGATGTAACAAAGTCGAAAAGAGCATTTCTCTATTCGAGTCTAATCTCTGTAATAAATTAAATCAAATACGTGTAGTATTTATTTGTTTCTTGTTGGTACATTTAGTTGTTTTCAACCCGAGTTGCTTGGATGTATTACCCTGCACAGCCAGAGGGGCTGTACAAATTAATTGGATCTTGTTTTCGCTACAAGCTTCCTGCACCATACAATGTAGATTTCTAGTTTATAATTTTACGAGTTTGTACCGCAAATTCACCTTTTGATTGATTTGCAATATCTTGAATATGATATGGAGTGAGTGGAGTTTGGCTTCGAACTAGACACTAAATTAATGCCTCTTTCGTTTTAAGAAACCAACAAAAGTAAAATTTCACTTTCTTTAAAATTTTACCATATAAATAAAAATTTTTCTGTAAAAATTCCGTGAGTGACACCTGAAAGGAACATACTTAAACATATCGACAAAAACTTTTTTTTTAAGTAGGCGATAGTCAAAATTTTTCAAACATTTCTTATTGCTATCAAAAACATTTTTGCTGAAAAGTATTCAGTAGAAAAGTTTGAAAGCTGAAATTTTCAGGAAATTCCTTTTTTTTTAAATTATGAATCGATCGACCATAAGAATTTTAAAAAATCTCTGGTGCAGATTTTACTTGCTTACCCAGATAGGTGCTTTGTTGTTTTATTCCAAAAAAAGCGGCGTATTTTACATTCTAATTTTTGGGAAAGGTCGGGTTGCAAACAAAATTACTGATTACTGATAAATCTAAGAGTTTATTTCAACTTCAGCATCACATGATTTTCTCGTAAAATACCAGGGAACAAACTATTCAATTGCCCCCGATTGTTTGTGGCTTGTGCGATGTAGTTTGGACTTGTCTAGCTTGCCTGGACAACGCTCCAATCAGTATCGGTGGATGCATTGTAGTTAGAATTTGACGAGCCGGTCGAGATTTCGGATTTGGATCACTTAACTCCAAATCCAGGTGTTCCTTTGTTGAATCCTACCGATAATTTTTTCCAATTAAATTTTAATAGATACGCCCTACCGGAACTTACCCTAGCTTTAGAGTCGGGAGTAGTGCCTGCATATACACAAACGGCAAGTAATGCCAACGTTACAACAAATAACTGAAAATTTGATCAATTTTAAGCAGTTTCTTTGGGTGATTGATTGACTTACCAAACGCATGCTGAAGAACTTGGATGAAGACTGCATTGTTATTGCAATGTCTTTGGCTCTTTATATACACAAATTGTGAATGATAAGTGGCTGAAAAACCCATCAATCTAACTTTCTGTGTAAATATTTAGACAATTATGATGAATTTAAGGTCACTTTTAGATTATTTTAATTGAAACTAGTTTTGCACGGTCAAGGTAAAGCTCACAAAAAAAATCAGTAGTTATATAGCTAGAAAAAAGTCGAGAGTTATACAATAGTTTGTATTTTTTATGCATCGACCTCTTAAGATTAGTTTCTAGACGATTTCTTCATCCGATAAGTACTCGTTAATATTCCACATATGTTACGTAACGTGCACGGATGCAAAAAATTCTAAATATAATTGATTACTATCTGTAGTTGATTACATAACAATGGTTTGTTTGTATAAAAAATTTAGACATGGTCATTAAGTCAAGATCAACATATTAAAAGGAGATCTTTGACGTTAATGGTTACTGACAAAAAAAAAAAACTAAAAACGCAACAGGAATTATTTAGTAATTTTGCAAAGTTTAAATTTAAAATATCGTGTATTTGTAACATTGCTTTATATTTTAGGCAAAAGCCAAATATATTTTACATATTAATGATTTGATTTTATTGTGTAATGTGATTAGATTTGTACTATTATTATGTAACAATAAGATATTTTAAGCACCAATCATCTTCTTAACAGTATAACCAGGTATAGAGTAGAAGAATAATAAAATAATTATTGCTAAGCCAATTATAATGATAAATTTCAAAATTGTCCATTTATAATTATGCCAAATTATATAACGTATCGATTTTAATGGATTCATGAACCACATAAATGACGAATCCGGTCGACTACAACGAGATCAGAATTAATTAAATATTTAAATGCGTTTTTTTGTCTTGACTAACTTTGGCTTCTCTAGAGGATCAGGTTCGTTTCGGCCATGTCCAACTGGATTCTTATCGGCTTCCTCTCTTGTTAACAGATGGATTTCGGCTTCTACTTTACCGGTTAATTCCATTTCTTCGTTGTCTTTTTTGATGAAAAACGGCCACCAACCTTTGACGCGTTTTTGTTTGAAAATATTCACAACAGGCACTGTATCGTCTGTTTTCAACATATCTAAAGTGCATAATTTTGATGATTTCGCTCCTCTGGGGAAACGGTTCAGATCTAAAGTGATTGCTCCTGAAAAACGGTTCCTTGTTAGTAATCTTTAATGTTATCCGATAGCGTAAATAAAGCCACAAATCGACGGTTGAATTTTGAAGTCTACTATCTGTTGCATAATTATTAAAAAAAATATTGTTTTTTTATGTATGGCAGTCTCTAGAGGCGACTGGTTATGAATAATAAAAAATGTAATATTTTTACCTAAAAAATCGTCAGCTGAGAAATGATCAGCATCCCACACTTGTAATTCCAGTCGTGCTGGTATTTTACATTCAGTTTCATCCCAAGAGAAAAGTGATTCTTTACGAGAAATAACGATTTTTTGTTCGGCCACCATATAATCGAACGGGAAAATGAAACGCCAATTGAAATTCCCCTCACCAGTCAATGAACGGTAATGGATATCGGTGCTTTGACAATCCTCAGGTCCCTTTAACCATCTAAAACGAACAATTATTTCAATTAGAAATCAAATTGCTACAATACACACAATTACCCTTTAACGTAAATATCAGACATTTTCTCGCCTGTAAAGAAGGCATCATCCTCTAAAACAACATCATCCGTGTTCCATATGATAACTCTAAGTTCATAACTGCGTGGCTTCCTTGGAGATATATCTAATGGCGGCCCCGGTAAAGGCATATCCATTGGGAACATATCGACCCACATTTCTAATTTGCCCTGTTCAATTCCGGGTTTATCTGGATTATATAATGGACGTGTTTCAACATGTTCAGGTACCAGATGACAACCGACTTTGGCGAATTCATGCCAACGATGCAACACAGCCAATGCCATATGTTCTTCTGATTCACGGGTTTTATAATAATCGAAATCGTCATTTTGTATGGTGAATATTTGACGGCCAATTTTCACTTGATTTTCGGAATAAATTGGTGCCTCGATTTTTGCGTCCTTGCATAATTTCGCTAGAATTTGTGTTGGTTTCATTGGATCGCGCCATGCGTTGTAACCCTGTCTAAAATTGTTTTGCATAATTTATAATGCTAGTAAAAAAAAACAACCGCCTAAAGGTAGTGGAATTAGAGAATTTATGATATTCTACAATTCCACTGCCAAAGAACATAAAACGGCAAAATTACTGTTGAATTATTCAATCGAATAGGTAGTTTGAATTAAGTGTAGCTGATTTTTTTTTCAAAGTTGCGTTATTGCGAATTAAATCGAGATCAAAGCTGTAACGAGTGAACCACACGAGATGGTCGATTTTAGAGTTTCCACCTGATGTGGTTGACTCGTCGTCGACTTACTCCTCGTATTTTTCAGGCAGACCGCACGTAGCTCGGTGGCGGCTATAAAATCTGTTCTCTAAATCGATTTTCGTCTCGCCGACCATATCATCCGAACCAACTAAATCCCAATCATAAATCTGTAACGTCAACAGTGAATCCTGCGGAAATGTTGCCTCAATCTCGAAACATCTAAAATCATAACGAAAAATCAATCTTAGGTTTAATTGAAAACTCCAATATCCACTCACTTTCCAAATACTGGATTTAATTGTTTCGATATATAATTATCCTTATCACTTATCCGTTTTGAACCTAATTGTAGGACAACATAAGGATCCGCTTTGCCATTAAGATCCATCGGATGTAGATCGTTGGCTTTTACAACATAAACGCGAACTAAAACACGTATCGGATCGTTGGAAGGTATGCCTTGGAAGAAACCGTTTTGTGGATCAAATCCCATTACAGTTCGATCGTCGACGTCCTTCGGTAAAGGCCATTTATAAACTTTAATAGCGCCCTACAAATTTAAGGAATTCAATCTGAATTTCAATTATGAAAAAATGGGTTAATTAATACTTTAAAATAACCAACAACTCGATTATCGTCGTCGTTTTCATCACCGGTTTTCTTACCGCGATACAACTCGAACGTGTGCAACCATTCTTTGAATTGACCAAACTCGCAACGACTCTCCAAATCAGTTGGATAAATCTAAAATCATTCAAATGATGATAATATTTTGTTTAATTCCAATTTACATTTGGATTACTTTGCATAATGCCGGTTTGTATTTGCTACGTTTCCGTACACTCTTCGGACTGATTCGGGCCGCAAATCGTGACGCTGTAGCCGCCGTTTTGAATCCGAATCGTCGTCGATTATCCGCCGGACTTTTATCGGAACTATTTCCCGATTGTGGATTGTTCTCATCATCGCCCCCATACACTTGTAGATTACCATTATGGCTTAATAATTTTTTCGCTTCTTTGCTCTCATCGATCATACGTTCAATTGAAGCGAAATATTTCGTCCACCAATCTCGGCTCCCATCCTCCTCATCGATATCTTCGTCGATGCTATGTTTGCGTTTTTTACTCGTTTCATTTTTAGTTTTTATCGATTGTCTCTGTGTACCGTAACTGATTGACACTGATATATCTTTGGGTAATAGTGGACTTTTCTCTTTGTCACTATCGGAGTGTGTTAGATTTGTCGGCGATACAGGATGTGTTGAATTCGGATCTAAACTTTTCAATTGGTGTTGAGAACGTTTCCGTTCTTCCATCTCTCGATCACGTTTCGTCATCGGCATATACATATATTTGTGAATTGAATTTATCATATGCGTTCCGACTAACGTATAACGTCCGAAACTTCTACAATCAACCACACGAATTGTCAACGGTGGCCGATATAATTCCTGTTCGGGCAGATCTAAATCGAGACATTTCACCGGTGTACTAAAATTCGGATTTTTACGTGCATTCTGTATAATCGATGAGTACAAAATGTGACCGGAACACTCGATATCGACTCGTGGCTTATCAACAGTCAACAGGTGAATACGTTTCAAATCTCTCAAGCCCCAGAAAAGCACCTCAATACGGTATCGAGCCAATGTCGGCCGTATTCCTCTCGGTACCGGAAAGATTGGCGTTAAATCCTTCGTATCGGTTTCTTTATAAATCGGTATATCTTTGGGACTCGATAATGGTGGTAGAGCCACATCGGTCTCGTTGGGTATTTCCAATAATTCAAACGTTGCTAATAATTCACCAGCACGATCACTGCCACGTGTAATATCGAACCATTCTAGTGACGGTGGAAATTTCGGTTTATTATAAGAGTCCTCACGTAATTTTACATGTGATTTGGCTATAGCACGTCCGATAAATTCTGATTTACCAACTTTGTCTTGATCGAAAATCTCGATGATTATTGACGGCGGATCTTGCTTGATTTCATCGGAATTACCGTAAATTAAAATCTCTTCAAATACCAATAATTCATCCCATGTCGGGCTTAGGGTTTCATCAATAACTTGCGTCATTTTACTGAATTCACCGGCAATAACACGTGCAAACGGATCCGAAAGTCCGGATGCATCGCTACCAATTAATGAACGTGCTTGGTAGATATGGGCGCGAAGTTGGAAAATCTAATCAGGGAATTACTCTAAAAGGCTCCACGATCATTGAATATTTCAACACTTACATGTTTCTCTACATAATGAATTATAGAGGGCGGAAGAGCGCGCGGTCGTTCCACATTGCGTATCTCATGCGTTATTTCGTACCCTTTAGGTATACCGTTGATGAAATTCTTCTTGTGTTTCAACATGCCCAGCCATAGATAAATTTGTAATTTGGCTGGAATCGACCAGCCGCTAGGACCGGTGCTGCGTTTCCCTGGTAACTTTAATGAATCGCAAATAAGCTTTAAAAAGTTTCACACGAGATGCACTTGAGAGCTGTACGTTTCGATAAGTTTACCGTCTATTTAGAGATTAAATTGCAACTTACTTTTAGAAACATCGTCTGAACTTTGCCACAAACTCGTCCGCACTCCTCATCGACTATCGAATAAACGATATCACGGGCAGGAATGCGTTGGTACGCTTGCCGTTTACCGCCGCTTATAATCCACAAGAAGACATCAGGAAGTGCATGTTGGGGCTGTTATAACACCGAAACAATGCAAAGAAATTTTCCCTTAATATTTGGCATATTACTTACATCCTCTGTTAGGAATTTGAGCTTTGTGAGGTAAGATTGCGCCGTCTTATAGCGTTCTTTGAGGGAGCTTTTCGTTACGATCGCTCGTAAATTCCTCGCGGCTTGACTTATATGTTCCTTATAGACAATCACATCAAAAACATTAATTAAATTTCCGTTAAAATAACTAAAAAAAGCCATCTTACGATCTCTCTCTGACAAAGCTTGATGTGTTCTTTATCCAATTTGGTTTTTCCATTTCCCGGCCCTGTCATTGCGGCTTGAGAAATCGTTACGTATTTTGTACACGCTACAGATAGATCGTCCAAGACCTGCTTTAAACGATTCTCAATTTCTGGCTCATCTGACTCCATCAAGGCATGAACTTCGGATAATGCATCTTCTAGTTTTTCAACAATCTTTGAAATTATATTCGAATTATACATTCGCCTTCGATAATCCGGCCACACTGATCGAATATGCATGCACGGTTTGTTGTCCCAATACGGGAGGAAATAGTAGATTTTGTCGTGCGTCATGGGTTTTGTTGGTGTTGTGGTACTTTGCCAAGAACCGCTACCTGTAGCGACAACTTCTAAAATTCAAACAAATCGCTAAGTGTTATTCATTATTAACACTGAATTGTTACTGTTTTTTCAAAGAATCAAATTAGCTTTCAAATACATTTTGTAGTTCTTTAGAAGTTTGTTCACAAAGAAAACACCACTTCCTGTCGTTACAAAACGTGTTTTTACGCTTTTTATATTTCGAAATTCAAAGAGAATACGCTTATAGAATAGGAGAGAAATCATTAAAATTTTTACCAAGTTCATCACTGTCGGAATCGTAGTGTTCCCGTGTCGATTCGTTATGTCCATCGATTGCATTCCCAGCATTACCAATACTGATCTCGAAATATACCGGTTTATCGCCTAGTTTCTTATCAATCATTGATGCGTCCAATATTGTGGCGAATAGAAAGAATTCTTCATTTTTCACATATGAGGCCTCATTTATCGGTACAGTCGGTTCGGTTTCAACAGCAGCCGGTGAAAAATCAATACTGTCCGTTATTTCTGTACGTATAGCGATCAACAATCGGGCCCTATACGATACACCTTCACCTAGACCCGCATTCAAACTGGAATGTTCATCAATTAAACTGTAATCGCGTGTTGATCCATATAAGTGGATGAATGATGGACCGAATGTGGGAAGAAAACCTGCAATATTTATATAAAGTCCGATTAAATGGAGTTCGTTATAAATCTTGCTATATGAAATCCCAGGATGTCCAATATACTACTAACCAACTAATTAAGGGTTTTGAAGGTGTATTTATTATTAAAATATAAAGCATCCTGAGATTTAAGGTAAATACATTCAATTCTGACACTACTGCTAATTCTGACACCAATCATTTGCAGCGATCGTCGGAACGGTCTGAACTTTTTAGTCGTGTGTACCTAACAAGAGAAGCGTTTCCGGTGCCATTCTCAGATACTCAGAATTATCGAGTTTCATATAAGGCAACTACTCTCAAGGAAACGTATTTTTTATCGGTTTTTTTGGTTTAAATAGATTGCAATTTCTTTAAGCAATTAAATAAATTTTAGGATGTTTTTTTTTCAGATGAATTTCTTAGGCCTGCCAGGTTTTTTGTGCACATAACTAAGGTCCGTTTACATTAATTTTTATGAAATTTCATTAAATATAAATCACTTTCTCTGTCCACAAATCGAGCATAAGACGGTGATAGTAGAAAGAAAATATAGAATAAAATCTTATACCGCATAATTTTCCACTCACTATTCTAATACATCAAGTCAGTGTCGTGTTACAAGTATAAACCGAAATTGGTTCTTGTTGCTTAATAAAATAGCGAGACACAGCTGTGCTGCTTATATGCAGGCAATTAAATGAATTTGTCTCGAGTATAGTTCTTTTCTGACAGGCATAGAGCAGGTGTCTACGAAATTGCCTCAGACACTTCACCTGCTCGATATAATACCAGCTTTTTTAGAAATTTTCCTATCAATTATAATGTTCTATTTTGGTGGATGCGCCGGGTGAATTGTAGTGTCGGCTTGTTATTCTACTCTTAATTTTCGATTATGGCATCTCGATTGAAATTATTAGCATGTTGTATTCCTAATTAATCTAAAGCGCTTTGAAGGGTTTATCACCTAAAAGTTAACTGCACTACGTGGTATGAGTTTTAAGCTTCTACGTGCGACACCTGCTTTTCTGTTTAATTCACACGTCCCCTTGATCACCAATGTAGTCCTCACAGTAGACCCGACACCGACCATAGATTTCCGATTTTGATAATTGATTGTGAATAGATAAAGGGGGCTATTTTAAGCAATACGTTTTTGTTTATTTGTACAGTTGATGTTTATGATCAAAAATGAGTTACTCCAAAATATATCCAAAACTGTGTGATATTTTTTAATGATTTAGAAACTGTGTAGACTGTGGAAGTGCTGTATTTTTACTTACGAATGGAACATTTAAAATATAAAGTCGCCTGAAGGGATGTAAATTTTGCGCCGAGTTGTGGAAAATATATTTTCACAAAGCAATGATTTTTCATTTATTTTGTAAAAAATACGTTTCCATAATAAAGTTTCATCTTCTTGTAACAAGATTTCAATAGGGAATAATACATCTAAATCCGAGAGAGTTACCGGAAACACTTTCATTGTTAGTATTTCTGCAAGCAATAAAATTGTGGTCCTCAAAAATAAATATGACGCCGGTTGGCGGTGTGAATTATTTACTAGATCGTGCCGAATCAGTTGGCTTTAATCTCACCTGGCGCCTCCACCATTTCTATATCACACCCTTATTAATTAACGACAGTGTCAGAACTAGTTGCATTTACCTTATTTGAATATACCTGAATCTCACCCTTCTCTCCGTCATTCGAGATCGTTTTCAAATCAATAAAGTGCGTCCCAATCACTGTTGGCTTAACAGGATCATTATCGCGTAATTGTATTTTGATCCGTTGACACAACGGTGGAAACATTTCAGTGAAAACAATCTGTTCATTCCAAACCGGTGCATAACTATGCTTCTTTACGCTAGTCTTACCCTGTATATATATATGCCAATTAAAACACAATAACAACACAATAATATGAGACCAACAACGTACCGTTAAGCCGGCGAAAGATACTTGGACAAAAGGATCGACAAGATCGTTGAGTTCGCCGGTAAAAGCTTTCTTTACATTGGCCATTAAAGAGGAATTCATCTTGGGCAGACCGTCAGCTCGGTAAATTTTGACGATGAAACGGGCACGCTGACGATCGATAGGAACACCGTCAGGTAGCAGGAGGTTGCTGAAATTTCATCCATAATGACGTTGACAAATTATTTATCGCAATAAACAAGAGAGTGTCATTTAATACGATAATATTTCGCTCTTAACACAATAATATTGAACGCAATTCAATATTATTGCTCTGTGATCCAGACAGAACCTCTCTAAACTTACGCTTCTATATCGTCTTCATCCTTCTCGCTCTTCGGTGGCACTTTAACGGTATCACCTTTACCAATGACGCTAATATCACACTTTAAGTACCCTTTCGGACCGCCGGCAATATCGTCGGGATCGGTTAGTAGAGCCCATTTGTGGTAAAATTGATGATCTACGTTTGCATTGAAATAAAATTGAATTGAATTTGATTTAAAATAGTTCAAAAAAAAAGTGTTGTAATCAAATACGAATAGCATGCAGTCAAAAAGAAAACGTGAGGAGGAGCACACTGAAAGCTGTAAGAGCTTTGAAATTAATATAATTTGTTTCAATTAGTATAGTTTTTAATTCATGATCGTTAAAGATAATTCGAATTATAAACATCTACGTGCAGCTGAGCAACTTGACACCTGTACTTTCTTTATTGAAGCTGTAAATTACTGTTTTATCTCCAATTTAAAAATGTATTATTTAAATAGTCATTATACGAGTTTGTTTTTGTGCAGAAATTTAAATAGTATGTGTGTATATTGTGTACAAATTAGATAATATCCGGAAATTTGATGCTGATATTTATATTTTGACAAAAATAAAAACAGATTTTCTGGATTTTACAAAATTATATTTAACCCGTACCTGGTTGAGACCAGACAGTAGCAACGTCTAATTTAAAGCTTCCCAATAATTTGTTACCCCTGAGAAAGTTCCGTGACTGCAACACCTGCCAGTGGAAACACAAAAACAAAAACAGGAAAAAAGTGGCAGAAATGTCACCAAAAATAACATAAACAAAACGAATAAATTTCACAGGCTTCCAGCACAATGCAGATATAGAATGTCCAGTGCAGCATTGGTAATCGGTAATAATGATAATTAAAATAGTATAGTAATATGTATATAAAAAAGTTGATAACATTCGTATTTTATTTATCGCAAGCAGAAAGTTTGGCGTTATCAGATTTACATCGAAATAGGAATATTATCAAATATGCCAAGTTTTCATTGAACTAGAATAGAAGGAATTTGTACCCGGTGCATCATAGACAGTCTTGACATCTATCTTGAAGATGCCGACGACTGTTCCTGATCGTAGCAATTTTCTAGAATGTAACACCTAAAACACACCACCGTCCTAGAAAATTTTATATCCAAACACAGAAATACACAATCAAAAAAAAACAACTTATACATATTGTCATGTTCCTTTAATGCGGCTGCTATTCCTGCGAGCTTTACCGGACTCCGAAGTAATATGGAGCCGTACTTTTTTTTTTGTCTGATGAGAACTCGCCAACTCGAGCCAAGAGTATTGTATGATCTGTGTAAATATTTTTAGTCGGCATTTATTTGGATTTTGAAGTCGCCGAGACAGACGTAATTTAATTCGAATTTAGACGAAAAATCAATACTTGTGTAGCATTTTAAGAGACTTACCGATAATGTAATGATTTTATCGAATAGCATAATCGGTGGCATATGGAAATCAAAAACGAAATACTGAAACAAACAATCATTATTAAAACCAGATAATGGGGTAATTATTGAAATAAAATCCTTAATGTGTGTTTTATTTATCGGCCATTCTTTTCTCAACACAGAACGACGAATGTTATATTTACTCGAGCTGTAATGTATTCTGTTTTAATTGCCATGAATCTTAACGACAATTCACTGGTGGTTTTGTGGGGGAGACACGCGAGACTCACCTCATTATAATAAGGACAATTTGTGCTCTCCTTGACGCTGGTGTATTTTTTCTGGTCACCAACTTGAATACAAACAACCGGATCCATATTGAGGCCGGCTAATTGGCGTGCCTCAATTATTGTTAAGCACACTTGAAAATCTTGCGCCTTCAATGCCGATTGTTGCGTTGTTTTAATTTCAGCTTTTGCTCTAGAAATTTATTACAAATGAAATTTGAATTACGTAATTTCCATGTTTTGAATACTTTGTTTTCCAATTCTTTTCAACAAGATACTGTTTATTTTCACCATCCGAACTGAGCGAACTTTGACTCCCGGCTCGAGAAATCGGTGCCGATTCCGATTCCGAGGCTTGTCGTGACGTTTTCGTCGATTCATTCTGTAATAATGATTCCGTCTCATCTTCACTGTCACGAGGCGGTCGCTGTTTACCGAATCTTTAAAATACACACAAATTTTTGTAGTTTCGTTTTAGACAACAAATATCAATAATTACCGTATTAAACTTCGCACGCTCTTTAATGTCGAGTTACGCTTCCTCTGAGCTTCTGTAATTGTCGATTTTTCTGGTGTCGCATTTAATGATGTGGTCGGCTTTAATTTAACTGCTGTTTTATCGGTTGATGGTTGCCATAAACCTTGTGGATTATTTGAGATATTTTTTTCAATATTTGCTATGTTCTGTTCAATATCAATCAGCATTTGTTGTTCATCATCCAACATGTCATACGCATTGCTGCCGGTGAATGAAGCGGTCGATTCATTTGGTTGTGTATAGAGAACTTCAAATTGTACACTCGCCTATAGTTGGAACATATAATGGAGTATTGTCGGCAAATTGGTATTTTCTTAAATTATTGCAAATGGAAAAGCGCAATCGAGCAAACGACTAGTAAATTATTGCTGTACAATACTGTACTTTATTAGTTTCTCTTTAGACGTTTCGCATTTGTTTTATTTCGATTTTTAAGCCGAGCATTGTTGCCAAACAGCAAAATAACTGGTCTTTTTTTATTCGACTTTGCATATGTAAAATTTACATTTAATATAGGTCCGTTCGTTAGATACATAAATTTAACATTCACAGCTACTATGGGTGGAGGTGTTAGAACTATGCAAATAGTTCTTTTTTAATCTGAATATTCCAAGCCGTAACAAAAATATCACTGAACTATTTTAAAAAAAATCTATAATCGTTGAACCAAACTATTCCATTCAACCAAACAGAGTTAATTTGTTTCGAAAGTATAATAATTTATTCATTCTTGTAACAATAACATACAAGATTTTCCAATTAAATGTAAACGCGTTTGATAATTGAAACTACAAAATCATATTAAGCCAATGTGTGTGTATTATTTGATAGTAAAAGATAATGTATCGACTCCTTTGAAATTTGGGGTATAAAGTTAATAAGACCTGCACTTTAATTTAAGAAATCGAATGATTCAAATTGTAGATAATCTAATTAACTTCAATTAACTGTAGATAAGGTTATGGAGATCGGGGAAATTCTCGAACTGCATGTTTTTGTTTTAAATAAAACTAGACATCATTCGCTGGGCGTATCAGCTCAATTTTCCATTATACAGAGTGTCCCAGTTTTATCTAAAACATCTCACTTACTGGTGAATTGAAGTGGAAAAGTATTTGGGAAAATTAAACTACACTGTTTATACTTTAATTGATCGACACGATTTTTTTCTAGCCATTTTGAAAATGTCAAAAGGTCACGTACCTAATATTGGGAAAACAATCACCTACCGTCAATACTGCAAATAAATTTGATATGAAAGTAGTTTTTTTAGTCAAAAAAAAAAGGTAAATGCGATTCGCCCGGCGCCTCCACCATTTTACATAGTGTGGAGACCAAATTGACGAAAACCGGAATTTTGCGTGATGAATTGTAATGCCTTCGATCTGAAATTTTGAAAAGAACAAAAAGTTTTCATATCAAGTAGGTTTCGATATCTTTTGTGACATTTTGGCCAAAATAACTAGAAAGTATATGGTATCGGTCAATTGAAGTATGGACATTGCAGTCTAATTTCTTTACATATTTTCCCACTTCAATTCACAAACAAACGAGATATTTGAGTTGAAATTGATAGCTGGAAAATGCTGTATATGGGTTTGTGCAGTAAGACTGTAAACGTAGGCTAAGTGGAGGTTAAAATACGATACTAGGCAGTCGGATCGAGTAAAATCCTACAATCGTTTCACTGTCTAACGTCTCTTGTTTGGATATACGCCCGTCTACCACGACTAGATGTACCGTAAGGATTGAATTTACTATAATATTTTCTCAATATCAAATATGAAGGTTGCTTGTGAAAAAACTTCTAAACTAATGTTTAGACTTCCTTTAACCATGTAGCTAATGTTGAAACGAAAGAACTTTAGTTTTGAAATCTGATATTTCAATCTCAGAAATTTACATAACAGAAACATTTGCTGCAAAGCTAACCCACTGAAAAATGAATAGATTTAATCGCCGTGAAGTATTGTTTACTATTTAAAAGCTACAAATGTTTCTATTGTGTGTTGAGTCTGAAACACGGGATTATAAGACCAAAATGCATTTCGGCTAAAACATAAAATCGCATTGTTAGTGATTTAATAAAGCCTGAGTTTTTAAATTTTCTTTAATATCCAACAACAAAAAAGCGAACTATTCGAATTTTTTGCTGAAAATGTTTCTTTCAAGTGCCAAAATAGGAGTTCTGATTGCTCAAGTATTGATGAAAATATCAATACCTTTTTAGCGATGTAATTCTTTTAATTTATCATTTACTGACGATGTTTTTTATATTACAATTGTCGGTAACTCTAAATAAATTGTTCATCCTGTTTCATAGACGAGATTTGTTCGGCGATAAAACTGCATTTGTGGCTAATTTAAGGAATACCGAAATTACTAGTCTTCTCAATCGAGAAATTGAACCGTTGAAATTTCTATTGCGTTTACAACAGAAAACTAATGTAATTAGCACTGAATGCAGTATTTGCTAAACGTAGAATGTTAGTTATGTTTAATTAAATTTTATACTTTAATAGGAAATAGAGCAATTATTAGGATCTCATTGGCTTGTTTTAGGTTTAAAAGCAACATTGTTAAATTCAATTAATTTATAGTCACCTCGACTTTACGCCATGAAAATTAATATTTGCATGAGATTAATGTAGGTATGTAAGTTGAAGCTTTAATGTTTGGATGTGTTTACTATTTTTCGCTAGAGTAATTTAGTTGGTAATTTCCGTTCGTTCACATTTAGAAGGTAGTCCACTTTGATCTAAATTGGAAATTCTGAGAATTCATAACTTAATTTGCAATTTATTCTCGTCCAAATAACCCATATGACATCAACTATTCTGATTGGAAATAAGCAATTTTCACAAAAGCCCTTCAGGAGTTTACTCAAACACTTCGATCTAATTTTTTATCATTTCTCAAACTGTTGAAACTTTAGTGGGCGCAAATTCTGTATCGATTTTGAGGCCTGATGACTTTGTATAATTTTAACAATAAATATAGGAGTAACAGGCAATTTACAAGTAGCTTTAAATGAGATTAACACGGAGACAATCGATTAGCAGAACATCTGCTATTTTCACTTATTTAGTAGCTCAACATTTATTGTTAAAATGTAAGGGATTATTACATTATTAAGGGATTATACATTAGTTACAGATAGAAATTCTTGTTCGGAGAAACGCATTTTCAGTAAAGACAAGTTAGGTGTGTAAATATTCCTTAACGATGAAAATGTAAGTCATAGTTTAAATGATTCGATGACAATCTAAGTAAATGCGTGATTTGTAGCTCACCCTATCTCCGCTTTGTCAGCCAAAGAGATGAAAAACTAAACCTCTCAGATCGCAAGCATGCCTACTCACTACTCGAACGGACCCTTCTTCCACTCATAAATATAAATGTTTAGATTTGTGTGAACCACTCTGCTCGAAATTATTTATATAAATAATAATAATAATGCGAGGAATATTAACATTGCTTAGTTTAATAAAATAACATACCGGCAATGGTCGGCTGTTCGGATCCAGTAATGTATCAGCAACCGAAATTCTGCCATCGTTTACGACTTTTTGTAAAACTAAACAATACGATCCTAATAATTTATCAGAGAAAAGGCGATTGCGCGAAAATAATTCAATTAAGAGTACTTCATCTTCCTCAACTGGTCGAGCAATAGGCCAATCGAAGATCTGAAACAGGCACAAACATTCAACAAATCAATATTAATTTTGCAATATTCAAAATTTAATTAAATTAGTTGATTATTTAATTCATATAAATGTGGATTCAGTTTGAAATAAACAGGGAATCAATAATAAATTTATTATATGGATTGGAATTACTTCAAGGGACACTTTTATCTACAACAGCTCGTTATTTTCAAATGAACTTCAAAATAAATGATTTCAACAGGGAATAAATGCAGGAAACTAATCATAAATGTTGTTTTCCTGCAACTAATGGCTTTTTTCAAGTCTTGATATAATGTTAATTTTTTGCATCTTTTCTACAGTTGATTAAAAATTCATAAAAACTCCATCCTCCTATATTTAATCAAATATGCATAAATTTCCATATATAATTTTTTTTGGGACAACTCTCTCTTTTTATCTTTATTTTTTATTAGGTGCTTACTGATGCTGGCCGATATACATAAATATATTTATAGATATATAAAGCAGGCAATAATGTTTTTTTTATTGTTCAAAATTGCTTTTAAAGTTTATTTGAGATGAAGTAACGGGGCAGTCATTCATTGCTTAATTTCAACTTTAAAAGCAGTACTTTTCGAAAGTAATATTCAAAGAGTCGTCTCGCACTTTCGTTTCACTATATAGATAGCGGAAATTATTCTCAAAGGCCTATGCAATGTCGTACGAGCGACTGTGCTGTCTTCATACCAGTAAAGTTGCGAAATAAATAGGTTCTCTGATGGACAATTAGTGCTTCAGGAAAGATTCAACGGATTTGCCAAAGTTGTCAATTTTTGTAATTTATTGATTTCATTTATAATCAAATAAAACATGCTGCATCTTGTCGCTACGAAAGTGCACAAATATCGCTGAGTTTTAATCTGTAATTGCTTGATTAAAGCCTCTTGATCAGGATATGTAAGTCATCTTAATGTCCAACCAAAGACCCATTAATTTACAATTGACTGATCCGTATTTACTTACTTGGTCAACAATCAAGATCTCACTGCCGTTGTCGTCGAGAATTTTCGTCAAATGCGAAACACCTGCAACAATACAACAGCGGAACATAAACAATTCATACCAGAGACTATTTATTAATTTAAAGTTGCTTTTCATCAAAGAATAATAACAAATGATAGTGTATTGTTGACGACTTTGTACAAGAGGATTTCATTAGTTTAAGAGTTCTATTTTTCAACGAAAAAAATCTAAGAAAAAATCCAGACATTTTACGTTTAATGATTTCAGGCATCTCCGATAAAACCGACCGCACATAATTTCGCTAGCATCCAATTAACTTTACCGTAATTGAAAATTAATTATCTCGAATTGTTAGAGATGGAATAACTCAAGACGATTCATTATTTTCATCACAAAACTAATATTTGCTCCTATTTGGTCCGTTATCGTTTGTCTTGTTCTTGAATTGAACGTATAATTGGGCGTAAATTATCCAACGATTTAATGTCACGTTACGAAATTCCATTCAACCAATTTCTATCTACTTGGGATTTATTACAAATACGAGATATGAGATGTTATGATGGAGCATTTTTCCACATGCAAGCGGTTTATAGATTATATTACAAATTTCCATCGACAAACAACTATCTAAAGTTATGTGAGTAGATTAAGTGAGAACTTTTCGAGTTTCCCGAATATTACAGTTCATAAAAGTCAAGACTACAACAGTTTTCATCTTAGCTTATCTTCTACGAATAGATGATGCCGCAAATTATTCTATTTGAAGTTGATCTAGCTTAAATTACTGTTCGATAATGGATGAAAGTAGTTTGTTTACTCTCAATATTCGTACTAGCAGTTTGAATTACACTGAACATTTTCATGTATTTAGATGATTTGTAAACAATATTCTATTGTGTCTTTGTCTGAAAGAGACGTTAAAATTGGGTTTTCTAATATAGGGTATCTTTAATTTTATCGCTTATAATCGAGGACGTTGTTTCTATGGTTCCTTGTCAACCGAAATCTAATTTGTTTTACTTACAAGTCAGTCAGAAATTCGATTTATTCGCCTGTTTTCTTGTTTCGAATCCAAACGAAAAGTTCCTCTCTTTAACAATAAAATAAATAAGCGAGATTTTGGATTTTTCCATTTAATTGAGCTTACAGTTTAACTACAGTTCTGTGTTATCTTGTAATCCTAACAAATTATATCGGGATATTAAACAAACCTGCAATTACTTAACAATTTACCATTCAATTAGACTTCGAGTGTATACCGTAGTCTTTTCGATTTCTTACGTTTATTTGAAATTTCCTGAAAAGAAAGTTACGCATTCGCCCGGCGCATCCACCAAATGTTATCTATACCAATCGTGCATAAATTGAAATATTTTTATTGTTGCATAAGTTGGATTTACGATCAATATTCAACTCGATTCGAATAATATTAATGATAATTCCTTCATAAGATTGTTCGAAAAAAGTGGTAAGTTTGCTAGAAAATAACGAAAAACTGTTTCCTTGAGAACATTGTAGTATATCAGTTGCTATTCACGAGAAAATTTATACGAAAAATAGAACTGAATGAATCCATTCTAGAAAATTTGCATCATTTGTTTAGAAATTTGAAAATATTGTCGTTGGAAGCAACCAATTCGGCTCAATTTTGGAAATCAATTTTCGGGAAGAAAAACCGATGTAGCAGATACTAACAATATTGTGATTGAATTGCAAAACGAGCTCCTTCTAAGATTTGACAAAACTAACTGTTGCGCTGAAAGTGTTCTGAAATTTTCTCGCTTTTTGATGAAGCTTCTGGTCCGGTTATTCCAAAAAGAACATTTTTTCTGATTTTCTTAAAAAAACTAATTTTTCAGGTAAACATACATTAAGTTTTTTTCTAATAACCTTATCATCGACTTTAATTTTGATCGTAGCTCCAACTTATGTAACTTTCAAGATATTTAATACTACTTTTTGGAAGGTTATTTGGTTAAATAGATAAAAGTGCTGCAGACGACTCAATTGATGACTCAATTAACTAAGCGAAGAATAAATTTATTAGGACCTTTCTTATGCAAAGCGAGTGTAAGCAGTTATTCGATATAATGAGAATAAAATTTGTTTTCCACAAAATAATAGCTCCTTGTTATTTATTAAGCTTCTAATAATTGTAGTATAGATATGTTTGCAGTTCACGTCGCTCGCATTTTTATACGACAACGGAGAAGCAGGAACAAAATAAGGCATACACTATAAAAGAACATCGTAGCAGCAGTAAAGAGAACCAATAAATTGTGTTGAAAATAAAACTGAGCGATATAACCAACAATAAGCTTTTGGGATTCACTATTCTGCAAACGATTACGTAAAGATAAATAGAGAATCTGGATAAACAACCGACAAAAGAGTTCATACAATAGCCAAACGTTAAACAGAAAGGGATTAAGAGATATGTTCGCATATAAATAATGGAGACTTGTTTTAATGTGCATTTGCCAGAAATCAAGGATCCATTATTTACACATAAAAATTTCTATTTTTTTAGTGATGTCGACAGTATTGCATTATACTATTTACTTTTACATTAATTTACAAAGATACTAAGAAGCTTTGAATAAAATCGACAAGAATTTGAGTCAATTAGTATTTCGTCTATCGTAAATTGAAATCTCGATCTATTTTGTCCAAAAACCGAGCAATTTCGCCGCTTTTGTGATGCGACATATTAAAAAATGGCCCTTCATGCTCTGCTGGTGAAATTTAAATTTCCTACTCCAAAACGTCTCATTTGTCTAACAAACAAGTTCCTGTAAACTATTTGTTTTGTAGATTTTCTAATCTCTCAAAGTTAAATGAGACAACATTTCCTCTACGTCAGATTGTTTATAGCGATAATAAAACGACCCTCTGAAAGACAGAATTATATTTAATACATTAAACTGCAGTGATTGAATGCCTACGACTTTTCGTATTCAACCGGAAGGAAATAGCGTCGCGACTTCTTCTACATGGGTCAAAAGACATAAAGGGTATAAGTTTGGGTTTTATAGATTATCACATAAAAAGTATCTGTATTCGTTTATTATATAGTTTTCTAAAATCTATCAATTTTCGTTTAGATTTTCTGCAATTTAATTTTGTAATTTTATCAATCAAGCCTGAGGCCATACAATTTATTGCCGCTAAAATAGCTGGAAGTATTCTAAAGACGCTTAACTAATCATTTGAACATACGAAATTTATAATTAAATACGATTTTCAATATCATGTTTCAGTCATTCAATTAACCGTTTAATTACTACAAAGTCAAAATTCTTATTAATTACACCTCGTAATTGGATTCTTTAACCATTGAATCTGATAAAGATATATTGTTCATGTAATTTATTTTAATTTGGGGAAAATAGAGAAAGAGAAAGAGAGAAAGAGTGAGAATAGGAACAAAATAGTCGGCCAACAATACCAGTTTTGATTGCATTAATCATTTTGAAATTATTTCAGTGTATTAAAATTCCAAAGGCAATGCAACAATCTCATATATCCCCACAGTGGAAAACCTCTATTCGCATTACAGCCGGCCTGAAAATACATTAGATTTTACAATATTCTATTCACGCTATTCTAATATACTATTGTTGCATTCAAGTTCTGCGAATTAGCTCGTGAGCCATTCAACAAGCCTTAGATTAATTATAAATCTAACAGGACAATAATTTCCTCTTCGTTGTTTGGCTGTCAAGTTGAATATTGATGAGTTAGTTTTCTAACGAAATGTCACAAGTAAATTGAAATCAATTCACAAAAGTTCTTGCAATTAATGAAACCGGAAATTCAGAATTAATTAGAAATATTGATTTTTTGCAATATGTCAACCTACATACGTAATCGCATTTGTGAAATAAGTAGCTAAAGTAATATCGTATCAAACAGATGAGATTTTTTTATGTAATTTAGCTTTGTGACATCCATAAGGGAACTAGACTCAACAGAAACTGTCTTGTTTTATAAAGAGGAGAGAACACGTTCAGACAAGTCAAAATATTGGAGTTTGTTTCATGAATTATTACTAGAAATGTTCACAAATATTTTTCCAAAGTTTGAAATAAAAATTTCAATGCGTTCTGAAGTTATGAGTGCTTAAGTGTGGGGGGTGCTCAGAATGAAGCTGTGGCTCAGTCATTTATGAACTCGAAAAAAAGTGTCAAAACGTCAGCGATATGAAGAGGAAGAAGGCTCGCATAAAGCGGCAACTGCTGACTAATCAATGTTGCTTTCAATCATTCGTTTTTCTTGCAATGAGATTTTTTGAACTTGTCGCCGTTCTGTTTCAAAAAATACTTTATATAAACCTAAATTCAGTGAAATATCATTATTTAAAGTATTATTTTATTGCAGAAAAATTAGAAGAAAATGGCAAAAAATCATGTCCTTTTCTTTAGTCTCCTCTTAACTATGCAATTTTCAATTTTCTGTGGAGAATTTAGATTCATAGAGAGAAAAAGCATGCCCTTAAAGTAGATTGTTGTAATAAAATGGAAACGAGTGTACACAAACTACGTCTCATTAGAGACTGTTGATAGTTTCAATATTTGTTGAAGAAATGCTTCAAACTGTATTTACTTGAATGTCTGTATAAAATTATGCGCCAAAAAGAAATCAAGCTGGTCAAAGACAGAGCTCTAAATCTATTTCCTCCTGAAGGAGACAATAATTTCAGTCTATCGACAAAATACTTATGATATTAACATGCAAGTACATTGATCTAAAATAGTCATCGGAAAGTTTTGTACATTACGTGTCGTAAGATCCTATCTTTAAATGTTTTTTTGACAGTATTATCGCATTATGGAGGGTTGTGCGTTTTTAATAATGAAGGGAGTGTTATTTGCATTCTTTGTAAATACGCCTATTTAATCGTAAACGTTTATTATTTATAAATAAAATATAATTAACATGCTGGCACGTTAATAACGCCTGGAAAGTAATATCAAGATCTGCAAATTATAAATCTACAGATGTATTTTGGATTTCATTGAATCTCTGGCTAATCTAATTTCACCCATTTGGAACTTTCTTTTATTTGCAAAAGAATAATTTTTGTTGTAACAAATAAACTACACCTGTAAGTTACTCAATAATAAAAGCCTCTTGAAGCTATGATATCACAGCAACTCCATCTATTTTTTTCTGTTTTTCTGCGTACAGTGAATAGAACGGAATGATCTTTTGATTTATTTTGACCAATATTGAGTTATATTTATTATCATTTTTTTCACATCTTTCTCGGATACGAAACAAAAAGAAATAATGAGAATTTTATATCTACAGTTTTTGAAAATTTCGCCCCAAGTGGCACGCCTGGAGCGGCTTTTTCACTTGTAATAATCCCAAATGGAAAAACTTGGGTTCACTATGAGGAGGACTTGGGTTTTCGTCTGTCTTTTTTGTCTTTCTTGCAAACTCAGTTTCCGGAAGCACTTATTCTATCATTTAATGTCGTTTTAGGTGGCGCGCAATAACCTCCTTGCTTAGTATCTTTTCTACAGCTCTTTGCATATTGGTAGGATCCCAAGTGCCTTTCTTTTTCTTTGTTTCACCTTCATTGTGTAGTTATATCACAAAGAATTTAAACCACTTAAAAATGCATATTGAACTTGATTACAAAAATACTGGAAAAGTTCTGAATTATGGCTAAACTAAAAAAAGTCAGTTGTTTTCGAGAAAATCGGGCAAAATGTTTTTTTGAGAAATTTCAACAGAATTGAGTGAACTTCAGCTTGATATATTGAGCGTAACTGTTTTTGAAATTTTTCATCCGTTCTCCAGAAAGTTGGAGTTCGATAATTAGGTTTCCGTTGAATTGTTGTATTCCAAAAATCGTAAAAAATCAAGTATATCATTCAAGTAGAGTTTGTTTTTGAGTACAAGACAATACAGACTGTTCCATCTAACAGTTTCATCTCGAATATCTCGCTTGTTTGTGAATTGAAGTGGACAAGTATCTGGGGAAATTGGACTACAATTTTGGAAATGTCGAAACGTCATATCAGATCTCGAAAATTACTCAATATTAGGAAACCAATCACTTGCAATCAATACTGCAAATGAATTTGATATGACTTCTTTTTTCTTTTAAAAATTTCTCATTTGCTAATCAAAAAGAAAATAGGCAAGTGTGATTCGCCCGGCGCCTCCACCATTTTTTACATAATACCGAGCGTGGATGTCAAATTATTAAAAGCTGGAATTTTGCGCGATGAATTGTAACGCCTTTCATATGAAATTAGCGAGAAAGTAAATCGTCTCGGTCAATTCAAGTATGGACAATTGTAGCCTAATTTCTTTAGATACTTTCCCACTTGAATTAGAAAACGTTAAAATTGGTAATTTTATTCCGACCTGCTGTGCCAATAGAATTATTCTAAAGGCACTAAACTGCAAATTAAGTTATGAATTTTGAGCAATTCAACTCTACATCAAAGCGGACCTTCTACCCTTCACACTAAACTTGAACAAAACATAAATTAGCAACAAGTAAATTACTCTAGCGAAAAATAGTAATATCTACCTATTATATAGTAGAGCTTTTACTGTTGCTCATATGTAGACACATTAACCTTATACAAATACTAATTTCCATGACGTTAATTGAAGAGATTAACCGGACTTTTAAGCCTGAAACCGTATACTATTTCTATTAATAAACACCATTTTCTAGCAGAAGTATGAAATAATAGATGCGGCAAGTTTAATTAAATGAAACCATTTCAAGTCTAGCCAATTTTGTATTCAAATTTAATCAGTTTAGTTTCTCCTCGCAAAGCTATAATCGTTAAAATTGCAAAGAAAAAATGAATAAAATCGTCTGGACGGCAGAAGAAATCTCAATCATCTCCATTAGTTCTGATTGGTACAGTTTGTAGCATTAGACAATTTCTTCAATAATTTATTAGTTTAATCAGTTTAATTTATTGCTATTATAAAATTCTGCACTATATTGCACTATATAACTTGACTATTATAAATACTGATTACTCTACGGAATACAGTTAGTAAAATATTCTATTAATCATATCAAGTTGGTAATGGTAATCGTTTATTGTTGTCCAACTAAAATGAGAAGGCTTTAATAAAACTATGAAACGTTGTGTAGTTTCAGCATGTCCAAATATTACGATATTTGTCCGACACAAGTACTTTGTTTTGTCGAAACAAGAAACAGTTGTAAGAGCAGACGGTAAATTGGACGTAATTTGAGCATTACCGCAACTTGGAAAAACGTCGCGATACAGTGGAGAGTGGGTAAAAAGCTAACTTAAAATAACTAAATAAAAAACGTACAGTTTTATATTAAGCTAGCGCCAATCGATTATTTACATTTGTTAAAAATTTGAAACTTTACAAATCCTGACAAGAATCCTTGCACAGTTTTATTTGTTCTGAAATTCTTCGAGTGTCGCAAATTTCTCAACAAGTTCCGATAACACAGTTAGTAAGCGTAATTGAAAATCTCCTACAATTTGAGTATCAATCTTGAACGTCTTTGAATCATTTTGAAACCAACTTTTTTAATTTGAGCTTTACGTTCGTTTAAAACTGTTATAATTGCGTGTTCATCTATCCCATAAAATATCGCTTTTTCCAGATCTCCCAAATATTTGTATTGGTATCAACGGAGTCGAATTCTTTAGTGGCTTCAGGCTAACTATTCTGGCGCCCCTATTTAGTTTTCTTTGTAATTGGAAAAAGACGAAATTTATTATGAATCTGTACTCACACAATATTTGCATGTAAATATTTTTTAGAAACTTTGAACCAGAAAATTTATCGTCTTGAGACTTGTCTTTACAGCATTTTTCAATGCATTGATCACGCGCCAAAAGCATTGCATAGTATTTATCAAAAGATGTGCAACATAAAAATTTATATTACAAAATGTGGGTTTTCCCAATGTACATGTAAATAAATTTACAATAAAACCGAACGACGACGATAAACGAAGCATGCTGACGCCAAAACTAGGGAGCGGAAATACTGCAATAATTCAGATGAGTTATAAATTTTTCTTGTTATCAAAAAAAGTTGCTCATGAGCCGATGTGGCTTAAATAAACAACAGAAACTAATCCGTAAAATATTGAAATAGACCTCTTTATTAATCAATAGAAATTTAATCTGCTACTGAAATGTTTCATAAGGAAAATTAGTCAAGACTCCGAGTGGACATTTTGATGAACGCGAACGTGGTATAATTTGCGATTGACAACTTTACCCATTTAATTATATTCAATTTGAAATTAATTTCTACGAGCCGGTGCGATACTTCCCACAATTTGTCCTGCCATTGATTACTAATTAATTGGAAAAATATTTTTTTGGAACTGTCTAAAATCGATATGAATTATGGACGACAATACGCTCATTTTTTAAATATCTTCTCGTTTGTCAAAGAAAGAATCATTTACATTCAATAATTTCGCCCGAGTAGAAGCAAAGTTCTCATTGCAAGTGACTCGGCAAAATTTCTTCTATTTAGACTCTAATCTGTTCTTCTGCACGTTTTTCTACAGAGCACTGACACATGATTGCTATTTTCCAAATATCTGTACTTTTGCCTTCTTTGTCTCTGGAATATAGGACCTGCTGCTTCTCAATATCCAGAACTATACAGTGTGGATTATTTTTCATTGCTCTGTTACGTGTTCACTTTTGTGCCCGAATTATTGAAATGCGCCTTAATTGCCCAGTTTTTTCGTACCCTTTATTATTTATCGATCTTTTTTGTAATACATTGTGCCTGTCTGCTTGAAACAGTTGAGATTGAATTCGTTCAGACAACAGCATCCGTACGACCTACATTTTCGATAGTCGCTGCATCTTTAGAATCTTTAGAAAATCTATCTTCTACACCGTCTTTCATTTATTGCCCCGTGAAATAGCGTGAGTTTCATCCATAACTTACAAAGTCGTGACACTTTCCTCATTTTCATTGCGATGTTCATTTTCAACACTAGTTCTTACCCCTTTGAACTTGTTAATTCAATAGCAAACACTTGCTTTTAAAAGCTTATTTTCTCATTTATGGTTATTTGCACATAGAAAGTAGCAATTTTGCATCGTTATAGTTTTGTGCAACAATAATGCAGCTGCACTGGAGGTTTAACAAATATTTTCAACAAAATCATTAAACCTAACGGGCATTTGAAATATTTTAAAGTAGTATTCGATAGAACAATGTTTCCAAACAATTCTACCATAAATTGATCGTTTTCCTAAAAGCCTAAAAGAGCTCAAAGTTTCACAACTTTAGACGGAAATATCATGTACAAATGACAGAATTTGTACATAAAACGAAAAACGATGTTGGAGATCAACGGAAACGTAAAGCCCTTGACACGAACAGACAGCGTTGCATTAAAAACACGAGAACTTGTTGGATCTTATTTTTCTTGTTATATCGTGTCAGTTTCTTCCCTTATCAAACAACTCTAATATAAGGACCAGTCAAAAGACTGATAAATGTGACACACAAAGTGGATTTTTTTGTGTTCAACTTGTACACAACATCCTTGGAAATAATAATTTTTGAGAGGCTTCCTATTGAGAGCATTTTCTTTGGAGAATTCACAACATTCGAGATGATCGACGATAAATCAACTCTACGACTATTGCAACGACAAGCAACAACGCCTAATAAATTATTAATTATTTTCGATAACGCAAATCGATTTTAATAAATAATTTATTTGATAATTGTGCGATTATCAGGGTATTTCTTTGTTTTGTTTCTATTTTAGCTTTGTTTATTGATTCAAATGCATTTAATGAATATAATTTACACTACACTTAATATGCATATGAAAATTGGGTCGATAGATTTCAGATAAGCTGGGAAAAATCCAATTTATTTAATGTAATATGTAATTAGAGGCGGTTATAGATAATTTAGAAATAATTGTCTTTTCCCAAAGTTTGTATTGTCTACAATAAAATTAATAATCTTTCAGAAATTAACATTTTCAGTCTAGCAATTAAGTTCGTGATACTTTCAGAGTTATTATTAGTACGTTTTGAATAATTCAAAGAAACTTCTTGAGTAGTAAATTTACTCGAACAAAAGTGAAAATATAAAGAACTAATTGTGGGTAGCAAGCTTTTTGTTCAGAACAAATCACCTTACAAAAGCTCGTTTAAAATTCAAAACAATTCTCATTTATTTAGAAAACATCTTGATACTTACCGCGAAATTCGACTTTTGCCAATTTTTCCCCTTTACATCTGGCTATTTTAAATTGTTTCAATTTAACCGACAGTGACATAATCGCGACTTACTGTCGTAATAAATAAAATGTGAAAAAGAAAACTACACACGTTACATTAATATGCTGAAAAACCGATTTGTAAACTTGTTGATTCCGAATCGGTTGCTATACGATCACTGAAAACAGGACAAGAAAACGCCTGTACAGAAAACAGGATTGTGTGTCGCACAGGAGCTTACAGGCGGCGCAGAAGCAACAATTAGTTCCTGCGTATTTCAGGTTCTATGAAAAATATATTCACACACAAAAAAATGTTTATTTCTCTGTTGTTGTTTTTTTTTTGTTTGAAATAAAACAATAATTATTGCAAGCAGCGCATCAAGCTTAAAATATTCTGAGATTGTGTATATATAATTGATATATTAAAAAATATATATTTATTATTAATTAATTAATTAATATAATGAAAGAGAACGATTGTATTAACGCGATAGATCACAACAAAATTTATACGATAATTGTCTCGGTTAATAATTAAAAAAATCCAGAGCACCACATTCGATTTTTCCCATATTTTTTTTTAGTTTTTAAATACACATACAAAATTATATACAAACATAAAATCACCCTTTTAATAACACACAGATCATTCAACTTAAACCGAATTATATAACAAAAAAATTTTGATTTTGTACACAATTAAAATACAAACATTAAATACTTGGTAGGAAGATGTATTCGTTTGGTGGTGTTCTGTAAAAGGAAAAACAATTCACCAAATGGAGAATTTCGTTACGTTTACAGGATCACCACCATATTTGCACTTATCATATAAATTTGCTAACTAAAAAAATATATATTTATATTGACAGAAAAAATGCACAACATAACAGCCTATTCTGCTCTGGCAAACATCATCTTAGCCATTTCGTTAAACGGTAAGAGACGCCCATTCTTATTATAATTATAATTACTATAATTGACTTGAAAGCAGCCAAAATTCTACCAAATACAAACAAGCTTTGATTGCGAGGTTGACCCTACAAAAATACAAACAAACAAATATAAAAAAACGTAAATGATATCGATCGATTTGAAGCGATCGAAACCATACATTGTGGGAGCACTTATCAAACTAATTATTACATTTAAAACTTTTTACATTATTCCATGTGTTAAAATTATAGGAATAAAATGGAATTTAAAGTGTCACTGGACTAGTTGCATTCGATAAAACTCGAATGATATCAATGAGAATCTCGTTTAATTTACACGTAGTTTGTTTCAATCTCTATTTTTTTTTTTGGAGAATTTCGATCGAATCAGTCTGCAACAATTAACGTTTGTTTCAAAGCCATCAATTGCTCCTCGCCTAATTTGATTTTATCAGCTATCTCTTTAGAATCCATTATCAATTTGGCTTTCATATTGATAAAATGATCGTAATCGGTGTACTCTTCGCCATTTAAATATTTATTCAAAATATTCGATACGCTAATGCTGCGCCGATCAATACATTCCTTCAATTTCTTGGCCTCGTCTAGTTGTTCTAGTAATTTGTCGCGTTTATTCTCCAAAATTCTCTACAAAAAAATGGATTAAATTAATTTAATTTAATTTGTGGAATCTTACTCGTTCCGGATGATCATCACTCATTCCCATTAGAGCGTTTTCAGCACGCGCCAATCGACCCGATAATCCAAGTAGTAAACTAGTGATTTTACCAACTTCCTCGATATGTAAACGGAATTTATCGGCTTCGTGTGGACGTGCCAAACGGCGGATATGTGCTTCCACATTTTCACCCAATTCATCGTTGATTTTACACTCCTCCGATACAACAAGTTGTTCAGAACGTAACACTTCCAGTTTGCGATCTAAACGACTCACTAGTTCCTCCTGAACAACAAAAAAAAAACAGTTAATTGATATTTTGTATAGAATTTCGTCTTTTTTCTAGGGGAGAGAAGTTTTTTTTTTTGTCGAACATAATGGAATTTTTCTATCCAATTTATTGTTTGCGAAAGAGAGGGATGTAACTTTTTGCTTCAGGGCGCATTACTCTTTAAAGCTCCCATTATCTAACGATCCTGTTTGTTATGACAGGATTCTTTGTTTGCACAAAACAATATTAATACGGGTAAATGAGTCGGACAAAGATAGAAGTATGTTTAATTATGTAGTGCTTTATCTCTCCGCTGATGGCTTCAGATGTTAACATAACTTTCATAAAAGTCATAAAAGCTGTTTTTTTGAATCATGAAACTTCTTAAAGTATGTGAAAGGCGTCAGGACACTATTCTCTGAAACTATCCTTGCACGTTTTTCATAATCCAGGAGCAGCAAACCTTTTTTTTTTCAGCGTAGCAATTAATTAGTATTTGCGTATTGCGAAATGTTTGGAATAGATTTTGTACAAAAAAAATATACAACTTTCTAATTGTGAAGAAATGAAAAGCATACAGGGCTGGCATTTCAAATAAGTAATAGACAAAGATCTACCGAAACTCAACTCGACTCTATCTTTTTTATAATAACATAAAAATTTATCTTGAAAACAAAGACATAAGATATCTATTATGTGTTTCTCTTCAATAGATGCTATTCTTAGACATTTAATCCCTTATTTCCTTCTGTCTAAAATCCTTTTATATATACCTAGATGAAATGCCAGCACTGTATATTCGCATTACTCCTTGGGGTAGCAATAAAAAGTATCCACAGAAATACCGACAATGTATAAACTGCATCAATTATTTCCAGGGCATTACAAAATAAGTTTAAATTCTGTTACAATACGGAGGTGGCACATGAAGTAGGCCCACTCGAAGAGTAAAGGGATGACTATATGCCTTTCGCAAAGTAAAATGAGCTGTTTTACAAAATTTATGATAGTTTTTCATATTCTGTGTATTCTTTTAATTGGAACTATCGATAAATAGTGGGAAATATTTTGGAAATTTTCTGATTTCAGAAGAAATTCACTAGCCAAACATAAAATGTTTAGAAAGTTGTGCCAGTAAAATTCTGCTGCTTGTCAGACAGGACAAACGTGTTAGAAGTTCATCACCTCGCATGCAGTGCCAAAAAAATGAAACATTTCGTTCTAGTTTCATGCACGTCACATCGAAATGTCCCCCTATGCACTCAGTTAAAGTATTGTGGCTGCATTTGCAAGTACTCACCTTCTTCTGACTAAGATCTTTGGTATCCTTAACAACATGGCATTGATTCATGTCCTGACTATAACGATTTAGGAATTTCGCCTTCGGTTCCGATATCGTGAAGTACGTTGAAGATCCCGATAGAGGACTGGTGGGTTCCGTTAATGTCGTTGGCGAAACTGGAGAACTACAACGTAATAATTAGACAAAGAATTTCGAAAATTACTCCCAGAAAACAAACCTAATTTTACTGTTAGCCGTAGCTGTGGTAACATTAGGTGGCGGACTACTTCTGGGCGTATTATTTCGGCTACGGAATGGTGAATTTGCAGGCCTTGGTCTTGATGTGATATCAACACGGAAGAGACCTTGCACATAATCTGTAGGTTTCTTATAAT
Source organism: Epicauta chinensis (assembly GCA_021725515.1). Taxonomy (NCBI): domain Eukaryota; kingdom Metazoa; phylum Arthropoda; class Insecta; order Coleoptera; family Meloidae; genus Epicauta; species Epicauta chinensis. The sequence goes on from JAEDXX010000023.1 coordinate 951,399, forward strand.
CAACTGGAACTACGAAAAAAAAACACGTTTAGTTTTTTCATTAAAACAAAAACAGAACGATAAAACTACCTAAGATCTCTTTTAATCGATCAGATGTTGGTAGGTGATTAACAAAGTCTTCAGATAGTTTCTCACATTCGATTTCCTCTTGTAGTTTCTTCCTTGTCGGCAATGGTGTTGGAGGCAGTTCATCTTTTTCTGTTTGTGAGCTCGCATCTGTTGTCGTTGTATTAACCCGTAATACAACTTCAGTACGTTGGATTAACTGTAAGCCTTCAATCACTTTGGGGCATCCATCGGTTTTCGGTGATTGTGGCGGCGATACAGCCGGCGATGATTTCGGCGAGCTCAGCGGAGATGTGGACGTTGAACTAGATGATGATGATGACGAAATTCTCGGTGATGATGCTGATGATGATGATGATGATGATAATTTAATTGGTGAACAAGGCGATAATGACGGTTTGATTTGCGGTGAACCCCGTTTCGGTGATGGTGGCGATTTTAATAAAGAGCGCGCCGTTACGTTCTGTATCGATGTTGTTGAATCGATACACGAGGCCAACAATGGAGGATTTGAGAGACTTGTTGAACGTAATGGAGTTAGGGGCGAGCCTCGTGGCGGTGTTTTCGTTGGTGATGTGGGCGGTGATCGATTCTTACTTTTCAATTGATTCGTTTCGGTTTCTAATAAACTTAAATTCGTTGGACGATATTGTTGTTGTTGAGATCGTGCACTAAGTACTTTTGCGTTTATTGGCAAAACATCAGGCAATACAATATTGGCCTTTTTGCTGTAGTCTTCTTTATCATCACATTTTTCAGAGAGATTCGTTTTCTTTGCTTTATCGTTGATTGACGATCGTCGTAATAGATTCGTATTATTATGATTTTTTGCCAACTCTTTACTATTTCTGGTAGTCGTTGAAAGCTGTTGTGTTGATTGGGATAGCACATCATTGGCGATTGAATGGCCGTTTGGCGACATTGTCCGCTTATAACTGCCGGTTTCTGAATCCGGAATGATTCGATCCCGGTCCCGTCTCAATGCCAGATAAGAAGCTTTTGATTGACTCCTGAAAAATACCATCAAAAAAAAATTAATTCCAAAACAACCTTGATGATTTATTTCAAATGAACAATAAAAACATTGTTACATTATAAAAAAAAATGTAGAATTACGAATGATTTCTATCGTTGATAAAACGCGATGGCATCTGGTCTCTATTTAACATTCCATTGAATTATAGAAGCGAGAAGAAAGTCGTTAGACAAGTCGAAAAACACTGCCAACAATAAAATAAACTCTAATTACCGTTAATAAATAATACGATGCCAAAGTATAAATCAATTGAATTATTGTCAATTGAAAATTGTACCCAAATTAGGCATCATTTAACGATCTTAATGATAGTTTAGAAAAATTTATTCATCTCATTAAAATAGGGTTGGAGCATAATTTTCGTTCAAGTTGTATCAAAAATACGACACAATTAGATTCTAAATGCATCTAAAGACAGCTATATAATGTTGCTTTTTTTTTGCCCGGCAATATGCCGGTGAAATTATACCATATGTGGTGTGGTTTAGAGATGAGGCCCGGAGGTGTTTGAAAATATTGATGAGAAAAGAGAGAGATTTTTCTGTTGTTGGTTGGAACAGCAGCCTCGCTCTCGTTTTCACTTGCATACCATTCAAATTGTCGATCGTTACAATTATTTTGGCTACCGGGATTTAGTTTAGATTCTTTATCTTTAAACAAACGTTTTCTGATATCAACAACGATCAGATCAATAAATAAATTGGAAATTTCGAACGTAAATCGACACTAATAATAGAATTGTGTGTTATTAAAATATTCTATTTTAAATCGGTAAATTTGCAAATATTATTAGGAAATTGTTTAAATTAAAAGGAAAGTTGAGCGGTAGTAGGTTCATAAACTCTTCTGGTTTTCTATTCAAATATTTATCGATTATAAGTTGATTTTGTGCAGCAGTTCGTTGCACGAAACTGTTTATTTATTAAAACTACCATCAACCAAAAAAAGGCACCTATACTCTATATAGAAATCGATCTAATTTTAAACTAAACGATTTTAATTACGTTACAAAACAATTTCCAACTGGCCAATATTCAGAAATGATCGTTGTTTGTTTTAGTAACTGCGTTCAATTAAGAAAAACACAATCTGATTGACTTGAGGGGACATTTTTCTGGGTTAGTCTTTATGAATGTAAACGATGAAAAATGATTTCTTTGAATAACTGTCATGTCGCTTTAATAACTAAATGAGCTATAAAGATAATTAGAAATTAGAAAGAGATGTGTGATAATGAATTTTAATTAGTCGAATCGATTGTAGAACAGTAACTGTCATAATACCATTGTATACTCTATTGATTTGAAGTTGGGCAACTTGACGTTAGACTAACAAGCAATAAACGTGTTTTGGTGTAGAATTTTCATAATTTTTTTCAAAAAAATGATAATGAGTAGCACTTTGTTGACAAGGTGTTTGGATTTCTGTCAATAGAGAGAAAGTGTTATTTACGATTATCTAACCTGTCGAAAGATACTTGGCACCAAAATTATTCGTTCGTGTAAGAGTTATGGTCGATCACTTTTCGTTTTTAAAGTGATGCAAAAGAAAATAAAGTTAAGACCAGCAGAAACAGCTTTGAGGTACTGACAGGGAATTCTCAAATCTCACCGACAGAGGAATTTTTGCGCTGGCTCACAAGTTCTGCAGACCTCACACAGAGGATCACTTTAGAGGCAACGATAAGTACCATTGAATTAAAAGTCGTTATTCCACAAAAATAAAGAATCCCCTAGAACCAACTGTACGACACAGACTTATAACGTTTATTATCTAAAGAGCCCCGGACGCGATATCCTCTAAAGGTTTTCACATATATTCCGATTTGGTAGTTTGGGGTGAGATTGGAAACGTCCCAATAGAAATCCAAGATACAATTTCAGATTTACCTCTTGATATTGAATTACTGATTGTATTACTGATTGAAAGGCAGACAAAGCAACATAATTTAACTAAGCAACATAACAGCTTGTCGTTTTCTATAAAGACACATAGGCATACATGTGCATGTGTATGTGCAAAACATATACATTAAATAGGCTTATTGTTAATAGGGAAAATTCAAAAATCTATTGTTCATTATTTTAACAATAACACAATGAATTTATACCGCCTACATTTATTACAATAGCAAAAAAATGCAAACTGTTATTTAGAAGAAGAAAAAAAATTACAACTAAGCCATAAAAACACACGTGGATAAAATGTAATCTTTTTGAATAATTAGATCTAAAAGTGCATTAGTAATGCAGTATTCACAGTTAAGATCTTAGCGGATGGCAGGGAAAAAATAGCAGGATAACTGTCATTATAACAAACATCCTCTGCATTCATTCGATACAACATTAATTAAATCAATTATGGATAAAGTCGGTAATTAATTATAATTCGATTCATATTTAGAATTCGTTTTTGTTTTTATTTATTATTATCGCTTAATTATTGTTTTATATCGAGAGATATAAACCTTGACGGTTCGATTAAAATCACAAATTCTTTTATTAAAAACACATAAAGAAATAATTATCAATGGCAGATTTGTAATGTTAAATGATTGATGGCGATGCGGGTGTGGTTGTTTTATCCTTAGTTGTTACGAGAAAGTTGAATCGAATCAAAGAAATACACACAATTCGAATTTAAGTCGAAAATTAGGAGAACCGCTTGTCAATAGTTTTCACAACTAGTCATTAAATGCTACCGTTAGTTGGCTAATAATACACGAAACTTGGCGAAATATCGTTAATTAGGTACGTGTAATTATCAGATCAAACTCTGACATTTGGCCTTGTTTTTCAGGTGTAGCACACAAACAATTTCCCAATGTTTTTCCACTACTCTCTCAATAACCTTGCGAATTTGTTTTAATTTGTAATTAAATTATAAATTGGAAATTTGTTTTTATTGTGTAATAGAGCAAAAATATCAATAGATTTTTTTTGCAAGATCGTTGAAAGTTTCCTATTATTGTGATGCAATTGAAAAGAATCTAAATGAAAATGAAGTGAAAGATTAGAGAAATCCAAGACCCCAATTGACCTCTCTCTAGTGGACAACTTAATTAAAAAAAAATAAATAAATAAATAAATAGGAAAAAAACAGATATTTTTATAATTATTAACTAATTTCAAGAGTCATGTGAATGCTGTCATAATAATCGATAAATTCTCGACTTGTTGAGGAATTAGAAAAAGTGAAATTCCTACATTCGAATCAACATTGATTCCGTGATAGATTTTTCGAACAATTGTAAATCATGAGAAAATCGCATTAGATAATGTTACGAAAACGGAAATTATATATTAGAATGTGCAGCAATAAACAATGACAATCTGTTGAAATTTTGGAATTCTTCGATTTACGGCCACTGATTACGTATCTTAACAGGAATAACAATCTATTTCCGTGATGATAAGCCATTATTTTAATCAATCAATTTGCTAATGATATGTTAATATGACTGCAATTGGATTGACAGCTCCATTGAGGCTATAAATATTTAATCGCTCATTGAAATCGTTTTTTTGGGGAGCCCACGAGCGCCAATGCGCGCGCCATTGTAATCACTTGATTTGTATAAAAATCCAGCCCTTATTGTAGGTTCATCAGCCTTGATTATTATGGCAGATAATGGTGTTCTAGTTTCAGGAAGTTGATATTCATGAATGCGGGTTTTTATTAGGTTTATTTACGGTCATAACCAGCTATCTCACCTGGTTGTCGTTTTTTTTGTTCTTCCACTACTTTTAATGATTACGCTCAACTTTCCCCTTGTAATAATTTAATAAATAATAAGTATGCATTTTTTTGCAATTTAATTATTGATGTTGGGAAATTAATGCCTATAGAATCATCTATTAGCTAATTATTCAATAACAAATTAAGGAAATTATTTCAATGATGGTTTAGATAATGAATATGATGTTCTGGCAGTGAGACAATTGCACGCTATCCATTCACTGGATATTCAATAATAACAACAATAATAATGGAGAAAAAAGTGAAATATGAAGTAGGGAACAATGGATAAATCAATAGTTACCTAGTATTAGTGAACATTATAAATTCACGATAAAATACAATAAATATTTCTTGCACTTCCGTACGAACACATAATTATTATATTAAAGCTTTTATCGTTCATAATTGATGACAACATATGGTGAACTGCGTACTTGACATGGTTTAAATCTTCTATTTTATTATATTTTACGGTATTGCAAAATCAGTAATGACAGTCATTAGTTATTCAACATTATGAAGATATCACCGTAATCGTGATTCATTGCTCGATTTAGTGTTAACAGCGTGTCTAATGCTGTACGTCTTCAAAAAAAAATCTTTAAAACTGTAGTCTCCTTCACCGCCCCCTTTATTAGTTAATAGATAATGCCGAGGGCATTTTAGGAAATCTCCAAGAAAACTGCCAAACTTTGTAAAGCCTCATCGAACATTAAGTAGCGTGGCAATATTAACACAATCTCATTCGTAAAGCGTACATCCCGGAAATTCAATCTTTATCTCTAGTTTTTCTCGTTTGCACTAAATATTTATCGATACAATACGTGGATCTTATGGTTTTCAAGTCAAATAACTGTTAAAATAATCGACTTTCTCAATTTTAAGATAAAAGATCTAAATTAGCATGTTGTTGTTGTTGTTGTAATAACACTATGTAGTTCATTGTTTCTTGAGCTTTTGTTCCTAATGATCCGCTAGTTTCGAGAGATTTTGTTGTTATTTTTGTTCTTTGTTTCGTTTGTTTTGTTTGTGATATATGTTTACAACAATCGTGTATATTATTGCTTGTATCTATTGGGGATATCCTTTTACAAATGTTATTTTTTTACTAATACCCAACGGAATAATCCACAGTCGGGCAATGTATCAAAATCGATTTAGTTTTTTTGGTGTAAAACTTTTCTTATCTACAATTCGTTCTAGTCGCTTGCAAAAGGTAATTCGGGGTTGTCTACAATTGGCACTGTCTTGTTTCTTGTTGATCCTGTTTTTTCCCAGGCTTTCTCTTTTACAGTCCAATCTTCTTCATTATGGAAGTCCTTCGTTTGCCTCTGGGACTCCATTTCTTATCTATTGAAATTTATATTCCTGCTGGTGTCTTTCTACATCAAACGTAACCGTTCTATGTATGTACAGTGAAACCTCTATTTGTGGCTGCCTCCCTAATGCGGACATCTCCCTCTCTGTGGACACTTTTAACATCATACATGCTAAATAAATAAACGGAATTTTCAACTTCCAGAAACTCTCTAATACGGACACCTCCTATTCCGGACCCTTTTTTTGCAAAACCCGTGGGAGTCCATATATGCACTTTATGTTTTAGCACCAGGTTGGTTTTTTCTTGTAACGCTTCTTCACTGTTCCACCTCTGTAGCTATTATTTTGCTTGGACTTCTTTTTTTAATTATCCGGTTCTCTTTTCTTAGAGATTCAGCGAATTGTTGAGCATTTTAAACTCTCTTATGGAATTCTTTCTTCGCATAACTAACTTTATTTTTAACGTTGTCTTGTGGTTTTGTTTTTGTTGAGAAATTTAGACATTTTTGAAGTCCCTTCGATGCAACTCAGAAAAATATCACAGAAGCATTGGGAAAACGTTTTGCTTTGGCTGGGGGGCTAACTTTTGCAGATAAAGAAATCTTTCAGGATCTATCTCTATTTTTTTAATCAGATAAAAGTCAGCATTTCTTAAGTGAAATTTTGTTGAAAAATCAAAATTCGTATTGATTAGGTTGTGCTATCTACCGATCGTGGCCTAAATTTAGTTCCACCAGTCATTTGGAAGAATTTGTTTGGGAAAATTCAATAACTCAAGCAGAGATTGTTATTAGCAAAAATATAGAAAAATCGTGGTTTCTATTGCCACAGAGGATTAACAAATCATTGTCAAAAAGTTTCCTGATTTCTGGGAAACAGGTGAAAATCTTCGAATAATTGGCATTCAGTGTATTGTCTTCGGTAATTTATCTAAATTGTATTCGCTAATCTTCGATAAAAAAGGGATTTTTCTAGTTTCGCCTTCATTTGTCACAAGAAATTAATTTGCCCTCAATTAATTATTTGTACTTGAAAATTTCCTGCCACCTATCCGACACAGGAGACTTAAAAATTGAAAATACAAAGCCACGTTGTCTCAGTGGAAAAAGACCGACTGTAGGTTCATAGTACGCTAATCGGACAATACGGATAGATAACAGGTGTAATTAACGAACAAAAAAAAAACATTAAAATATTTGTATGCACACCATATAAATATTGTATTGCGTTCTGGTTCTTTGTTGATTACGTGATTTTTATTTAGAACATGAACTCGATAAGTTGACAACATTGAACCCGAATTTAATAGATTTTCTATTTGAATTCAATAAATGACAATTACAACCAAAATTGCAATAATAATAATAATAATATTAATAATAAAAATAGATTCGATTCGCGTTTGGAAAATATTTTGAAGAAATCGTAAATACGCTCAATTGAGCAACAGTTTCCCATTGTTATTGTTTCAGAACAATGGATTCAATGGAAAATACGATATCATTGATATTCAAAGCTTGTTAAAATTCTTGGGTTTTCTTCAATTATTTTTAGAATAATACAAAAATTTGACTATTATTTATTTTTATCATCTATTCAACGTAGAAAATTATTTAACGATTTTATCAAAGACCAAAAATAATTACAGTATTTAATAACAAATTCCACATTTGAAACGAGCAATGAAATAATAATACGATAATACTTTCAAAGTCTCGAACAATTGCAAATATTTATGGTTAATAACAAATCACAAATATTGCTTTCTATTATTTTTATAAATAAAAACAAAAAGAGAAATTATTACTTATGATTGATTAATTGGAAAGATTCACTTTCTATCATTTTAATAGATGCTAATCCACAAATAATTGAAGCAATTAACTAATTAACTCTTCCTGTTCTATATTGATTTTTATATAATTTCCTAATCAAAATTTTCAACACTAATTCCCATCGTTAATCATCACCACAAGTTGAATAAAAAGATAAATAAAGCAATTTGTGCTTTTCTCAAGAAAAAATCAACAATTTTGCAGAGTGAAAACCCTATTCATACAAAACGTGCTGATGATTAAGGCAGGTTTCTTAATCTACTTTCCTGCGAATCCACTTATCCAGAAGTAATTCGCTTAAAATTCAAATACAAAAACGTTTTATGGATTCGTATCAATTGTGGTGTGGAATTGAGAAAAATTAGATTAAAAAAGCAGGCAATTATATTGTAATTAGTTTGGATACTTGCCGTTTTATTTTAAATTTAAAACAACAAAATGTTAGATTCATTCTCATCACACTAATCACAATTTTTTATAGAGAAAAACAATCAATAGGGGAGATTTTCAGGCAATTATCTGTAATATTCCGTCTCGACCGCGCAGTCTAACACTGAATCATAGATACTGAAATAAACTGCAGAATCAAAATAACATCTATAACTATAGTAAATAGGAGTTATAAATAAACAAATATTTATCGCAGTGTTTTTAAATATAAAAATTACATACAGGAATGATTGCAATGATCGAGTGCCAATTGCGTCAAGACTCACTTGCACTACAGAAAGTACGATGAAAATAACCGACAGCCACTTCAACTGACACTAATTAAATAAACTAATTATAGCATAAACTAACTCAATTAAACGATATTCGATCGCTATTTCCTGGACATCTTGAAAAAATCTGTGATACGATTTCTAAATCAATCGTACGAACGATATAATGGGAACGATTGCAAAATTGCACAACTGTGAAGAAAAAGTAGCAGCTGTAAATTTAATTTTTGTGTACAAAAAAGGACTAATGACTATATATAGTTGGGGGGGACAACACCTGGTTGACGATGCAGCTTTGGGGTAGGTTTGACACGTGTTAGGGGTTGATGCGAATAGGAAACAAACTCTAAAACTAATTGCAACGAAAATAGATTGAGTTTTGTTCGGAAAAAAAAACCGATTATTTCAGATTGCGTTATTTCAACCTAGATAGATAGATTGATTAGAGAAATGCAGGTAACGTAACAATTTTACTTATGAAGAATTTATAATAATTATAAAGAAATCTGTTTGCAGCTAAATCTAGATAAAGAAATTTATTATTATTATTATTATTATTATTATAAGAAAAAAAGTAGATATAACAACGGTATTGTTGTATGAGAGAATTACTGGAACAATTGTTAATTAAGGTTGAGGGAAATTTAATATTAGAAAATTTACACTGATTCTAATATAAATTAGAAATATTTAAACAGGAAGTATTTGCAGTAGGTGAAATGTGATAGAAATTGGAAAATGTTCAAAAACCGCATTGTTGGAGAATCGGCGACATCTGGATGAATGTAGGAAATTCACTACTGAAATTACAGTAAACGTGTTCAATTACTGAGTAATTATCGACAAAAATCATTCACACACACACACCACAATTTACTGAGTAACTTTCGAAAATCGTTGGGAACTAAAATTCCAGCATCTTTTAATCTAAAAAAGTATTCTCTCAAAAGATGGTCGATAATCAACATCACACTGAGCTGTACACGTCCTTAGGATTCTCCAAATACAGACTGTTTCAACTCCAGCTTCTTCAATTACCAAAATATTCGTATACAACCTTCAGGGACTTAAACTAAGCCTTCAAATATCCTTAGCTCCTTAGGTGACTTAGTCTATTATCAATCTTGAGGATTGCAATAATTGAAGAAGTTGTGAAATGTGGGCGCTTGGTCTGAAACGGTGTGTATAAGGAGAATCTTATGCCTTTCAGACTACCTAGCCAAATAGAAAATAAGAAAATTCAAGTCTATCAAAGCTCGAAACTGAAATACATTTGTGACTTTGACCAAAACTATTGCGCAAAGCCAGTATTCTGTGTGAAACCTCTATTTACAGACACCCCCTCTCGATGGACACTTTTGCCAACGATCATACAAAATCTTATAAATGGGATTGTCAACTTCCAGAACCTCCCCAAAAGAGACCCTCCTATTCTGGACCATTTTCCAAGTCCCGTGTGTTTCCATATTAGGGAGTATTGGATCGCACCTAAAATTTACTTACATTTTAAAGTTTCCGCCCCTTCCCACAGATTGGGCAGCCCTAGGCCCAGATCTCATGGGCCTAAGCTTAAATCCACCGATAACAACACGAAACGAGTATTATTACTGCTAATTACTGCACAACCTGCTCGAGCAGATGTTCATAAAGGGGCACGATTCCAACTGCCCTTCTAACAATACCGCATTCCGTTTGATCTCTCTACAATAATAACGGATCGACAGAGGTATTCTAAAGCCCCCGATGACATCACATAATTGTCGATTACATTGTTGTTTTATTTCATGAAATAAAGTGAATTGTTATGCCTTCATATGGCCGAGTAATGCGTTAAATTTTAATGATAGACCCTGATGGTGCTCGCTTGACCTCCTCCCCACGGTTGCATAAGTTTATGCATATAATAAAGCTCAATTCACCTACATTTAATTTTTTAATATGTATTTTATTTAAAATAATAACCATTTCAAAACAAATTGTGAAATTGACCTTACGTTTGGGTCAAATCCTAATACTTTCCAATAGTGAGAATTCGTTACCATTTTTTCTTCTAATTATATGCATGACATTTTTATTATCTATTCTAATATGAATTGTTTGACTTTTAGATTGTTAAATAGTTGGAAAAATTATGTAAACAATCGATTCGAAATATTTATGGCAGTAATTGTAGGTGATTACATAATTTATTCTGTCTCAAATGGATTTAACAATTAAATCTAGATCTCCATAAGGCTGTTAAGATTATAAATAACTTCCGTATTTTTATTTATCTTCCATTTCCTTCCAGTGTGCGTTTAAATATATAAACAACGTGGCGACGGACAAGAATTTTATTACACAAACAGTTTATAAATATCATCCGAATTGTTTGAGTTCAAATACCAAACAAATCTAAATTGAGACGATTCCAAGATTACAACAAACAACTGTACAATAATCATAATCTATAAAGTGACAAAACGGTATAGTTTCGTAACGAAATGTCCACGGATCTAGTCCGTTCACCTTTGCGACAACGTAATCGCATCGTGGAAGCCTTAAAACCGAATCGCTTTTGTATACAGTTATTAGGATAATGCAATTTGGGAATAAATCAGTCTAATGATTAAAATATCTGCATTAGCTGAAAACCCGTTACAGTGAGAGAGCGCGTATTGTTCTGAAAACGCATCAAACAAAGGAAATTACAAATTTTCAAATAGAAATCACCGATTTAATTAGAATTTCCTATAAATAATTTTATAGTTAAATCAACACGAAAACGCGTTTGTTTGTTTGTTTTCTCGTTCTTGCAGTATTCCTGCAATTGTGAATTAATAATTAACCGTTCTCTTTCGTTCGAATTTACTTTATCATCTCTAACGAATAATTATAATAATTACGGGAAACTTTCACTACGAATTTGTTGTTTTTTTGACGCAATTTTTCAGGTCAAGAATCGATAAAGTCCACGCAAAAACAATGCTAAAGATTTTACAGAAAAGAGGACGTTGCGTGTTTGAATCCTTACAACCGGATTCGGGACGATAAGGCTTGATGATGAATTGGGCCAAAATCGTTGTGGCACGTAATAAAATAGCTTAATCATGGACAGTATAATTGTTACAATTTCCAACAAAAGAAACAAATTTCCGTATTTGAAATCATTAAAAAAAAACTTTAACAATTCAAGGTAAATGGCCGCTTATTTTTGTTTCGGGTGAGCACATATAATTTTACTTTCAAGTAGCGGTTAGTTTTCTCTTCGTAAAATCGTACGACCTCTCTTCGTCTTTTGTAATTGGAATTTCGAATCGTAATTTATTAGGCGCCTACATCAACAATTATAACAGCAATGATGACAATAAAACGACAAATTTACTCGGACAACGGTACTAATTATTCATTTGTGGGTTGTGAGATGAATCGAAACCTCTTATTTGTCTTTCGAATTAAACGATAATAACAGGATTATTGATTAAAGATAAGTAAAATTTCGAGAGAGAGAGAACTGTTTTTCGCCAACATTTGCGATTTTACGATGTTAACTGAAATATAGGGCAATAAATGAAATTTACATGAAGATTTAAAAAAAAACTGAAAATTTCTCCATAAATCGATCTCTCCATATGAAAACCAACAAAAACATCTAAAAAAAACTATCATCTAACTTTCTTCTTTAAACATCAATAATGTCACAAATTAGAAAATTTCATATTTTCAACATTTTCCAATAATCAAAGCAAAAAAAAACATATCTACCTCCGGATGCGGAACTTATTATTACTCCCAAAGACCATTTTTGTGAAATTTACCGATAAACACAAACACACTAAATGAGTCACATTTAAACTTTCAAAAATTCGTTACAACTATAAAAAACACAAAACAATTTAACCGTTCGATAGCGTCGCAACGTCTTTATCGAATTTATGTTGATATTGTTTTTGTTGGTGTTGTTGTCGTAATATCATCGCAAATAATCCATCCAACTTGAACGTCAACTATCAACTAAACCGTCCGCAGCGGCTTCGCGGTATTACCTGCGGAACGTTCCCTCCCACTCGACACAGACAGAATAATCTATTTAAAATGCAATGCAATGGAAAAGGATAATGGGCGAAAGACCCTGCAGATATAGTGAAAGGGAGGTACATTACTTGGCAGGTTGAACAGAAAAAACTGGAGTGAATCGGTCTTTATGTCAATAGATTTGTGTGTGTCCTTTACGAAATTTCAACATAGAAAAAAGTTTTAAGGAATTTTGACTTGATTTATGGTCGGTTTCGGTGCTTTTAGTCAACCTGAATTATACCAAAACCTACAAATTTTACAGAAGTCATGTTTGTTGTGAGAAATAGTTGTGCATGCAATTTTTTTGAGTGATTTCTTTGTTGTTTTTTGCCTGAAAAGCGCCTACATTATAGCCCAAAATCTTGCACTACGAGAAGTGGCTAAAGCAAATAAAAAATATGTAACAGACACTTTTGTTTTTGGACACTTATTCTTACAATTACCTACTAAAAAGTGAAGCCTTTTCAACATATTGCTACGTTGCCTGCCAAATCTTTAGCAAATTCAGCCGAAAATACATCGATTTGCTACTTTCTCGATAATGTTTGCTCTGTAAATGTATTCAGAATTATTTTGCCTTTTCATGCCAGCTTTGCCCTGATTTTGGGTGTAATTTGATCGCATTCTCTATTTTAAGTCATTACAAATTACGTTTCAATACCTTGCAGATTTGAAGGACAAATGCATTCAAAAGTTTTGTGTTTTTTTAAATAATTCAATCGTTTTGCTGTCGTTCCTGAGAAGGGCCTCAACTCTCACCCATGTTGGCCAGTTTCTCTTCCAGGGTATAAAAGCAATAACGCTGTCGTTTTTGTTGCAGTAGAGTGTAATTAATCCAAGCCAAAACTATCGAAGAATGCTGTTCTTTTTTATATTTAAACAATCTTTAGGAGAAGTTGAATATCTAGCAAAACAGTTACGAATCTGTTAAAGCTGCATAATCTTGCTATTGTGACTTCTTATGCATATCAAAATTATTTGGTTTTGTGGTATCTTTAATTGGTGACTTTTCAGAATTTTCCAAGTCTTTTTCCTCCTAAGCTATGCCAAAGTCTTTCAGTTTTAGTAATAGCAAAATTGTTTCCTGTCAACGTTTCGTATGAATCGTTCCACCAGCGACAAACCTTAGATCCGTTATAATTTATTCCAAGATCATTGGCATGACATGTTTTGTTAGCAGGAAAAGTGTAAACAACATTGTTGAAGTGTTCATGTTTTGGAACGACTTCTAATAAAATGTACAAGTAAATTCTTAACAATCATTTATCAAAACGTATTCCTTATTATCATTTCCACAATTGCACATTGTAAATACACCAACATACGTTTATAATAAATGATAATTTCAAAATTCCAACTGATAAGTCTAGTACCTAGTAGGTGGATTGATTGTTAAAGATCAATGTGTGTATGTCAAGTGAGCTCTACAATTATTAAACTTTGATAGTTTTAAGGAAGTACAAATCCTGACAGATTTGATACTAAATAAGCAAGACATGTTTTGAATTCGATATTACAGTAGATAAGAACACCTTTTTCTTTTGTCGTTTTGGACCAAAAAACCAACCAAGTATAATATAGGAAATATAGTATATAGTTCGGTTCAATAACTAGGAAAGAAAAATTATCTTGTTAGATTGAATTACTCTTGTTCTTAATGCTGGTGGTATATTTAAATGTCCTTGTATCGTTTAAGCCGTGTTGTCTTGTGGGTTTTTGCAGGATGGTCACGATACAAACACGCCCCCCTTCTTCTTTATTTTATAATGTCAAGATATCTCGCCTAGATGTTAAATTCACTCTATTTATATCATCCAATATTTTCCATCTTGCATTCAATTTTTTCTACAATTATTATTATCTACAACTAGAATACAGTATGTAGAAATCCAGATCAATCTATGCTGATAGCGGACAAGACTAATTATATGGGGAATTAAACTCAAAGGTGTGAGTTGACTTCTGTCTGGCTATAAAGTTTTTTTTTAAATCAAAAGAAAAATACCTCTTTACCAGGGCCGGATTGGTCCGGGCGATTAGCAGTCAGTGACCAATTAACCGAAAAGTTGAAAATGTTGATATTTCAAGAACAAAGAATCTATGGAGGCTGGGCAAACCATTCGGGTTTGTTGACACATAACAATTTACTTAAGACATGCCAAACATCTGCTATCTTCTTTGTGGGTATAATGACTATCAACAGCAGATGTTTGGCATGTCGTAGGTAATCTCTTATATACCACAATAGGTGCCGACATGTTTCTTAGAGTCACCAAAGGTGGATGGAATTAACAACTCCACTTTATTTTATCTTGTTTTGACTGTTGTATAAATTTTAATAATGGGCGATAACGAAAATTTTCATGTGCACCTAAATGGTTTGTCCAGCCTGTATGTAGTGGAGTTTGCTCCAAATTTCAATGTAAAATTAACTTTACAAGATACAAGCCGATCGGGTCTGGCCCAATCGCCTGATAAGCCAGTCCAACCCTGTTCTTTACACGCAATAATTATTCTAATCTCTAGTTGCAACTCGAATTAAATTATTACAGAAGTATATGTAATTATTAGTCGTTCTTCTAGATTGAGATATGGAAAGTAGGATGGATCAAAGACTAGAACGTATACGTTTTCAACTAACAATTTAGAACATATTTCTTATCATATTAATTACAAATTTTTATTCAACATAATTAAAGGCATTATTAATTCAGTTGATTCAACCGACTATTGTTCCAGTGAATAAGTGTAATGTATGAGAGCTAAATAAGACACAATTTTTGGATAGATGTAGAAGCGTGAGAGGCCCCATGAAAAGCGAAAAGGTTATTCTTTCAATGCACACCTTATTAAAATGTTGTAGAACCTGCTCTAATTTCTTCTAAACCAGATTTTTATGTTCTGGGAAAAACGAACGAACAAAACAGTTCCGGTTTGTATTGTTAATAGTTTGTTAAATTTCTCACTTGCACAACATAAACATGGAAAATTTGGAGTTATTATTGCAATTCCAAAGATTCTTCTATGTGCTTGTAAGTCAACGTTCGAAAGGGAACATTAAACGAGTACTAGAAGCAGGTGCACTATCCATTTACGATATCAGTTGGACCTACGTGACTATCCACGTTCCACCCTATTTGAATCTAATTTTAATATCAACCAGATACAGCTTGACTAATATTTCTATAGTCCATGAAAACGTGCATTTGTTTTGATCGTTTCGACCGGATTTAGAGGTCAGTGACAATAACAGAGTAACATCTAAATTACTATTAAAGTGACTCATTTTTTTCACGCACAACAACAAATACTTCCTCTCAATCAATGAAATATCAAGGCTTGATTGATTACACAATTATCGGTAATACAAATTAATTCAAGATTACAAAATTGTCGTCACTTCAATGCACACGTAGTAAATAGTTTGAATTGTTTGTCCTTTTTTTTGTGTTGTCGTAAATTTGCTTTGATTACGACACTTTCATTGATTTCCCAAAAGTATCGGCGTAGTAACGGTCGAATACGAACATAGATTTAATCAATAATTATTGGAAACAAGCAGCTGCTCTATTACTCTACAAAACATCTGCTTTATCTCTCATGTAACTCCACCTTTTCCGTGGAGAAATATGAGATTTTACTTGGTGTGTCGGATTTGTATACAGATGCTAGTAAAATAGTAAAAATAATATAATATAGAACATGTTTAAAAAACTATCTACGAGAGTGTAATTGAAAATAATTGCTAGGTTTGTGCTGCGTGCTAATTTTCTACAATTTTCACTCTTTAATATGCTGGAGTGCTAAATAATTTATGTAATTAATGCAAGAAAAAAAGCAGACTAGCCCCTGCAATACCACATAAGCTATGATTAAATTGAACCAAAAAAATGATTAGCTTCTGCTCATTTAAGTCTCAAAAGAAAATGAATGCGAACAATTTTCAGTATCAATTAGCAAAACTAGGATATTTGAGTTTTATACAGGGCTTCGAACCGGTATCTCTTCCGGATCGAGAACCGTAACTGAATCTATACGTGTTTTTCGAATCGAACCGAAACCGAAAACCGAAAGCAATAACGCTTGTAAGCCAACCGAAAACCCAAGAAAACCGATAGTTTTCAGGAACGAAAACCGGAACCGATTACGTTTTACTTAAAGAACCGAAACGAAAAAAAAAACGGTTCGAAGCCCTGGTTTTATATCAGCAATTGGCCAAATTAACAACGAAAACATAGATTTAGTTATCTGCATGGCAATCGATCTTATTAAAAAGTAATGAGTCAGGGAAATTGAAGAGAAAATGAGGTTTTCTTGAACGTACAAGGTTCTTGTTATTACTGACAAGACGGCCTTCAGTAAAATAATAGACAAAATAAATTTCTATTTTCTTAGTTAAAAGAAAAATATGTTGATGAGTCTACAAGTAGACCAACACGCAATTAACTTTGGAGGTTTTATTTTGGGGAATAAAATAAGAATTGAGAAATAAAGTACAATCTACATATAGTTTTATCGTTTTATTGTTAGAACAATAAGTTTCTGTTGTCGTTGTTTTTTTTGTTATAATCTTGCCTTGACATGTTGAAATATGCATTGTAGACAATAAAGCATGGCAAGTGTCAAGGATCTGTTAGAAATTTGGAAAACTTCTTCTATTTATATTGGATGAATTTGAAAATTTTCGGATCAAGTCTAGACTGGATTTATTTACAGAGCAATCAAATTAAAATCAATTATAGCGTTGATTTTATAAATAGCAACAAAATAAATTGAATTATTTTCGGTGGCACATAATGTTGATGTAACGGAAAATTTATGGAAAATTCACATGCATTGTCCTTGACTGAGCCAGACAAAGGCGTGTGAATTCAAACAACAATACGTCTTCATCAAAAACAATCGGAATAAAATAAGAAATCGAAGACAAAATGTTTTTATTGTAGAAGGCGATTTGCAAATCGAATTTGACTCATCCGACTTTAATGCACAAAGTATAGTGGGAAAAGCGACTCAGGAGGTTGATCAACACCGGAAAATTGTTAAACGTGATTTTCTAAATGTTTCTCTAAGATCAGTTGATGATTTGCTCAATCTCCTAAGTCACTTTTCCCACTATAAACAGTGGCGTAGCACAGTAAACAAATCAGGAAACTGGTAGTCTACTTGTGGACGATTTTCAGTTGCGCTACCGTGGAGTCGAGACATTTTGCGAGGCTTGTTACGCCACTGAACCAGATTTAGTTCGACTTCTCTAGATATGTGGATAAATTCGGTATTTCTATTCTAAATAGACACGTTATTATGTAATTGTGGCTTTCATTGCCTTGAGATCAGGTCGGTTACATCAAAACTCAGCTATAAAACCAAAAAATATCTCTATTCTGTGCCTGACGAACATCCAGTCAAATTGAATACGGTTGCCTGTAATTGTATATATTTGACAAAGGCGATGATTTAATACACCACAACCTGTGTTTATTTCGGTAAATGCTAGACGGAAGAAACGCCACCGTCCTTGACAAGTCGACCTATTTTGATCAGTTACAGAAAGAAGAGGATGAGTAGTCGTCCATGTAATTAGAAATAACTTTTAATACCGTAATATTGCGTTAAAACAAATCGACTGGATTTATTACGAGTTTATGGCGTTGGTAAGAAATCAAGGCCGGTTTCTTGTTCATTAATCCACAATTTTTTTGAAACAATAATAAATTTATTGTTTCATTGTCATAGACTTGTAGAAATGGTGAAAAATTAATCAGACCGAAAACATTGAATTGTTGTCAATCGTTGACTATGAAAAAAATTCCATACATATATTAAATGTAGACAATCAACAAAAAGGAGCTCTGATAAACGGAAGTATGCTTGATTCTTCCTATTTGCGTGTTTAAACGGTTTCTCGTCAATTATTTACAGATGTGCCATTTTTATAACGTTTTGGCATCAGTTGAAACAATCTTTAAAATTTGATAGACGATTGATAGAGCGGTACAGAAAGACATCCGGATTTCTCTTCCTTGATGATTTTGAATAGGATGTGTGTGTACTGACATGACAATCATAACGACAATTACATGCGAGTCTCATTTTAAATCAAAATGAAAACAATGAAGCATTGAGAATTCAATTCTACAATTGACAGAATTTTTTTCATAACATGTTGAAATCTTTAATAATCAACAGGATATCGTGTATTTTATTGGAGAGATGGATTTGATGGGCTTTTGCTCGTGAGAAAGTTAATCTTTCTTCTATCCCATTAGCAGATTAATTATATCACTCAAAAACCGACAAACAACAACAAATAACAAAATATCGATTAATAATCGTCAGTGTTTTTATTATTTTGAGTGTAGATCGTTTTATTTCACACTTTTACAGGAAAAAGTTCCATTAAATTCGTCACGCAATAATTTCTGTCCGTTGTTTTTACCGTAAATTCTTTGGATTCTTACACAATGGGCAGAAATTGGACAGTGAACCTGTGCGTCACGCAAACCATTTACTATTCCGATATAAACACCCAAAAACCGATCGAATATGTCTCAAAATATAATAATTTTCAAAATGTAGATCAATTGTAATTGATTGTTGTTATTATGATGGGTTATCGTCCTCGAACCTTTTTCCGATGTTCAGGGTGAATGTCAAGGTTGTACAGGTTTTTAATAATGATATCGTGAGGCGTAAGGTGAAGAGAACGTCATGGTCGAAGGAGTTCTTCTGGCGGCATTGCACCACCACCATATCCACAATCTGATATGTAGTGTATAAGTTTTGTGTAATCTACGAAAATATTATAAATTAGAAAGTAACTAGTTTCGTACAAATACCAGATGCTGTACGGATTATTTCACGAATAAATATCGGCTTCAAACTGTGATCAATCAAAATTTCTATATATTATTTCGATAGATGCAAATATCGAATAGTTTAAAAATAGTAATGACGAACGATAATATTCAATTGATACTTGGCATATTCAAGGTTCTTTACCGCACCTAATCGATATTCTAACAACCACAAGTTTAATATGGCCAATGAATACTTTAGCAAATACGAGTGTTAATTGTACGTAGTCTCTTATATGGTGAATCATCCACTTGTTTATGAAAAATTATATAAGTCTATAAAATTGAAGGTTGTCGATTTCGTATGATCTTATTATAAATTTTCTACATGTAATCTATTGCTGTAATAAATAAACTTTAACAAGAAGTTATTCTTGTAAATGAGAATATAAATATGTTCGTGTTGTTTATATTTTGTAAAAGGCATGAAGTTTAACTAACTTGAGTCGAAATTACACGCTCTAAAGAAAAGCAAAATTTACTATATTATCCTTTCGTATAGTTACGATACGTACAGTTTATCGAACCAAATAAGGTTTTTGACTTTAATTATAAATTCTCAATGATACACACACACACACACACACGATAAATGTTAATTTATGTATGATTACTCGTTTTTAATTGATGTTAAAGTAGACAAAATGCGCGTTAATTACTCAATTTATAAATTATGTTACGGTTGAATCAAATTGTAATTAGTCGTCTGGACTTTATGGTAATTGTAAAAAATTCTCCTCTGGAAGTCCATTACGTTTTTTGCCCCTATTTTGTTTTTGTTAGAAACATGGGACTCTTGAGGAAGTCGTTAATTTTTTTAACGCTGTTGACTGGCTGTTCAAAAATGACAAAAATTTCGGATATCCGTTATTTTGAAGATTTATTATTATGATTGATTTAATTTGGTTTAGACGGCTTAACATGAGAAATTTAACGATGTGAAAATCCTCAGTTTAATGATTTATGATTAACATTGATAGGCAATGAAATGTATTCTGAGGAAGTTAAATTTTGAAGTTCGTACTACATGTATTCTCAAAAAACAGCGAAATAAGTTTAGTCTCAAATTGCCTCGATTTAGCCACCTTAAGAGAGCAGATAATATCGCCACATCCAACGTCGACACTTCTAAGAAATTCACGAAATCATGTGGATTAAAAACTACGAAAGTTTGTGAATAGACAAATATGACGAGATACCTATTTCTTCGAGGAGCTCCTCTCTCGTCCGGTTCAATTATGAACTTTCATTTTACAACAGATGAACGAGAATCAATTCTAACTCAACTCGACGCGAACAGTGAAAAGATGGATTGAATCTTAAAAGTGCCGTGTTTCAAGCTGTTGTTTGTTAATTAAGTAAAACTTTGAAGTGGATATTATATAATCTGAGCAAATAAAAACACGCAAATCGGTTCTCAAGTATTTATATTGCGCGATCACTTTTCAAATAATGGTGTGATGCCGGAATTTCTGGTAATTATATTGATACTTATTGGTTCAATTACAGTCATTTTCGAAGATACCGGCAGAAATTGCAAAGTCTAAACATTTTTATTTAAGGCCAAGGAATCGTCTCAGATTTGAACCCCTAAATGTTGCTTACCTTGATGTAAAAGAACAAATTTCTGTCAACTTTAAGTTTGACGAAATTTGCAATCTTCATCGACGGACTTAATAGAGTTAATGGTTTTTCTGGAGTGGTTTTCGGGGCGCCTAAAAGTGTTTATCAAGTTTCCATAACTTTTGCGCTAATAGGTCAAATTGCATTCAAAAGCCTCGAGCTTTCGTTAAAATCTCCCAACTTTGTCTGAATTGAATTCTTTGAAACAAGAGTTTTCTTCTAATAAGAGGCTGGACAAAATAAATATTTCACTATCGCCTCGAAATTGAACAAAATTTGTCAAATTTATATTTAATTCAAGTAGGTTTCATTCTATAATACAAAGCCATTGATTCGGTAAATAATTTTGGCTTGCAGGATTTGGGTTTGCTAAGAAAAGAAGTGCCAAAAACAGCTGCTGCCTTGTCTAAAAGTTTTTGAGGTAATAAGGCAGCGATTTGAATTATTTTTCGAATGTTAACTTATCTGGTTAGAGTTAAAAATTGCGTACAATCAGTTCTAGAACCTTAACAAAAAATTGATTGCTAAATAGCAGTAGCAAAAGCGAAAAAAAGGGCTTTTTGATTAGAACGGAAATCGACAGTTCAAACTTTATAAGATTCATAGTAAATCCGATTTGTTTTAGGTAGTTATCAAAAAAATTGAAAATGCATAAGCAAACAATGAGCCAGAAGTTTTTAAAAATGTGAAAAGGTCTTATGCAACCAGTTATTCGTTGACACCGATACAATTTTGAAAAATCTGTCCAGATTAAAATCAAATATTGTTCAACAATACTCGTAGAAAAACCAATTTAGCATTGCACAATTCCTATTAAATAGGTAATTAAACTAACTTTTCTTCCCCAATTTTCAATCAGCTGTTACAAAATTACTGGTAACAATGTTATCGTTGTTGAAAAATGATTGACAATAATAATAGTAATAAACTTTTTAAACCGTGTTTTGAAAAATTTACATATCTTTTATGGAAGGTGCGTTGATTTTCTTGTACAGTACTTTTACCGTATGTAATGACTTTCCTATTACGAACGATTATTATTTATTGTTGAAATTGATTGAAAAAAGGCGTGCTTCAACAATATCTGACATTTATGAAATCTTATTAACAATACAATAAAATTTCCAGTCAAAGAAGGTTCCGGTCAAATCTTTATCGTGCTTTTAAATTTGCAAACTTTATGCAAATTTGCAATAATCAAATGACTCATTGTATTTAATATAGAAAAAACGAGTACTTACATTGACTGGGATCGGCCCTCGCGCATCTCTTTCGGTGGTGAATTCCGTGTTGAATGGTCCTGGGAAATTCTGCCTCGCATACTCTGGTTGATTCGCATCTGACGCGGATGTAGCGGTGGCGGAGTGTCTTGCGTAATTTCAGCAATGGAAGCACGTTGTTTCTGCTGTTGTTGATCGTGTTGTGAAACTCGTTTCGTGTCGATGTCAGTTTGTTTTTTCTGAATTGGCCGTAACGGTTCGGCCCGATATTGATCCGAAATATTCGCAATCTTCTGACTGCACGCTAAATAACCATTCGATGCGACTTTCTGTGGATATTTAGCACTGGACCGTTCTGCGTACGTTTGTTGTGTTGGAAAATCCAATAATTCCGTATGTTTCAAGTCCGGTTTATTTTTATCGATTATTACAGCCGGTGCACAAGGTTTACCACTAACTTGTTGGAAAATATGACCAGTTGATTTTGTCTTTATTGATGATCTAACACTTGTAAATCGATTTTGTTCCGGTAAACCAACGGTTTGTTTAATTGGCGATTTATTATTATTATTACTCGATATTTTCTGTACTTGCGGTCCAGCTAATTGATGTAGAGTTGTGTTCTCTTTTAAACGATCATTAAACTCCTGTTGCCAATCGTTCTCGCATTCCGGTGGCGGTGGCGGTAATGGATCATCATTATTGATTACCTCATCTTCAAAAACTGTAGGCGGTGATGGTGGTGGTAAATCGGGACTAGGTACACGTTGTTGATCATTAAACAAATCCGGATATACGGTACGTAAATTGGGATTCTTCGGTGGTCGTGCCGGTGGCTTCTCTGGTATCCAATCATCAACAGAAATACTAGGTCCAATAATAACTGGTCCTAATAGATCCGTTGATAGACTACCACACGAATTACTATGCTGATGGCGGGCGGTTTTGTTGATATTATCGGTTGTTTTCGATTCGCGTGTTGATGCCAAACTATTCCGTTTCGAATTATTACTAGCTGCATAATCGGAAGCTGAAGAGGCTCGTCGTGAAGGTAATTGAACTTTAATTTTAGGTGGTGGTTGAGGTACCGCTGTTATTATTTGTTGTGATTGTGCCAATTGTGGTTCTGAACGCCAACAATTCTTGTTCGTGTTCTGATGACGTTCGTAAAATGATAATAACGCCTTCTTTTGGATTGCTTTTAATGTTGGATCAGGAACTTTATGTTTCTTTGCTGGATCTAAATAAGAGTATTTATGTTGTTTCTCTAATTCGTTTATGCGATCCGAAACCGATAATGTTGATTGTAGAGCAGTAGTTTGTGCCAATCTAGAACTAAAAATCATCTCAATAGTATACAGAATTTTAATATTCAACAAAAAAAGACTTTACCTGTTTGTAGTCATATTTAGACTAGTCATACTATTGCTGTGCGTGTCGTCTTGCATCGTATACGTATTGACCGGAAACAATTTCAGTTTATTAGTATTATTGTTACGATTCTCTTTGTCTTTCCAATTATCCGAATTCTCACTACTCATATAAAGTACACTTTCCGAATGGTGTCTTTGTGGTGTTTGTACACGGGCACTGTGTGCAATCAATTGTCGTGACACAGTCGATGAATTCGACGAATTGGCAAGATGTGTACATGAACTACTAGCTACAGAAACATCACTCATCGATCCATGCCATTTTAATGTTTCACTAGACGATACGCTACCCGAACTCGTCGTCACAACACTATCTCTACCTTCCCGTCTCACCTGATTCGGTTCCTGTTCATCATCCCAATTATTCGAACTACGTACTGTGGCTACAACCGCCTCACTATCCCTACGTAAACGATCCAAAAACGGTGTTGATGTTGAATCAGTACTCGACACATAACTGTGATAACCTTCCGATTGTGCATACGATAATTGTTTTTGATGTAGATGCGTTAATATCGTTTCATCATGTTTCGAATTGATTGAATTGAATAATGAATCGTCATAATTACGTGTATATTCCATAAATTCTTCCAATCCAGATTTGGTTAGATGGGGATGTGGTGGTGGTGGTGGTGATTTGATACTATCATCAAATTGGTATTTGATGGGTTCTTGGTACGATTTTGCGTACTCCTCAAGGTCGGCTTGGGTCAATTGTGGTTTATTATTGACAATGTCGCGTTCTGGCGGCGATGGTACAGTGTAGTCCATGTCACCATAAGATTTACCGTCACGGTCTACGTGCGACATGTACAAGCGATCATTCAGCTTGTCATAGCGCGACTCATATGTCTCCGGGGGGATCTTTTCACAGCGCTCCATCACAGTCTTCAGTTTCTACAACAGAAATGTTAAATTAATTATTTAAAATCGCACACAATGTTGGATGAACACAACATCAATATTACATAATTAACTAATAATTCCGTTAGAAAATCTCCCATATTAATTTGAATCATTTCTCAATCGTCCCCCGCCACGTTATTTTTGATTAATGTTTCAATAATGAACTACTACTACTACTACAGTACTACTAATCACTTACTTGTTGCGTATAAGTGGAATGCTGTCGTTTCATATATGGTCGTGTATATGTTACAATCTTCTCCTTAGGATAATTGGTATGATCGGTCCATGACTTGGAACGGTGTGAACCACCACCTGGCGGTGTACGTAGTGCTGGTGGTTGTTCAGCGGCAGCCGGTACAGGCCATGATGGGAATTTCTCATGTCCAGGACCGTATTTAATTGATTTGAGTGTAGATGAATCACGTACCGGTGGTGCTGGTGGTGGTGAATCATCATCACGTATTAATGTTGTTGTTGTCGTTGTTGTTGTTGTTGTTGTTATTGTTGTTGTTGATGATGATGTAGATGATGGCACTATTGCTGCTGCTGCTGTTGTTGTTTTATTATAAATTGTTGAATTCGTTGGATGCTGCAGGTACGTGTAGATTGTTGTTGGATTTTTATCTGGACGTGGGGATTGCTGTAAGTTGGGTGTTGAGCGTGATGGCATCATTTTGCGACCCAATGGCGGCAGAGTATTCGATTTTGAGTTGTTGTGACAGACTTGGAAGCCATCAGTACGTGTTCTGAAATTTAAATCGATTGTTTTGTCAATATTTCAACAGTTAATTTATTATTTTTTTTAAATTATTAATTGATAAACGAGTACAAGTTAATTATATTAATAGTGTCTAGAGGCGCTTAGATGTTAAATTATCGACAACAACAGGCATTGTAACCTTTTCGAAAAATAATTGCTAAGGTGTGATCTACCACCCCTTCAACTTAACTAGGATTATAAATATAGTCAACGATAACTATCAACAAGTCGTTGTTTTGCCACCCCCACATTTTCTGCAACATTAACCGTCCGGACTGCTTTATGGGATAAACTTTGTTTCTAGCGATTTTTGCCTTTTATTTGTTTCGCATAGAAAACGATCATTTCTCTATACTAACAATAATTCGAAAACTGTGAGTTTTGTCAAATTCTTATGACATAATAAGTTATTTAGCAGCGCTCCAGGGGTGAGTCACAATTACCTAAACACCACACCTCTCGAAACGATCTATATTTTTGCGTGCACAACTATCGAAATGACGTCAAATCCCTTGTAGCAGGAAATCGGCTACAGTCGCCTGTTGTTAGTGACACTACAGTTGACCTTTTGCACTGCAAAATTCTCAAACTTGTTTAGTTTTTCGTGCGTTTTTTTCTACATCCTTTCCAAGTATTAAAATAGATTGAACACAAAAAAAAAACAAATAGTTTGAAAAGGATTAGCGATAAACCGTTTTTGGCCTGAAGATTGTTTTATATAACATGATTTTAAATAAACAATCGTCATGAACAGAGAGTTTTAACATTGTGGCCGGCAGTTGCCCCAGACACCCGCACAAACCGGTCGTCCAGGTCATCCGCCAGCGTACACATCGTGTCCAACCACATCTGTACCATCAATTTATTAAGATGAACACGATGAGATCGACCATTAACACCATTATAATTAAAATACGATGCGGGATTCCTGTTACAGATAAATCTAAAACAGGAAAAATACCAGAACTTGTGGTTGTTTGGTAAAAAATAGTCGATAGGAATTTACAATGAGAAAAAAATATATACAATTTCGTAACAAAATGAACTTTCACACTATTGGCAACACAAAAGAAAAAAGGTCTCATTTCTCCGACATTCTACAAATTTAATCTTTCGACCTCCGAGATATTTAGTAATAAGAAGCGACTTCCGGGTGAAAAAATCCAGCACAATAGGAATTTTTTTTTTTGAAAAGATTTATACAATTCTTTCGTCTTTTTTTGTTATTTTAGAATTATTGTTGATAAATCAAACCGAAAGTTGCGATGACTTATTTTTTAAACAATACAAATATCGTGTTCCAGTTAAATTCCTCAATTATTGCAGTACTTCTGTGTAATTCAAATCAGCAATAACGTTAATTTGATGGGTTGTTGTCCGGTTTCAAGACAGTTTTAGAACAAAGTCGTTATGCGCGTTTCGGACAACCGTCAAGATTTATCCGTCATCATAAAATTGATGAAACCATCTCTTTATTGTAGGTCTATAAATGGTATTGTTGTTGATGGGAAAAATCGTCGAGATTACGATGACAACAACATGAAATATTATGTTAATCGTTTTTAATTGTTTCTCCATCTTCTGACCGACTGGTCAATCGTTCAGTTCGTGATGATCGGTCCTGTGTGTAACTGTAAATTTTGGCACACACAAAAAATTTCTATTTTTATCGAAGCGATGATGTATCGTGTCGAAATCATTCATGAATTCAACAACAAAATAACAATAAAATATAAAATTATATAAGCTTCTTTACAAAACCATATAGTTCACGAATCCTAACACCTACGCGGTATTTCTTCAAGTCTGTGTGTCATTTATAAAAAGTTATCCAACTATTTATGGAAATTCGAAATTTCTGCAAGTTTTGTTGGTCTATAAAAAGACACTTGATTTGGTATTGTGCGAGATATTATTTTGAAATATTTACAAAAAGATAACACCCTTATTTGTACAGTGACCCCATAATAACTTCAAGGGGCACACACACACACATACAGAAAAATATAACAATGAGATAATGAGTAGGAATTAGCATCCGACCGACAGGAGACATTGTTATACGCCCAAATATGTAAACTACTGTCGACTGGTACTGTTTCTCGAAATGTCTACAGTTTTTTTATCTTGAGTTGTAACAAAGAAGGCGTTAAATTACTGGGTAATTGTAGAATTAAATGTTTCAATAATTTCAAGGAGAAATGTAGGATCTTTCTCGTTCGAATCAAATCAAAACAATTGTGTTACATAATCAAATCTTTGTAATACGTAGAATTTCAATTGATTGTTTAAATATCAATCTAGATCAACGGAGTTCTTCTGACATAACTGGAGCTGTTGTCAAGTTAATTGGACATGACTACAAAGAACTGCTTTACAATGCCAGATAGATGATTGATGTGTGTGGGTCATGTGTCAATTCGTTGAATTACTATTGATTTGAATTGTGATAATTCGTAGGCGACGAACGGATTACCTTGTTAAAAACTTTGACCTGACCTGACTGGTTTTCGAAATTGCTGTAGTTTTCTGGCCGTTTCAAAACAAATAACCTGTTGCGTTAAGTTAGCCCACCACTTGGGAGTTCTAAAGTTTTTAACTCTATCGGATCCCCACAATTTTTTTTTTGCACCACTCAGAAAACTCTGTTGTAACTTGAATCCACTCTCTTGTGCCAGCCAAATTGTTGTTTGCACCCCCTTTAAATTAAGAGAAAATTGATTCTTAATTATAACAGCCAGGCCCTTGTTTTTTTTACTGTGCAACAAAAATCTTGGTGGTGCAAGAAGTGCATACAAAGTGCATGCAAATAATTTGAAAAACTATAAGAATTTTCAATGTAAAGAGAACTGCTGGCTGTCAGAAGTGAAAATCAAATTTTCCTTCTTTGCCAAAGGATGCAAATCTTGAATGGTGCAAGAAAGTAAAAACGGCCAAAATTGTCATAATTGAGGCTCAATTTTTCCTGAATTGCAAAGGGGTGCAAACGAACATTTTAGTAGTGCTAGAGACAAATCTAGAAAACAAAATATTCTTACAATTTTCCAAACTGAGTGGTGCAAAAAAATCATGGTAGTGCAATAAAAACTGTAGAAATCATTAGCGGGGACTAACTTAATGCAGCTCAAATAACCTTCTACTTGTAGATGGTTTTATATTGGTTTTAATGCTGTTACAAATCGGATTTATTTGTTTATTTCGTCATGCCTACAATTTTTCATTCTATAAAGTACTCATTAAATATTATAATTTTATGTGAATTCGATATAGTTCTTGACTTTATAGATTAGGAATCGTGCACGATTTATGGGAGGGTTAAAAACCTAGCGATTATAATAGTAACCTTTTGTCGTTATGCAAATTCAATAATATTTACAAGTAAGAATACGTTCGAGACGACAATAATGTTATAAAATAGGAGGTCCAAGATAACTGTTTCTTCTACAATTATCACCTATCGACATATAGTTATTGTTGTTTGCCTCTCCACCTCCTACACCTCTGTTATTTCAATCGACTCGTATTGAAATAGATTATACAACGTATAATTAGTTGATTTTTTTTTTCAATGAAATTAATAGCAAATCTAGATTTGATCCTTGCCTTTTATATAAAAAAGAGGAAACTTTCATTTGGCCTTAATTGAACGTAAAATCGTTTTCTTGTAAATCAATTAAAAACAAACAACCAGTACAGAGGAGAGGAGAATTAACACCGCCGATAACAGTACAACAAATTGATCTTATCATTGCCAAATACATGTTGAACGAAACAAATAAATAATGATGTTCGAAATTATTAGCCAAGTCATTCATCGTTTATTAGCTAATACGTTTTTTTTTCTTTCACAGACAATTTTTCATTAATTTTTATTAGCTAAAAGTAATAGAATTTCGGACTGGTTTCAATTTTATGTTACTCCATTTTTATGTGTCCGAATATCATTGCGACTCTACTTAATTAACATTCTTCAGATTACGACCGGGTTGTGTTTCCAAATAAAATATGCAATTAAATATTTTCTAAATTTAGAAAATCTTCAGAAATTCCCCTCGATCACACCATCGATTCTCTTTATTTTATTTCACCAAATTATCAAATTATATTTTGATAATGTTGCCAACTAATTGAAGGAAAGAGACAGAGGATTTGTGAGTCGTGAGTTGTTGTTAATAAATATCTGAAAATGTTTTTTTGTTGAAAGTCGAAAATTGCAGCATTTACGAAAACAAACAACAGAAAAATTGTTGGTAATCTTGTCAGTTGCATCAGAAAACGTGACAAAGGTACAATTTTTATCAACAATATTTGGATCAGAAGAGTTGGATGACGAAAAAATAAAATCGTAATGAAAAAAGAAAGCCAACTAACTAACAACAACAAACAACAAATTTGTGAGTATTTATCTCACGGGAATTTTTCGTCTACACTTGACCAGATTTAACATTTTTTTGTTAGTTGTTTGTCCACATATAAGCGCAGTTATTTAACGTCTTAAAAGTTCATTTTTTGTTTTTGTTTTGTATATAATACAGTCAGATTTGCTATTAAATGCCAGTGAAATGTAATTAAAAACAATTAGAATTTACAATTTCCGAGAGCAACACAATCAGGTTTTCGAGTAACGGTGATTTCGGGTTTCATTCAAAATTTTGTTTATAGTTTACAAGATTCAAATTTGACATGTTGCCCGTTAAACATGCACTACAGTAATTTCGTCGGTAAACAATTTCCGTGGTTCCCTTGTAATGTTTTTTTTTGTTACCCACACAATACGTTAAAGAGGTCTGCCCGAATTCTACAAATCGTTGTAGTCACTTAATGGACGAGTTCGTGAATTAGCATATAATAGGAGATGTTCACTTTGGACTAATAAAGAAGAAATCAAATTGTCCTAATTATTGAAACCCTTCCCCTCTAACAGACAGCTGAGAGGGAAGAGTAGGGGCGTTGCTATAGCGTTGCTTCTACTCTCTACCTGTCAGTTCTGCCAACTGTGTAAAATAAACACTAGGGTCTACAGTTGGTATCATTGATGGATGAACAGCGCCCTCTTGAACGAAACTAACCTGGCCTACCGCGATTTATGATTTTTGCATTTATAAATGGCGTTAAATTATATATGAATATTGTTTTGACACAAATGAAATGGAGAAAAAGACAACTGCAGAAAAAATCGAGCTTTCAGACAATGACAGAAAGAAAATAATTCATTAATTGAATCCCACATAATCCTATTCTAATCCTAAAAATGAACTTCATCTCTAACCTAAGAAATTTCACTTCTAATGCACTCAACAATAACATATGATAAAATGTCTATTTTTTGCACTGATGGCTTCATATTAACTTGTGCAGAAAGTGGGTCGAAGCCGCATCCAATGATGCCCCTTCGCGTGTTCCTTTTTTCCATCTCTTCCACCCTTCAATTGAACCCTTCAAAACTTTTTCTAGTTAGCGCCCGAACCATGTTCAAGCCCAGTTTATGAGACTTTGTCAGGCTGCAGATTAACTTTATAAAAACGGTTTTTTTCTTTACGACAAGAAATCGAGCTTATAGTGCAACTGATGACATAATCCATCCATATGATACTGATAAGTCTTTATATATTTTATTTCAATAAAAAACAAAAACGTTATGATCCTCAAATTTATTGGTAACGAACGGGGGAATCCTTCAAATATCACCCATTTCGAACGCTTCCGGCTTTAAATGACAGGAAAACTCATAAAAATACTGTTAGATAACACCAATTCCTTCCACTTCAATAACTCTTTAGAGTCCTTCAAATTTTGTTTGCTTCCATCGTATCACTTATCTAGACGCAATATTATTTCGTTTTGTTATAGTTCATATTATTGAATGAATTTTATATGAAATAAAAGCTAATCGATTAGCCTAAAAACTGTACTTCTCAAAAAATAACATCATTTATGTTTATTATTATTATGTGATTCTGATGTTAAACAATAACGAAAAAAACCCAAGCCACAAAAACATAAAGATCCTAGCCTAGATAAATTGTGGTGGTTTTGCATAACAAATTTCTCCGTAATTGAATCGATTTCTTCTTGAACGATATTTAGATTCAATTAAATTGTGCATATTTCAATGGTCAATCATAAGCTAATAATAGAAATTCTATTCAAAATTATCTTTATTATTATTAATCATTTTTTTTTTGATTTCTTATTTATATTTTGATTAGATAGGAAAAAATCTAATCAGGCCTCTCTTGGATAGAGTACTGTTATTCGTTATCGTATAGTTTTATTGATTGTTAGATTGCGTCACGTGTTGTTCAGCATATGCTGGTGTGTTGACCTGCAGAACTGGCGGTTGTTGAAGAAGGCATCAGGCACACATAGTTGGCTAGTTTGTTGATTACTATTTATAAAGTGATGCGCAACGAAACATTAAAAAAAAAAAGATTTGCAGAAAATTACCAGTTGAAATTCCTCAAGTATTTGTGTGTATAGTCGATAAGTTCAAGACCCGCACTATGTTATGATATGTGTTTGTAATGCTCCTCTACGTCTTTGTGTTGTTGTTGTTGTTGTTATTGGAATTCTTTGAACAGTTTCAGGTTCTATTATATAAATCCTATCTATAGATATATGTTATATGTGTGTGTTCTTTCTCTTTTGATCTCTTTGATACATGGACAAATAGCTTCCCGGAAACTGGACTCGATATTATATACCTTTAACAAGTCTAACTATATTATGTTTAATCTGTGTAGTGGATCAGGTCGAGTTTTTCTAATCTTATACAATGAAGAAAAAAAACCTCTAATCGATGATATTTCGCTCTATTATTGACTATCCATGATAAGTGTTTCTTGTTATAGACTTGTGCCATAGAATTATTATTACGAAAATAAAAAGAGCAACAATAAAACGAGAGAAAAAAATCGCGCACACACAAAAAACTGGACTTTACGATCAGTGGAAGTAATCAAAATTCCTTCCATTATAAAACTAGCTACTGGTTGCACTATATGCAAATTTATCACCAACTGCATAGTAATACTCATTAAACTCAAGCTGTTTTTCTACGCTCTATTACATATTACATGAGTTTCTTGTTCTTGAGAGAGCTTTAAAACATTTTTCTATCGATTATGTGCTGTTGTGATTTGACCAAATTAATTAAATTGAACATATGAGTGAAGCCCACCAAATTGTTTTCGGATCTTTGGTATGCCTATGAAATTCAATATAAATAAACCGTTTAAACTGGGCGTCCACTCAACATCAAACAACCTACAAGATTTCGTCTTTTTCTGTCTACCGTTTCGCCAATGAATCATCAAAAACTATTTCGTTTATAATTATTGTAGCGCTTCGTTTAGGTCACGTTTGTTTGGAACTGATCGAGTCGGCTTGCGGCAAAGTTGTTCAAAGTAGTATAGATACGATATGTATACGACTAGAGTCGAAACAGGCCGATTCTAGTTAAACAAACATACTGATTCGTTTAGGCCACGTTTGTTTTGAACTCGAGGCAAAGTTGCTCAAAATAGTGTAGATCTGATATAGCCGACTGTAAGTGGAAGCAGACCGACTCTCTAGATGCTTTCTTTTTGCTAGAGTTTTCAACAAAAACATACAATCTTTAGGAGTCGGCTAAAAAAATTGAAGAAGCACAAATAACTACCTTTTTTATTAGATTTTCCTTTTATTACAATCGTCAACAATAAATTTATGATGATCGATTGATAAATTACCAACATAATTACGGTAAATAAATTTGACGATGTATACGTGAAACAGAAGCAAATCATTTATGTTTTTTTATGGCCTAAAAGGGCATGCAAAATGATAACAGAAGACGTACGAGTGCGGGTGTTAAGAGCAGGTAGTAATTCAACACTTGAGAGATATTTTGCAGATTGACAAAGGCCACCAATGTGGTGACGACATATAACCGGCGACAACACTTTGGGTGGTCGTTCTCTAAACCATTAAAACGAATTAAAAAAAAAATAGAATCTTTCAATTTTATTATAATGGGAAAAGAACGACCGAGAAAATGACCCGTGCTCTACAGCTCTATATTAGCATTTTATGTCTTTGTTTGGCAGTTATTGTTAGTGATTTCGTTGTTGCGGCAAGAGGTCCCGATTTCGCACGCTGTCTTTCCACAACATCGGGAAGGTTATTTACGCAAATACAACACGATCTTGTTGTCATTGTTTGAAAAAAATTATGTGGGTTGCGTAAGCATGAAATTGTCGAGTGCTCCCGTCTTTCGTTGACTTCATCAACGGAAAAGGCCATAATGAAATCACATAAATCCGTAATCCATAAAGAACTCTTATGTAGGTGTCCAAGTAAAAGTAATAATAAACGATTATAAAGTGTGTCATGCCGAAATAACGGCTATGTCTATAAAAATAACTTGACACTAGAAGGACTTATTATCTTGAGCTTGTATACCTGATAAATAAACATTGCACAGGAAAGAATTAGTATTTTGCATTGCATGCAACGGTGATTTATTGGACGAAACCAATGAGAAAAAATCGCCAACAACAAGGCGAACAAGAATAGATTTTCCATGACTTAAATCGAGTTACTTAATCGTTGTGTGTGCAGCATTTGCAAAGTGTCTATAATTGAATCTTGAATAGAGGTGATTTTGAATACAATAAGACAATTCTATTAATTTTATATGCTCTGTATTTATTCGCAAGTTATAATTCATATACGTCAACAATCCTACTTGAAGTATTTATTTCTGATTTGGAATAGTAACGATTCGAAGTTGCATGAGAAGATGCTTCTCGATTGTCAACTCTTCAAAACTAATTGATTTATCAACGATTTACAAATTATTTCTATCTGTAACGTCATCATTAAAAATATGTTCCATTTATCAAGAATTCGGTTCTATTATTGACACGATTCGAATTGCACCACACCTGGTTATGACAACAACAACAACACTAATTTCTTTGTAGTATATCAAAATGTAATTCCTTCGGGCGTTCAAAGTAGTAAAGTTAAACAATTAATTAACTAGTTGGTTTTTTCGATTGATCTATAAGGTTAAGTTAATTGAAATATAGAAGTCAATAACAACACAATACGAGAAACCGTTGCCTAAGGTAATAATGGTTAAAAAGGATGTTTTCTGCTGTTGTAAAAGTTCTGTCATTGGGTAACGATCATTAATTCTAAAGCGACTTAATTAATAGCAAATATCGAAATAGTAGCTTAGAGAAATGTAAAATTTGTTAGTTTTCAGTGCTGCGATTAATTGTTTCTATATGCCGAAAACTAATCTGTGTTACTCAAGAATTTTATCGAAATTAGGCATTGAATTGTTTGCATTTTTATAATTTCACAATTCGTGTGGACGTTGAAGAGAAATGTTTGAAAAATCCGAGAACATCAGGGAAAATTAATGATAAAGATCAAATGTCTAATCGTTGAGGTATTAAAAAACTAATAAAATATTTAAAGATACCGTTAGAAAAAGCCAATCCGACGCTATTTTTATTACATAGAATGCAGCTTGATCTCTGCTCTTTTTTTTGTATCTTAAATTATTACGTTACAGTTGATAAAAGACAATTAATACAGCAAGCCTATTATTTTGATTGACAAGCAACGGATTGATGTTTTCGAAGATGACAACAACATCTGTGTTGGGTGGAAAAATTTCGAAATTATGCTTCAAATCTAATGTTGTGATTATGAATATTGCAAGGCAATATCAAGATAAGTGGGTTGTTTCAATTTAAACCGCCTAGCGGCGGAAGCTTTTATAAGTCAGCAACAATTAAATCAAATCAAACACCTTGACATTTAGACACAAGGCTCAGTGTTCTTGTAGTGCCTTATTGTTTATAAAAATTCTTAATAATTTTTTCAAGAACCTAATTACGTGCAGTTATTTAACGCTTTGATGGATGTTCAGATAGATTTTGTATTTTCCTGAAATGTTTCTATCACTCATATGTTTGCTTGTAATGATTACTTCCTGTATATTTTAACATGTTAGCTTCTTAAACGCTTCGCAACGAATCGGACACGGACGACATGAACGTGTCAAAAGGCCTGTTCAAAAATACGGGATTTAACTGTTACTTTAACTATTCGAATTTCAACGCTTCTTTACTTCTACTTTAATAAAATATTTGTAGGTTTAATGCAAATCTTGAAATACAAATTTTTGGGAATGTAAAAGCTCTTCAAGGCTCAAGAATTTTAGGAATGTCTTGGACAGACAATACCGACCTTTTTTCAATGCATAACAGCTGGCCAACTCACATATATTTGAAACAGTTGGTGGGTGTCTTTTATTTATAGATTAGCTATACTAGAGATTTGCAACACGAGGTCAGCAAGTCACTTAGGGTTCTCAATTGGATTGAATCCAGCTTAACACAATTTACTTTTCATTCTGATGATTGACAAGGCTCATTTGACTTTAGAATTATAGTGAGAAGAGAAATTTAAACATATTGTTGCAATTATAGACAAAAATTGAACAAAAAAAAATGTGATCCAAGAAGCTAGGAGATCATAAAATATCTTAACACGTTTGGAGTGAAGACAACTTTTCTCAAAGACGTGCCCAAAAAATATCAGGAAAGAAAACGATTGTAGGATTGGCCCTAAGAGTTGAGAAATCATTTGGAAGCAACCCCAGAGAACTGGGGGAGTTACTACAATTTGGACATGTGATGAAGGTGCTAATCAATGGACAGACAGCCAAGGTCAATATTTCAGGAAAGAAAATGAAGACATCACAACCTCTTGGAATAAATGATTTAGAAAGGCAACAGAAGGAGGGTATCTATCATTTGTGCAGTTCGTATGTACACTGAAAAGCCATCAAAACGCATTTTATGCAAATTTTAATCGACATCATGAGAGCTTCTGAAAAGTCCCGATACTAAGCACATCGGGGCTTTTTATCCACTTCATTTTTAGCTCAAACGCAGATGCCTCTTCATTTGCTATAGCTTTAAGTCTCTCTCAGATAAAATGAGATTTATATAAAGAGAAGTTGAGTTTTCAAAGCTTCAATTAAGGCAAATTGAGCCTAAAACTCATGAAGACGATTGAAGGATTGGTCGTAAGAGTTCAGAAAAGAAAAGCAAGGATTTAGTAAGGCAATAGCAAGAAGACATCTGAAGGAATATATAAGGATTCTCTCAAAGAGATTTGGATAAAGAGCAGTTACGTCATTTGTGCAGTTCTTACGTACACTGAAAAGACATCAAAACGCAATTTATGCAATATCTAAAGAGCTGCTGTATTTTCTAAAAAGCCCTGATACTGAGCACATCGATACTTTTTATCCAGTCCATTTTTGGTCTAAACTTAGCCACTCTTCGACATACTTTTGCTACAAATTTAAGCCTTCCTCAGATAAAATGAAATTTATGCAAAGAAAAGTTGGGTTTCCAAAGCTTAAATTGAGACGAATTGAGCCTGAAATTCCAAAAATTTACCATCATCCGAGAGATGCAGGTGTTGCCTTGTAAAACT
The DNA here is from genome assembly GCA_021725515.1 of Epicauta chinensis. Taxonomy (NCBI): domain Eukaryota; kingdom Metazoa; phylum Arthropoda; class Insecta; order Coleoptera; family Meloidae; genus Epicauta; species Epicauta chinensis. Next base: position 988,485 of record JAEDXX010000023.1, read on the forward strand.
CGAATAATTTTACAAATTTACTGTATAATAGTCAGACTATCTTAACTTTACTGGAGGGTTTACGAGCATACCGAATCTTTCACACCTATGTGTGCCAGGTAGAATTTTGCGGTAATATTATTGTTGCAAAGTATAGAAAAAGATCCCCATCAATGCCGCCTGCCAAACCGTCTAGTCTCGCCTAAATTACCCAAAATAGCTGTTTGAAAAATACCCGACCAACAAAATTGTTTATCGTGTTACCTGTCGATATCGTTCATTGCACAAAATACTCGCCAGTTAATTACCTGCAACAAATAACAAAACATTAATGATTGCACCTTAAAATAATTAAAATAGGAAATAGCGTTCGGAAAGCTCGAATTATTTAAATTTCTATAAATTATTTTTAAATTAACCGAAATGTGACAATTGTGATTTTAGATAATCTTTAAAATGCAACACATCTAGCTGGGAATACAAGATCAATGTTGGTGATAATTTTCAATGACGCTATCGTTGTGGTATTCCATTTCAAAATGCGTCCACTAATTCTTTATGTTGAAAGTAAAAAGACAACAACAACAATGTATACAAAACACAAATGACTCACTGTATTAGAATCGAATAATTTTGCTATCGATACACAATTTTAGCTGTACATAAATTTGATGATGATTACGAAAAAAATTCCATCTCGAACATATACCGTTGGTTCTCTATACGTATTTATAAAACTCTAACAAGTTAATTTACACTGATTAGATTTTTCCATTGGCAATATCTCATTAAAAGCATCTCTATACTGGAACTAAATTCATTAAAACTTAATGACTGCGCTTAATAGGTGAAAATAATCAAAACAGAATTACCGAGGATATGAGGTGAAAATTGATAATGTCGTTTTTTTAACGTTTTAATAGAAAAACTAACGGAATATTCTCGTGATAGATGATTTAACAATTTTTAAATTTCAACAATCTGAAAAGCTATTTGTAATGCTTAAATTTCATTAAAAAAAACTGAATAATTTAAAAGTATTTCGATGGTATTGCAACAAGATGAAAAAAGCGTTTATAATAAGGCCAGAACGTAGGTGGATATTGCTTGCTATAAACTGAAGATATCAATAAAGCATATTGGGCAAGATCATATTATAATAACATATACTTTAATGGACATGTAAATTTTATTGTTGACTGACTAGGCGCAGACATGCAAAAATTTCGAAACAATCTTTCATAAAAGTCTCAATTTGTTAAACAATAAAATTAAATTGTTCTACATCGATATATGTTCATATATGAAGCAAAAAAAAAACTGTCGTGATCGGACAAATGAAATCAGATTAACGATTGCGATAAATTCACCTGCATAATAGTGTGAAATATCAGATATCAAGAACAATAGATATATAGACGGAGTGTTGTCAAGGTATTGAATAACTCTAATGGACCAGAACTTGTCAAAAGCACGTACTGTTGTCGTGCTACTTTATTCGAAATATGTTTATTATACACATATATGTTCGCTCTGTAGGGTGTTGGGATGGTGAATGGGTGGGTTAACCTTTATAAATACAATACGACTGTTAATGAGTCACAATACATTTTATATTACTATTAAGTAGCATTTCCTTGTCTAGATTACTGATAAGCGTCGAGAATAATGCAGACAGTTTTAGAAACGACAGGCTAACATTTACAAGAAAAATAATTATCTACAGTGCCAAGGATACGATTAATATAAACATTCATATCAGACGCTATTGTTGGATGAAAACGGTACGAATTCGAGAATTAGGTGGCAAATATTTGCCTTGACGAAGCAGGTGGTGTGGCTTTACGAACCTATGCTAGATTGAAATTTTATTTGACCTTAATGTCGGTTGAAACAAGAATAAAATGATACTAAGACATCTGTGAAAAGAAGTGGTCAAAAAACAACATCTGCAGAACGATCCAAACGCCTTTTACCGGGAACTCAGTGTCAATAAACTGCTCTATTGAAAATTTCCTGAATTTACGAAAACACCCTTGTGGTGTTTTTCAAAGCCGCGATAAGCTCCTAAGCCGGCAACATAATTAGGTAGTGCGAATCGAAAACCATCAAAGAGTCTAGTAGAGAATTTCGTTTCAATATGTAATTACCATAATTTTAATAATAACACACGTTGAATATTAATGAACGTTCTTGGTGCCTTGAACTTATCAGACTATTTATACAAAAGTTTCCATTCATTATTAGAACCGATATTAGTAAATGTTTTCTATTTTGGAAGTTATTAACAATAATTCGTCACACATTGAACATTACCACATATCTACTATATCACCGGAAATTATCAAGAATTACGCAAGAATTTAAATAATCTCATTCATCATATTTGTACTGCAGGAAAACTAGAAATTGTTCGTTGTTTGATTTGAATTGAGGCGACCACGCAGCAAATTCCAGCGAAATTTGTTACACATGACCTACGATGTTGGATCTGAATAATAAAAGTATTATTAGCTATTTTTAATGGCTTGCATCAATTAAATGTGCGTGTAAATGAAGATTTATGTTGTTTTTTTTTGTTTAATTTCAAAATAATAGAACGATGTGAAAATCAACGATTAATTGCATCGACAAGCCAGAACGAACCCATCGCCCGTACAAATCGTTATTTGTGTCTATAAAAACTGCAATTGCTATTATGAGGCTTTTATCAAAAATATTTATAGTCTTGATAATCCAGAAAATTGAGGCAAAACGATTGGAATTGTTATCACGACTTCTATTAAACAATTGACATTATGCTCGATTTATATAACTTTCGAAAGTCCACTCAAATTGATCAAATCGAGTAGAGTTTAATTGAAAAAAAATATATAAATCTTCGGACATTGAGTTTATCGATAGCGAAATTAGCCAACATTCTAACAATGCAATAATTGATGAAAATATCACGTACAGACGTGTTCAAGTGTTGAATAATTCAACAGATATTTGAAAAATCCGGTCTTATAGCGGAAATTTGTCTAATGATATTCGAAATATTCGTAAATATTGTTGAAGTTGGATGGAAATATATTGAAAACACACCGGTAGCCTGGTTTCTTCACCTCGCACTAAGCGACTTCAACGCTCGATCAGGCGACGAAATATTTCCTGTGCTTTTTTCTTTCTGGTGACTATTGTGGCTACCGTTTTATGTATTGCTGAATCTATTTCTAGTACAAATATCCATTTATAAATCAAATAGATTGCAACATTTCTTGGATAAGTTATTAATAAATGAGTGAGGATGTGCAACACAGTTCAAACACCGTTATTCTCACGCGTTTCAAGCAATGCGTTTTAGCTAGTATTAAAGCGCACACGACCTCTAATTATAAACTTATTAAATGCATATGTGTGTGCAATTGTAACTCGACGATGTTAATGAATTCATAATTACGTATTGTTTTTATGTAGGATTTATTAGTGAATAATTTTAAAGTAATAACAATTCAAATAGTTGTCGGCTAGATTCGCACATTTTTTTCTTCTAGCGTCAAAAAGAGGCAATGTACTAGATTTAAAGTAGTACAATAATAATTGCATTTCATTGCAATATCACCATCTCTATAACAAATTTACATATTTTGTATATTTTAAATAAACTATCGAGATTGAAACGTAGTCGTTGAAATTTCTTCGTAATAAGTTGTTGATTAAGATAATAATTATCTGGCAATTAAATCTGTGGAAAAATCGTAAGATTTATATAGATTTGTGGTGCTTGCAGCCATCAATAACCAGGTTTTGTTACAATTCCGGATGTCATTCGATTGGAACATTCAAATTAACATATAATCAACGATAATTGATTTGTTAATCGAATCGATGATAATACAACGATCTCACCATAATTATAGACGTATTGATAAAAATCGCGCAATTATTATAATAGAACCCATTCTAAAGGTTATTTCGTATAGATCTTCGGTAGAGTTAGGGCGAAGAAATATTTGCCCTGCAGTTTTATCGTCTATAAATAAACTAACGAACTGTGTGGTTAACAGATCTTAGACAAGTGGTATAGGTACATGTGAGTGTTGTTCTTCTATCTTAGCGAATGTTTGCCCTTGACATTTTACTGACCATCGGCATGAACGGCGCCAAGATGTCCGTATACAACGATGTCTTCTCAAACGTCCACATATCAAACGATATAAGAATGTTGCAGGCACAGAAAAACGTACACTATTGATGGGTTTCTTCTATACATGAGTTTTTTTTTTTTGTTGATACAAGAGCCGTACTAACAATTTCACGTAATACACACACAACTAGTTGGATATATTTAAACTTGATGGAATTACGAATTGGAATCCCATCAATCAAAATCAATAAAACAAATTAAACAGTTCAATCAATATTAGATAAGTTGGGATGGAAGAAATTGGGCGATTGAGCCAATATGAAAGATATGTGCCACTAGAACATTATAACTGTGCCATAAATCGTGTAAAAATAACGAAAATGTTAATGGATTTGTTGTATAGAATTTTATTGTAAATACACGGACGAAATGGCGTAAATCTATAATTTAAAATAATGACTAGCAATTTATTACAAAGTTGATGGATATGAAATCAATTTTTTTTGTTCGAAAGTTCTCTATGAATCTATTATTTGTTCCTGCAGAGCCGTACATCATTATCGGAAAAAATCGAACAATAAACGTCAAAATAACATGTTAATTATACGAGTCTGTCAGGAATCGATGTAGTCTGAGAAAAAATTTTGGTTGAAATCCAAAACAAAACGGAACCATCTACTCTACATAACGGCGTGTAGTTGGAGAAAATAAATCAATATCAAGTGTATAAATCGCCGGATAGTATTAGAAGACGACTGAATATTCAAGGTGTGGCACGATTAGGTAAAAGGTGAATCATCTAATATTTACGATTCAAGTTCAACAGGTGTCATCAACCATTTCCCTACCAAGGCTAAGCTGTCAACAATGCAGACGAATTCGCCAAGAAATAACAGCAATAAAAGGGTGAGATATCGCCACAGTCGGATAATTGGGAAACGATTCGAACGGGAAATAGTTGTTGTAGTAGTTGGTTTCGCAAAGACTACCAATGCCCTTGTTGTACATGTTCGTAAACGGCAGGTGCTTGTATGTTTTATATAACATGTTAAGTATACCTGCTAATAGACGAACAAAGACAATAAACTTGAGACCGTAGAAAGGAATTTCCTGTCAAATATTCCCCATATTTCGTCGAAGAAGTAGATGGAACACAAACAAACAAAAAAAATCAACAACTAACCAACATGTTAAATAAGCTGAAAAATATCGTGTCGACAATTTGGACGAGATTTCTATCATAAGTCAATATTTAAATCAAATATTGGTCGACGATAATGGAGAAGCAAAAAAATAAATAAATAAAATAAAGGAAACGGACAGACATTCCAGACACTATAATTAATCTGTCCGACCAATTGTTGTTTTGTAGAAATATTTCGATTTTCGATCAAATTCGGTTTTTATTTAAACAAATCGACCAAATAGCCAGTCAATGATTAATGGAGATAGATTTAATAACCTTGTGTGGAATTGTCTTTTTTCGTATGGATAAAATATTGATCGGAGGTGTCACGGTCGTATTGAGGTTTTTCAAGGAAACGATCAGTTTCATTATTCTGTTCATAATAAATAAGAAGTACACAACTAGCAGGAATGTTGATCGATTATACTAATTTTCAATCATTACAACAATTATCTTGCAATGTATACACAAGTCGAATTATCAAATAATATTTATTATTGAGTCCGTTGCTGAGACGATTCTGATTGAAACTAACAAAAAAAAAAATCGATAACGAACCAATAAATCGCCGGTGCAATTTGAAAACAGAGCACACACACTATACTGACAGCCTTCACTCCAACATGATGTTATCGTAACAATTAATTACTTTCGAAATCTATCCTATTGTCATTCTTTGGAGCCGGTAAACGCACCCTAAATTGATTAATAGCTATCGTAATACGAATGTCATAATACATACGTTTTTTTTTTCGTTCTTCCACCCGACTCCAAACAATTCGTTTTCTAAATCAATTACTTCTTCATATAATGAAACAATAAATCACTTGCTGGTACCGTTTTACAACCTGGATCGACTTGTTGGCGGACCTATCATTAAAACGAATGAAAGCAAAAAAATCGAACATAGATCATTTGAGAGAAATGTCGAATAATAATAATAGCATTACGGATGGGAAAATAAAAGAGAATAATGCAAAGAATTTAGGCTAATTAAGCAGATGGTTAATACGATTCAATAGAATTTGCACTCAGACAAACAATTTCAAGGTGCACTACCAAATGTAAGTCTCTGCAAAAAAAAACAGCCAACCAATCCCTAATTTACAATATCGTCCAACTAACGCCCACGAGACGTGTGTTTTAATGAAACAAATCGCCCATTTCTATTCAAAACGCGCTTATAACTTTCAGGAAAGTCGAAGAACAGTTGTATTAATCTGAAATGATGCTGGTTGATCGTTGAATAAAATTGTGCTTGAGGACCAGTTTAATCGACAACACTGCAATTTGTCTCGACATAACGGATGATTTTTTTATATATATTATCAGTAAATTTTGAATTAATAACAATTAAAAGATAAAAAAGAACCACTCCAAACAGTTGTATTTATTTTTGAAAACCAGTCTGGCGACTTTTAGAGCTCCATTTTTATTTATTTAAAAGTAATGTATCTAAAGAATGTTTCAAGTACATTAGACATCCTGTATTTATGTAGAAATGTCGACTCATTTGTAAAGACCAAGGAAGAGAACTGGATTAATAGCTAATAAACGTTACGTTTGAAAAGATAATATCATTGTCTTGAGTAAGAAATGATCTACAATTTGCATCATCTTATATTGCAATGAATATTGTATGCATCTAGATGACGTTTCTTCTATTATACTGATTTCAATTTGTTACCTTATCAATTTTAATTTCACTCGTATAATAAGATAATTGTATATTATTTATATATGCAATCTAATATTATATTATTGTATGTACAATTTCTAATGATATAGATATGGAATTTAATTGTTGAAATTAATGACGGGAAGTAACTGGCCGTTAGTTCAATTAACAGTTTACTGATGTCCTAATGTCGATCTATCTTTAGATTTTCAATAGCAATTGCAATTTACAGGTAAACAATAAATCTTACTGCCACACAATTTTTCAACGAGCAACACCTGGACGAACTCTACGTAGACCGAATCCGAACGCGGTTATAAAAACGAGAGGCTACTTCCTCGGTGTCGCCTGAATTCCTGCAACACGTCAGGATGTTGAATCCTTCACATAAACGACACGATTGTAATCGTCAGGATTGAGAAAGAAAAAAAAACGGGAAACGAGCACAATAATCGCTTTGTTTGATTCGCAAAAACGAACAATAGCTCGTAAAGATTGTTTAATATAAATTATAAGATAATTAAATTTGATTTGATTACCAAGAAATTATCTAACGGCAACAATATGAGTTTTGTATCGTATAGGTATACAATTACGATTTTTATATTTGAATGCGATTACATTTCGAGATTTTTAATGTCAACGGTTATATAATGAAATGGAAAAAGTTGAAAACCAGAAAGCAACTAAGGTCGTTTGTAGATTGACAGCACCAGATCGTCGAGATAAATGGAAAACAACCAGAACAACATTACAATGTCTGATAGAAAACGAACAAAAAAAAAAATAATACGAACAACTAAACGAACGAATTGAAAAAGACTATTATCCAATATTTATAGAATACTCTTCTTCTATCGAAGAAGTGTTGTTGGTCACTACGATAAGTCAATGTGTCAATGAGCTGGTTTCTATTTTTCTTCTTTGAGAGAGAAAATCAACCACAATGAAGAAGTAGATGACCTTAAACTACACACAACAAGATTTTTTTGAGTCTTCGTTAAATAAAACTGTTGAAGTTGAGTGAGTACCTTACAAGGAAACAACCAAATTTACATCTATTTACTGACCACTGACATCAGTCTTTATTTTCGTCTCAACTGGTATTGTTGGTAAATCAAATACAATGCTCGATTTGATGTTGATTGTTTTACAACGAAAAAATTTCGTTGTCTAATTGGAAGTGGATGTTTCAAATAACTGTAATTGTAACTAAAATCGTCATACTGTAATTACATGTTCTATTGAATAAAACTAACAGAATCAACTCTAATTCCGTTGAGTTATATACTGAATACACTAAACATTTTGATTGGAATCTAAAAAGCCCTTGAGCACATTGACAAAACGGTATCTCTATGTGGCAATTCATCATTTCCAACTTAAATTTTTAATTCAATTAAAATAATCTACAATCCAACGATTCTCTCATAATATTCTAAACCGAATATGGTCGTTATCCAATCTTATTCCACAACCTCAGTTGAACTTGTTTCAGTTCAATTTTTTTTGTGTGGTTGTTTGAATTTAGCTATAGATTCTCGCCCGTCGAAACTTCCAAAGATCACGTGCTGTTAAAGGCACGATTCCTAATCTTCGCTCAGGATCTCTGTCAAGGCATTCAGCACACACATGTAAACGTTAGTTTATCTTCATGCCCCTATACATGCATCAAGTGCAAGTCATTGTGTGTGAGCCTCTCGCCAACATATTAGCCAGTTTCTTCTAACATGTTTTCAGTTTCCATGCTATTCTTTTTCTTTCTGTATCGTGTGTGTGTGTGTGTGTGTTAGGTCTTCTTCTAATTTTTTTTTCAAAAAATACGACCTCGAGGCGTTCTATCACCTTGGATCTTTTACCACGATAACAACGGATTGTTTATGTTTTTTTTTCCACATTTGCAAATCAAAATTCGTCTATTGTGTGTAGCGTGTGTAAATTGTTGGTAGAGCAAGAGAATCTGGGTCTCTATAAGATTGAAAATTTTCAGTTTTTAAAAAGAGTAAAAAGCCAATGTGCAATCTGGTAAGCGTGTCCAGCCATCCGCAACAAAAATTCTATCGAATTATCCGCAAGTACAAATACGACAATTTTCGGTCTGACATTATAAACGACCTCAACAAAAGTGTTTTGGTTCAAAGAAATCCAGCAATCATCCGTAAACTGGACACGATGATCTTTTCGATTAGCGGACAATAGACGGGTTTTTTGTGTTGTTGCTATATTGTTAACGACTTTTACTCTTATTATAAAATGACATTATAACAATAACATTATTTATGAGCGTGAAACGCCTAATTGCATTATCGCGTTTTTCAAGGTTTTGCCATACTCCTATCTATGCAAATTAGATGGAAACATATACCTACATTGCATTTAAATTTGATTGCAAAACTACGAAAAGAAATGTGTCACAAGTGTGCATTTGAACAACTGCAACTACAACATAAACATCTTTGACACCCTCTAAGTTATTGTTAGTTTGAACACACCAACCGGTGTGAGACGAATTGTAATTATTTGTACCAAGAAAAATTCGAACCGCAGGTGGTTTGAACAATTTATGGTGGATCTATTTTGAAGAATGCAAAAAAAAAGAATACGAAGAAAGTTCGCCCCTTTGACTTGTACATATACTCTTTTCATAGTGCCATTTTTTTGTTCGTGTTCTGTTTGTTTATGATATTTTTTCAGATAAATTAACTTTCAATCATCAATTTTGCTGTTTTTGCCTCGTTATTAATTGCATCAGTATTGTTAAAGGTCACTACAACATTAAAATAATGCCGTCTTTCACTTGGCTCGAAAACAGTGAAATTGTCGTCCAACCTTTCATAAAGCCGTTATTGTGTTATTATTATTATCCAATGGTTTATATGACACATTATCGTCGTCTCGAAAAGTTTTGATTTATATCAGTGAAACGATAATCGCGACTCGTGTATGAAAATTTTCAAAAAATAAAAATATTCTTATCAACGATCTTTTGTTGTGATAACCGATGCATTGTAGATGCCTAATTTCTAAAAGTGCGAATTTTTTCCATTTGATTTATCGCGAAAATATCAATAATTTTCACTTAAACACGCCGATTATCTCACTTGAAATCTTTAAGTTGATCGATATCAGAAGAAAGCTGATCACATTTATCACATCACGGTGTGGTTCAATTACGATTTCGGCGTGTAATCAAAATTGGCAGCCGAAGGGTGTCATTTATTGAAATTATGGTGGCAACGATAGCCGGATATAATTTTCGGTTTGGTTATTTAAAAAATAAAAGTAACCAAAAAAACAATCATAAGAGCTATAAATAAATAGCTTTTTAAAAAAACATATTTATCCTTCAGCCGGTTGGAGAAGATAATTAAAAATACATTGCAGCACGCCCTGTGGACGTATTTACTTTCATTTTACATTAAGGATATATCGTATTAGATTTTATACTTTACATAAACAACCAGAGTTGTTTTTTTCTCGTCGAATTGTTGTTTCAGGTTTCATACGGATGTAAATTTATAATCAATTTCCTTCGTATTAGGCTACAAGTTGCTGTGTTGTTTTGTTCTTGTTTTTGTGTATAAAACAAATGTCAGAATTGCTATTTTCCAACGAGAATCTCGTTGACGGAAATCGTATTTATACAAATCGAGTTGGATATTAAACCAGCCAAGAATGTTGCACGAATTGACGTTTGACAATGTATACGAGTCGCATGGAAAATATATTTATTTATTTATTTATTCATTTCTCGATGTTGTGTGCACCCTAATGCACAAACATAAGAAATCATCATCACGTCATGTTTTGAAATTATTTACATACATACACAGACAATAATTCTATATAAATATAGATTGTTCATGACTTTTATCCATAAAATATATAGAATATATATTACGTAAAACGTTGTCGTCCTGTTCCTAGCAACATTCTACTCTTGATTTGAAATTCTATAAGGTCGACGAATGCAAATGTGTAAATGTTATAAAAAACGAAATGTTTATTGTGTTAATTTCCAGAGAACAAAAACATTATTTTCAATAATTTTCTACTCTGTTAGCAACACTTCAGGTTTTTTTCTCCTGTTACATTATGTAAGATAAGACATTGTTTTATTGGAGTGGTGTTAGTAGTTAGCTATAGGAGCTTGTAACTCCAGGGGTGTCGGGGACTCCTACTGTGTTCGATCACCATTTTTAGGCAACTCGAAAATTGTTGCATGTTCGTATTGTCAATTTCTTGTAGCTCATATATTTCCAATTCCTGTTTGCTATGTAATAACTTTAGTTATTGTCAAATTTGATTAAGCGGTAGTGGGCGCTATTGAACAATTTGATTAATACAGTAAGCGCGATAACTTACGAGATTAAAGCCAATTAGCTGAACTAACAAGATGGTTAACCTAAACACGTCTTCTCTACGATTCGTTTTTTTGTTTCGTTACTTGATCTAGTGTAACCTAATTTGATTACTTTGACTTTAATCTATGAAGTCATTGCCACCACTATATGCTCGTATTGGTTTTTACAATAAAAGCAGCACAGTAAAGATTAATACGGATTTGATTATTCTCTAGCGAACCCGTTTGATAGTCGACTCAAATGAGAAATTTGAACAAATTCTACTTTCTGTCTGCACAAAAAGTTCGTCGTCTCTGGATTTATAGAACTACTCTCAAAATAAATCGAATTTTGACTCAAACGACAATTAATACTTATATAATTAAGTCTCGGCTGACAGAGAAGCGGATAGCTTGTAACAAATCCGCTCCTAATTTGAATTTGTAGCTCAATATAAGCCAAACAAATTGGCAAAAACAGTTTGTTATTAAGCCTACGTTTGTATAGGAAGGGCACCCCGATATCTGGTAGCTTATACAAAAGACTCCCTTTGTGAATTGCTCACTTTTGCATTATAAATCATTCGTCCGTGCGACATTGTTAAACACCTGAAATTTACAGTTATCAACCATAACCTTCATCCCTTTGTCGCTTTGTTATTTATCTGGAATTCTGACAAAAACATTTAACAATAGAAAAGCGGATATAATCGTTGAAAACTTAGTGTCTAATAATTAACAATAAGTGTTTTTCCTAATTAAAATTAAGTAGAAATCGAAATTGCAGTTTATCGAAAATTATCCAATAAATTAAAGGTTTCGCAACTACTTTATCATTAGAGAATTCCTAGGAAATCCATAAAAATTAAACTTTTCAAATACAACAAAAAAAAATTATATTGTTATTTTTTGACGAGTGGGTGCCGTACAACTAGTTTTTCGTATTGAAATCCAATACGAAACAATCTTATTCATGGTAGATGGTTGTAGGGTTCGATCCCTACTAATTCAAGAACTTTTAACAATTCTTCGAGATAATTAATCGTAAGGTTATCGAACGATTTTTCTTTGGAAATTCTCCGGGAAAGCCGTATTGTTTTATTTTCGTTTAAGGTTTCTAACAATAATTAAATGTTTGAAATGGAATTGCAATCAAATTAAATCGATTCAGATCGTTAACGGTGTAGCATGCTTGAAATTGCCTGCAACTAAAAACGAACGAATTAATTTTAATCATTTTTGTTTAACCAAAAAAAAAAAACAAAATATAATGGCAATTGTACCAAACGAGCACCCACCTGTTGTATCCGATTAAATCTTATTAAATATTGTTCATTTATTCATTCATCCATTTATTTATTTATTTATTTATTTAAAACCTAAATAGGATCGTTATTTTAAATTGGAGATAATCCGTTTTCTATCGTTATAATCTAGAAATATTAACTAAAATAATTGCAAATTCTCGGCTATAATCGAATGAATAGTGATAGAATTTACAATCGTCCTTGAATGTTTCTACAAACGATAAGTCCAACCTTTAATTATTATTTTTATTGTTAAATCAATTTGAAATTATTAAACTATCCTAGTCGAATGCCAACTTCTATGTTTGTCCTTTGTGTATACCAAGACATGTCGGTAACGCCTCGAAAGAAGGCTAATTCCGTTTTTTTTTCTATGTATTTGTAATTAATGACATATATGAATTAGCAACTTTTATAGACGATAATCTGCCGTTTTTCCCCCAGTTATTATCGATATTTTTCTGCATCTCTTATATCCTTTTCAAATTAAACTAAACGAAAATAAATTGTGTCTCTTGAAGAAGTTAATCTGGCTTATATGTAAATCAAAAACAAGACAACATTAAGTTGGGCGTGTCTGCACCATCATTTACTAAAGTGGTTAATAACATTCTTCCCCCTTTTATTTTAAATCAAATGATAACAGGACTCTGCCATTCAGTTAACAATAATGATGATATCATTCTTGTGATTTATTATTTTATCTTAATCTATACATTGTATATATCGGTGTAAATAAATAGTGAAAATTATTAGGGCAGAAAATTTCACAGAGACAAAATTTTTCTCACAAAACATTTTATTGCCTTGACTCTGATTTTAAACGTACACTATGTTCATTTCTTAAGAAAAAGACCAAGAAAAATTTTATCTGATTTATATGAAATTCCTTTTATTCAAATGAATATTACTTTCTATTTTTTTTTGTACTTCTTTCTTTTTGCCCGTGATGTTTTTAGAATTAATACATATTATTAAAATAATCATCAGACGAAGTTTACGTTTCATATAGTTGGTGAATTTAATTAAATCGTCGATTTTTTGTTAAGATTTAATTAAAGATACAGATAAAATCATTATATATATATAATTTATTTGCAATAATTTATGCTAATTTACGTTTAAAGTAGCTGAATAAGCGCCGTTGTTTGGTATCTAATAATATTGAAGAAATAATTACATTTACATGGTTCAATGTCGCATGAATGTCTCATTGAATTCTGGCGACTTATTAAATCAATTAAAGCAATTGATATTACCTAAAACTATTCGTTAAGCGAGTCAAGGGCCACTTTAGCCACATCTTCATTGATTTCTGAGGCTGCTACTTAATCTACAAACAGCCAAAATTGATATACGAACATTAAAAAACACAGGGAAACTTTTTCGTTTTCTATCCAAAAATTCGATGAAATTTTGCCTAGGATTCTGATATCAATGAAGGAAGCGATTCGGAGTCTACAGAAAGCATAAAAGTAGTAAAGCCAACTTGGACGTTTTGAAGGAGTCTTCGGTTATTTTGTTTCTGCTCATAGGGCTTATGGAGGCCGATAAGTGTGGTCTTGAGATGTTTGCAGCCGATTGCCGGCCAGAAAAGCTAAGCAATCCTGGCTTAGACACGACTGTCAAGAAAGATATCAATCATCAAGTTCCAGTATTTGTAATAAAAGTAAAATTAAAAAACAATGTGTGGAACAAACGATAAAATTCTAGCATGCCCGAAATATTAATTGACTTTTCCGATCATTTGACAACAATCGTACCGTAGCTACTGGACATTAAAACTATATTCTGAACTGTGAGGTAAGCAATTCGATTTGAAAATTGTACAGCAATAGCATAACGAAAAAAAAATATTGATACGCTCCGTGCAACAATAATAATTTGTGTTTATTCATTCAATGTTCCGAAATTCCCAAACCGCTAAATTCGTAATGTTTCCCACACTTATGCCTACTAAGCGTTGAAAAAAACAACTAAAAGAAAATCGAAAAAATCGACATTAGTGACTGTTTTGAACTTCATTAACTCTTCGCTAGTTGATAAATAATTAAAATATTTTTGTGTGTTTGCATTTTTATCGGTTGTGTGGCCACCGGTAGCCGTTCAACCGGTTACACACAAAATTGTCTATCAAAAAAAATCAACTGAAAGACTTCTTGCAACTGGTGTAATATAGCGGTGTTCGAGTCGTTCCTCCAGTCTGGTCAAGGTCCTTTTGGATTTCCTCATTATTATTACATTATCATTATTAAACTTCGTTGCTCTTTGAACGAAAAATCGATCGCACACATATGAATAATATGTCACGAGATCCGTGTTTCTAGTATTTTAACTATATTCTAAATAACCTCGACTGGTATTGTAATATGTGTAACTGTAATTGCACAATTCTTTATTTATTTATATATTGCAAGATTTATACTGCATTCATTGAAAATAAATTCATGGTAATATTTTGCAATTTGTTGATGTTTTATTGATTCAAAACATAACAAGAACGTTCTGTTTTCTGCAATCCATCCGGATTTAATAAGGAAAAGAATTAACGAAAATTCGCCTGTTCAATTTACATATACTGGAAGATAACGGTGCATTGGCTCGTTAGAGAAGCGCTAAAAGTTGAACTTGTTGCCCAAGAAGACCTCCATCAACTCGAACTCGTATGCAGTATAACAACTGTATGCATTCACATATTGAAAAATAAAATCCAAAAGTGTAAATGAGTAATAATTCCAGTTGACCTTATGTTAAATTCGTTACTAAATTACAATAACACTCGATTATCTACAGGCAAAGATCAATGACACGTTTCGAGAGAAAATCACAACGATTTCCTCGTTTCGATCTATATTTAATAAATGAATCATCTGTTATGGAAACAATTTTTTTGCGAACAATTAGACTTTCTCTCTAATTCGCATTGTCGTTTAATAAAATTTGTAATCAACTTGTTGGAATAAAGTATTAAACATATGTAATTGCAAACTATACAACGTATAAAAATGAAATATGATTCAACAAGTTTCAGGTCATGACACTTTCAATTTTTCCCGTTTTTGTCACATGAGAAAATTATTTAAAAACTATTTTGTATAAAATAAAATACGTTGAGCCATTCTGGCTGGATTATTATATGGTAATAGCAGGAGTTCAACAACTCGTTGCGGGTTATAATTATTTGTTAATGGATAAATTTACAAAAAACTGCTAGGAAATTGAAAATGGGATACAATAATCGTCCTCGATTTTCCTTTACCTCTTCCACCACGTAATCAGTTTGAAATAATTAAACATCCTTATAAAGTTTAAAACAATTATTAGAAACGTTTACGTACGGTTTCATGTCAATAAAATTAACAACTCGAGTCATAATTGCACTATCAATTACATCATTGTAGTACTTTTTTCTTACGTTATTTTGTTAATTTTGTGTTATAAGAAAGCAAACAAAAAAAAATTTAACAATAAATAACGAAAACTGTATGAGAACTAGAACGGTCGGAATTATGGTGATTATTACCGTAAAAGAAAAATAATTCATGGTTCCACACTTGATTGACGTAACAAGTTATTTAAATAACATGCATTTTCAATTAACGGAAGTTTTGCTGGAAAGCCCATCACTAATTAATTTCCATTGAATAATTATGATTTGCCATTATCGATTTCACTTTCTTTATTTCATAAGTACAACAAAAGATGTGTGTTGTAGTATTAGAACAAAAAAATTAACGACGATATTGAACTTTTGGTCAAGGCTGTTTATTATAACTTCAAAATGGAATATTTACGATGCCATCTCCTGTTGGTAATATTTCATAATAGATCACACCCAATATTTGAATAAATCAAAGAAGGAAGTAAATAGAGGCGCCAGTTACTACAATTACAAGCGAATATTCGGTTTTTCCCCACCTGCACACAGGATTTGATAAAGAATCGTTACCGTTAGTCCTTTGTTGTGGAAAGTACAAGGTAATCCCTACGGGTATTAATCGTCCGAAAGCTCATTACATTTATTACAACTGCAGAAGTATCGATTTTTATGTGTACAGGAAGAAAAAAAACGGTCTGATAACAGTACAAAAACGATTTCAGATGAGCTGTCTCACCTGCAAGTAGAGACCGGTTGATTGCTGGTGGCATCAAGCTCCGTGGTAAGGAATTGAACACCAGCCAAGGTTGTTGTTGTAAAGAGATTTTTGATTCGGCAACGTGGAACGAGTTGAACTTTTCATCACAATACAAAAAAAAATATTACAACAACAAAAACCACACTAATAAATCTTTGGTCACTGATTTTCACAAAATAGTCACAATTATTTTAGAGGAAATAAATAAATAAAATCTATTTTAATTGATGTTCGATTTGAGTTTATATTATTTATATTGAAAAAGTATATTATATTGATATTGGTTGAAAGAGAGTGGGAAAGAAACTGTACGACCGCTCACCGCACGCTCCGAAGGCGAGCACTTGACTAGAAGTTGGTGAGTTTCTTGGCGATCACTTCGAAATACCGATACCACTCTTGCTCCCCCTCCAAAGACTTTAACGTGCTTTGTCACCTTCTTCTTATACCTGAGCATGTTGTCTGAACGGCCGTATACTGCATGCCATCTAAAAGTCTACCTGGTCTTGTTGCACACCCAAAACGAAATATGCGATGTCTGCCTGTGTGTGTGTGTCTCGTTCTTTTCACAACCACACATTTCTGTGTTTGCGTGTGTGTGTGTGTGCACATACAATAAAATCAATTGTAAAAATCAACCGATGCTAAAATTGATTTGTTATTAACAAAAAAAATTGACGCAACATCTAATTGTTATGTTAATATGAAAAAAAAAACAACAACGATAAACCACGTATTTCCATGTCAATCAAACAAATTGGATTTCATAAAATTATCCAAACACCCACTTGGATAAGTTTTCTTTCGATAAAACGAGAAAAAATCAATAATTAACGTCACGATTTTAATGGCATTATTGCCAAAATCTCTTTGTCCAGCATATACACCTAATCGATTATAAAAATAGCGAAATAATTGGAAATTACAAAACATCACGTCCACCTCCAATCTTGTGTGATTATCGGATAAATTACGACATAATTCAATTTCAACTCGAAAACGATGGGAAAATTCGTAAATTTTCCACAAAATGAGTCACATAATAAAATTGTTGTTTTGATGATGCCGATGATATTCTAATGAAATAGACTATAGCGATAAGAGACGGCACATCCTTTCTATAATAGAAACTAAAAATGGTAAAATTAGATCAGAATCACGCCAAAACGTACACAGTTTGGTAGAAGATGCAAAAGGTCATGTCAACAAATTTGACCTTTATAATATTATGAATTTTTCCATAAAAGGCGATTTTTCTCGTATATGGGAATTTGTAGTTGAATTATATTCGTGACGGAACAACCATCTGATCAACACACCACCGGATAAGAGTGTTTAAACAGATAAAGGCAAAGGTAACAGGAAGAAAGGGAGCAACTATTTACCAGATGGCCGGCAGACAAACAATACCGCTATAGAAGTTTGGCATAACTCGTCTATTTACATGGAGCCGACTTGACTTAGAAAACAACAATTGGATGTTTATATACGGGGCATTCCACGCCAAAACGGCCACTTTTGCACCCGACCCCTTTCGATTTGGCTGAAAATTTGCCACCATTTTGTACCTCATTAAAGACGTTTCGCAGAATTTTTTCAAATTTTTTAACCCACCCAAAAAAAAGTTATAAATTTTTCAAAACTTTACGTATCGGAACGTTTGTTTTCTTCAAAATCTTCGTTTTTAAATGTACTTTTTAGAACAAAATAAATAAAAATGATCCAAAGTTATCTTCAACGTTTATTTTCAGATTTTCGGAAAAAACCGAAAAATTTTCGATGATTACATTCTTTAATTTTTTAAAAAATTTTTTATATCAAAGTTTGACATTTTCTACAAATCCTTTAAAACTATAACGGTGTTTCTTCGATTTATATTTTTTTTCCACTTGACGAAAAAATTTTGTTCTTTCACCTTATTTCTCTTAACACCTTTCTAAAAAATTTTTAGGATGTAGAGAGAACTTCAAAATTGAAAAAATAATGATAGTAATAATAAATAAAAGTGGTAATCATCAGAATTTGCAGAAAATGTCAAACTTTGATACAAAAAAATAAAAAAAAGTTAAAGAATGTAATCATCGAAAAATTTGTAGTTTTTTCCGAAAATCTGAAAATAAACGTTGAAGATAACTTTGGATCATTTTTATTAATTTTTTTCTAAAAAGTCCATCTAAAAACAAAGATTTTGAAGAAAAAAACGTCCCGATACGTCAAGTTTTGAAACAGTTACAGCTATTTAAACAAAAAAGAGCCGTTTTTTTGAAAAATTTATAACTTTTGGCAAATTTTCAGCCAAATCGAAAGGGGTCGATTTGGCGTGGAATGTCCCTTATGTAGTGACAGACCGAGTATAATTCGAAGCGATATGTAAATAAAGTAAATATGTAAATAAATAATTAAACAAAGCGTATTTGTTCGAGAGAACTAGATTTGTTGAAGGCGCCAGATGCCAGTCGGTAACGTGCAAATCGTCCAATTCGACGGATTTTCCAATGGATTGTTTGTGGAGATTTTTTTTTTAAATCCGCTTAAATGTGTTTTGTTTGCTTTTCTATACCTACACGAAAATTTTTGTGTAGCTGTTGTAATAAATCGCACATACAAAAAAAAACAACCATATTTAACAATTCATTGTTTAGTTTTGTGGTTTAGTTGATTTGTTGGCGAATACGTGTACGCGTATCCTTCGGGAGCCAACCAACGAAGCAAAAAGGAATTCCATACAGCTATATACACACGTATAGGTATATTTATATATAGTATATAGGTATGTATAGTGGAAGAATTATAGAATGGTCTGTATTATTGCTGCTTCACTCCTCTCGTTCTTCGTATAGATCGGCCTTGAAGAAGGCAATGACTTCCGCGAACCACGGCCACTAATGGACTTCGGGACTTGAATGACATTCATGCACTTGGAAAGCGAAATATCCATTATCAGAGAGAACCTCAACGCAAGGTTAATATACTTTTGTCTAATTTAAATTGATATCGTTCGCTTCTCAATTCTATTTTGTAATATTTTATTGTCATCTATAGATTTCTTGTTATACCAAATCTAATCTAATTCTTGGCATAAAATTCCCAGTTGAAATTCAATAATTATTTAGATACAACGATTAAGAGGAGGAAAAGAATGTTTTTTTTCTCTTCTCTCGTCTTGCGTTGTTGTTTTTTTTTTTTAAATGACCGAAAGTGAACTGAGAGACTGGCCGAGAGTTTGTTGAAATCAAGCTGCGTAAAGGAACACAAGTTGATGATTTTTTTGGTAAACGTGTCCCTCATCGCATTAAATACGACAGAAAAAAAAACCAACTTGATCCATCTTTCGTTAACTCTCCACTACTATATAGATAAAAGAAATATGTGGATTGTTCAACATAAAAACATTGCTAGAGGTGAAAATCTGGTTAATTTATTCATAAGCAGCAACGGCCGCGTCCAAATTAACTTCCACTATCGTTCACTACTCTATACCGAATCCACAGGAATTTTCGAAACGAAAAAAATCGCTTCATTAGTAAAATTTTCATTTATAAATCTACAGGCTTCACAGAGGGGGCGCTATTTTAAAAGAGAAATCGATACGTTTAGAAAAATGTCTACAATTCTATCATAATTCTCAATTGAAATACCTACAACCAAATTGATATTTAAACGATCCCAAACAGTGAATAAATGTTAATCATTTATTAAACAAGACAGATCCTCTACAATTAACAGTGAAAACAAACCAGCGATACAATCTGAACTGAACAACCCAAGTAATTATAATTTACTACGATAACATCCAGATATGCAATTAATTTTTGTTAGGATGTTCGATTTGCTATTGAAGAATACCAGTAAAAGTTGAATTTTAATTGTGTTCGTATTAGTAGTCACTTGAGGACAAATCTTTTAGCCGAATAAAGGATAAGATGAAGATGCGGCTAACAAGACAGACACTCCTTTTAATGATCGCATATGGTAATACGTACGTGCTCTGACATACAAACGAGATACGTTAACCTTACACTATATCTATCATTTATATGGTTTTTCTTTAACGCTTTCAATTATAAAGCAGCAACAGCACCACAATAGCAACCGTTCAAAAAGTAGGCCCATTCTTGGATTTAACGTATATCTTGTTATATTTATTTATTCTTTACAAATAGAATGGAAACTCGTCATTAGTGAGATTTGAGCAGGAAAAAAGAACGATAAAATATCCGAAAGATTGTATGGTTGAAGGTCAACGAAACGGCCATTGTTCCAAAATTGTAATCCTGTTTTCATTTAATTATCTACCGGTTTTCATTCAATAATTGTGTGTAAAGTTTTAATGTTATAAACAATAAACCAAAAAAAAATCTGTAGGAAATACCAATTGTGGACATTAAGAAATTTTGTTTTATGGCCAGAGATTCTATGGAAAATATTTAGAAAAAAAAAGAAAACTTGACATCAACGTGAATTATTTTCTTAATAATTTAAAATATAAAAAAGCCCACTTGAATCGTCCACAATTGAAATTTATGTAAAACTATCGACATTATATAGATATCCAATTACTTGTTGTGGAGTTATTACGATTTTATTTTGCAAAAATAATTAGAAATATTCAACTTTTTCGATTATATCCAACTAATAAAACTTCAATCCAACTATTTAATTGCTTATATAAAATTCAAAAATAAAATAAAATTCCCTTAGACGATTCATATGAGAAATAATCTAATGCTCGGCGGAATTTTCATTTGATAATGATTAAATTAACATTCTACATATTTATTCAAAAATTTAAATATTAAATTAATTGTTTTAATTATAAAATCGTGACATTTGCATTAATTGTCGTTCAAATAAAACAATTTACTTATAAATTATAAGTCATTACAGTTAATTTACTAGTCTAACGCATCATTGAAATCACCGGGATATTAGTTTGTGTATATAACTATATGATTGCTGAACTGTATGCTTTTATTATAATTGTTTATTGGTATTTTATGCCAACATTAAGAATAGATTTATTTGTTTCATTTCGTTTACGACAAGCATGATGAAATTTCCTAATCGAAATCGTTTGTCTTTGGCAATAACACGTATGGGAAACGGTAATAGACATTAAATTTCTCGATTTGTCTTCTCAATTATAGACCTTGAATACGGATATTTACATTGAAAATTCAGCTTTTCACCAATGGACTTTAACTGACAATGACAGCGTTCAAAATAAAACCTACTCTAAATTCTGCCTTTACGACAACAATTTACCACTTAAGCCTACATAAGTATTTGGCTTTAGTGGGTTTGTTGTAAGTAGTCTTGCTACCTCTGAGCCCTGTCTACTCAGACCCTGGTCGCCACTTAAAAAATTATTTATTCCCCAAAATCAGACTTCCTAGCAAGCTCTATTTTCTCTTTTTTTAATAAACAAAACGTGTCTGAGAATAGTTGCACTAAGCACGGTGCAAGGTCCTCAAAGCCTTCCTACTGCTTTTCTAATGTGCTTACTTCATGGGCCAGCCTTAATAGAATAGTTGTAAATCTATCCAGTTTTTCAATTGTATTTTACATGTAACTGAGGGTGTCAAAAAAAACAATATATCTTTGTCCGCCCAAAATATTGTAGAATATGCCCAAAACGAAAATCCTGTCAAAGGTGCAGGCCAACATTTTCATTTTAAGAGGTTCCTCATGGAAATTTTCCTATTTAAATAACACAGAAAAAAAGATTTTTGAACATTGTTTCCTTTCGCAAGATTTGTTTTTAATACCTTATTCGGTATTAAATGTTGAACAAAAAATTTTGTTTAGTCAAATTTCTATCACCAAGGATTGATTTTTTACAGAGCCTTGAAACGAAAATGTTTTTCAAGTTTCGCGTTTTTTGCATTTTGTAGTTAAACTTTTGGAGACAGAAGAAGAAGCCAAAGGGCAATTTTGGAATCTGTCTGACTTTTTTGTATCATTGAGATTTACAAATTAAATGTGTTAAAAAATTGGCGCTATCATCGATAGTTTACTTAATAAAAAATGAAAATATAAAAAATGATATGAAAAATACTAGTTTTCGGACAATTAAAAGAAAAATACAGGGACTGTAAATTCGGCACTGCCCCAAGCAATTCTTAGACCTTAAGAAAAACTTGTCTATGTATACAGAGAAGGCATTTTATGTAGGTACATAGAAAAACTGTATGAAGAAAGAAAAATATTGTTGCAAGTATCTATCAAAAAACAAATGAACGATAAATGTCTGGGACTTTTTGTCTGTTAATCGAGAACCAAAAACAGAAAGTTCTATAAACCTTTCGTAGTTATTTAAAAGAGCCCTAATCAATTTGCCAGCTATAGTTTGTGTTCTACAGCGTTCAGAAAAACTCTTTAATAACATAGAAATGTCGTTCACACCTCATTTTTGCAACGATATACTTAACTATAATCTTAAACAATGGTAAAAAAATCACAATTTCATGGACGGTACTTTTTCCATATTACATTTTTCTTATTCACATCAACTTCAAGGATGACGAAAAAGAAAACGTGAAAAATCCAACGAAGAAGCTTGCAGCATTGCATGAGTTAATGTGACAGAAAGGCGTTAATAATAGGAATTTATAAGACAGAATTGTTTGTGTTTTTCTCCATTATTTCCCCATTATTCTATCACCACGATAGAGAGGAGACCAAAAAAAAAAAAATACAAATCATCATCAACACTAAATATGATGGAATGTTCACAAGAACATGTTCTGCTAGATCCTTGACCATGTCTTGCTGATAATGTTATAGAACTGCATAGTCTGGATTTCTATAAGTAATTAATTTAAATGAAATGTCACCATGAAACAATGAACTTTAAACAAACGGCAAACAAACAAATCCAAATAAAACATATAATAACATAAGAAAAATTGTAAAGTCAATTAATGTCATTCATTTCTATAAATATAATCATAACGTTGATAAATAAATCAAGAAATTCAATGTATTAAAGAGTAATAATAAAAATTCTTATATAATTTTTTTTTCCATCAAATACACTGGTATGTTCACTTGATTAATTATTTATAATGCTTGTTGAGGAATGTTGCAAGGCTAAGAAATTAAACTTAGAGCCCCACGCAAAATCGAAGAAAAGATACGACTTTTTTTTTTTGATTAGCCACTTTTAAATGATTGTATTGTAAATGAATAGTTTATATAAATAAAACTAGCTTTTAATTCATCCCACGTTTTACACATGCAACTTTATATTTAATTAATGTTCCACTTTTCCTTAACACCATCATCATCATCATCATCATCATCATTTTATTCTTTCAACTCCAACATCTACTATAACGAAAGATAAATACATCAATGTCAGTAGATGTATCAAGAAATATAATAGAAAGTATTTGACTTGTTGTTTATAAAAATTTTAATAGTAAAGCATATACATATTAATTTATACAAGGACGCATCTATACATAATAAATAAATAACAAAAACCGTATAAAGATTATGTTGGAAAAAAATTATATAACGACAGACTGTTGAAGAATATTGAAGAAGTGTTGAAGCCGGAATTTCTGGCGCCTATCAGCTAGTTTGTAATAATCATGTAGATATGTTTTTTTTTTCGACCACTTTCTCCCAAACGAACTTGACTCTAAAGACTTGTTATTGTTGTTGTTGATGATGATGATTATGATGAACTCTTGGGACACTCTCTTGTATTTATTTTTATAACTTATGTCACGATCCATCAAAACAACCGAAAAGAACGAATCATTTCTATAAATTTGACGAAATCAAATTGTTTACATTGTTACGATTAATTGGGCATTTGTTATTTATTAAAATTAAAGGTGATTGTTGGAGAAGAGCCCAAAATCCGGTTTGTTTTCGTCCAATTGAGGATATCCATTTAATTTAAAGGATACGATCATAATCGGCCAAATCAAAAACTTTATTGTTGGCTACTTTGATTTATTATTTACCGGTAGTTTTGAGCAGTGACATGACTTTGTAACAGTTTGACTGATCCTAGCATTAACCTCCAAACAGAAGGTACTTATCGCCTTCTCTTCATTATTGGCGTATTTGATGGAGGAATAGAAACGATGGTGCCATGTGTGCGGTGAAGGAACCGATCGATCTTATAAAAGTTGGAATGTTCCAAATTCAACGTGCCATCGAGGTTAAATATTTTTGGAATGCAGTTTTGCGAGTCGTTACCATCCACGTATCGTGAACCGTATTTATTTATAGAATTGATTTTACACGAAACTTCGATTATGTGCTGCTCTCAACTGTGTTTGTTTTATTTTTGGTTTCGTTTCATTAAAATTATTATAAAATAAAAAAAATGTGTTTTTGTTGTTGTTTGTTGTTGTTATTATTATTCGTTTAGAGGCAGCAGATGATGACCTTTAGAGTATGTCGGATATCGAAAAGTGTACTTGAAGAACACAGTCATGTATGAGAATTGGGACGTGTTGAACAATAACAATGGAAGTCCGGATCCAATTCTTGTAGATAATTATAAATGAATTATGTCTAAAAGTTTTAAGCAGAGAATGAGGATGTTGGTGTTGTGATATAGATAAACTAATGGAATTGTGCTACTAAAATTCAATTTTCTCGAGAAAAAAAATACGTTTTCCACTTTCTACGATTACAGAAAAACTGTGCCTTAGGTACAAATCAACGAATTTCAAACATATGGATTTCTCAAAATGATCCTGGAACGTTGAAGAGAAAGTGAGACGACTAGAGGACTGCCCAATATTTTCTATTGTGTAATGATCATATTTATTTATAAATCTATTTCGTTATCATTTTATCATATGTTGTAGTTCACTGTCTGTTCACACTTCCAACTTGGGCGTAGATTATAAAATTTATTAAGTCTATTCGAATATAATTCTCTTTAGATATATTTTCAATGGTTTGATTTATATTTGAATTGATTTATATTATGTTGAATAATATAAGGACGGTATATAAATGTAGGTACACCATGTGAAGTTACATTAGAAAATATATACATATGTATATGACGATAAGTCACAACGCAAATTATTCACCCAATAGGTTGGTTAATCGTAATATTTTATTTATATCAAATAAGATACCGATAAAAGTTGCAAATTGCTATCGCAGAGAAATTAACAGAACAGATTTACCCTGATAAATTAGTATTTTATGAAAGATTTACAACATATTTTAATCCACTTTTGGATTTAGTCCATAGCGTATACACTACTAGATCGAGAGTATCGAACAGGATACATAATTCAACTACGTTCAAAGATTACAAGAGCATTTTCTTCGAACAAATAAAGTAGGTATACATTTTCTGGGTTTATTTTAAAAATAGTAGTTAATAAATACTGCATCACACAACTCTTATCTCGCCCTAATCTGCAAACACTGTGGATAGAAATACCGTCTCGGTCTATTTCTGTAATCCCGGGATTACAAGATTTTTGATAATCGATACCTGGATACTTCTGGGATATAGAGAGAAAGAAGAAAATTAGAGATCAATGACGGATTTATTTCAGGAACAGGCTTTTGGATGGCGTCGATAACTAAAAATCTGTAAAAGGTTATGAAAACTATGAAAGCAATCGCTATTTGTTTGCAACTAGAATCATGGGGGCCCTTACACAAATAATTTTGCGGGGTCTTTTTTATAAACCCATTTAACTATTTTAACATTCTCAGGTTTGATCTATGGTTTTTACTTTCTGATTATCGGTAGATATTACAAGGGATCTTTTCGAATAATCTTGTCATATAGAGCTTATTGGATTTTTTTTATCGGTTTTGAATTTGAAAAATGATTCTTTTCAGAGGCGGTACTACAGAGGGGCTAGTTCAAATGCCCTCCTAAAATTTGTTTTGCGCTTGTTTGACCCTTCTCCGTGTCTTAAATAGCTGAGGTTTAAATTTTACATAATAAAACTGAATTTATTTCAATTTTAGATTTTAACGTATAGAAGCAAAACAAACTACTATATACTTATCATCAACCAATGTTAAGAGAGCAATTTTTTTTAAAAAGTGAGAAAAATGCATCAATTCATTAGCTACTTAGCAACCGATATTTTTTCATTGTTTAAAACCTTTGGCATTGAAGAATTTGCGATGGGAAGAAAAAGAAAAGTTAACAGTTTCGAAATACTCTTTTTTTTACGAAAGTCTATGAAAATATCGGGCCTTTTTGTGTCGATTATTCAAAAATTCTAACACTGAGTAAGTTTCAGACAACGTACAGTCTAAACAGGTGGATCTTGAAGTATGAAATTTTGCACAGGAGTTGCTTATATAACAGGGGTGGGCACATATTAGGACAATGAGAGCCGCAGTCCGGTTTTCGTATGTCATAAAGAGCCACACAATAGTAACATAGTAATATGGTTATATATCTTATAACGGATTTAAATTTTCAATGAGAGCCGCACTTAGCCCAACAAAGCGCCGCATGCGGCTTCGAGAGCCGCATTTGCCCACCGTTGTTATATAAGAAAGACGGGCAAGAAGAAAGGATTTTTGAAAATTCATCCCCTAAGGGGTTAAATAGGGCATTAACGTTTCAACATGTTAAAATCTAGAAGCTTTCATAAATCTGAGGGTCACTTTAGTAAATGATGTATGTTCGTTAGGGGAGTACTAATTACATCAATAGCCACGTCAACACTAGACGCTTTTGTACAAATTTTCTAATTTAACGATAAGATTAATTTACGTTTTGCATTAAGACAAAAAAAACAAAATAGTGGTTTTCTATTCCATAATTCGAGATGATTTTGTTCGACATATGCGAGTACCAATTGAATTCTGAAACGGTTCTAGGGACATATGTTCGCCTGAAATACCTAGTCAAACCTAATAGACTAGCTGTGTAGATCTAATACAATAACTTGACTAAAATGATTTTCTATACAGACTGTTTCAGCCCATGCGCTCACTTTTCATAGCTTCTTCCATTATTAAATCTTAGTATGCAATCCTCAAGAACTTAAACTAGGTCACCAAAGGTCCTACTTCAAGTTCTTGAGGGCTGTATACGAATAATTTAATAATTAAAAAAGTTGTGAAAGGTGGACGCTTGTGCTGAAACAGTCTGTATGCCCACACGTTATTACACTCAATAAATTGACAACAAGAAAAGAAATTTCAACAGCATTACAGCATTTTGTCCTCGAGCATTAGTAATCTGGATAATTCTTTGTAGAATAAGACAACGAAAAATATACGTTTTCATATGGGGGCATCGGTGAAATGAAAATTGACTCACCGTTTGGATTCAGCTGCAATAAAATCAGAAAAAAAAACAATTAAAATTATAGAAAACCAATAAGAAGAATAGGCAAATTACCATTTCCATTGTACTCCAACCCTTTGGCTTGGACTGTCTTAACTCACTAGCACTATTTACACGAGAACACTAACACTAAGCTTAGCACTATTCACAATTTTACAATCCACTGTTATTATTAATTTAAAAAAAAACAATAATTTTTCAAAATGATGTTAACATCTCGAAAATTAAAACTTAGTAGAGGAATGAACAATTCTAGAAAAAGTGTTAAATAATTCTCCTTTATTATCTGTTTGCTTATCAACGTAGATACGTATATTCTAATCTTCATAACAAAAAAATTGATAAACTTCAAATTTTATTCAACTGGCAAAATTTTCTCATTTTCATAACGCCAATCAAAACGAAAAGAATCGTAATTATCCCTAATTTAAAGTTCCCAAGTAGGGCTTTTTAATTATTTATAAAACTTTAACAGAAACTAACAAAAGGACACTAGATTAGCAGAGTAACTGCCTGGTAGATTGATGATTGCAGAAGAAGAATACCAAATTCGCCATAATTTAGGCCCAATTAATTACCGACATGATATGGCAAAAGTTTACAAGAATACTAAATTCTCAAAAACAGTTAACCGGTTACAACGGCTCTAGATCCTTGTACAAAACTTACAAATCAAAACCTTGATGGTAACATAAAACCGAATGCAAAAACGGTAGTGGACAAGCAACAAATACCTATTCATCAAGTCAAGGAAATCTTTAGTTGACATAGTGGTCCGAGCAAATTCTCCGATTATACAAATGGACACTTGCAGTCTCATTAATCAAACCAGCTAGCTGTTATACAGAATTGCTGGGCTACAGCAGCAAAGCTACCATATTTAACCGAAGGAATGAGAAAACCGAATTTACGACAGTTTTAGCTCATTTCCAAGAACATTAAAATCTTGAAAACGACGAACTGAATCCTTGTAACACAGCAACAGATTCAAATGAGAAGACCATCGATAATTGGAAAATTTTTGTAAAACCTTAATGAATCATGTTTATTAATTCGCTGCAAGAGACTAAAAGTGTGAGCACTGAACCACAGTATAAGTGCAAGGGAGCGTAGTGCCTATCTGGCTTTAAACAGCAATAACAATGTTTATTTATTATTTATAGTTTCAAATATTTTCCCGATGAAAAAGTCTATCAAACGACTCATAATTTGTCCAACTTCTCAGTAGTAATTGTAAATTATAATGCGGGAAAGATGTCCGGATTTCAAAGCGCTTTTCTCTAATGAGATTTTGATTGAATGATAATCCATGAAAATGAACAAAACACAGCGATTAGTGAGAAGCACGACAAACATGATGGGCAACTTTATAAAGCAACAATGTAAGTTATGCCAATTTAAAGTTAATATAATAAATAAAGTCATTAACTATGGTTGTTAATTTACTCGTGAAGATTATATTTGCACATCTCAAGTGTTGTTGGAGGTCTATACATATATACACGCATATATATATATATACAAAACAATTTATTTAAATAGTTATGATGCATTTTATAAAGCAGCTGTCCCGCCAACCTCAATCGTTTTTAATTGTATGGAATTAGTGGAATAATCTAAATATAAACATAATTTATTCCAACTTAAAACAATAGAAACACCTGTAAACAGACGCTGGGCTCTCAAACAAAGTACACAAATTTACATAGGATATTAACACAGGTATAACAATGTAATTGCTAATGTTATATAATAATGGCCGCGTTCGCTGATGTTTATTTTTAAATAATCGAATTTCGTTTATATATACAACACGAGAAAATTGTGACACATGTTGAAATTATTCGACAGCTAATGCGAAGGCAGCAGATAATTTGATTATTTTAATCATCATCGTAGGCGCGAATCTAATTTTCAAATGAAAGTAAAAGAAAACGCTGGATATAGTCTTCCGGTATTAATGGTGACGCCATTGTTATTGTTAAACAATTATCAAGTCACGTTGATCTGAATTTTATAGCTCTGTTTTTTTTTGAGGTTCATGGGAATAGATGTTCCGAAAAATTGTTGTGCAGCAGGACCAGTTTTAAGATATTTCTACAGACTGTTTCAGCCCATGAAAACATCTTCCATAACGGCTTCAATTATTAAAATATAAATGGGTTTGAAAGTGAACGAATTTTTTCATTAAAAAGAGTTTGGAACCGTGAATAGATATCAAAACGAAATCAAAACGTTTCAAGAGAAAAAACAACAATTTCTTATCAACTAATTATGATTTTTAATAAGGTTGCAGTACTTATAGATTACGTAAGTTTGTACACTTGCTGTAATCAAATAAATGTAAGATAATTTAAAAAGGGCTTATACGTTGAACAAAAATTCTCCCATTGGGAAAAATTTTTAGCTCAATTTTAAAAGGTTTCGGTGGCCATTTGAAATTTCCCATTTAAATAAAACGCAAAAAAAATTTTGTCTATTAAAAATGCCATAACTTTTGAACCGTTTAAGATAAAAATTTTATCCAGGCAGATTCTTGTAGAGCACTAAATTCCCTAAAAAATACTTTAGAGTTGATTTTTTTAACTCAAAAATTCATATACTTACGGGCTATTAAAGTTGATGAAAAACAGATATGTTTAGTTTAAAGCTACTATGGAAATTTTCATTAAAAATGCTATAACTTTTGAACCGTTTGAGCTAAAGATTGTATCTAAGCATATTCTTATAGGGCATTAAATTCTATACAAAAATACTTCAAAGTTGATTCTTTTAACTCAAAAATTCATATACTTACGGGCTATGAAAGTTGAAAGAAACATATCTATTTTTCATCAACTTTCATAGCCCGTAAGTATATGAATTTTTGAGTTCATAGAATCAACTTTGAAGTATTTTTGTATAGAATTTAATGCTCTACAAAAATATGCCCGGATAAAAATTTTATCTCAAACGGTTCAAAAGTTATAGCATTTTTTATAGACAAAATTTTTTTGCATGGGAAATTTCAAATGGCCACCGACACATTTTAAAATTGAGAATTTTTTTCAACATATAGGCCCTTTTGAGGCCATAAATTCGATACGTTAGTCATTTTGGCTCACCCTAACATACCTATATACACACTTTATTATTGAAATATTGATATTTTAAACTTTTCTGCTAATTTGTTACTGTAACGCCAGGAGGGCCTGGTTATGAAAGATGATGGCATGGGCTGAAACAGTCTGTAAACGGCACACAGCGTCTTATTATTATCGATAAGATCAGTGTGTTTTTCTCGTCGGAATTTGCTAATCGTATAATTAATAATAATTATTGTAAATTATTAAAATGCACAAGTAACAACATTGAATTTATGGTACTACAAAATATAATCAGATTGTAATTTGTTTGAAATTTGATATTAAATCTTTTTTGGCAAAAGATTCAAGTTACACATGAATTATAAAGGAATATACGGCTTTTTTTCCATCTCGGCTCTTCTTATTTCTTCAATGTTTAGCTGCAGGTAATGTTCACTATTAACAATACGCTTGGATATACTTAAGGCAAGTTCAATGTTTTTGCATTTTCGAATGCTATTTGGTAGGATTATTGATCTGGTTAAGAGAAATTCCACATAATTATAAGAATTATTTAAGTTTGCACAATATTGAAAAACTACTGGAATGACTGAAGAATTTCCCACAAGAATCTATGTCGATTTAGAATCACCGTTATCGGCTCCTAGGATTCTGCACTGAACAATTCATCATTTCAAAAATGATTTCGTTTGGTTCTAGTTTAAGAGCATATTTTCTACGTATTGAATATTCTGAGAATTGTCGAGAAAATATGTAGATTTATAATATGAAAATTGTTATTATTAGATAGCGATCGTCTGTTGTTGTGTATTGAACTGTTTCGAATTCTTGCATAAAGTTATTTCACTTGTACATATGGAATGATACTTGAGGAACGTGCACGTTATCCACCAGGCATATATCACTATGATCATCGTATTTCTGTTGTTGTTGTTGTTGTTGTTGATTTTTTACCATATGATTCGATTAAATATATGGGAAACAGATGGAATGTTGAATTGTTGCATAGTTGGTCGTCGACGCCGCCGCCGTCGCTTTCAGGTAATCGACCCCGAAAACTTCTCTCTATACACTTCCTATAATATTTGATACAGCAAATCATACATGAAATTTCCCATCTTTCGTTCATTTAATATAATTATTTATCTATCGTTTTTTCTGTTTTTTTAGTTGAATTTATTACCAAAGACAAGACGAGTTCGATTAAAAACCAGTCATCACTTCTGTCAAATGTCGGCATATTTTCAAAAAGATCTCCGAAATCCAACAAGAAAAAATATAAAATCCCCAAAGTTGCCAGATTTTTCTGTGCTTGCTTCAATAGTGGGTTCATATTTTCTGACATGATCCCTTGTATCGCAGTCAGATTAGATTTATCGATATTATTCGGTTAGATGGACCATAATTTAACAATAAAAAAGAAACGAATCAACCACACAAACTAATTATATTCAGTGTTTGTTGAAACACGATTTTTTTCATCTGCTCTCCATCGAAATATAAATGAAAGATATCTTTATATGTGTGTGACAACACACCCTTGATGATCTCCAACAGAGACATTTTCATAATTTCTCTATCTGTTGTTCATTTACATACCTATATTTATATGTAGATGCACCGTCATCGGGCGACTATAAGCCATCGAACAATACTTTTCCTTTATGTTTCTTAAATTGAAACTGTGCGCGCGATGGCGCAATTTTTCTCTGGTATTCATGGAATGCAACTGTTAAGATTAAAAAACTATGTTTCTTTTAAGATAGATTAAGAGGTGCCTGGTGCAATTGCACAATCATTAGTCTCTTTTCAAATTCAATAAGTCTTTGGCTTTTAGTGACTTTTTATTACTAAATTATACTAAACATAAGATTTCCGATTTTATAAAATATCAATCAGTTGATATAGAAACAAAATGCTTGAAACATAAAGATCGACAACAAAAATTCTTTTTGTTTTCGATTTTTTTCTATTCTTTGTACTTTCAACGACTACCTGCTGCAAAGGCAAGATCCAAAGAGATTTTGGGACAACTGATAAGAGTTTGCATAATTTAGAAGCAATTCTAAACTTCGTTGTGTTGGTAAAAATGGCGCGATATAACTAGAAAGTGAACTTATTCTGTGAATTGTAGAATCGACCCTTAATCAGCCCTTCATAACTAGTCTCGCAGTGTACAGTTGAGCAAATTTTGTGGCGATTCTATGGCCTGATAGCTTTACCATCCCTGAAATCATTGCCAGACAATCGATGGCGAGAGCTTTTCAGTTTTCATTCCCAAAAAAGCTAATATCAAATTGTAAATTCTGATATTTGACTGAAAAGAAGATTTGAATAATAATTGAACACTATATTTTCTAGATGGCGTCATTTTTGGTCCGCATCTGGCGATACTTCTGTCTTCTTGTCATTACAATTATGGGCCTTCACGAGACTACTTGACCCTTTTTCCATACAATGTACCTACTACACTGAAGACTGAAGAACGTGATTTTAGCTTTGATAAAGAGTACCTCAATGAGACAAGTAAATAAAGTGATGTCTCAACAGGCCATCAACATGAAATACTAATTATGTAACTTCGGAATGAAAAAAAAAACAATAAGGTTAAATTTATGATTACGGCAAATCCGTTTTGGTTAAATAATCGGATTTTGTATCCTGTTTTGAAGGAAATAACATAAATTTCTTTTGTTTTTATAATTGTACTCCTTTTCCTGTTACTCTTGTGTATTAGCACTAGTTAAGCTTCGTTATTTATCGTCTTAGGAAGTGTTACACTTTTTTTCAGGTTTATACATTTATACCTAAAAATATTTCCTTTACTTAATTGCACTTGTACGACTTCTGTATAAAGATAATATCTTTAAATTATGGAAAGTAGATTATGTTTTTTTTCTTCAATATTGAGACTTTTAAGTGTATTTTTTTTAAATTAATGCAAATCCACGATTTATCATTGTCAACATAATTTAAAATAATCTTCTGATTGTGGTGTTAAAAACAAAAATTATTTTAATAGTGACATAGATAACCATTTTGGTAGTTCTATAAAAAAGTTACACCCACGAGAACATTTCAAAATTCTTCTCGCTAAATACCTTTAAATATTTTTCATATCACATCCACAAAAAAAAAATTAGTCATCAAGGTTTCCACGCGTTTGCTACTTTTCCTAACTCTTAACATAATCCTAAATTATCGTTAACGATAACAATAATAGCTCACCTATGACATTATATTTATGTATGTATATGCAGCATGAAGGCCAACATTAATTGTCCACTGTGTACGTTATTGTTAAATGTTATTTAAAATCGTAAAGTCATGCTTTGCTCCATTTAAATTACAATTATTTACAAGAAAAATGTCGCAGAAAATTGACTAGCTGCAGAAAAAATAGTGACATTTCGATCTAACGTTTAATAAACCTGCTTTTTTTCCAAATCAACTAAAACAACAGCCCTAACAGATTAATAAATTATTACTTATAGCTACTGTCAATCCATTATTATTTACTTTTGTTAACAATCGTCAATGATCCAGAAAAATTAACCTACATAATTGATACAATATCGTATGTAAAATTGTGCAGAATTAGTTGTTAAAGACGGGATCCATATATTTGGTTCATTTGCGAGCTAATCTCGGACTTTCTTCAATAGTGAAAGTGTCCCTGTAATTTGCCTGAAAAGAAACGCAATGGAAGTAGTAAATTTGCTGAAATCGCTTATTTGTGATTTTCACGACAATCATGGAGGCACTAGAAAGTAATGTCGGGATTTCGGACGGCCGACACACGAACTCAATCACATATCTAGAGATTTTTATTACAGAATACACTCATTGTTCAATAATTATCGTATTGTTCAACATGTACACGATCCAAACTCCAGCTGATTGTCTATGAAAGCCGGCACTGTTACACGACCGGTCCAAGGATCCCAACAAATCCTCAATAATTTATCGGCTCTCCAAAAAAAGGTATTTAAGAAATTCGATTAATTAATTATTTATTTCTAATAGAAACCAAATTGGGTATCCTTTAGATTTCTGAAGAGGTTCCTATTAACTTTTTGCTTTGTAGTAAAAACGAGGCAAGAAAAAATGGTGCATCCGAGGCGAGCCACAATGGAACTTGACTCTTTTAAATAGTTGCTGATATTGTTCAGGAAATAATTAAAATTGCAACCGGTTTCGTTTCGTTTTACTTGCATTTTATCACACAGTAAAGAAGATGAACTAATTTAAAATGTTAAACTTGATAGAGTAGTCCTGGTCGTCTTTGATTTATTTCAAAAAGTAAAATTAACTTCTTTTGATTGCATAATCGAATAGCCTCAAATTGGAATGCCGATTTTCACGCATGAACATCACATTAAGAAAATATTTATGAACAATCTGAAGTCATACCGGAATTAGTCGTCAAAAGGTAACATATTTTTTTTATTATTGATGATAGTTGCTTCATCTATTTCGTTTTGGGAAGACGACACAAAACGAAGAATGAAAGTGAAAGATTTCTTTCATAGTCAATTTTTCTAATTAAATACGTTACTCTAACGAAACATTCTTCGGAAATTAAGAGTTGTTTTAGTGTGTTGTTTGTTCTTTATAAATGAGTGTTATTATACCACATGGATAATTATACTAAGCAGTTTCTTATTAAATTTTCTCTATTTTGATTTAATGTTCCATGACTATAAATATCCAACAACGTCAACTACAAGTTTACTTATTCTATAACGTAAAACAAGCTATAACAAGGTAATAATTTTTTGTCACACTTGCGATATGCTTTTCCACAAATCTGTTCTTGTCTTTAACTGAATACAATTTATTCAAAAAATACAGAGAGAATTTCATAAATTTTAATTAATAATATATAACGAGTTTTTAATTAACTTTCACTGGCTTTATAAATATTATAAAGTGAAGTAAAATATTTGAAATTAAATCAGGAATTTCGAAAGGTCAAACTAATTAAATCAGCTTCTTTTATCATCGTCTAGCGCAAGACTTGGATTTTTTTCGCTGGACATTTAGATACGGTTGTGAAAGAAATACATTTTCAAATTAGTAATTGCAGAAATAGCGCAAGCCTATAACCAGAACAAAATTTACAGTTCTGTGAACGAATAGAATTTGAAACACGAATGAAAACGAGCGACAAACCAAATTGGTTGGAAGTGAACATCATATCGTTAAATTCTTGAAAAAACCGATCAAATTGCGGATAAAGCTTTTTGTAATTCTTCTTTTGAATAGTTAAAAGGTGAGCTGCAGAATTTGAATACTGTCTTGAAGATAGTTCGTTTAAGGAATGTTCAAAAGTTTAGTTTACTGCTGAAATATTGCTTGTTATTATTTTATGTACAATTGTATAAGAAATCTTGTTGCACTAAGTTTTTCTTCACTATGTTTTCTTCAAGAATAAATAGTTATTTACTTTACAAGGTGGGAAAGTGACACTTTTCACAAGAGCGGATAGTTTGGATCACGAGGCGAAGGCCGAGTGATCCAAATCCGCGAGTGTGAAAAGACACTTCCCACCGTGTAAAGTACAACATTTTTCTTAATACTAACGACCTTTGATTTAATCTAATTTTTTAATATGTTTTTTTAAGAAATGGATTACCTCACGCGCTTGTGTTTTCAATTTTGTCTCTGCTACAGCACGCACCTGAATGGTTATTGAATTTAATTAATAGTAAATTATAAAAGACATTTCGAATCAGGATTTAATTTTATATCAGTCTCTGCAAGGTGGTTCATTACTTACGAGACATTCTGTATATGTATATAAAAATAGAAACATTTGTTTACATTTTAGACATTCTCGACAATTCGAGAAGGCCATTGTTATTATTGTTATTTTTTTTTGACCCCGAACAGCATCGAACAGCACAGTCAGACCGAGACAGTTCCCGCGTAAAGTTGGGGTTTTAGACGATCTGTGGTATAATAGACGCAATTATTTTTAAACGAAATTTAAATTCAAATTAACCGAAATTAATTTAAATTGAATCACTGGGAATAATTATTATATAATTTAATTGAAGATAGAGGCATTTTAATTCTCAGTTTTTTGTTTTTTTTTCCTTATATTCCAAAATTTAATCTATGTATTTTTGAATTGCTAAGAATGTGTGGTATTGAGAAAAAAAAGAATTGCGTCGATTTTGTCCCACAAAAAAACTTGTTGAACATGATTTTTAGTACCCCTAATAGAAACTAAAAGTCAATAGTGAAGAAAAGTCACTTTTCTTCACTAGTCACTTTTCTTCACTAGTGAAGAAAAGTGTCACTTTACCATTAAGATATTAGTAAAGTAAAGTCAACTTTATTAAAATTTATTTCCACAGTAATACAACTTTTTTTTTTCTACCTTATATATCGATAAATAAAAACGAGTTTGAAGTTATAAATTACTTATTTCATTGTAAATCCAAGAACTTTTCGGACCACTCTGCATAAGGGAATTTTTCATAAAGGTGCCAGATTTTCAGCTCTCTTCATCGAAGGTACTGGCGAATCAATGCATCAGACAAAGACATAATCATATGTTGTAGGGGGAAGAAGATGATTTAATTTTTACGATAACAACAGTTTGAAAAACGCAAGGATAACAATAAAAATGCAAATAATATACGTTCATTTAAATTGTAAGATTTGATAAAAGACATGACACTTCCGACAGAGCATAAATAGACTGATAGCACTAAACTAATATGTTTCTGTAGAACAAAGTACAATGAGTTTCTATCTAAAGGAGCTTAATCTCACTCTAACTTGAAGCAATAATAATAACAATAATGATGGAATGAACATTGTATATAATAATAATAATGATAGTTACACAACAGAATCTTCAAAGATTTACTCTCGTTTAAAATTTTGTTTTCATGTCATACTGTCATTCCATAAAAATTCTAAACTGCTTTCTAATTCGACAACTGTAACAAAAGACTCTTATTTTTTTCTCTCTCTCTACAGTCGTAAAATTTATCAAAAAATCCAATCATAAATCTAATAGAAGATTGATTGAAGATAAATTTTATTGTTATCAAGCATAATTTCAACCGAGTATACATAATATAAATCGAAACAATTTTTCATGTTATTTTCACTGTTTCAAATTAATACAACTTGCAGAACTGTAACTAATCTGACAACATCTTATGAATATTAAATCATGACAAATTTGTCACAACTCAAGCAATGGATAAAAGTAGAAATTAATTGTGTTTACAATGTTGCTATTGAATAAAAAAAAACAGAATAAGGGAATATAATTATGTGAGATGTCGCAAGATTGGACACCGGAAAAAATCAAATAGTACTATAGGCGATGTGTCCTTGTAGCATTGCTACATGCAGCACCACACATTAATTATCCTTGCAATGCGACTCGAGAAGCGTGCACATAATATGCATACGATTTATTTAAAGGAATGCAAGACCGGCGCCCGCGCATTTCCCTATCTCATGTACAATCTAAATGAGATGCAATTAACACTTTCAACCGTATAGTTTTCCTTGCAATGTGTGGGATATCGGTGTGTCTTCTTTTTACCATCTATTTTATTTGTATTATCATTGATTTTATTCGTTTTGGAGAAACATGCATCAAACACCAACCCCGAAGGAGAATGCAACTCTTCCCCACAAAAAACAAACAAACGACAGACTTGCAGTTAAAACATAATCATCCGATAAATGAAGATGTAATCTTAAGTAGAGACCAACATAAATTGTCGAGTTGCATACTATATAGCTTTTATTTTCACAATACTTCTTTGTGCGGTTAATATAAACGGCAATTTTCCTAGACAATAATAAAGTACAACATTGGCTTCTAGTTGGTTTGCCTTATAAATACGACTATTAATTTATTTATTTATTTTTGATTTTTTCAAATCATTAATACTGGTCTACAACTGTAATTGGCTAATTTCTCGATTCATTCACTTTATAAATTGATGGAAGTGGGCTTTAATGATTATGAAAAGACTGAAGTACCAACTTAATTCGTTGATAATTGGATATTTAACGCAACACAATATATAATTTAAATCGAACTTGCCTATTATAGAAGAAGGCAATAATAATACTTTCATTTACAAAAAAAAAAAAATAATGATTTATTTTTGTTGTGTTTGCAAAAACACGTTGTGATTTATTAATAATTCGCTTATCCTTATAATGTTGGTAATGGATTTTTAATATTATAATATTAGAAAAAATTTATATCTATCGAAAGAAAAAAATGTGAATATAGCTGAAATTGCCTGAAAACTGTTTACCGGTCGACCTCTGCCATCGACATTCTGTTCTCTATCATATGAATAAATCTAGCCATAGGCAAGCTAGCGGTTTTTCCTTGCTTAGATTCCTAAGTTATATGAATTTAAAGAGTCTTCATCATAAATCTCAGCCATTTCTGATTTATTCATACGTATTATGTATACGTATATCTACAGAGAAAACCTATATTCATATCGAATTTGTAATAACAATAGTTTTTGCAATACTGATTAACTCTTTTTCTTATTGGAAACGATTCTAATACCGTACAAGTCGATTAACTTGTACGCTTTTCTGGCAGCAATAAAATTCTTGTAACTAGCTATCTCTATGCATATTGCGGATGTATTAACCATCTTGAAGAGTGCTTAATAGCTGTATTTGCTGTATTAAAGTGGCGAATTATTGATGCAATATTGTAATTAATGTTGCATTTTTTAACAAATCATTCAAAACCGTATTACAATTTGATCGTATCAATCGAGTTTTTTATCGTCTTTATGAGCGTCTGCAGTGCTAATGCTAAAAGCCATGTCTATAGTGCTTTGTTCAGAAGCAGTCTAAAAGAATCGCCCCAAGTTATTTGAATTTGTTTCAAGTCCGACCATGTGGCGCCAAAGGAACGCCTAGTGGTAAACACAACAACCACAAATACAACATTAGATCACAATTTTTTTATAACTTTTACAATAAAAAACAACCTACAACCATATGGTACGTTGAAAGTAAAATTACCAACGAAAATTCTAATCCAATTGTGTTCGAATCGATTGTACGATTATTATCAGAGGCGATTTTTATGTTGATCAGATTTATATCGAATTATGCTGAAATTGTCGATAGAATAAGCGTAACTGTAACTTTCTTCTAACGTAATAAGAAAATTGACGCTGTCGTTACGGATATTTGTCAGACTTGTTATTTTTCTCAGCACAACAATTAAGATTTATCTCATTTTCGTTCTGATCGTGATCGAAGAATGATAGCGTAATATACCAACATTTTTGACAACTGCAATTCATGAAAGAATCAATATGAATGAGTCAAAATTGTGTAGCACACACAAAAAAAGTTAGAATTCTTTCCCCAATTCAATTCTTGTACACATCAGACAATCGTAAATTTAAGTTGAAATTTATGAAGATTCTCATTTTAAATTTGGTACTCGTACGACCTCTTGAAGGTTGTTGAACAATCCTCTTTTGGACTGGTTGTTCGGTGGCATTGTTGGCCAATACAAAAAGGGTCTTTTTTTGTATGTGCAACCATTCTCTGAACTCATGAAAGTTACAGGTTTGTGTCTCTATTGATAATACCGCCTCATTATTATTTATATTTTGTTCATTTTTAAAGCTATACATAGATACTCTCTGACCCCCATTGTCTATCTTTATTGCACGATATAGCGCGGTGTGCGCCGTGTTCTTTGTTTCGTTTTGAATATTTGATAAAAATTTCTAAACGGCCGTCAAGACTGTCAGCTCATCTTCAAAGTCGATCAAAATTGCCATTTTATTACTGGTGAGATGGTAAAGAGACCACAACACTTTTAAAATAAACGTATAACCTGGAAATAAATCGAATTTTCTGCGGTAATTACCTCGTGCAACAATACAGCTTAAGGCTACAACGATATAAAACAGCGTTTCATCTCTACAACAACAACAACGTTGCGAAGGCGTCTGCTTCATAGACTGCATGGAATTATTTACCAGCAGTATAAACATAAAAAAAAAACAGAACCAATTGAAATATTCCGGACCAGAAATACATAAATTCCCAAGATGTTTATCATTTAAAAAATAAAATTAAAATAAAAGGAGATCGACTTCTATCTGCCTTCGCACATTTTTTCTCCATCCAATGTCAATGGTCTTTGATTTGTGTAAATCACACATATTAATTATGAATAGCTGTTATCTTTATGTCATATGTGCAAGAGTCAACATGCAGTTGAAGCTATCTGTATTCATCTACGACCTTTCGTCTTGCTTGGTTTACTAGGATGGCATAATACCTACAATTATGTCATTATATTGCACACACTTTGTAACAAATTTCCACAACCGCTTCATCAGGGGATTTATGGTATGTCTTGGGAAAAAGCTCTGTTGACCTAGCTGGAAGACATTTAAAAAAAACAACAACAAATTGTAACAGTTTAACTGTGCGTCAAAAATGCAGATTATTTCACCGGAATTGTTGTTTTCTCTATCACAAGTCAAATAATTTACAAATAACTGTTCCCATTTCTTCTTTAATGTCGACATTTGTTATTTTCGCGAGTAACAAAGACGATATTTTGTTTTTATAAGGAAAAAAAAAGATCAAGTGGGGCATTGTGTATCGAAGGTTGTCCAAATTTGGTAAGCAAAACAGTCTCTTACAGTTTAAGACCTACTCAAAATTGTTTGATTGGATGTAATCACAAAAAGAAGCTTCATAATACCCCGAAATCGACTGGAATTCTACTGGTTATGGAGTACCTCCTTTGACCGGAATATTTAGCCTCTTTTCCGGCACGGCTTACTTTTATTGTGTTTTTGGAAAACAATAAAATTCGGCCGCCTCTTAGCCATGATTCGACGTTATCTCCATGCCGCCTTCGTAAACTATTGTTATCACAAGTAGGTCAATTTCGATTTGGGCCTCTATAAAAACGGCGTTTTATTATTACTGCGCCAAACGTTTTTCTGTCAAGAAACAGCAAATACTTTCGGTATACAAATCAAAATTT
Source organism: Epicauta chinensis (assembly GCA_021725515.1). Classification (NCBI taxonomy): domain Eukaryota; kingdom Metazoa; phylum Arthropoda; class Insecta; order Coleoptera; family Meloidae; genus Epicauta; species Epicauta chinensis. The sequence continues at coordinate 1,030,686 of JAEDXX010000023.1, forward strand.
GATACTATCTGTTGTATCAGTTAATCTAGTAAATAATTATTGTTCAACTTTAAGAACATCTGTGATTGTTTTGTTTGTGTATAATGCTTTTGAATCTTATAGGTACCGTAATATCATGATTGAGATATAAATATATAGGTACATAAAAGAGAAATATGCTAAGATATTATCAAATATAACATGCTCACACAATGTGAGTTTTGTATCGAAATATGACGGCCATATATAATATTATAAGAGAATTTATTTAATATTTGTAACTAGGCGGAGTTTTAATGTTGAATTTTTATCTGATTTTCGTTTATCTTTTAGCTTTTTTTAAATTCTAATTATTTTCGATTTTTAAACTCAACTACCGGTCATCGACACTCAATAATAATAATAAAAAAATAAAACGAAATTTTCGTAATATTTCTAAATATAATACAATTCAAACACTTTAACAACAAAAGACGAAACAAGAATGAAAATAAAGAAGGAAAGAATGTGGAAAGTTTGATTTAAGGATTTTACCGTTAATAATTTAAATATGATGATCGTTTAGGAAAATTCTAAATAGCTTCCTGTTTGGAATTTCACAAGATTTCCAATATTTTATATTTTCAAAAAAAATTCTATTAACCTTTTAGTGTGAACACTATTCCAATAATTGGAAGAGTGTTGAGAAAAATCTGATTTTTGTTCGACTCGTGTGTGGTCAAGATATATATATATATACATATATCGAATAGGATGGCGAAATGCCTTCAAATCGTGATAATTATGCTTTTGCGTTAATTGAAACAAACAGTTATGGATGATTCTAGCCATATTCACCCCATAACAATGAAGCTCCATCAATCAACCACAACCCAGTTATTTATGCTGAAGTATATAAAATGTAACGTACAATTAACGTTGATAAAACAGATCTACATACTTGATATCAATTTAAATTGCCTTAATTTTGCATATTCTTGTTGTCGTCTATTTTTTTCTGGTTTTCAAACTACCATTTATTAATTAGTTACACTTCTCATAGAGACGAATTCACCTGAAGCGGTTTTAGGTAATCAGGTTTTTTCTGCTTCTAATAGTAGCTAATTTTGTATCGCAACTCCTAATGGTAATTAGGCAGAAATTCGGATAATCGTCTCGATGGTATCGATCTGAAGAATTATACAAGTGCGAAAGTAATTACGCAGACGACGCCTTTATCGTGCTTATAAGATGTTGATTAATTATTAGAAGAATGTCGAGGTCTACATTCCTTTTTCACACACCATAGAAGTTATTTATGATGTATGAGTTATACAATTTTGAGATTTTAATACTTCTGTAGCGAGCATAAAAGTCTGGGTGTGTATATGCCTCATATAAGAGGCGATCATAATTTTATACGGAAAAGTGTTGATAATTCTACACTTAGAACATAATTTATAAGCACTTAAGAAAATAACATACCTATAATTGGGGCAATAAAAGGTACACCTATCATAATTTCAAAAGGATTACTTGAAGGTATGCGATATTAATAGAGTAATAATCGGTTTTTGATACTTTTAGCTCTGCTAATACGAATTTCGGGCTGATCTTTGACGGCAGACGTGAAAGGCAAAATATCGAATGTTGATCGTCCAGATGTGAAAGAATGGCAATGCTACAAAGTCGTACGTAGGCGTGAAAAACTTTCGTTCATGACCTTTGTTAAAGCATCAATTGTTAGACAACACCAAACGCGCATCCGTTGCTAATCTAATTATATCTAACCAAAACTCTATGTTAATATTCAATATTTGTCTAGAACACCATTGAAACATATAGTTATATTCTCTCTATACGATGAAAAGTTTATATACATCAAGTGTGGGAACTGAAAACTTATACAAACAACAAATCGTCGGGTATGTCTATTTAGAGAGCTAGTGTTAAACGAACGCTTTTAAAAGAAAAATACGGCCGTGTGACGGGAACGTTCAAAAGACTTTACTGTCATCGTCCGTAGACATCATATCGAAGAACAAATATGTTTTTAATTATAAATTGACTTACCTTCTGCGATGCGGTAAGGGTGTAACTTGACGGCAATTAAACGAATCGCGTCGTTGATCCTTTGTACGTTGTTTCACTGAACGATTCCCATCAATATTATCATTTGTTAATTCTACGGTTTTATTCGTGTTTGTCGATAAATAACCGGCACGGATTTCACGGAACCATTTTATTAATAAACTTCCAGCTAATGGGTTCGGTTGTTCGTCGGAATTGCGCCTGCAACGAAAAATTCTGCATTAGTGATGCCGCCGAGACGAGAGAGATCCAATTTGGGAGAGAAGCCTGCTTCTCGTCATGAGTGTCGACGAGAGCTTTCTTGCACCACTATTTGTGTCTTGACATATGAGAATTGTAGGAGAATTGAGAGTGAAGATTATCATGCACTACATCGCACACTAATGCAATATGTAATAATCTGGATGTGATCTTGGTTGCAATACTGTTGTGTGATAATTGCGCAAGTCGCTTGAATATTTTGTGATTTCATTGAAAACGAAAATTAATTAAATTTCATTGCAAATTATATTTATTGTGGAATAAATTCAAGTAGTCACCAACTTAATGGCTATGCATGAATCTGTTAAATAAACGATTAAATTTCTGTTGTAAATTAGAAATGTTTGCTTGTAATAATCCGAATTTACTTGCATTCCCTTGGTCTCGTTTTATAGCTACTTATATTACTAGTTATTGCTCTGCAATGACTTTCAAATATTTGTGCTTTGATTTTAATATGGCATGCAGACGATTTTTACAATAATTCCGTAAACGAAAAACAATTTTTGTTTGTATCGCGAGATCGATCGTGACAATGTATTTTTTCTATTCGCTATAATCTACATTGCAATTGTGTCAAGGTGTTTGCTGTTTTTTTTTTGTACTGTCCAACGAATAAGGTGTTAACGTAAGCCTTCTTGCACAAAACCCAACGTTATCGAGCCAATTAAGCTGCTACACAAAAACGTAAAGTTCAGCAGGAAAAATGCAGAAAAAACTCGTTCACGATTTATTTAACAATGTTGCGTCGAATTAGTATCGAAGCATAAACTAAAAAGGATATCCTCTTTCGAACGATTTATATTTTCGTAACATTAGTTGACAACATCAAAAGTTTGGTTGCAGATTAAATGTAGATTACTTAAGAGTTTCTTAACCAGTTTGTGGGACAACTAGAAAAAAAATGATACAAACACACAAACGATAATCAACTGATTGTGTTATCGGAGCCCGATTTTTTAAATTAAATTAATGCTCGACTTGGTTGACATTAAAGATTTTTTCATCTCCGCATATCTCTATGCTGTGTGTTATTTTTTTTTGTAATTATAAAATGCGAATAATCCAGCTTGTGCAAATCTGAAACGTCAATATTGGATTGCGATTTATACAAGCCGAACACACACAGTAAGAGAGAAAGAGTTGGTATAGGGACATGCCAGTGACCTTCTCAAGGATACAGAATGTACTTACAACACTCACACACACACACACACACACAGACAATTGCCGGACCAAACCGGTCTTTAAAGTTGCCACAATGAAGATGTACACGGCCGGTTCAGATTCGATACTATGGACAACTGTATGACAAGTTCTAAAGTGTGCTTTTTTCTGTAACAAGAACACAATTCGATCTAGAGGCGAGAAAATACCGGTCGTTCTGCGGTACGAAAACCAATATCAAATAAATCTCACAATTTTTACTTTTCCTATCAGGCGGAGACGAAAGTACAGATCGTAATTTGAAACAAATTTGCAGGTTCTTCAGGAATCAAAATCAAAACTTCTACAGAATACTACTAATAGGACCTATTGTTTTTGCTTATATTATTCTAGTGGCCGTGTTAAATAAGGTTTTGTTATAGGCCAAATCGACCAATTTTGGACACGACCCCTTTCGATTTGGCTGAAAATTTGCCACCATTTTGTACCTCATTGAAGACGTTTCTTAGAATTTTTTCAAATTTTTTTACCCGCCCAAAAAAATGGCTCTTTTTCTTTAAATAGCCGTCACTTTTTCAAAACTTGACGTATCGGGACTTTTTTTTTCAAAATCTTCGTTGATGTACTTCTTATAAAAAAATAAATAAAAATGATCCAAAGTTATCGTCAATGTTTACTTTCAGATTTTCGGAAACAACCGCAAATTTTTCGATTATTACATTCTTTGATTTTTTTTATATATTTTTTATATCACAGTTTGACATCTTCTACAAATCCTCTGGAATTTTTAGAAGGGTGTTTTTTCGATTTCTTTTTCTTTTTGCACTTGAAAAAGAAATTTTTTTCCACTTGAAGAAAAAATTTTGTTTTTTCACCTTATTTCGCGTAAGACCTTCCTAAAAATTTTTTAGGATGTAGAGAGAACTTCAAAATTGAAAAAATAATGACAGTAATAATAATTGAAAGTGGTAATCATCAGAGAAATTTCGAGTAATTTCGAAAAATGGAAAAAAAAGACGAGTCAGTACACTTTTTTCTTATTTTTTTTTAAACTACTTTCAAAAACAAAAATAATACAAAAAGTTGTTATTTGATCGATTTTTGAGCGAACTAGAGCTATTTGAAGAAATTTTTCCTTATGCTCTTCGTTATACATTGTCAGAATTACTAATTTGAATAGAAGTAGAAATTAAAGATTGTAATCATCGAAAAAATTTCGGTTTTTTCCGAAAATCTGAAAATAAACGTTGAAGATAACTTTGGATCATTTTTATTAATTTTTTTCTAAAAACTCCATCTAAAAACGAAGATTTTGGAAAAAAAAACGTCCCGATACGTCAACTTTTGAAAAAGTTACGGCTATTTAAAGAAAAAGAGCCATTTTTTTTGAAAAATTTATAACTTTTTTTTGGGTGGGTAAAAAAATTTGAAACGTCTTTAATGAGGTACAAAATGGTGGCAAATTTTCAGCCAAATCGAAAGGGGTCAGGTTCAAAAGTGGTCGATTTGGCCCCTATAGTTTTTTTCTCGAATAAAGAAATCAGGATAGAAAAGCCAAGCAGGTGTGTTTGTGTGAAAAAAATCCACACCGCAGTCGGACCTAAGATCTGAACATCGTGACGTTTTTGCTGTAATCACAGTTTTCAACCTTTCACATCCATAAGGAAGAAACTGACAATTTCACCGATTAATTTACAATTTTACAGTGGCACGACGTCTGCTTACATACTATGTATACATATATACAATTTTACCATATAGACACAAAATTTTATGAATTATTTAATACTGAACTTGAATTATGAACTGAGTAGGTCACGAGCCATTTTCTCATATGGTAAAACTACGTTTCACAATAATATTTCCTGATCTTGAAGAAGATGGCAACATATGTAAATATGGTTTATAGAGATTTACATTGAACTTATAACCATATTATGGGAAACAAAAGTCCTATTTGGATAATGTAATTGGGCATTAAATATCAACGGGAATAACAAGGGATGTACTACAGTTGGATTTTTTCCTGTTTCGATCCGATATAGGAATCGAAAAAATCAATCTAAATTTACCATAAAAGAGATCAAATATGTAAAACATCAGGTACACCAAATTTGGCTCAATATAACTGTATATACCAACGATTTGTTTATGTTTATTGTGGATTTAATAGAGTTGCTCGTTTAATTTGTATTCCAACAATAAGTGGAATACAACCGAACCATACGTATTTAGAAATAATTGAAATATTGATCGTCGATATTAATTTATTGTTTTGTCAATTTTTCCGTTGGTGTAACTGACAGAGAAAGTCATGTCGATATTGTCGACAATAGAAGACGAATCTATCGATTTTTTTTTAATCGTGTGATTTTCAAACAAAAGCCATTTCCTTGTAACAACATTTCGTTTTTGCCTATATAGTTATGTTCACAGATGACATTGATTTCTAAATGCCCTTCTTTAACGTGAAACTTCACCAGGATGATTTTAATGGTGCATCGTGCACAGTTACATTAGTGAAATGTCGATGGCAACCTAAAGAATTTCACGATCTCATTGACCTCCAGGTGTCAACCTATAATCACACGGAAATCGTTTCAGACAATTGTCTAACATTGACATTGACTGTTTAACGAAAATTTCTTGAATAAACAAATAAACAGATTGTGATTTCCACACCTACTGGTATTAGAAAAACAAAACCACCATTGCAAATCAGTATTATTCCGAATTTAACTTGACCTACTGCACTTTAGAGATTATGTGTCTTTCCATCATTAGCATACGTGTAGAATTTGTTATCATTGAACTATCTCTTTTCGATGGATATTAATTTCATTTTTCTTTCACAAATAAATCTGTCAAGTCGAATTCGTTCTACTATAAATTCTGCTCCAACATCAACTTGTGGATATATTCTTGACGTATTCAAATTAAAATCTCGATTAATCACACTACTGTAGTATCTGCATAAAAATCTCCAACATTTACAACAATCTCCAACGATAACAATTACAATGGGGGCGTAGAGGTTGTTTACCATCATTGTATATCTACGGACACAAAGTATTCTAACTGTCAAATCGGCCCACACGTAACACGCCAATGGTGGATCTATCCTGATGTGTGTAATTAAATCAACAACGTTTTCCTTTTGGACGATTCTCTTAATGTTCTCATTTCTTCATTTGAGCGAAAAAAAAACCAGTTTAAAAGAAGGAAATGATAAAGTTGATGGAAAAATGTCAACTTTCCCATCAGACGGAATCAGGTGAAAATGGTATTGCCACGTTTCTAATATTACAAAACAATAAAAATCCTTATTAATATTGCGATTAATTGATGTTTTTTTGAAAACTTCGTTGAGATTTTAGATTCAATAAATCTTCCCGATCTAATTCCTGTATGAAAAACTCGTCTGTCAATGGTCTATACAGTAAAACGATTAATTATAAACCACTAGTTTCGTAATTATACGAACTTGAATAATGGTGTTGCTGGTGATTTATTGAGTTGGTGGAATTAATAAAAAAAAAATTATTAAATCAAATCGTCTATTAGTAAAGTTGTTTGATCTCTAATACGTTTCAACTGAAATTGTGAGCATGTAAGCCGATTAACTTATTCACAAAGCATATGTTGAAATAGCAGCTTTAAAAAGACTATTCTATGGCTCGTCAAAATTCAATTTGATTACAACCGAAAAAATGGGAAGATTACGTATAAAGAGAATCTGTTAAGAAGCAGTATCGTAGCTAATATCATGAACGCCCAGGGCAGGATTTAAGTGTTGCACCCCCAAAATTTATTCAGTAGGCGCTGTAGTAATCAAGTGCAAGTTGTGTCTTAACTTTGAGTGAGTTTTTTTCCTTCGTTAGACGATTACTTGAATCGTCATATTCGAGAGTTTATCTTCCTTAAGGTGGTTCTTGAAAATATTTAATATTGCAAAAGAATCCCGTTACCTTCCCAGCTGATAGAATGTTTTTGTTATCTTTGGTTAGAGGTTGAACTATCCATTGTTTAGATTTAAGAGGGCATCGAAATGGGCTTCGTGGTCTGATCGAATCAGTCGAATAGAATCGGCTTTAGTCAAGACTCAATTCTTCACGTCCAAGGCTCGACTGCATAAAGCAGCTTTTATAAAAAAAGCTCTTACTAGTGTATAACACATTTATCTAAGTTCTCAAGCCGCAAAAATAAGTATAAAATAGCAATACTCAAAAGTGTTAACTACTTCGGGCTTGGCGTTGATCTTGCTTTGCTCATCGCTTTCGCTTTCGAGATAGCTTCTCGAAGTATTACAGTTTATTGACAATTTCTTCAATCAAATACTTATTGAAGTAGCTATATAACAACGGTGGGCAAATGCGACTCTCGAAGCCACATGCGGTTCTTTGTTGGGCTAAGTGCGGCTCTCATTGAAAATTTAAATCCGTTATAAGATATATAACCATATTACTACGTTACTATTATGTGGCTCTTTATGACATACGAAAAACCGGACTGCGGCTCTCATTGTCCTAGTATATGCCCACCCCTGCTATATAATTTAATAGTTTTATTGAAGATTTAAGCTCACGGAGGCAAAACCAATCTACAGACTTGTCACAAGATCTGACCTGACCTGAACTAGCTTAATCAAGCGAGACTAAATCTTTTGAACTTCAATGACTTGCTGGTCTTAGATAACGTAATATTTTTATGGAAATGATGGGACCGATTCTTCAAGTGTTGAGTTCCTTTCACTCCTAGTTTCTGTGCAAAAAGTTAAACAACAAATCTGTCCAAAAGATAAGCAAAGGCTTGCAGAACTGACTGTGCGTTGGGTGGAGACGTTTTTAGCCCTTCCTCCTATTATTATTTTTTTAATCATCTGTAAGTATATGTGTCGTATATAAAACGACCATATTTCTCTGTAATTTTTGTGATTTAATTAAAAAAATTCCACGACTACAAATAAAATTAGATTAACATTTCGTTTGTGATTTCTCACAATTTCTTTGCCATTCTATCAACAGCCAACGTTCGTTACTTTATTCTGCCCCCAAGGGCATTCTGAAAAATTTGTATAAACATGTATCAGATAGTCGAATAGAACGCGGAATTGTTTAAAATGATTTCACCACCGTCATGGCGCAGTAAATTGTCACGTCGAACATGGTTTATTGTTCACACATTTTACCAACATCAGGGTTAGATAGGGCTTTGCAAGACATTTACAGTCAAGTTTTAATTAAATTTATTGGATTCTATTTGGTGATATATTCTGAACTTATCGTTCGAGAAAAACTAAATGTTCCACTAATTGGAAATTATGTAAATTTAACATTTTAAGATCAGATTCCAAATGGAATGGAATAGTAGTAGTAAATACATTGATTATTTGAGATTGTATAGTAAAACCTATTCATATATTTATTATTGAAATTGCATTATTTGAAATAGTTTATTATCTTATTATAATGTCGTAACTCAACTATAGAACACATTTGTCCGTTGATCTTTAATAGAATAAATCACTATAGCAGTAGATATTATTGTTTCGTTCTATTCATTACAATTTAATAAATCTACCATGTATTATTTCAGTTTAAAAAGAGAATAAACGGCAACTGAAAAATAAAACGATTTAGATAAATTGTATACGTCTTTTGTATGGAGACCTAGATTTATCCATCGAACAAACGTCCTTATCCTCTTTTCTCAAGTAGCATACTCTGACATTTTCGTTTATTAATTATTGTTAATTCTGATCGTAATAGATTGAACATGATACAGATACGAAATACGCAATTTGGGTGGATCAAATTCACTGACACACAATACGCACCTTGGTATTCAAATCAATTTCTCACAACAATCTCCAGTTATCCTCAAACTGGTCGAGGATTTCAACACGAACCGAAACTGCTGCACACGATCAAATATTTCGGACGAAATTGGAACAAATAAGACTAGGGAATGATTTTTTCTAAGCGATAGTTGAGTCTCTAAGATCCCCATAGCGATAACGAAAAACATCGTTTCCTATAGCAAAGTCTTTGCCTGTAAATCGTCCCTCCGCTTCAGCTGTCCACAATGCCACCTACACGTGCAAATCAAATGTTTGTGGCATTCCTTTAATGGTGTTGAGGGCGTTTTGTACAACTAGGGAATGAATCCTTTCCCATTCTCTCTCCATTTAAAGTTCATAATGTAAAATCGAAAATAATTATTAAATAATCGAATGAATAATTTGAATAATCAATAATATGTAATTAATAATGATAATTGTAAAGATTTAATTAATTGTAGATAATGGGAATATATATGGAAAATGGTAGGATTCAAATACCAAAGTTGATATGATTTATATCAGCAATAAAGTGCAATATTTCCAATTATTGTTGTCATGCCATAATAGGACAAATATTTACTGTTTTTTTATATAAGTAAACGATCAATTATTCATTACAAATAGTTTTATAATTAAGATAACAATAAAAACGACAGTTGATTTTGAAACAAATAAAGAAATTAATTGCAAATCCATTCATAATGTTAACATTTCGCAAATATTCGCTCAGAATGACAGCTTTTAATTAAAGTAGGATCGTGCAATATTAGGGTCAAAATTATTATTATTATTATTATAATTATTGAACATAAAAGACGTTTCGATTTCATAGTAATGTAATCGTAAAGAAAATCAAGCTTATTGTATTTTGTGTTGTGTCGCAAAGAGATGGTAAATGACGACAATTTATTTTCGTAAAATGTTTATAATGACTTTCGTCGGTCATCATATAAGAGACCATGAAAACCATCATTGTAGTATATGTATGAATGTTGGATTGTTAAATGACCATTCCAACAATATATGCACATATATACATACAAAACAAGTAGCAACTACCTATACATATATATAAAGTTTTTAGTAATAAACTAAAAAGCTTATATTCCATGCATAATGTTCAATACTTTAATAAAACAGCGAATATAAATTGAGCTTTTAATACAATCCTATATTGCCGAAATAATAAACCGAATCAAATCATCAAGGCCTTGGTTATCATCATCATCAACAACATCGTCATTGTTGTTGGGGAAATGTTTATTATTAAAATGATAATCGAGAGGCAACTGCATGATTTTTTTTTTAAATCGAATCAACTTTAAATCATTGTTTCGTTATAAAAACAATAAACAATATGCATATATCGTTTTTTTTTGTTTTTTTTTTTGGTGAATGTCTGCAATAACTTCAACGCGGGTGTATCTAGAATCTTGCACATATTCTTATATCTGTTCCACGCACATTGTTAGCAATTGACAGAAAAGAATCGATTGCATGAACTATGAACGAATTTGTGGTTTCAGATCAATCTATAAATGATTTAATATGTATTCTAATCGTTTTTATTGGCAAATATCAAACTTGTCAACGAGTTGGTTGTGGGTGAACGATTGATGATCGAATGATTTCATGAGTAACTGCAATAATAGAGCACATAATTGATGATCGAAATCACAAACTCTCTGTCGATTTGGAATGTTCAAAAAATTGATTTTGATGCAATTTTGTTCTAATCGTACTTATGGAAAACATTAAATGACAAACATCCTTTGCAATTATTTCAATGTAACGTAAGCCTTTAAATCAGGTATTTGGAGTTGAATCCTTACAAGAAACAATTTGTAGGAAAGTTGATAGAAGTGAGAGACCTTTTTCTCTAGCCAATAAGATTTCGAAGCCGAAGTAGGTATATACAGTTTCTTTAATGGGTATCTCGTAATATTCTTTTGAAGTCCAAAGCGGGACAATTTATTTTTTCATATATTGTTCCTTTCTTTCGCCAGTTTCATTCGCAGGGATCATTTTTGGCATTTGTATCGTTCGCCAGCTTTTTCAATAAAAATTCTTTATTCTTTCTCACTATAATATGCTCCATGAGTCTATTTCATGTTTTTTTTCTATTTTCTTTACAGATTTGGCCTCTCAGGCTCTCATAAACTAGTAGGCAGACGAGTAAAGAGGTTTAAATCATGATTTCTTATCATTAACGGAATACCTATAAACAAGCAAAATTCTAAATTGATTAAATCAAGCATCTGGAAAATTTAAAAGCAATTACAAAAATCTTGTGCAATTATTTTAATGTCATGTAAGCCTTTAGTGCATTGGTATTATAAATCAGATATGTCGAAATTAATCTTTGCAGGCAGCAATTTGCAGGAAAGTTGACACCTTTTTCTCTTGTCAATAAGATTTGGTAACCGAAGTAGGTATACCTACACAGTTTCTTTAATGCGTATCTGATAATATTCTTTTGAATTCCAATATTTTGCGTTCTTGTTTATTTTTCCACGCATTTTTCTATGCCTTTCTTTCGCAGGTCTCAGTTTTGGCATTTGCACAGTTCGCCGGCTCTTTCGATGAAAATCATTTATTGTTCACTAGCGCCAACTTTATGAGTTTATTTCATGTTTTTCTATATTTTTTCTACAGATTTGACCTCCCACACTTTCTGAATTTGTTTGATTTCCGCCCTTTTCCACACATAAACTCGTAGGCAGACGAGTAAAGGGGTCTAGATCACGATTTTTTATTATTAATATTGCGTAAATACTCTTTTTTTTTTGAATAATGATTTTCATTTTTTTTTCTAAGTGTCAATCAAACGTCTGGAAAATGTAATGTGAACCTTTAATACAGTGATCTTATAAATCAAATGTTTGGAATACAATGCGGGAAGCAATTTATTGGAAAGATGAGAATGGCGAGCCCTTCCTTCGATTATTTTTCTTTGTCGAGAATATTTCGTCCTCCAATACATAATTTATTTAGTTACTATCTCATGAGTTTTTTTGTTATATTCTTTTGAAGGCAAAAGTGAGATGGAAAAGTGTTCACAACTATAACATCCTGCACTGTTAAACCTTTTTTAACACATTTTTCTATGTCTACCTTTTGCTAGTCCTATTCGCAGGGATCATTTTTGGCATCTGCCTCATTTGCCAGATCTTCCACTGAAAATTTTATTCTTACTCATTAGAGCCTGCTTCATCAATCTATTTTACATTTTTCTATATTATTTGTATAGATTCGGCATCCCAGACGAGCAAAACTTTTGAGGGATTTCTAAATCATAATTTCTTATAATAAAGGAAACAGAAATAAATAAACTCACGAATTGATTAACTGTTTCTTCTTCAATTTTAATTTTAAGTGAAACTCGCAATGCTCCTGTTTTCCACCCTCTTCACTGAATCAGAGGTGCGTAACCATTCCTGTCCAACGAATCAAAATAGTATAAATTTACGCATTTAAAAAACGTTAGGCTGCTCTTTCTACTTTTTTCACAAATTTTTTTAAAGATGATAGGTGAGTGAATTTTGGGGTCCTAGGCTAACACAACTTGAAATCGTAATTAAGCTAACTAATAGCTATTTTATACAAAAGCTGTTTCTAAAATATTACAACAAATATTAGTCAATAATAGAAACTAATATTCTTAGGGCTCTTGGCTGCAGCCCAGCAAGCCTTTTATGTACCTTTGCGCATCTAAAATTATTCATCCCTGCACTAGACGAAGATCCAGTCTTTAGTACAAATACATTGTTTTACTTACGGATAAATTACCTCTTGAGGTTCGTCCGTTGCGGTAAAGATTCGTAAGGTAACCGGATTCAGTGCAATTCGAGCAATCGTCTTTTTTCATAAATTTGGCATTATAGAGAGGTCCATCAAACAAGGAAATCGGTGCAAATTCAGCCTGAGAGATTTGTGTTTGCACAAACATCAGCTGATAACTAATTTTCTTATTTAATAAACATGAAATCCACCGTAATTGATTTTCTTAAATTAGAATTACGCGAAACAACTGATTATTACTGTAAAATACACACATATAAACATGTATTACAAAGATATTGTATTAATAATTGATTAACTAAATCAATTTCATGGTATCCTGTAAATATTACCAAACACGAACGCATTCTTTTTTTAATTTTATTTTTTGTTGTTATTGAATGTTTTGATCACAATTTCCGTATTGTTGCAATTAGAACAATTGTTTACAACATTTTCTAGTTTACAATTATTTTATTTTTTTGTATTTCTATTGTTATCATTAGATGATTATGTATCAATTACAAAACGCCACTTTATTGCTTGATTGAATACCTATATGTGATTATAAGTGTAAAAATTCAAGTTAATTATTCTATAGTGATTTATAAATAGGTATGGGCTGTAATTCCTATAACTAATGGTTTAATGTGTTTCCTTTCAGTTGTCTATTTCACTGACACGAAAATAATAATTGTATAAGAAAATGTGTACAATAAGAACCGATCTAATACTGTCAGCCTGAATACAGATAAATTCATAATTGTTCTGCATATCAATTACTAATAAAAGAGTTAATCTATTTTTAGAAATTAATATACCCTATAAATCTTTGAAATTATAACGTATTGTTTGAAAATGGCAATAAAAATTTGAAGATTTCGTGTATACACGTTAAAAAAAGGTCAATGAATTCTATTAAACTGATAAAATTTTCGATTATTCTTTTACGATTCTCACCCACTTTTATATTTATTTATTTTATATGGCAATAATAAAATCGCATTTGATTAATTTATAACCAATTATTAATGGGCGTTAGATTCATTTGTGGTAACTGTAGAGACTTCAATTAGTGTTCAAGATAGATACCCGATATTATTCATAAATTTATCAGAGTGTTGATAGTTTATAACGTAGAATTGTAGTTTTAATGGCTCGTTAGGAGACTAATCGAAAATTAATTAAAATCGACTATTGATGATTTCCCGTATGTAATACAAGTATTGATGAAATGTTAATTTGATACAGATATAACAACCATCTGATACATACCAACATATCTGCCTATATCTATAATAGATAAAATATAATAGGAAATTTATTATATAGTACATTTCGTGTCTCTAATGATTTTATATAGAAATTCTCCAATGTTAATCGTAAATCGTAATTGTTAGTTAATGGTGACTCATTAACAATGTCAATTAACACACAAAAAAAAACAACAAACTAAATTTGCATATAAATCGTTGTCTTTCACTGGCGGTACTTCAGGTTTCCAATTGTGTGATTTAATTGAAAAAATCCACTGATTTATCCTTTAATAGAGAAACGTTTTTGTTAAATTTCATGATTTCCGTAACTATTAAGGTGTGCCAGCGAACAAAATAACGTTAAATACGAGCGCAAATTCGGCTAACAAAATCGAGAATGATTTAACCGGAGATCATCCAAAGAAATTTAATATTAACTTTTGTATTTTGTAGTTGGGGATTCACTAACGTCAACATTCAACAAGTTGACTTGCAACCACCACCTACGTTCAATTATGTTGACTTTGTCCGCAGTCGGAAGAATTTTTTATGTTGTGGCTATTTCGTCATTTTGGAGTCTTGCCGCATTTCTCACTATATACTGTATAATAATAGAATTCTCCAACTCTAAGCCTGTTTGTTAATGATAAAGCGTCGTGTTTCTGTCGCTCACGCTCAATTAATTAGAGCATTGGTAACGATACGGTTCTTGTTAATAATAGCAATGAAGCGAATCTCATTATCAGTGGATTGGTAGCATTTGTTGTTTGAAATTGTTATGAATTAGACACAATGACAGTTATCAATAGTTGGCCACGACTGATTCTGTTGTCAAAGCCCTGTAGAGAAATACAGATGACATTCTACATGCATAGTAAATGAACACCATTTACATTATGTGATAGAATCATAACTTATTCTTTTGTTCAGTACTGAATCTGTTGTTTTCTTCTTCTTATTTTTAGGATTTTGTTTTTTAAATCGGACCGTTCATTGACACTTAAAATCGCTTATTGTTCGTTTTTTTTTCCCTGTTCGCTCGTTTCCACCGAGTACGATCGTGCGTATCTACGTTTTCAGCAGGAGTGCAGGTGTTCAGGATGGACGGGCGACTCTTAAAGGACGACCAAGATAGACGAACATAAGTAGTAAACAAGCAAAATGATATTGCATTGCCTACAACACCATGAAATCCGAAACTAATTCAACGACAAAATACGCCCAGTCAACTATATGCTAACATAACATGCTTCCGTTTATTTGCCATAAAACATGTATCATTATTTTTTATGATTTCTACGCCTTCAAGTTATTTTATTCTATAACTCGCGATTGTTGTGTTGATATTAAATATTTCATTATACAATAAAATATAACCACACTATACTGAGTTGTTGTTTTTTTTTTGATTATAGAGCATCGAAAAAAGATGAAGCTTTTTACAGCAATTTCAAACGCAGTTTACATAAAGCGTAAACATTTAATAATCATCAATCAAATTGTTGGAGAGCAGTAGAATTAATAGTGTTAGCTAGCTGAATTATGTTGATTGCAGTTTAGTAGTAACTTAAGCCATGCGATGAAGAGAGCTTTGACAATAGACCATAACTCACAGGAGCTTCCCGAGATTATAGTTGTATTTTAATAATTGCCACAAGTTTTAAAATATCCCAAAGCTCTATTGGTAATCGTTTTAATCTAACAAAAAAAGAATTATATATTTAAAAAACGATATCAAGAATGTGTATTTTTTATTGCGGTTTGTCCATTTTCCCGTAGACGCGCACTTCTTTATTAATGTTGTATAACTGCAGGATAAGTGATGCTATTAGTGATGCGCCTCAAGCTCGGCCAAGAATAAAACATCGGCCGTCACAATATTTCATCATTTTTACGTTAATCAACTGTAAGTTTACAATAGCAAAACAAAGGATACCTGTTTGGTTGGAATTTAAAAAATGAACAAATGAAGCTTTATAAAGAACTTGTAATGCGAGCGTAAATAAGCCCTAACTATATACATATACAGACACTGTTATTGTTAGTTTCTATATACTATATACACATTAATATGTGTGAGGGATAAATGGTCATTACCATGTCTTAACTATAATATTAAAATTATCGATTATCATCAGTATTTATCGGACAAAAAAAGAAAACGCATTATTGATGATACTATTATACTAACTAACATTAACGTTGTAATAAGACGTTTTCTAACAACATTGTGCATTTTTTGTGCATCTTTCTCTCGACTCTTTGGTTGCGTTTATTGTAATTGTTGTGCAAAAAAGGGATGTACTCTAAATGGATCGCCATGAAATAGAACAAATCGTGACTTTAGCGAGACAAAATGTTGTACGATACAGGTCATGTCGCGGCTAGAGTTTTTTTTGCATAGTTTTATGGTCATAACGTTTTGTCGTTTCGATCACGAAAGCGCAGTTTGACAACGTGTCTTTTTTCTCTGTTGGATTTGATTTCAGCAAAGTTGAAAGGTCCCAATTAGGCGAACACGTACAATCATGCAAACCCAGTGGCGCACAACTTTATCAAACAACCAAGCTCCCGACATTTTGTTAAACTTTAACATTCCACATTTCATTGAATGTTTCAAGCATAATGTTTTAACTTCTAGCTTTTTATTTGTGCGAGTTAATTTGCTTTAATTACGGCTGAGCATATAGTGGAGCGGAGAGCAGAGCAGCGAGCAGCGCCTCAAATGAACAGAGAGTAGATAAAGAAATGCACATAGTGGCGAGATAAGATTCTAGTGAAAGTGAATAATTTGGTTTTAGCTTTAAGAATTTGGAAAAAATTGATTAAGAAAGAAAAGAAGTGCACACCAAATAATAGAAGCAGATTCCGATGAAGCAAATATCATCATTTCTACGATGAATTACGAAAAGATCCAGAAAAGTTTCATTCCTATCGGCGAGTCAAAACTTTTGATTACGTTTTGGGGAAAATAGAGCAAAGATTGTTAAAAAATTGGACTAACTTTAACATGCTGCATCATCCCACAACTTACCCAATACGCATCAGTTATGATTTACTTGCTTGAACGCGGAGCTTTGTTCGATATTAACAGCACTACTCGTCAAGCAAAATTTTGACTTCAAAGAAGCACCTCATTCTGAGACTTAGATTTGATGAAGAGCGCCTCAAACGACAAGACAACTAGCAGAGAAAATGGAATATTTCCACGTTGCAATAATGAAGCAAATTAAAGAAAAAAGTGACGGCAACTTAGTTGCTAACAATTGTAGGTGGCACCCAAAAAAGCAATTCATTAAGAAAGTTTGAAGATTTCTGCTGATTGAGCTGTAATTTTGCCCGGTTACGCCACTGATTCCTTTGTAAAAACAAGAATTTTCATGATCTATTGTTTCAAATACCTTAGCAAATTGTTAAAAGAACAAATACTGAAAGAAATTATCTATAGTTGACTTTCTGTTTTGATTTGTTTCAATCATACGATGTTGTTTTTTTTTCGTTGCTTACTATGGTATTACTACTTTTATATGTAGAAAGGTTGATGGAGAGGTTGAAATTGTTTTGTCTTATTGTAGTGAACAGGGACCAGATAATAAATATAATTTTTATCATATCGATTTTATAGTCTCTTTATTTTGCCGTGCATGTCCGTTAGAGTGACATTTGAATAGCAACAATGACCAAGGCCGATCGTTCGTATCATCGGATAACAACTATACTAAAACCCGGCTTTATCTTTAGCTACATATTAATTGACCACCTTTTATCATTTTGGTTGTTTTGCTTGTGACAATTGTATTATCACTTCTTACCCAAATAGGTGTCTTTACTGAAGAATTAAATTTGAAACCTCCAACAAATACTGAAATACCTACTTAACCGTCTGATTTTTCTTAAAAATAACAACAACAACAACAAAAAGATAAAGTGGTTTGTTTAAAATAAAGTATAGAAAGACAGAAGACATATAGAGAGAGTGTATAAAGTTGGGCGAGGAGAGTGGTCAATGATAGCAAATAATTTGCAACAAACTCTGCAGCAATATCTTCTTTTCGAACGCAAACGCTACAAGAAGAACAAGCTGTTGTTTTGTTTTAGAACGGAACAATAAACATGACAATGGTGCAAGGCCGGCCATATTTTCTGTGTTCATTTTTCCAAGAGCTTGTCGAGACTATAAAAATTTCATTCTATACAACTGACGTACACCTATTGAATCCTGAACTTTGATGGAAATCCATCGGATGATAATTGATAATTAGAATTCTTCTAGAAAATTTATACAGATCGATAATGTGCAATGTTAACGAAGCACACAGTGTTCAATAATAACAACAAAACAATAAGCAATAAAAAAAAACAGATTATTAAATGTAATTGTTATCATTGTAAAGCAAATAATCAACTACCTACCAATCATCATAATGGCATCTTTAATATGGAATCATTGAAAAGGGATTCCTTTAGAGTTGTTGATTAAAATCTGGATTGGATTTCGGAAAATTCGATTTATTTACACAACAGACAGTTGCTGCATGTTGGCTTGTTGGGTAGGTCTACTTTTCTTTGTATATACGATTGAAATCGACAAAACGACCGGGAATAATGTGGTTTGTCTGTAAAAATCCAACGTACTATTTGTTCTGGTTTGCTATTAAATGTGCAGGTGTTTGAAAAACAATAATCCACACAATCACAAATAACAAAATAGAAAATATAAACAAAAAATTATATACCACCTGAGGCGGAGTTTTGATAAAAACCACCCACAAACCGAATTCTTATTAATTATTAATCAAAAAGAAAGCAAACGATTATTGTTTGGAAATTTTCTTTGCGGGCATTGCAGATTACAATAGACGATGATTATGATTTATCCATTTATAAACATTTTTCCAAAGAAGCCAAGGCTATATTACATCATGCCAAAAACAAAAATACGAGCAAATATCTGGAGCATTTTATTATTATAAACATTAATAAAACGATTGACAGTAACCACTTAATAGTCGATTACACCATCATCGAGACAATAAAATTACTATATCAAACTAAACTGAACGATTTCATCGAATTTCTGTAACGAAATTCAGGACCAAATGATGAATGTTTTGCGAAGACACGTTGATCGTGCTGGACCACAAGACAAATTGTAATCAAAATCGTAACAAACAACAATGGTTCTTCATTAAATTGTTGAAGGATAGAAAATGGTTCATTGACTGCCACGTACCAATAATAATAATAATAATTTGGAATTTTAATATACCCAACTATTACGTAATTATAAGTTTAGCAAACGACCCAGTTACTGGAATGTTCATCCTGTTCTATTTTCTCTTGTTCGATTATTCTAATAACAAATAATAGCCATCCAAACTTCTACTTTCATAAACCAGTCATTACCTTCAAGGATCTTTTTGATGGGTCAACCTGATATCTGCCGTAATATACAATGAAATAGAACTATCGAAAGAATGATACACTTAATCAGAAGTCAAAAATTAATTCATACATATTAATTAATGTGGTTCATTAAATAAAAAAAAATTAATTAATCTTCTCACGATAATTAATTGAGATTTTCTAATTGATACAGTTCTATATTGGAAATAAAATGGGATGACCCGTTACACCATAAAATCATCAATTTGACCGCGTGATATAGGCAACCAATTATACGCAACGAAACCGGTTCGATTTCGATTTGTTGAATAGCAACATTATTGTCTGGAAATAATGGAAATTCTTTGATCTTGAGACAATCAACTATCATCATTATTACATAAAATACCATTAAATAACTAGTAATTGTCCGAGTAGTGGTAATAAAAGTATTTCTCTTGCACTATGGGAATAGAATGTCAAGATCATTAAATTAACGTTGCGATTTTGTGCATCCGCTGTGAAATCAACATTAAAACAGTTTTTTGTTGTTGCTTGTTGTCGGCTTATAAAAAGTAATTTTATTATTAATATGTAGCTTTTACAATTCGCCATTTATAAACAGATGGAAGTTTGTAAGACACATCGTTGTAACAATGTAATGCGATGATTATTTTTAAATGTCTTTAGTTATTAACACGTTGACGCCGACACAGTCTGTTGCATCGATTGGCATGATTGAGGGTCGGATGTGGATTTATCATCGTTTGAAAAAGCGCAAATAATTATAGTGGCGATATTTCAAATACAGTCGGCGCTTCTTAAATGGATCTGCGATTGTTTTTAGTTCATTTTAGAGAAATCCGTAAATTTTGATAATTGAACAAATACGATATCCGCGATCTTTACATTTTCAGATGTCTTAACTATTAATTTAGTTACTGAGCAAAAATTTATAGTTTAAAGTGTTATAACGGCGCCTACTGGACTTCTCGTGTTTACCTGGCAGCTCGACGTGCAGGAAACAGTTCTTGTTCTAGATTTTTTGTTGATATTTCTTTGGAGTCATTCCATATTTGCAAAGCCGACTAATTTTAGATTTTGTTCTAACATTGAGAGATCTCAAAGAACGCAAGCGCCTGTTTCGGCCTTTTGGAATTGAGACTTTCAAAAAATGTCATTTTTAGGCTTTATCAATTTTAGCAATTGACATATCTCTACGTTTGTGGCGGCATTTTGAAGAGGAAAGAAAAATTTGCTCAGATAATACCTGCTTTAATGACACGGTGCTGAAAACACGTGTTCACTCATCTTTTCTGTACCTTAACTAACTCCAGCTTCTCGACTGCTTAATGTCAGCAACTAGTGTTACTCAGAAATGAAGTCTACATATCATAGAAGAAACAAAGCCTTGAATCAACCCGAACAGCCCACTCTTTATTCACAAAGTGTTGATTGCGAGATAAAAATATGAATTTACAAGACCTTCGGTTTTTACCTTCAACTTCAAATGTCTGCAAAGCTCGGTTTGTTATATTCAGTCTTAGTATGTGTGCAAGAGGTTTTTTAAAGCCGACAGACGCTTATAATAATTATGTGTGTAAATTTTATTCTTTGGGATTCTAAAGAGCAGCCCCTCAAAGTTAGAGCAAAATCTAAAATTAATCGACTTCGCCAATCACAAGATTTCATAGGCAATAACACGAACAATTTTAAGCTAAGGAGCCATTTTAATTAAACGCTTTGGTCCACAATTGCCCCCTTTAATTGACAAATATTTACTTGCGAGTCACCGTCAACGTGTTAAAGTCAAATAAAATCGATTAGTACGGTTGTTTCTGTAAAATTACTAGCCCTTTTGCGGCTTCAACTCACAGTAGGAGAAATATTTGGAATATAAAGTCGTACGCAATAAACATTACCACCTACTGTTTATATTATCTCTGTATATGAAAGTGAAAGTCGTAATCTATCCGATTTTAATTGCAACAAAGTATAAATTCCAATCATTACACATAATTTAATGTAATAATTGTTTTATATGTTTTCTTTCAGTTTTCACGGCTCGTGAATTTTGAGAATTATTGACATCTTTCTATGATCAATTTAGATTTTTTCTGTAAACACAATTTATGGACGGAATTGATTGAGAAACAGAATTCCATTAGAAAGAAGATACAATTATAAATAATCATACAGTTCATTAACCGGATTTCCCGGTAGCAATCGATTAAAAAGCCTTTCTTCAACAATTTTCAGTTGGTTTTATTTTTTAATTCCGATCAAGGTTGTTTTTACCAAACATCATCAACGATAATTACAATAATGGTGATCGTTGACAATTGTAAATTGTCGATAAATTATATTTTTGTTGTAGATACACAACAGATAAGAGCCTTTTACTATTTACCATACTGTTAATTAACTTTGTGTTTATTTTAAGAATACCAATTAAGGATTGGACAACAGTTAAATGATTTCTTAAGGGATTTGTTCGTTTACAATTTATTTTTGAATTTAAACCGATGAATAATTATTATAAAAGGAGAAACAGGTGAGGATTTATTATTATAGAGTCGTCATTACCTAAAAAGACACCATTCACAAGTTTTACACGGTCCGTTATTATAGCGTCAAAAAATAAAAGAGTTGTTCCCACAATTTACAGATACACGTACCCAATAAAGAGAATCAACTAGGAAATTTTAAGATTTAAACAAACATTTACATTGATAAATGTTAAGAATCATCTGTTTAATTTAGAAATATTCAACGACAAGAAAAACAATACAAATCCATTCATTCAAGTTTACTATATATACGAACCTGTTACAATTCTTCCTCTTGTCCTTCTCGCTGTGACTTCGTTTTATTTTTATTTTAATAATATTCATGTCGTTCAAATGGATTTCACTGATTTTTCACATAGCGTCGTTGTGTATTCGAATTTGTTATCGATTATAGTATTTAAAAGAGTTCACAAAATAACACACAAAAAAAAACGACCGATTATCAACCGAATATATTCTACCGATGAACGATGTCTTTTGGCCCGACTGAATGTTGGCCGTATGCGACCGTGTCTACGTGGGTTGCTAAGAGAGTTAGCGGTCTCTATGTGTATCCACTTGGTGAAGAAGACGAAGAATAAGGAGTTGTTGAAGAAGAAGGCGAAGAAGACGACGAAGAAGAGGAACATGACGTTGTTGGTTTGTTGGTATATGTATACAAGTCGTTGTTTTTGTTACTCTTTCTAAACCACAAACAGACGGACTTCCTTCCCATTGTTCTCACCATTGACGAGGAGATTTCAATAATAATATACAATCACCATTTTCAACTAAACAATATTGTTTCTGAGTTAAAATAGAGACTGAGAAAAAATAGAACATAATTTTCATAAATCTCTTACGATTCGTGCGGTCATCCCATTTTTTTTTGTGTGTGTGTTCGTTTTCTTTGCAACAAAGTTCATTTACCTTAACAAGTTTTGTTGGTGTGTACTTTTTTTTTGGTCTTGTAATTCATTTTCGACATCCACCGATCAGGATACAGGAAAGTAATTAAATCTGTACGCGTATCAGAGTTGGTATCGTTTTATTTAAGTTGCGTGACCGTTTAAGAAATTTATATCCATTTGATAGTCGAATTTTAATGAAAATTTTTACATTTCTTCGATTTTTATTTATCAAAATACAGAGTACGTATTATTAGCAGAATTACTCCGTCCAGTTCCAGTAGTTTAGATACGAAACGTATTATCGCATTAATGAAACATTACATTTATTCTTATAGCTAACTGGGTAAATTACGAGTGTCTGAAAGCGATGTTTGTAATTAGAAGATTTACATCTTTTCCATACACAACTGGTCATTAACCATTATGTACAATTTTGCTAATTGATAAGCCTTGTAACAGGTAAAATTTAAAATAATACCAAGTCTTGTTTATAATTACAATCTGCCTATATCGGGTATTTCTGCCAGTATTTTAGTCTATTTGATTGATTGCTTTGAAACCGGAGGAGAGAGTTGATTTTTAAGTCATGAAATTACAGTTTCTCTCACTTATCATTTATTTTTCTTCTTTCAACATTTTGTTATTGCATTCTCAGATTATATCCAATTGTTCTTATTTTTAATAATCCACTTCGACTATTATAATATTATCGTAGTTGGGAATATAAATATCTCCAATTCATGGTTATTAATTGATCAGTACCACCTCTAGAAGAATTTCTACACCTTATAAAGACGGTAGAGTAATTATGTCAAGTTAAAAAATGAGCCTCTAAAGTTAAGCCAAAATATGGTGTGTCAAAGGTCAAGCTCATTCCAAATTGCTCCAATTTTTGTGCGAGAAAGCAGTAGTCTTAAATTAAAAGAAAAAAAGATCAAAACTCATATATTTTTTTACCAATAAACCGACGAAACTACAACATCATTAAGGCATTTAAAATTTTTCAATTATAATAATTTAGCTTTGGGCAACTTCTAGAAGATATATTGCTAGTTCTTTTTACATAATAGAATAAGATCATCTTTATATTTATTTTTTTTTCTTGACGACTTTCTCTCTATTTTCTTTTATATCTTTGTTCAGGATTAACAGAGTTAATTTATAATATCAAGTTTTTTTTTCTATTGATATTTTAGTCATCAAGGACAATTTTGCGGAAAAAGTAGAACAAATTTGTAAGGAGATCATGTTTCGACCTTTAATCTGTTTAGATCTTATATTGAGAGGTTAATTCCACTATTTTTAAGAAATGTTTCACATTAAACTACATTTTAATGTGATTCTTATCTACATAGTGTTTTCTCTATCAATATAGAAGCTTATGGGACTTTTTGCCAGTTTGTTGTTAACAGAAAAGTGGCTGCCCTAAATTGTAAAATCCGTTCTATCGGACACTTGATTAGACACAGTATTACCTCGTATTTATATTTCCAGTTTTTTTGTTCCGCAGTTTTATTTCGCCTTTTATTTTTTCCCACCCCCATGTACCTCCCTATAATCACGTCTTCTACATTGCAATATTATTTTTGCAGTAATTGGCAAAATATAGTTACGTAAGGGTGAGCTTAAGATCTAGGACAACAATCAATGTGCAAGACCAAGGTCAAACGACAAAGTTATTGCAAGTTCATTAACATTATTCTCAGGGGGTGAATTATTTTAAAAGGCGTTCATAATCGTCAAGGGATCTTAAAATAGGATTAATTAGTGTATACCTTTGGTTTTCCTTATCAAACGTTCTATTACTATTGAAGTTGTAAAGTAGCATCCCCATCGCCAAAGCTCGCCAGAAACCGGCACTGGAGAAATGGACCTCCTCATCCCATTTGAACGAATGGAGTGAACACAAAGGACTGCGTCAGTCTAGCATCTTCATAGAAGGACCTAACGCTAGGCGCAGTAAAGATCTGCTGAGACTTGGTAGAAAAGATCTCAGAACAATTGTGGGACTGCTCACTGGACACTGTCCCATGAATCAACACCTACACAAGCTCGGCATCAGTGATGACGAGATGTGTAGGGCGTGCTGAGAAGAGAAGGAAACTCCTCACCACATACTCTGCGAGTGCCATGCATTGGCTGGCCTCAGAGAGCAACACCTGGGGCGGCGATTTTTGGAACCAGAAGACATTCGGAAAGCCGAACACGGCAGGCTACTGAGCTTCATTAGAGGATTGGAACATCTGTGGTAAGGCTCTGGTAAATGGAGGTGCACACAATTGGCCAGATGGCCTCAATATGCGGCTCTCACGTAGGGCCCCTCCCATAAGGGGAAAAAAAGTAGCAAAATTGATTTAACTGTGCAAAACCAAAACCAAAACCAAGCTAACATTGTCGACGAAAGACCAAGACCAGGTCTTGATCTCAGTTTTGCTCTGCTTATCACTGAGTGTTTTGTGACAAATTTTTCATTTACAAATAAGTTAGATATTTTCCTCCAAAAAACACTATCGTTGTTCAATTATTTTGTATTTTTTTCTGTCATGCTTGGATTACCAATGTAACGGTTTTACTCCCAACATGACCTATTGTACACACACAAGAGTCATCAAATTTAATCCAAAAATTGTTGGAAATAGTTCTGCGGCTGTGATTTAAGCAATTTGTTCTATTGGAGTGCTTACCGTTACAATAAACTTTATGAAAAACGTATCCTCAAATATCGTCAAATTTTGATATGTCAACCCTTCGAAAATGAGCCTATTATACTCAATTTTTATGACGCACTATAGACGATTCCATTGTCCAAAGTCGATAGACTAGTTATTTTTATTTTTCAATTTTATTTGTTATAAAATAATAGATAATGTTTTCCTACATTTAATTATTGTTTATGCGATATTGCAACCTTTATTGGTAAGGAGGCGTGTAAGGCTCGTGTAACATTCCGAAATTAAAAGCTCCCGTAAAGACACCCTAAGGAGGGTCGTATACACTTGTGAGCTTCGTTTAAACCAGGCGTCCCTAATCTGGGGAGCAAGAGACGATTAAACAGTGTCTGTGGGATATATTTTTAAAGAGCGCAGAATTTCAAGTTCTGTTGGGTTGACGTATTTTTTTTGTTTTTTTTTTGGCACTAGAAAATGAATCCGTCAAGGGACTCGTAGATTTATAATTACTGCTAAACGGATCCATAGAACAAAAAATGCTAAGGACCCATGGTGAAAGCACAACATTATATCTATCGACGTGGAAGATGATTTATTTAACCACCACATGCCCCTATTTAACACTTTTGGAACGATTGGTTTTGTAATTACAGTTCGATCAAATACCTTTATCACAGCCAATGTTATTACGCCCAAAGACCAGCGAAAGCATAGTAGACACAACGGGTTTTGAAGTGAATCTTCTTTAGGCGCGATAGGGTAGAAAATTTGTGCGGAGCGTGACGACAATGCGGGACCTCGTGAGGAGAAACCCTTCCTCTCTAACAGACAACTGTACAAAATAGACACTAGGGACTCAAGTTGATTTATGATTTTTGTATTTATAAATTAATTAATCGCGTTAAATTATATATAAATATTGTTTCGAGACAGAAATGCAGAAAAAGACAACTGCAGAAAAAAATCGAGCCTTCAGGCAACGACAGAAAAAAATAAACCAATAAAAAAATGAACTTCATCTCTAACCTAAGAAGTTTCTTTTTTTTCTACGATTTCTATGAATCCCATCGATAAAAGAAAATCGTAGCAGTTGTTTAAAGATATCGATTCAACGATAATAAAAGAACTAAACTTTTTGGTAACCATAAACATCTTTCAGTTGATCATCGTTTGAGAAAGGCTTGTATCAGTAATAATAGCGATCCTCATTACTGCTAAGTAAAAATTAATCACTTATCTAGGATAAGCATAGGGACAAAACGCAACGAACACTGTTCTATAGTTTGTTTCGATGCTTTTCCAAGCCACCAAAACCGATTAAATTTCGCTTAATGTAAGTACATCTATTGGCTGTACATTGTATGTAAAATTACACGACAAACCATCGCTATTATATAAAATTATATAAAAGTACTTACGATTTATTGTCACTGTGTAGATCAGTCAATTTCACTTTCAATAATTACGCGTAAAATTTACAGAAAATGACATTTTCCCAATTTAACACGACACGTACAACTCTCACACAGCACGAAAACTACATCTAACTTCAGGATGCTTCAATATACACTTGGGGGAATACAGTAATCTTTAGTTGGCGGTGCTGAAATTACCAAAATTGGTAGAACTGTGGATCTATTGTTTTAAAACAATAACCACAATAACTTATACAAAATTTAGTTGCAATCGTGTAATTATTGCATAATTATTTAATTATTATAATTTAATTTAATTTAATTTAATGTGATTTGTTAATTATTGTTGTGATAGTGATCCAGTGATGGTTTAAGAGCGATTTATTGCAAATATGCGATAATTTGCTGAAATAGAAACGTTTGCTTGGCAGCCTACTTTGTAAACATCCTCTATCAGGTTAGGTTAATATTTTTGAATTTTTTAGTTAATAATTAATAAATACTAAAAGCCCTATTAACAATCAATTTTTTTTATTGAAGAAGGTAATTGAATCGACGACAATTTCCCACAGTGGTTGATAAGAAATCAACATTTTTATTCTGGAATGCTACGATTTTGTGTGAAGCGATAAGACGAGATAATATTCCTGTGGCATTTATTTTAAATAGAAAAATTTGGTCAATTTCAAAATGATCGATAAAAATGTTGATTTCTTATCAATCAATGTGGGGATCAGTCGTAGATTTAATTAGCTTTTTTCCTATTTTGCGTCAATTATAGCGCTATTTTTAAGCTTGCTAGTGTATCGATATGAGTTCATTTCGATACGCCGTGTGTAAAAATGGAAAATGTAGTAAATTTTGTTTCCTTAACGTTGGTAACGTTTTCATTGATTTTGACAACTGTCAAAAATCATAAAAACAAAATACTTAATATACTTGGTACCTTATTGTAATATAAAATCTTCCCAAATAAGATGTCAAAATTCATGCCACTGTATGGTTAGAAAGTCCCTAATCCTCTATAGGAAAACTACTACTGAAACGGTAAAATTTAAATCTGTACGTCAATCAGACGATCATATTTAACTATCTTGAAAACCTATTGTTAAGATTTTGAAAGAAATAAAACAAACAATAAAATCACCTCAACTATGTCGTAATCTAGGGACTTTCTAACCATAGAGTTGCATCAATTTTGACATCTTGTCTGGCGAAATTTTATTTTACAATAATGTACCAAGTATATACCGTTTTTCGTACTGATCTTTGGATTTATCGTAGTAAATTGCTTCCTGCATTTTCAGCAATTTCCCCTATTTCAGGTGGAGTACATGAAAATTCTTCACTCATTGTTAAATAAGCAATATGGCGAAAAAAACAATTGACTAAGAGTGAAAAGTAAAACAATTGAAGTTTCCCGGCTGAATGTTCAATTGTTATATCAGTAACCCTCAATTTCAAAACTCGCAAATTTTTTTGTAAAAAGGGCACAAAATAGGCAAAATAGAAAAAATAGTATAAAAAAACTCGTGTCAGAAGTCGTATATTGCACTCGTCCTTTAGGCTTGGAGTCGTGCAATAATTGTCGACTTCTGACATTTGTTTTTAATATACCTACTATTTTAATACATAAATTTGATTTTTAATAGGACTTGTAGTTTCCCAACACCTATCTAATGCAAAAAAATTTTTTTTGCTAATTTTGACCAAACGGGTGGAAATTAAGGAACAATCTTTTGTGGTCTTCTAACCGCATGATGTTGACATGTTATTTTTGGCCCCTTCCTCATAAATTTTAGAAAGTTTGCTTCAATTTTCCCAAATTACAGAGTACCCAAGCAATTCTTTTGTACGCAAAGTATCCTTGTTTAAATTCTTAAGGGTTGCATTAGAATATTTCGGTGACTGAAGGAGATATAAAAATTGATTGTTTGTGACGGAACACTCTGTATTTACAAAGAAAAAACATCATGGTAATTCTACAAGAATGATAATTACAAAGGCTGAATTGTCACATCTATAAAATGAGGCAAAAGGGCTAAAAATTTATTCCTGCTGTTATCTGCGACTTCATCATTCAAATGTGAACCATTAAAATAAACAGCAGATAAATTTTGGACATATTCTGCTAAAATTAATTTTCGTGCAAGTGATTTTTAAGTTGAATAACCCCAGAATAGATACAGAGGCTCAATTTTTCTTATCTTCATTCTAAACTTATTGTCTTGTGAATAAAAGTTATTGACAATAATATTGTCTAGGTGGTAAAATCCAAAGTTTACTCCAAACGATTGTGCATAAAACGAAATAAACGTTTATTGAAATATCCATAAAAAACATTGCGATCCTTGAAGTGGTATTTTACAATTTTCCTTGCAAATGCAAGCTCGATTTGAAAGTCTTCCAGTTTTAGAAATTTCATTTTATAATTTACTATATATCTATTTTTGTGTGTTTGTGGATGGAAGTTGCTTTATATTTTAGAAATTTGCACAAATTTAGTATACACTTTCTAATTTTTATAATAACTATAACAAATTATTTTGATATAATTGCAATGTCAAAGTCTATCCACAACAGATGATAATAAATTTAATTTCTATCTCTATATATCTATATCTATATAGCAAAATTATTATTACGAGATTACTAAGTTGTGGTTTTTTAATATCCAACAGCAGGCGGTGCACTATTGGCTCAAAGCAAAGATCTTATTATCAAATAAATATCACAATATAACAAATAACAACTGCAATTTGAGGAAAAAAAGAAACTGTGTGGATATACTCGATCGGCAAGAATCTATATTCGCTATTATAAGAAAATAAAAAGAATTATTAGAAATGATGAGAATAGCACCAAGCTTTTTCAAGTACAACTTGTTTTAAAAATAATAATAATAATAATAAAAATAACTGAAGTCAATTACAAGTGTTATTAAAAATTTAATTTTATTTTAATTTATTATAACAATAAAAACAATGAGATTTGATAAAGATAACTAACTATAGATAGTTATCTAGAAAAATTGCCAATTTCAAATACTCATAAAGACATCAATTTCGGAATTAATCTCCAATTAGTTTGATTGCCGAAAGCGGTATGTTATTTAAGTACAGTTACTTTTATTAAATACGGCTATTGTCTTATATTTTATGTCTTCAATAAAGAAAAACTTTGTATTTTTTTGTGCTGTTGTTGTTGTTATTCCACTACCACATACTAATTAATATCTGATTATAACAATATCGTAGATTTAGAATGATATATTATCAAAAGTCGATGGAAGATCCGTGGGAAATTATTAAATTCGATAAATACGGACCGGATCTTAGATATACCTAATAATCTAAAAATTCTAAAATATGGCCGTACCTACAGGTCAGGACGAAATGGGCAGTAGCCGGCGGAGGATTTAGGCTTAGGGGGAGCACAATTTTAGGGCGGACGGATAATAAAATATGTAATAAATGAAACACAGTTACTGCAGAAAGTTAACTTTATATACGCAACAATAGATATTAATCATTTTAGAGCTTTGAAAAATTAATTAAAAAACAGGCTGATGCTTGGAGCGGCACTTTTTAGTGCGTCCTAAGCTGGACTTAAAGAAAACATCATAATTTTTCCATTTGTGTTCGTTTTCTAGTTTCAAATCGAATGGGTCCAAAAGTAAGGAACTTTATTTAACCACAACTTATCTCTTATTAACAGAGAAAAAAAGGATCAAATAGTCTTAAATCTGATTAACTCGCTCAATATGGGATTGTGGTACTATCTTAGATCTTTTGGGAACTGCTGCTAAATTCGGAATATTTGATTCAGTTTGCAAAATGTTATCTACCGTTTGAAGGTGTCAGGTCAGGAAAATTTTAGAATAAAAACCATTAGGTACCTTTTTTTTGAAAGTATAAAAATTGGCAACCCTACAATTGCATTTTGTCTAGGTCCTGAACATTACCTAATTCACCAATCAAGTTTTTTTTGAAGTTTCCAATTGTCTGCTTAGCCCCAATCCCTTGAATTGTATTGTGTCCTCTATTTGGGTAGCAGTATTTTCATTTACAAAATATATAAAAATAGTAATTTTGCAAAAATTTCTTGTTTTTTACAATCTTAATAATTTTTCTATGTATTTTTGTTACAGTTATGCAGTTATCAACTGGAACCAAACCGTGAGTCTGTTTCGTTTTTTCTCATACGACAAAGTCTTTTAATTGTTTTGAATTGTTTTAATACGAAATCTCTTATGGTACTTTACGATAGAACATCAGATGCTTTTTTTTGTTATGACTTTCCAGAATTATCGCGATTATTTTGGAATTTCAATATACACAAAATGACGTAACGCGAATGATCATATTTTCTGGTTAACAAAAAAACTATTTTCGATCAGATAAAGTCTATTTTTAATTCGGGGCGCCAGAAATAAACTTGCTTGGACCGCCAAAAAATGTGGCAAAATATCATGCAAATATATGGCGTCCATTTCGGTATCGACTCATCTCTGTTCCGCTTGCTTTTTTTTTGTTTTAAACAAAATCCGATCCCTATTGATGATGTGATATAAAAATGCAAAAATAAGTGAAATAATTCACAAAAAACGCAACGATAATTGTAATAAAACAAGGATAACAGCTGTGAAATAATAGCATCATGTCACGTTTAATATTTATAAGATCCAATATTATCCTGTATGTAATTTGATCACATATAAATAACGTTAGAAATTGCAAAGTGCTTATTACCTGTCAAAACTGTTAATATCTGCAAGGCCGTTTCTTTAAATACGAGTACACCTCGAGGGTGGTTAATACCACTATCTCTACATTTATTATCGATTTTTTTTCTTCTGTTGTTGTTGTAATTCTTGTTACAATGTTCCATTATTTCTCACAAATACATGAAAAGCAATGAAATACAATAAAGAATTTCGATGGGATCAGAAATAATCCGTTTATGAACTTGCAACCAGAGTCGGTCACAGCAAAACAGACAGCTGCCTGGAGCGGCATAATTTTAGGAGGAAAAGTTTCAGATCCAGGGATGAACAAATTATCAATTCTAGGCCAGATCTTCAGACTTCGTAGATCTTAAAAGAGGTTCATTTTTTTTGGAAAACTCTCACAATCAGTCGCAATTTTAGGATTCGGAAGTATAGAAATTGAGTTTTCCGACTGCCTCCTTAACCCCCAATTTCTCGAACTATATTGTGTAGCCGTATTTTTATTTACAAAAGACATTTTAAATATGTTACCACCTTTTTTCTTCCTGCGCAGATTAGATTAATTACGTATATGTCTTCTTGTTCAGTCGTGTTCTCGAGTCTTTGAAGTATTAAAGTGGTTTCGAAAAATTGTGATGTTTTTGGTTAATTAATTAATTGTGCTAGTGGAACAAAACCGTGAGATTGTTTCTTGTTTTTCAACGGTGCCTCCTATGAAAACGTCGTTTTTTCATAGTTTTGAATTGTTTTAATACGAAATTTTTGATGAATCACCAGACTCATGTTTTATTACAGCCTTCTAAAATTATCGCGATGCGCGTACAAAAAACCACGTAACACGAATGATTTTGCTGTATTAATTCACGAAGATGTCGAAGAATTCGGTACATAAAAGTAGTGCGTTTAATCACTATTAATTTCTGGAAGGGAGCGCCGAAAATAAGCTCGCCTGGAGCGCCTGGAAAGCTCGGGCCGGCCCTGCTTGCAACTATCATCAATCTAATTGTTTATGGTCCAATCATATTCGAAACATTTTTATTTTAAATATAAACGATGTTTATTAATGAACCATTACAGAGATATTAATAACGATAATCGACTACTACTGGTACATAAGCGGAAATCTCTTGTTGTTGTTGTCGTTGTTGTTGTTGTTGTTCTTGTATACGGTTCGTGTACACAATTTTTCAATTCCAGCGCGTGAATAATTGGTATTCGGCTATTAAGATTAGCGTACAAGAAAAATGATCATTTTTCTGGTTTAATATTGTTTCGGTGGTCACGACTGTTTTTTATATAAATATAAAAACAAATCTAAAATATTTATTTATGAAACTATACAGCAACGGTATTTTACAGAAATAATTATTAGGTATTGCTTTACTTTGTTATCAATAAATAAAATCGTTATAGAAGATCGTCTTCATGGTCAATATTGTACTGTGCTCATATAATTATCCTGTGATTATTTATCTGCCAGTTGAGACCTTTACGACCTTTTCTGTTACGATCTAATTTTCAAACTCATTAGTCAAACCATAATTCAGGACACCAACTACAATCTATCTACAACAAAATCCTGATTTTCAATCATTATAGACAACAATCAGGAAGTCTCTATTTGTATATACCTATCGAGAATTTATAATACTTATGTAGGTGTTATATAGAAAGATGAATAATTTAAATGTTAGGGCCGGAAAAAAAGGCTTCTTGTTTTAACTCTAAAAGAAAACCTTTATAGAATTATACAAGAAATACGCCCGCGTTGTCCACTTTCGAGTATCTCCGTTCTATACCGAGCCATCTACGAAGACTTCGATGAACTTCGATTAGGTGGTTCAAGGAGATGTACCCCACGCTTTGTGCAGCAATTACATGAATTATAATTATTGTTTGATTCGCCTTGTTCACTATTTATATCAAGACATTGAGCAACATTGTAAAAAAAAAGTTAGATAACAACATTAAAATTCCTGAAGAAAAAAAACAACAGCAATAGCCACATTAATGATCGAGCACATAGTGCAGAAGGTGTAACTGTAATGGCAAAAAAAAAGATCTCTTGACAATCATCTTGGGAAACAACATGGAATTATAGGCTATATCGTTTTACTTGAAATTTTTCTTTATTTTTGTTTTGGTTGTACGGTTTGGCAGTATTGTTAAAAGAACGTTAAGTCTAATTATCAAACACTTGGTGGAGAATCGTGCGGTTTACCGATGAACATAGTCAAGAAACCACTCATTATAATCTGCCTCTTCTTCTACAAAGTTGTTAAGCACAATAAATGATAGACTTATTTAAAGTGAGCATATCAGTATTAACATCCATAACGGCCTTCATGTAAATACCCATTTGCTAGCTTTTAAAACAAAAAGAGACACGTTCAAATCTGTGAACTATAATAAAAAACGCATAAATGTGAAGATGTAACGTTATTTCGTGCAACTTAGTTAATTTTTATTGATCATCGACACGTGGGGTGTTGTTAGTGATGAATCCATGAAGGCTAAAGCTTCATACGGCAAAGTCCTCAATCACTCTAACTGGTTTTACATTTATTCCACACAGCTTCAAATGGCACCGTCACCTGAGTAAACATCTAATGCCGCGATGGCTCCAAATAAGCGACTCCTCTGCTTTGTATAGTGATGTTGGCGAGACGAGAATCATTTGTATCTCGTCTTGTCGACTCGCTGCGCGACTATACAGAAGAACGTATCTATCGGAAAATCGAAACGAGACGAGAGCAGCTCGTTTCGTCTCTCGAAAAGGTCAAACTAGAAAAAATCTTATTCCTATTCAATAAAATACCTGTTTTATACAATAATACATTGCGCCATAACTCATTTTTTATTGTAATAAACAACAAACTGGTCGAAGATGAATTCCTACGTAAACAAGACATAGAGTGAATAATATGGAATTAATTAAAGTGGACTGACAAAGAAGTCGTCAACATTGTTTTTTGCTACCAATTATAAGAATATAATTTGCTATTTCTACCTGAAAGTTCTTTGGATCATTTCGTTGAGGCAAATAATTGTTAAAGTATGTAAATTATATTTTTTAGTATGCAACTCCTTCCACTATAACTGGGCGACAGCTGTATAATAATTCTTTACTGTCTTAACAAGCTTCATCTAAATACCCATTTGGCCGTTTTTGAAAAAGTATCAGGGCTTCGAAACCGAAAACCGAAAAGAAAAAATAATGGTTTGAAGTCCTGTTATAAATTAGCACATACTGTATTTACGAGGACTTCAAACCGAAACCGAAAACCTAAAAAAATGATATTTTTTCTGGAACGAAAACCGGATCCGAACCGAAAACCGGAATTAAAAAAATAACGGTTCGAAACTCTGAAAAAGATACATTAAAAAATATCTGATACGAAGTCAAAACTTTCAGTCATTCTAATAGGATATAATTTTGTCTTTAACCAGGCCCGTCTCGAGGGTACGTGTCGCTCCTCATCAAACGTAAAAATTTCAGGTGATCTAGCTACGCAAGATGGAAATTAGCGGTTTTCTACACGAGTAGAAGAGACTATTCTAGTTGTCAACATGTCCAAAGTCTTTTTCAGTTGCATTAAAAACCGAATAATAGAGATAGAGCCAGACCCAGGTCTCAGCAAAACAAACACTTGTTGGGGCGGTATTTTTTAAGTGTGTTCCAAAGAGACTCGTGACGGTTGTCGAAACTTGCTCCGCTAGAAGGAATAGGAAAAATCTTCTCTTCTGAAATATTCGTAGCATTTTAGACAAGAAGCCTAACATTAGTGCGCTTTCGTTAATAGACTGTAATATTTTTGTTGCATTTCGGTTACTTTGTATTTAAATAATCACCTTTAGACTTTATTGTCATCGCAATATAACAATTAATTATATAAATATACGAGTTGGACTAACGATTGACAGTAAATAATTAACCTTTACTATTATTTTTTTGAATAAGAGACTTTTTTGCAACTTAATTAGGGTGCATGCTAAGGGCAATATGATTTTTTTCAGATTTTTACTCTGTTCTTCTCTATGATCAGCATATTAATCAAAAATAGTTAACTCAGCAATACAACTTACCTGTTTTTCTTCTTTTTCCTTATTATGAATAATTGAAGCAGTCACAATTGTTGAAGTTTGTAAAGCAACAGAAAATGACAAGTGAAGCAGCGAAGTAACTGGGTTATGCGCCTATAAGGGTGGCACCGTAGGTACCAAAAAGTTTCCAGGTTATTTACGAATTGGTTTTTTTTTTCAGAAAAGGAGTGTTGTCTTAGACCGTGACTCTAACAACTCAGACCGTCTAGCCATTTTATAATTTTTTGCAAAAGTCATATGCAAATTAATAGAAAAACCCAAATATACAGTTTTTCTCTCTCTCACACTCTCTCTCGACGTCTCTCGCTCGTTATCTTGTAAATTTGCAGGAATTAAAAATTCGGATGAAGAAATGGCACATGATCTATTTGAAAGATATTGAAAGGTTAAAAACATTGTCAACAAATTCCAAAGAGGCTCGTGAAGGTTATAGAAACTTGCTCCGCTAGAAGGAATAAAAAAAAATCTTCTCTTCTAAAATATTTATAGCATTTCAGACAGGAATTCTAACATCAGTGCGCTTTCGTTAATTGACTGTAACACTTTGTTGCATATCGGTTATTTTCATGCGTATTCAAATAATGACCTTTAGACCTTATTATAATCGAAATATTATAACTAATTATATAAATATACGAGTTGGACTAACGATTGAACAGTGTTAAGAGGTATTCGTAATGTTTCTGTACGTGTTGATTGTTCTTTTTCTATCGTTAATAATATTTGCTCGCTTAACTTGTGGTATTTGTAAAAGTGCAACATGTCTAATAGGTAAAACAGCTATCGTAACAGGCGGAAACGCAGGTAAAACTCTCTAATTATCTAATCCAATTTCTTCTATGATTGGACATCTTAATGTTGTCATTGTTGAATTACGTTGCAATTACAGGAATTGGTTATCAAGTATGTTTAAATTTAGCGTCGAGGGGTTGTCGCATTATAATTGCCGATAAAGATGATTCCACATTAACACGTAAAGAAATTATAAAACAGACAGGAAATGAGAATATAATTTCAAAAATAGTCGATTTAAGTAGTTTTAAATCGATTCGACAATTTGTTGATGATATTCAAAAGACCGAATCACGTTTAGATATTTTAATAAATAATGCCGGTGTTGGTACAGCACCAAATCAATTAACTGAAGATGGTTTAAATCCAATGTTGCAAATCAATTATTTTGGACCATTTCTATTAACTTATCTACTATTAGATCTGTTGAAAAAATCGAAACACAGTCGAATTGTTTTTACAAGCTCCATTTTAGCGTTTGTTAAATCTTTACAATATGAAGATATTGAAAAGCAAAAAGAGAAATTTGATGCGATTGATAAAGTCCTACTTTATTCAATATCAAAATCAGCAACCATATTAGTTGTTGAGAAATTCGCTGAAAAATTAAAAGGTAGTGGTGTTACTGTTTATGCTGTACATCCTGGTTGGGTACGCACCAGTATATTCCACAAATTGAAAAAGACAGGTATTCTTGAGTGGATTATTGGCACACTACTTGACGTTCTCGGTTTAGCAATTGGTAAAGTAGGTTGAGAAAAAATTGGTTATCTGTTTTATTTTGAATTACTCTATTATTGTATAGAATGTTTGGGAAGGCTCACAGACTACCGTACATGTTGCTATTGATGATAGTGTGCAAAATAATAGTGGTAAGTACTTTTTAGATTGTCAGCCGTTTCCAAATCTTAGGACAATTGAAGATGGTTGGAAAATTTGGAAATTAACCGAAGATCTGGTACAGTTGAGAGATGAGGAGAGAATTTAATAATTTTTACACCAATCGATAAATATTTCTAATGGTTGTTTTTCCATATTATTTACAATTTGTAATACAATTAATAAACAACAAATAAAA
Source organism: Epicauta chinensis (assembly GCA_021725515.1). NCBI lineage: Eukaryota > Metazoa > Arthropoda > Insecta > Coleoptera > Meloidae > Epicauta > Epicauta chinensis. Next base: position 1,068,673 of record JAEDXX010000023.1, read on the forward strand.
GACTTCCTTGTAATCAAAACAGAAATAGTGGGAGACTAATTTTAGTAGACTACTACTCTTTTTTGGATCTTTTCCTCTATGTATGAAGTTGTTGGATCTACAAGAAATTGTCAAATTATTTACAAATACTTAAATAATATAGCAAAAGATCCAGACATGTTTTGATCTGCTACGAATTGTAAATTATTTTTTATAATTCCTAAGTATTGATCAGATTTATTGTCGTACAAGTCAGTTCATTATATCTGAACTTCAACTATTCAATAGTTATTAAACAACCTTCAGCGTATTTTTATTAATTTTTAATTATTATTTGACAAGTGCGTAATTAATGATTATACCAAAGTCCACAAGGGGCCAAAAAAAAGGTCGACTAATATTGGAATTTTACTTGACGTCTTGGTTTAGTCTTTGATAAAGTATTACTATTGTATAGAACAGGCATGTGCAACATACGGCCCGCGGGCCGGATCCGGCCCTCGATGCGACTTTGTTCGGCCCTTTGTAACCATAAAAATAGTATATAGACTGTATCAAAAAAATCGACTATTTTTTTTTCAAAAAGCACCCTGAAAATATTCTTCAGGATGTCGAGAAAATGAGCCTGTGAAAATATCAGCTCTTAATTTTAATATTAGCAGGTGCCTGTGATTTTCCATTTTCCATTTAATTAACATGGGAAAAGCATTTTCTTGCAATTTGGAATTTTATAGCTCACGTTGGAATCAATATTTCGGAATGACTAAAATATATTCTTGTACAAAATTTAACGCTCTACAAAAAGGGTCTCTTACAATTTTTTGATATATTTCTTCCTTTAAAAGTTATTCAAAGTTAAGGTTGGATTAGTGGTAAATTTTTAGATTTTTCCAGTTTTTCGACAGAACCATCAACTTTAAGGGAAAATCTAATAGACTATTTTTTGTAGAGGATTTTATTCTGTATAATTTATCTGGATAAAAGTTCTTGATATTCTTTACAGGTCATAAGCTATTTCACTCATAGTATTGAATAGTTATCAATGTGAAAATATTACTGAAATCAAAAAGAAATCAGTTCATTACAAATAACTTACGACCTGTAAAAAATATCAAAAACTTTTATAGAGATCAGTTATAGAGAATAAAATGCTCTACAAAAATGTTCTATGAAATTTTACCATAAAGTTGATGGTAGCGTCAAAAAACTGGAAAAATGTAAAAATTTACCATTAACCTTTAATAATTTTTGAAGGACTAAATACATCAAAAAATTGTAGGAGACATTTTTTATAGAGCGTTAAATTTTACGTAAGAATATATGTATTTTACTCATCCCGAAATATTGTTCTCAACTTGAGCTAAAAAATTCCAAAATGCAAGAGAATGTTTTACCCATGTTAATCAAATGGAAAATGGAAAATCGCGATAAGGCACCTCTAAATATTAATATTAAGGGCTCAAATTTTAACCGGCATCTTTTTTCATCTCCCTGAAACTATTTAAAAGGGGATTTTGAAAATAGTCGATTTTTTGGAATCGGTCTAATATAGAATCCTGCCCGCGATATGGTGTGATATTTGCTTCCTGGCCCGAGGTCTTGGCCAAGTTGCACATGCCTGGTATAGAATATGTGGGAAGGCTACTGCTGTATCTCTTAATTTTAACAATTATTCAAAGATACGAGCAACGATAAGAGAATTCACTTGTCTAATGAGTGTTTCTCCATATTGTCTACAATTTGTGATACAGTTGGTAAACAATAAATAAAGGCAGAATTTCGTGATTTCATGGATTTCCCTGCAAAGAGAAATACAATTATAGTGGGAATTTATCTTTGGTGGATTGATAAATAAGCCACTGAATTACTTCAAATCCATCCAATGTAAAATGACAATTTTCAACTCTTTCCAGTTGTCGCAAAAAATTTTTGAATCTTTTCTCCAAAGCAGGAAGTTGTTGAAAGTACTAGTAATTGCCCAATAATATACAATAGATATTTTAAAAGTGTAGAAAAAATTCCATAGATGTTTTGATAGCATATTGTAGGAGTTGTAAAGTATTTTCTACAACTGGATCTCTATAATAGACAATAATTATTGCACATCATAACAACCTTCAGCGTAATGTTCGTTTTTGATATAAAAAGTCTCAATTTTGAATTTTTATTCGCCAATAGCACGTGGGTTGTTGTTTATAGATGGCCAAAACCTTCAACCAGTCTAGATAATTAGCTCTAATTTCGTTAAATAAGCTTTCAAATAGAGCCGTCTCGGTTTAGCCTTTGATAAAGTAAGCTTAGAAAATTATGGATATTTTTTGGGGTAATCCATTATTGTTTAGAACGTACGGGAAAACTACAGACTGCTGTAGTTGTTGCAGGATTTCCAGCTCTTAGGAAAACATGCAATAATTATACATTAAACAATAAACATTTCTAATGGTTGTTTTTCTGTATTATTTACAATTTGTAAATTACAGTTGACAAACAACAAATAACAACAGAATTCCCTTATTCCGTAAACACCCTTGCGATCAAAAGATTTACAATAATTATTTAACGTCTAATTTAAAAAAGGCGTAGTTTCCTATTTCCTATATTCGTCTCAATTAAACAATGCAATGTTGGAATAGTAACTATATTAAAATTTAATTATATACAAATTTTCCTATAAAAAAAACTACAATGAACAAAACAAGACTTATTTGTTAAATTTTTATAAATATCTTGTTTTGCCCACATTCCATCTATGAATGCATAGAATTTTCCCACATAATCATTTTTAAAAAGCAACAGTAAAAAATCACATGTCGATTGGTTTCAACTAATTTACAATCTAATCCTAAATAATCACTAAATCGTTCATATCACAAAATAAATTAAACAGACCTCATTATTTCAAACGTAAACTTCACCGCGTTTCGATGCATTCGCTTGGGATACAACTGATGCTTTCCGGCTCCGATTCCCATCAATCAGTGTTAATGAATTTGGTGCTGATGTTGCTGTTATTGTTCCATTAGTTGTATTATTATTTAAATTTTCATTTAATTCGTCATTTTTGGAATTAATCGAAACTGTTGCCATCGAATTCTTACTTTCTTTGGATAGATTCGATGATGCTTCCGATACATCACTGTTGCGACTTGTTAATTGTGTCTCCTCATCATTCGCCATCAGTTCAGTTAATGTTAACGGTGTTATTGGTGAAACAGGCTTGTCTTGATCACCATTCTGTACAAAATCACGTTGTGAATGTTGATTAATATTGTTCCGTGTCAATAAAGGACTGTTGTGATTTGATGATAGGCCTAATGTTAATTGTGAAACAGTCATTGGTACACTGACAGGTGTTGCTGTCAATACAGGACCAAGACCAGGTGATAGAACGGCTTGTGCTAGTGCTGCAGTTCCCGGTTGATGTGCATGCAGTGTATTATTTACCGAACCAGTACCATCCAATTCTTGGATTGGTGATAGAACTACCTGAACAACTGGTGGTGTTTCACCGTTCGGATATGCCGGATATGCTTGTAAATGGTGTGGCATTATTGTTATGCCTTGTGTTACCGAATTCTGTAGATTTGGCATGTTGGCAGCGTTCGCTAAACGATTCTCACGATCCATTACTTCTTTCGTAACGTCCGGTGTGGGAATTCGTGGACGATTCCTTACTTGCATCGGTGCAGCACCGTTCAATCGTTGTCCTGAAAAAAAAACCGAAAGATTCTTGTAAAAATCCTTGAATTCACGAAAATAAATCGTGTTCTTGCCAATTTTATTAGAAACACGCACACATATAGTATATTTGAATAAAGGTAAAAGCAATGCATTTTAATTGGCGAAGGTTGTCGGTATTGAGAACGGTCATGTGGAAAACTACTGATCGTTACATAAACATGCAAAATCGTTTTATATAGAAGAAAAAAATAGACACCTTGTTTCTTCTGATTACGTCCGGATCTTCTGCCGACTAATCGATCATAGATTGACATTTTCTGCGGTGTTGACGTTAAAGGTAATTGACCATTTTCCGGATTTGCATACACTGAATTGCCACGGTGCCGACCAAACAGACCACCAGACGAGTACGCCGTTGATGCTGAACGAATCGAACCCATTCCTGTACGTGATATTTGCCTTGAAAACCAATTCGATGAACCTTTACGTCTCTCAACAATTGGCGTATCCACACTCTCCTACATAACGCATAAAAAATTGTTGTTTTAATTCGTATAACAAAAATCAATCAACTTACATAATCGGCATACATATCGTCATGAATAATACTCTTCTTCGGTGTTATCAAATTTGCATACATTGCATCAGTTTCTTTGATTTTATACTGTTCAGCTGAACCTTTCGGTTCTTCTTTACGGTAATGTTCCGAGGCCACCGTGTACGGTAGTTCTTTCGGTACGACCTCATCCCAGTATTGATCTTTGAGCAATTCGGGATGCTCCTCATGCATCTCGTCAACGATCATATAGGCTGCCTAGAATTGTTTGAAAATCAATTTTTTCGTCGTTTCTTTTTTTAGGTCAATTGAATAATTTCCGTACAGAATTTCTAATTTCGTGCCTTGACATCAATGAAGAGTTTTACTTTGACTGTAAATTACAATGACCGTATTTGTTGATTTTTAACAAGTTGTAAATAATAATAATAATAAGATTTGTTCTTATAATAATCGGATATTTCAGCACTGACATTGAGATTTTTACAAATATTTCAGGGTTTTCTCGATAATTACACGAATACGCAATTTTCGAATTAACAAATTGTAAACAATAATTAAATATTATAATTTATTATACCTTGATATGTCGATCAACTAACCAATTCAATTCAATATCGTCATCATCTTCACCGAATGGATTTATTAAGACTTCAGCCACTTTCAGCCAACCAACATAGAAACAAAACTAGAAAAACAAAACGCGTTTAAACAATTCAATTTATTTTTAAAATTTTTATTACTTGTATTGCCGTAAAGAATGGGAAATAGACATCAGTGTTTTGTGTGTCTTTTGTGGATCCATTACCAACGAATTGTCGTCCTAGAAGCTGTGCTATAAAGTACACATACAACGCCAACGATACAACCTGTTAATATAATAATAATAATGAAAATATTGACCCAATTTCGGTAAATTAGTGATTATCGATTTGTTATTAAATCATGGTCAAGATGTTTAGAATCAAATCTACTATAAAACTTCTAACTGTTTTGCTATTTATTAATCAAGGTGAACTCGTTTGATTACTTGTCCTGAAACCCGTATCTGTCTTGATTGCCTATTGAAGTCACCATGTATTTTTCAATTTCAAACATGATTAGGAAGCGTAATCGACAAAAACAAACAATCCGATCAAGATCGTGGTTTTTTTATGCATTAATTCAAGCACCAAATGGCTTTTCAAATTTGTTACGGCCTTGGTAATGATACATAATCACAATAGTAATTATATATAATTATAGAATATAAAAAAAAATCAACTACGTACTTGTGTATAAACTAATGGTACACAAACTGTATCATAACCGATTAGCGAGCCTAATCGTCTCCTTATTTCTGATAATTCCATCAATAAAGTCTGTACAATATGATCGCTCGATATTAATTGTTCTTTCCTAGCACGATTTATTATGTTTGTCGCCCATACTAAAGGCATCCAATATTTCGACATGGGTGTTTTAGCATCCATCAATTCGAAAATCTTCTTCTCACTCTCCATCATCAAACCTGGAAATATGCAAATAAATGAAAATCGTAACAAATCTAGTCTTGAATAAATTTCACTTCCTGGAGATGGTATGTGGCGCCAAGTTTATTAAAACAACTGACGCCTTTTACTTAATTAATATTGCTCTATTTAATCAACGACTTTCCATCAAAACAATTTCAATCTAAATATAGAACGTTCGGGGGGGAAATTTCGTTATTAATTTGAAGAAAATTTCCAATTTTTGTTTGGTTTTGTAGACGGAAATTGACCGTTAAACTCAATTTCCATTCAAGGTTTCTGATCGTAAATGAATCATATTTATTATTGCGAATTATTACTGTTGTTATCGCAAAGGTTTTTATTGATTTTGCAATATTTTTTTTTCGGTTTTTGTTCAATATAATTGGAATATCTGACAGGATATTCCGATTTCATCAGACTGTAGAGAATAGTAGTGGCGTTTCCGTTTTGTAACAATTATTTGAAAAGCATCCGGTTAAAAGCACCATTTTAGCGAATCATTTCATTTAAAATTTTATACGATTGAAACCGGACAGGAAAACCAATAATTTCTCCTTAATTTGTTTTCCTTTGAAATGTTAATTCTAAAAATAGACGCAATTACAAGCCGCTGGAAGAATTTCTTTTTTTATTTTAATGAAAACTTAGACAAAATTATGCACAATGTGACTTAAAAGTGACGACACTCGTTTATACAAGGATAACAACAATTTATGTCTTTAAAATAGATAAATTTATCAATTTTCTTTTTAAATATTGTTGAAATTAAAATTACCTTCACGCAACAATTGTTAATCTACAGTACATTTGTAATTCATAAAACAAATACTTATGTATCTATTTGTAAGAAAGTACGTGAGACATTTTGACATGACCAACAAAAGCAGGAAGGCACAATGAACACTTTTCGTCGATAATTATATTCATTTAAATAACCTTACCAGAATCGACAACATGTTGCCATGTGGGGAACCGTTTCTTCACCCTCAACGACACCCTTTGCAGTGTAATCACATAGGCTAACACAGCATACCTCACTATATTTCTTCGCATCAGTCTTTGACGATCATCCTGTAACGAAAACATAACGAAATTAAAGTACAATGCCCCTAGATTCTCAAATTATTGGAATTGTAAATAATTCCATCATCTTGGTAAACAACTTGTGCAGTTTATGGAATGTTTGCGATTCAGTTATTTATAAAAAATACTCATGGAATAATCCCCAAAGAAATGTGTTATGTTTTTCATTCGGACTACTCTTCGTTTGGGATCACAAATTATTTTCTCATTAAGCCGTCGTCAATTATTGCATAATTTTCAGAAGGTCGCCTATTGTGTACAATTTTCAAGTAGTCTACAAGCGCACTTTCACTGTCAAAGAAACTACCATTGCCTTCTAGACCAGGGGTGTTTAATCCAAGGCTCGCAGACAATATTGAACGAAATGATCACCTTACTAGTTGTTTTTGGGCCCCGGTGGGTCTGTGCTCTTTTGGCAGAAATTTTGTCTCTGCCCCCGGATTGATGAGATTCTTCCCCAATACGTATGACGAATCGGTGTGATAATACAAAAAGATAAGTAAATCTTGTTAGCAACAAATCTCTGACAATGCTGCATAAAATAAAATTTATGCTCATAATAATTTATTAGATTTACGCTTGAATATGTTAACATTACTGCCAGATTCGAACATTTAAACAAAATTTATTATTTATTTATATGGCAAACGAAAAGTTTTATAATTAATTTGAATTATAATATTTTTTTGTATTTCTGTCTGTATTGTTATCTGAAATTATAAGTGTGCAATAACACATGTTGTTATTGCCGATTTTTCTACATTTGTTGTATTAATAAAAGTGCACAATTTATTAATAATTTTCAGTAGAATTGTTATGATGTCACATTTATATCCTTATAAAATTATGCATCTTTTATTTTCGCAATTTATTACGAAAGTGTTTGGAAACTGAGAAAATTCGTTTTCCTTGACCACACAAACAGAATCTGCTTGTATTAAAGGTAAAAAAAATACACAACAAAAACAATTATTCATACACGTGCCAATTAATTTTATCTTCACTATTTCCCAGTACCGTACCGTGATTATATAATAATTATTTTCAATAGACGTTTTTTTTTACAATTGACTATTATTCTTTTTTTTTCTCTCTGTCTTTTGATAAACAAACCAATTAACAAATATTTATTACAATAACAAGTCGTGTTTTATGTTTAGGAAACGGATGATTGAATATGAAAAATCATCATTAGCTATGCTCAACAAATTATTAGCGAAAATTTACAAATAGAGAAAGTATGAGAACCTTTCACATTTATCGCTTCGATATGATATTTTACCAAGTTCCATGCATATTTGATACAAATTATTACTTACATTTGATCTATAAAGGTTTGGTATTGGATTACTCTATAAATAAAATATAATTTGACAAATAATTTAACAAAATCTCCTGCTTATAATCATCCCTTAAAGCTGTTTTTTTCAAAAAATCCAAAAACAAGTCAACTCTATTTTTCTTTGCTCTAACAGCTAACGTTATTTTTATTAAAATCGAATAGTGCAATAATTTTTTATCGAGAGTTAAAGTTTTTCAAGTGGTGGTTTACTCCCTTATAACTGGGGTAGGCGGTATCTGAAAGTGTGTATTTTCATTATTTAATGTCACAAATACAGTAAAATTGGCTTGAAACTGGTTACTATCCGCAGTTTGACGAGGGTCCATTTCACCCCTTAACAACATATCAGAAGCGCAAAAAAATCGTACTCGGACACCGCGTGTAGTTTCCTTGTTAGTCTTTGAAAATAAAACAACAAAGAAAAAGCTTATTTTATATTAATATAGTGAATTCTTTTATATTTTTGTAATTAATCTAGACAAACTGTTCTCTTTTGTAAAATTATGGAAGAATTCACTTTAATACAATTGGAACCGAGTTGCAAGATGGAAATAGGGACTCACAAAAATACTGAACCTAGGGCTAGAGCTCGACGGCACCAAAAAACTCGAATCGAATCTCATGAAAAATGCTTATAGCTTCAGCAAAAAGATAGTACAACCAGGATAAGCTTTCTTTAGCTTCTTTTCATTTAGAAAATAAGCTCAATCTGGCTATAAACAAAAAAAATTGTTGCCTTTCCTAAATTTAGGAAGATTCGAACTTTGGAAACCACAACAACACATAAATGCCTCAATATTTATTTTTTCCACAAAACGAGATCTAGTCAAATAATTTGTGGCTTTTTATATGTGCCACAAAGTGTCATGGACGTTTTTAAAAGTGACATAATACAAATGTTGCATAGCACAGAATTCTGTAAAGTTTTAGACATTGAGAGTTTTGTCTATATGTTAAAAACTGGATAAATTTTTGAATGGTTTTTACACCTTCTCTTGAGAATGTAAAAAATGCTCAAGCGCTCGGATAAGTTCAAGAAGCAACTGTTTATTTTAACGTTTTGTTAAAAGCATATATGTAGGTTGTGTCTTTCTCTTGAAGAACAGACCGAAAAAAAGATTATAAATGTCGTATGCATCGTAAGCCGTCTTTTTTTGCTAATACAAATACCATTAGTAACTTTTATGGCCCTTCAATTTATTATCGTAATAAATTCTTACTATCAAGAATTTTATCACCAATAATTCACATCACATATGCTCTTATGGATAGCTGTATCTCTAGCGATATTTTAAGCCGAAAGCTCTGTGGTACAATTCGAAAAATTATGTGGAAATATTACCAAAAGAAAATTCGAATCAAATATCTAACAATTTGGATGCGGTTGGACTAAAGCACACAAGAACTTTCTAGGGCTCCCAAAAAATATATCTACTTTATCTTATTGTATTTTGTTCATCTTTTTATGAAAAGCTTCTTTTGTGTTTCTTAAGGTAGAGGAATTTTGGACTCCCAAAGTATCGCTTGCACCCGCACCCCTTTGTAGAGAAGGCCGGCCCTGGATTAAAGATACAGTAGTAGTTGAGTAGGTTCAGTTAGCTTAGGCACTAGTCTGCAAGGTTGTTGTACTTCTACTGCAAGTAGTGTGCGTAAACTATTTGAGTATTGGTGGGCTGTTCTCTTAAAAGAAAGTAGATTTATTATAATACAACTAAACAACGCAGAACTACCTTCAAGATCTCAAAAACTTAATATTCGACAATTAGGATGCGTTCATGTCGGAGATATCTCACTGCGATACATCGCTGTCTCGCTTTCCCAGATACCAAATCAATCCTATGTTTAGCATGATACCAAGCGAAAAATAAAAAGGTTTGCTTTTCATCTTGGTCGATATCCATGTATCGATAACAGCTTGCCTGTTATTGGTTGAATCAACGTCATACTAGGAATACTGAGAAATGATTGGTGGAATACATCGTTATGTCAACCGCGAAGGTATGAACACGAAACATCCATTAATACCGCCAGATAATAAGAAACAAAGTGGCGAAGTATCGCAGTGAGATATCTTCGACATGAACGTACCCTAAGAGATAATGATTTGAGAATAAAATTAATCGAACTCCAGAAAAATTTCAACAAAACACACAGAACGGGTGCTGGAAGAGGTACTCAGGCGTATTGAATTCGTATTATCCGAAATAAATTTTACCATAACTAACATTGATTCTGCATTTGAGTGATTCGCTACAGATCAGAAACTCAGTCTGTCTATTTTTGGCATCCTTGTTTCGAAAGAATTGGTTTCGATTGAAGTATATAGGTGGTTATGACTGCTATTCTAAAAATTTACACTTATCACACTACAGGGAATCAATCGTCAATATAATCACTTTCACTGCTCAGATATGCTGTAGAAAAACCCTTGTTAATCCTTGAAACTTGCAACTCATTACCCAAATACATAAAATCGTAAAACAATTGAAACATATTGTATATAGATGCTTTTGGAGAGTTAACATTGAAGATGAGAACAGGCTTCGCATTATAATTTGGTTTATCAGCAAAGCAATAATATTTTAAGATTGATCATAAATAAAGAAACCGACATTATGTAACGACCGAATGTCAAGTTTCTATACGGAAAACGAATCAAGGACGTAGACTCGCAATTCGATGAAAAAAATTTTTAAATTAATTGCACAAAAAAGCGACACATCGAAAAAAAAAATAGAATCTGACGTCATTAATAGCTAATTATTCCATTATACCTATGCAATGTCTATCTAATAAATATGATAAACGACCTTTTCTCATAGACTGATTTATTTTTATTTAAAATCATACGTACTTACCGCACCTGGAATGCCTGCATTTAGAAACAAAGCAAGAGTATCAGGCCACGGCAACAGTCTGTATTGTTCCCACCATCTTTTCACAACCAAAGTTACATAGAAACCTAACAGGAAAGATAATGGGATTGTTTCAGTTTGACTACTGAAATATCGCTGGATTCTTTCAAATATCCTGCAATTAAAAATATATAGAATATTAAAAAAAATATCTCAAAAAAAGCAACATGAATTACCTCTGTTGTGACTCATTTAGACCAAATCTATATAAAAAATTTATTGAATAATATAAAACTAGATAAGCTGTTAATTCTCTCCATACTAATTTGTAGACACTTCCACGCCATCTGAAATCAATTAAAAATCAAATCAAATACAAACAAAAACTGAGTAACAATAAAAAAAACTTCAATTAAATTGTAGAAATTTCGATTTCACAAAACAATGTGTTTGTGTTAATAAAATCTAATAATTTTCGCATCTCCAATCCGATAAAGTTTTACAGAGAAAGTTGCAAATCAAATCATATAAATTATTTTCTAAAAAAAAATCGACTGTACGCCTTGATTAAATTGCATTAATTCAAATCTTTGTTGCATTTGATTAAATGAATCTGTAGTAAAAGTTGTGGTCGAAAATTGCCAGACGTAATTCTTACTTGGCGACATGAAATTTAATGTTGCTACAATTCGAAACATTATATGATACGAATTATTCGCCATTGATAATCACAACACGCAATTCGAACAATTATAGATTTCTCTAGACACGTTCGGTATTTGTTTTTTTTTTTTTGAAATTCGAAAGAATTTCGAGTCATTCCCATAATAATAGTGATTATTGAATAAGTCTCTAATTACCGTGCGATGTGCAACCAACAGGAAATTTCTCAGATCCTGCAAGTACATCTGAAGGGCGTTTAATTACAATAAGGACAAAATTATAATAATGATAATAACGCTTTGTTTGTGCTAAAATCACGATTTATGTCGATGAGAGAAAAAAAAACAGATAATGATGTAATGGAATTTAGAACAGACGTTTAATTAATAGAAAAATCAGATAGTATCAATTAAAAATTTAATAAGATTTATCATAGAAAATTAATAAAATTAGCTATTTATGAAAGTATCTCCTGGATGTATCTATCTATTGATTAATTATAAACGAAAATCAACCTTGAGCAACCTTAACATTCAAATTACGAACCTGAAAGTTACCAAGAAAAAACTTAACGGTTTTTTTTTGGACGAAAATTAAACAATAAATATTGCGTAGAAATTCTAAAAATTCATATACAATTGACATGATTCATCTCGCTTTTTAATAATTTATTGACCAAACAAACCTGAAATTCTCATAAATTAATTTACATTATTTTAATATTGCTATCGATACTCTGTGGTAATAAAACAATAGGTCAACATATTGTATAGATTATGTTGTTTTTATCAGATCTAGATTTTGTTTGTTTTTTTTTTGTGAAACTTTAAGTTTAAGGCAGGTATTACACCATCAAACTTTATTCGGCGAATTTGTGTCTGTCAGAGTACTTTGATAGTGCTATAAAATGCTCCACAAAAAAAAACATGACTGCATTTAACGTGAATACAGTCATGTTCCAGCTGCTCCTGAATAAAGTGCAACTTTAGTATAGAAGTTATGATGATGATAACAATCAAAAAAAGTAACAAAAATGTTCCTTGGTTTCACAGCTGTCTGGAGCGGCACTTTTTATTATTATTAAAATATCAAATAGTAGAGTGTGCCAGAACTGATTGTAAATCTTTGAGAGAGTCCTGGAAGCATGAGTTCCTTTCTTGGTTATTGGGTTTAGTCATTGTTAGGATTCGGGCTTCAGTCAATACCATTTGGGCAAAAACTTTCTAGCCTTCTTTAGCATATTTTAAAAATGTTGGAAATATTATAAATAAGACTTATCGATGCCAATACAAGAAATCTATTTTGTAAGCTGAGGCCTCATGGACCAAATCCTAAATTTTCTGTGCAATAATACAGTGCCATATTTGATAAAATCTAAGATAAAAGGTCTTTTATACAATCAGAGTTGATTTATTATAAAAAGAAGCCTGCCTACGTTGCAATTTTTATGGCCACTTTTTTTTTGTTTATCAAATATATTTTTACATGTGTACTCAATAATACACGTAGGAAAAAATATTATCACACAAATGACTCAGTGTTTGTTTTATGTTTTAATATTGCGAAAAAAAGTAATAATTTTTATTGATAATTTTCTACAAAAAAACAACTCTGAAAACAAATTGGAATTGTTAAATTCGTAGAAATTCAAACGATTAAAGAAAGTCAATTTGTTACAATATCACAGTATACATCTGGTTTTAATAACAATTTTAATAATAATCGAATATCAATTTAACTTTATTATAAGTTTTCGTTATCGATTTGACTTTCTTTAGTTAATCGAATATTTAATGAAAGTTCGTTGTTAATGTTACAATTTTAGAATAGTCGTTTCTTTTTCCTCCATCACAACTCATTATGCAATATGTAATTATCGGTGGACTTGATTAATTTATCGCGTGTCCTAGTTAAGAGAAATGATTGAAGAAAACAAATAGATTTGAATCCCAAAAATAGAACGTTTCTCGTTCTTGTTTAGTAGAATGGGATAATTAAGTCGGCTACTGTCGCTATATTTGATAACAATCTTAATTATTTTTCTATTACAACACTTAATTAATTAAAGAAATACAGCCTCAAGTCATCAGTGGTACACGCCGCTCGATCAATGTGAATCATAGAGAACTGTGCATATGTACCATATAACGTTAAGTAAATAAAAGGGACCTTATACGGTTGTGGTCAATTTCTAATATTGATATAACAAATTATATCGTATCGTTTTCTTGTACTGATATCACAAATAAAAAGTCTAATGTTATGGCATCAAATTGGAGCGGTTTGAAACCCATCAAAAATTTAGCCAAGTCTGTTATGATCTTTAGGATTAAGCTAATAAGTCCAGAGGGTACGGAAATTTCGTAATATAATATCAATCTAAAACAACTTCTTGCAACATTGTCTACACTATTGACACATCCTGTTACAGCTTTTCTTTGCTAAGCTTAAGAATATGATGCTAAGTAAATGTTATTCTAAGATATTAGGTTCTCCTATTTGTGGATGACATAACTGATACAGTTATATTTACTGTCGACATTGCAATCGGGCAAAATTTGAAATCGTAATACTGCAAGCTTTACAGTTTTCAGGCCCTAAGCGAAATGTTTCTCACTTATTGAAAAAAAAGCATGTACAATTGCGATTATAATAAAAGGGGGAATTTAGAGAGAAAGAAACATAACTGTTTCCAGTAATATAGCATTAAAAACCAAGATTTTTTAAGCACCAACTTTTTCTACAACTTTTGGATTTGTTTATCGCCAAACAGGTACTCTTTCCTTTCAAATATCTCCTTTGAATGTCTAAGAGTTTCTTCAAATAAATTTCTAGCCCATTATAGGATAATACAAGTTTTTTGGGCCGACGAAACGACATCGGTTAGACACTACTAATTTCAATTTTCATTCTTGCGGGCTAGAATTAGGCTCTGCTTAAATTAGAATTGAGTTAATTATAATATTGAAAAGTATTAAGTTAAAAACCTTGAATATAACTATATATATTAATTCGAATTTCGGTGTCTAAAATGACGCAGTTTCAATTCTTATCTACGATTATAAATGAATCCATGAATAAATTAAACGCAGCCGTTGATTGTATTTTGGATTTATAATCAGTCAATTTTTCTGTAGGTTTTGCGTTGGTGTTATGTATTTTATGCTGAATAATTGTTAATAATACATTAACAGTATTTATTTCCCAATATATGTTTAGTTTATATTCATAAGCATAAAAATTATTTGTTGGAATTCAAAAATAAATTGTTCAGATTAATTATTGAATAATGATAATAACTGCTCAATAACATCCTTTTATAATCCTTTACATCTCATTACCTATTCATTTATTTCTAAGACTTTTGTTTCAAGCATATTAACGAATTTATTATTGTTGATTAGTCGCATGATCTTTTCGGTGTAAAATTGACTTTGTAACGTCCTTTATTATTTGAAAATTTTTTGTGATTAACACAAACATTCTGGTTAATTTACTTAAAATATTGACGGATGTATGCTCGATAATATTCTGCGAGAATCTAGATCCCAAGAATTTCTTGGAATGATATTTGATTGAAAGTGCTTCGAAAAATATCGAATTGTTTCTTTATTTCACGTCACTTCCGGCTTTTATTCACGCCAGGTCACACGGATTTCCACATTTATTAAGGTACTCGAGAAATCCGCAAATTCGCACACGTTTTCAAGGATATCAATGCGTTGTAACTGATGCAAATATTATAATCGTAGCGATCCAGCCAAAAGAGCTTGAAAGAAATTGATACTTTTGCTGAAAATGGATGCAAACCTTGGAGAAAAGCAGGCATGCAGACATCAAGCACACTATTCGTTTAATTTTGTTTGAGAGACAAAAAATTGGATTTTCATGAGTTTCTGTAAAAGTTAAATGATTTTTCCATATAAATGGAATAGTGGTGGGATTTTCTTCGACTTTCTTATTCGAATTATCGAGTAATTCGATTATTTGAAACTATGCAAGTATTGAAATATTTCAAAAAATTGATAAGCAAAAGGAGCTTTTTTGAAAAATCCATGCAAATCTTGGAAAAAAGAAGCCAGACAAATAAATTTCGTTCAATTTTGTTAATAAACAAAAAATTGAGTTAGACGTTGAATTTTCACGTCTTTTCGAGAAAACTAAATAAGTTTTCCAAAATATTTTCATTTCAACTTCTAGCTCATTATTATTGGAATGAAATGCAAAAGAATGAAACAATTTAGGGGTTGATATTTAAGTCGGATAATTAACGCAGCAGTTTCACAATTACAAGATGAGAAATTAACAATTCATACAACGCTTAATAATATTCGAATTATTCGACTATTAATCCCAGTTGTAGAGTGGAATCGAACATAAGATTTTTTCTCATAAAACATTCAGTCCTTCGTATAGTACACCAAATTTCGTATCGATTTTATGGCCTGATAACTCAATAATTCCTAGAATTACTGCAACAAATGTTAAAATAGTAATCACTTTCGATCTTTATTATTTCCCTTGATAAATTCATTTTCAACAGATTTTTTTGTCCACCGACCATCTCCAGGTTTCTGCTGATTCACATTCATTATTCCATTCTATTTTTAACATTTTCTGTCAAAATTACTGCAGCAATTCTAGAGTTTATAAAGTCATTAGGCTATAAAATCAATACGAAATGTGGTCTACTATAAAAGAATAAAGTTCAACTTTGCAAAACTCAGTAACTTGGAGAAAGCTCAGGGTTCATTTTCAGGATAAAAAATTGATGAAGGTAGTAAAGATATTGCAGTACAACGGTAAATAGTTTTATGATATAAATAAGCAAAAGTTGCAAAAGACTTTGCAAATAAGTATATAATTTTGTATAGAACTCTTGCAATTTCCGTTCAAATGTTCTCTCTATGTTTATGTTCAAATTATAAGAAAATTCGAAATCGTTGACAGAAACAAACATTACCTTGACTTCATGTTAATAACATCAATTAACAATAAACGTAATTAAATCATTCTGTAAACAAAATTGAACTATTAATCATCCATTTGTTTTTCAATTCAAATTGTTTGCCTTCGTCATAAGCAACTTGAAATGTATATTGAAAACAAAAACGGAATAAATCGTGCAACTTTCGAGCTCGATTATGGAATATTTCCTTGGTTTTTGACACAAAGAAAAAAACATTTTCATGAAATATCAACATCTAAGATAATTATGATATTTATAAGTTTGACAAAGAAATGTCTGGGAGCAAAATACTTTCCGTCTTAATCCGATTTCATTATACCGATAATAATTATTATAAATGTCGTATTATAAAAAGTTCTAAATTCTATTACATCCGTTATATAAATTTTTTTGAAGCAAGTTTTAATAAACATTGGAAACTATCAACCAGTTTCAGGTAATATCATTAGGAAATTGCCTACAAGGCAATATAATTAGCCTTCCTTAATTATTCATTAAAATACCAGTCTTTAATTGCGTCAATCATAAACTTTAGAATTAATCTAATTCGAATTTTCCTGTGTTTTTACAAATTTATAACAACAATCGAGCAAATGCAATATCGACTGAATTTGTTTTCAGCGATAGTTGCTAAAACAATTTCAATATATTTTCAGAATATTTACGATTTAGTTGTTCAGTAAACAGCAACGGTTACAGATGGCTAACGTAATAATTAATTTAGTTTGAAGCGTAAATCTTCGAAGAGGCCCAACAACGAAACCAGTTTGTATTTCAGAAGAAAAAAACAAGCTTAAAGGGAAATGATTTATTACCGAAATAGCAGCTTAATATTCAAGGTTAATTAGGTTCACGAAAGTTTTCTTTTTTGTTTTTTAAATGCAACCTCTCCCAATTTCGGATCGGAAAGCTCTGAAGCTCTGGGAAAACCGAAGGTTGTTTTATACATTATCATCGGTTTATTTGTATAAGAAAATCGTTTAAATTTATAAAACAAATACAATATTTGAGATCGTCAAGTACGTCCAATGATTATCCAACGGAAACGCAAATCAAGCATAACTTTGAAAAATAGCTCTGTAGAAAATGATTGTTTTTTTTTAGTCTTCCTCTAATTAAGATTTTGCCATCTCGTAACTTGTTTCTAACTAAATTTGAGATAGTCTTCCTGCCTTCTCTATTATTAGCTTATGGAACAATTCCTATATTTAATGGATTTCAAGATGTGGTAATTCTATATTATAAAGAAAATGTAGAAAAAATTAACGTGTGCATGAGTTTCACTTTTGTGTTATTTAATTTTTTTTTATATTCGATAATCAACTGAAGTGTGTAGAATCTTAGTTCAAAACCTCGTAGTGTGACCACGAACAAAAAAAAAATAAAATGAAGGTCGTCTTTAATTTTGTGCAAAACTGGAAATCTTACAAAAATAGCTACAAATCGCGACTATTTTAAGCTTCCAATAGAATCAAATTTGAAATGTCATTTCCAAAATTAGCTCCGTCTTTTAAAGATCGCTTTAAATGATAAACGAATAGTATTTACGTCAAAATTTGGTGGAAATTCAAATTGGGTTTTTTATACTTTTTCATCGTAAAGTTAAATGAAAACAATTCGGATCCACTCTATTTCTACGTTGTCTATTCTTTCGCAGCAGTTCGTAAATTTTAACAATAACTTACTTTTCACAGTAATCAATAAAAGGAGTTTAAAATGTTCATATTTCAATAAGAAACATACAAAACAAATACAGGGTGGGCAAACCATCAAGAGGAATAGGAAGATTGTCGTCACCAGTTAATGGAATTGTAAGCCCTTAATCATGTATGTGAATGTGCCCACCTTCCTTTTTTGGAACGACATCTATTGTGGCGGATAAAAATTTTTCTAAGACATGCCAAACATCTGCTATCTTTGTTATGTGTCGGAAAATTTCAGATTGGGATTGATTATTTAGAGCAAGGCATTCTTCAGCCGAAAGTGTGTTCGCAATGTTGAAGAGAAACCGTTTCCAAGAAAATCCACAATTAGCTACCGAATTCTAACAAAAAGTCTTGTTCTTAGAGTCAAAATTATGAATTGTAGCAATAGAATTGGTGAGCGTATTGAGTACTGTTCTTTCAAATGACTAAACATCTGTGCGATTCATGAGATTTTGTAATGGTGTTTGATCAAGCACTATCGTGGAAGAAAATTAATGCATGTACGAGTTTCACTTTCATATAATTTAATAAAAGCATTCCTCGGCTTATTACAACATTTAATAGGAAAACCGTTGCCTGAAAATTAGATCTACGCACATTGAGCTCAAGACAACTTTCCGATTATTTTGATTGAATAATCGTCTCTTTGTTTTAATTATCTGTACGATAATATCTAATCTTAATAACATTATCATTAATAAACGTTAAACGTGGGCTGGAACATATCAACTTCATAACATAATGAACATTGATATATTATAGTTATCTTAAGGCACGTCCGATTATATCTGCGTTCCGTATTTATATTAAAAAATGTGTATATACAGGCGAGGTACACTAAATATGTGCATTTTTTTTATTTGAAGCACAAATCTTCCGTCCACCACTTTCATTATTTCTATGATCTTGTCATGGAAGAAATTCGATCAAAGTATATAACAAAGGATTGGCACACATTTTGGACCAAGCCTAACCCAGCCCGTTTAAACTACACCCAATGCACTTATTCTTTGTTGTATAGTTTTGACGTTTGTCATGCAAATAGTATTTGTTTTCTCATGGCCAATAATGTTGAGGAAGTTTCTTGACTTTATGTCCGATGTTGAACTGGTAGAACTCGCCGTTTAAGCCGTTTTCCGCGAAATAATCAACGAATACAGACAACCTTGGTATAATTATCGGGAAATTTACTTTATTTTTTCCCAATCGATAAATTCCTTCTTCATCGAGGAAATGTAACGTTTTCAAGGTAACTTCTTCGGTAACTGTTTGATAATGTTACAATGTGCAATTTCTCAATTCATATAAATATAGTAATACTCAATAAAGTTGATGACCTTAAAGTGGTTGAAAGTGAACGACGATTCCTTCTTGTTACTCTTACAAAAGACTTTAAACAGAAATCATTCAGTAAAAACTGTATAGAAACAATTCAAATTGCAGACAAAAAAATGGAGAAAAAAACAGAAAAAATTAGAAAGTAACTTATTTTACAAAACGAAAGAAAAAATCACAATTTTACATTTAGAATATTAAATTACCAACGTCTTACATTTAATTTTGTATTCAAATAATCGAATAGAAAAGTGACTGAAGCCTGGCTGCATACAAGATTTGTAACCTTTTCGAAAATAATTATAAAAAACAAATTGTAATTTTTCTCCAGTTAAATATCAATTTAGTTCACGTTTTAACCAGATATTAATCATAATTTTTGGCTCAAGGTTGTGTATTGGAAATGATATTGGTTGATTTGCAAGTAGGTTAATTTAGTGGAAATTATTTAGTTCTATTGGAAAATCTATTTAAAATATATGCGAGAATAAATTTGTGGCCTTGCCATTCACGTAAGGATATCACCGATTTATCCAATCTTTATCGATGATTATTGTGATACTTGAAATGAATGCTAAATTCGTAATTAAATTATAAACTTTAATGATTGCCCTTGTCTGTGCAACTTAAAACGAGGTTGGTTCGGTTTTCTTTGGCCGAAAAAAAAACGGATTTGTTCCAAGTCTCTTTCGAGATTTTTTCCAATTCAAAGCTGTTAATTAAATAATCTCCAGGAAAAAAATGATTCTCATTAATTGACGTCAATCGATTCAAATCGTAAATACTTCCACGAATTTGGAATGCAACCAATTTGACTTAATATCGTAATATTTTGATTACTTATTACCAATTTCCGATAAAATAAGTAATTTTGTAATCACTACTGATTTACTGCAGTTGAAGGCCGTTTATAATTGTTATATAATTACCGGTGGGGCACCCAGTTTTGTTATCAAATAGATATTGTATAATGAGGATAATTGTGGCAACAATTTAATCTAAACGACAAATTGCAGAAGAATTACTAACTATATTTTCTTATCAGTAAAGCACGAAGAGTTCTATAATGAATTAAAAGTTAGAAAAATGTAGGTGCTAACTGTTTTTTGAACTCGTTAACGAACAATACAATATGTTGAGTTGAGATTTATAAAAATTGACAAATGCCCCAATAACATACTTTACGAAAAAAGAAAAAAAAAAATTGTCACAAATCAATTATTTTTGGAAATTCGCCCAAAAAAGAAGCGAATTAGTTTTAGAACTACAAAAAAATCTATAACAATAGGTAATTATGTTTAATTCAAATAATTAACCTTCGTATTTTATATGTATTTTTTCTAATTTGTAAGCAACAGTCGGATTAATTAATTAATTAAAATAACTGGATTTTTGTTGTAGATTTGAGACAAAATATATTTGAATTACATGTTATCTATTTGGATTCATATGTTTAAACCAATTTTCTAGTAAATTCAAATTAGAAACAAATCAAACTTACATTCCTAATACTTTCCAAAAGCAACCAAACCTGCTACCATTAGGCACTCGTCCTGTATACGTAACGGTCATTTCTATCACAAC
Organism: Epicauta chinensis; assembly: GCA_021725515.1. Taxonomy (NCBI): domain Eukaryota; kingdom Metazoa; phylum Arthropoda; class Insecta; order Coleoptera; family Meloidae; genus Epicauta; species Epicauta chinensis. Next base: position 1,089,940 of record JAEDXX010000023.1, read on the forward strand.
AATCGGGCTTTAAGCCCGCGATTCTGATAAGCCAACACTACACTCAACACTTATTATTTAATTTAATAATTTACAATTGACAATAATAATGCACATAAATAAATAACGTTGTTTTCTTACATAGAACAATGACGGACATTGGAGAATTATCGATAAGAGAATGAATTATTATTATTATTATTATTATGTATCGATAACAGGTACTATTAGGCACAGTAATTTTTAAAAATAATTATAAACAAAAATCGTCGTCTATATGGTAATTATTATTTCTCCTCTACAACACTGTTGCCTACCAGTTACAATAACCAACTGAATGGTGTGGTGATGGTGTTTTACAATCCATTGGCGATATGTTGTAGGTGAGACTATACAGGTGTGTTCAGAAACAGTGGGGCAAAGTCCTATTGACTATTGTTTTATTGAAGTTCAACAGAGCCACTAAAAACGACAATAATTTATGCATTTGAATTGTTGAGGAAAATTTGAATAAATACAAGATTTGACAAGTGGTCAAATCGGGCAGAAAAAAATCTTGGGTGTTTTGGATAGATACTGTTTTTTTATTTGTTGTTTGTTGATTGCAAAAACATTAATCCGTCTAGATTGCGACATTATTACACAATACACTATTCTATTGTTGTATGTTAAGATTAATAATAAAATAATTGACAACGTAACCGAAATATAAATCAAAACAGCTGTTATAGTCGTCCCACAACGACTTGACGTGCAGTAATCGAGACCGATTTATCGAGTCATGATGTACATTCGAGTCAGGGCGGCTGTAGATGCAAAAATTTGCATCTACATTTTCTCTTCGTATTCTGTTTAGCTTTTTATAAAAAGTTTTTGTAGAAAAGGACAGTTCTGGTTCAAGTTTGTCTTTCTTTATCCCCCTGTAATTATATTTGTCAACACTTTTACTATTTGGTAATCGTGTTTATAAATAATTGATCGGTAGAGGACATTTCTTTCTTCAAGCTTTACTTCTTCTCGAAAGTGATTCGATAATTAACTTTCTTTGATTCTAGTGAAAAATGCTTTTGAAATTTGCCAGATTTCACTCGATTCATACGGTTTAATTGTTTCAATGATAGTGAAAATTGCAAAATTTTTTAATAGATTTGTTTTGATGTGAATGTTAATTGTCGTTTGACGTTCAACAGTAATAATCACTACAAAGTAATGCCAGTCTCGTCAATACTACTATGTAATAAATTATTACTAATAATAAATTGAAGGCAGTGGTGCGAAAAGGGGACAGCCCAATCTTTACAAATTTTTCAGAATACTAAAAACTGTCTTATTGCAAGAGCTCTGCTTAACTGTTTTTCAATTAATCATAAGTTATTGTTTCAAAAAAAGCGATTTTTTTTTCTTAATTGTATCGAAAATGTTGTTGGAAATGACGGAAAAAAATACCGTGAAAGTTTGAGCTTAAGGCATAGTGTTAATATTAATATTAAAAGGTGCCGCATCCAAAATTTCCATTTTCCATCTAAATAACATGGGAAAACTTTGGAATTTTATATATTTATATTAATGGTAAATTTTTATATTTTTCCAGTTTTTTGACGCAACCATCAACTTTATGGAAAAATTTTATATGACATTTTTTGTAGAGCATTTTCTTCTCTATAACTTACCTTTATAAAAGTTTTTGATATTTTCTACAGCTCATAAGTTATTTCACTCACAGCATTGAATGGTTATCAAGGCGAAAATATTACTGAATTCAAAAGATTTTCAGTTCATTACAAAAACTTACGACCTGTAAAAAATATCAAAAACTTTTATAGAGTTATAGAGAATAAAATGTTCTACGAAAAATGTTCTATAGAATTTTCCCATAAACTCGATGATTTCATCAAAAAACTAGAAAAATATAAAAATTTACCAATAATCTAACTTTAACCTTGAATAACTTTTGAAGGACTGAATATATCAAAAAATTGTAAGAGACCTTTTTTGTAGGGTGTTAAATTTTCTATAAGAATGCGTTTCAGTCATTACAGTAATTAAAGAAGTCTTAAGGAGCTGCCTAGTTTCTGAACTGGAAAGTGAATTGGATGCATTAGGCTTCAAAATAAGCTATAATTAATAAGAATAGGTACCTTTATTAAAAAAAAAAACGTTTATTTAGAATAAACGATAACATTAGAATTTGTGAGTGAAACATTTTTGCACTTTCATTATCTTCAATTTTGTTAGCATATGCGCGTTAACACTTGCACGGCCTGTATTGAAGCGGCAAAAATCTGAGCCCGATGTAAAAACGAAGCAGTTTCGTCTCTTTTTTACACGAAAAACGTGCTTTTTTCATTCCACGTATACCGGTAAAAAATTAAAAATCATAAAAAATGCAATTGTCTCTTCAATTGAAAAATAGAACAGTAATGGGCGATTATAATTCGGTCTGAAACGATGCAATGGAGTGTACATACACAACAAATTTTGCAATTTGAAGCAGGGACTTCTTTTATACTATATAGGGCCTCCACGGCCCTATACCTACAAAATAATTTCTATGGCGATGTATCTTCAACTATAAAATCAAGTAGCAGAGACTTTTCCTATGCATATTCAATATCTGTAAGGATTCTGGTCAAATGCTTAACTTTCAAATAGGCTCTGAAGGCACTCAGAAAAGTAGATTAGAAAGAAGGAGAAAACCAAACGAAGCAAGGAAAGCGTTTGCAAAAAAATAGGAATTCGAGGTATAATTTACTTTCGAAGGGTTGAAACTGGCAAAAATTCCTACACTACTCAACTATTTACTGTGCTTTTGAAGTGCGTTACGAGGATCATGTATTAAGGATTTTATAATTGCTCCAATGAAATGCTATAATAAAGAGGTTAAGAAGCGTTAAAAGTTCAAATTTTTAATTTTTAACTCAATACAATAATAGCACATAAATTTAAAATTCACTTTCTGTAGGAAAGGTCACAAATGTGCACATTCTTTTAATTCTCGTCTTCGGTTTTTTTTTTAAGTTAATAATATGTGGATTTATTATTCTAAGCAGTGCCGTAGTTAACATCATTTTGCACTCCCCAAAATTTATTTAGCAGGAAGAGAGACAATATAATAACTCTAAAGTGCAATTTAAGTTATTATATTTAAGCATTAGTCATACGTTTAGCGTAAAAAAGTTCTTAGTGTGCCTTTTGTCAGCGGCTTGCAGGTTGTGTGACTACGAATGCGCCCCTTGAGGCTTGCTCCTGCGGCCAGACCTTTAGTTTAAATCACAGAACGGTCTACATGGACTAAAACTTCCTTAAAATGGGTTTCTCTTACCAAAATGTTTTCCATGGGATTGAAAATAAGGGCAACAATTTGAACAAGTGATCTCATTTAAAGTACTAATAATGAAATCGATAAAATAATTAGGGGGGAAAATCAATTGGTTTTCCAATAATGTACAATTACGACTTTGTATCTTCAGGTGCTTAATTAGTCCTTTCGTCTTAAAACAAAAACTCAAGAAAAACAGAAAGCTTTAGGATCGAGATCTAAAGCCTAAGCTTCATTAGTTCTGTGGTACATCTGCCCCTTTATGAGTTACAAAAGACAATATATCGATAGGTAGCAGAGCTTTTCACTCGAATATTTCCACCTGATTTTCGGAAAATTCATTTGTAGGCCGGTGAAAAAGGAACATGCGATAAGACAACGAATTTTCGCTAAGCAGAATCGGAGAAATTCTCGAATTAACCCTTCAAAGCTCCTTTACACTTGACATCGGTACGACTAAGCTCACACAACTATCGTCTAAAACAACACAGCTAATTTTCACCGGAAAGAACAAATTGATAAAATTTCCTAGCCCTTAGGAGTGTGGTCAATTAACACCAGAAATTTCCCATTACGTTGCCGGTTTTCTTTTTCCACATATTTACATATCAATAAACAATAAATAAACCTCATAAGTATAAAATGTTAAGAATTTAAAGAATTTGTCGCGCCCAGTGGACAGAGACTCTATTTGATCATCAAAATACTCCTCAAATTCACCACTTATCCTTCATTACTTTAATTCATAATTATATGGTTGTTAACATAATTACAGTAAAATACAACAATTTGGAAATTCCATCTCGAAATTACTGTTACGGTCATGATTCGAATTTCACCTTTTCAAGCTTATATAATACCAATTTCAAATACATATTTATTTAAATTCGGACAGAATACACCTGATTCAATTGTAATACAATACAAACAAATTGCGAAATAATTAAGTCGTTTTTTATTCAGAAAAATAAATAAATCTTCTTATAAAAAAATAGTCTCCTTTGAAATGATTAACGATACTCATGAATGATAATTAGATTTCGATCTGTTTTGCAACTTCGATTAGTTTCTCTGCTGATTTTACGAACTGTTGAGCTTCTTTTGTATCTAATATGAGATCGACACTACCGACAACACCACCACTACCAATAATGGTTGGAACTGATAAGAACGCCTCCTCCTTAATTCCGAACATACCCTAAATATAATAATAATAAAAACAATAATTTAGACTAGAAATATTCACAAACATTTATTACAATAATACAAGAAAATTAATAATTTTTTTTTCTGTAATAAATTAAATCGTATGCAAAATGGTACAATTTTGTTGTTTTTTTAAGTTAAATTAGGGGTAACACAGGTAATTTTAAAACTGAATACTGCTTTGTACGCTTAAAAGTGTCGCAGCTGAGTTCATCAATTTTGCACGTTCATCTTCAGATAGCTGCAGTTTAATGGTTGATACGACACCATTTTTACCAAGAACTGCTGGTAAAGACATGAATGCATCGTCTTCAAGATGCAGGAAATCCTAAATATTTGAAAAATACATTTTAGAAAAATTACAATATTTGTTGGCAAAGCAAACGTGCACACTCGACCAAACGTTGACTCTAACAATGCAAAAATAAACCAACAAAACAAATGGAAAAATGCGACATTAATATTAATGCAAACCAAACATAGATGAGTATGGAGTTGATAATCGAAACATTCCTATATGATTACTAAATTTGGATGACTTGATTACTTCTAGTCAAATGGTGAGAAGCTAATTTCGAGATAACGTCACAACATTGTAAATTATTTAATTCGAATTACCTTAACATTAACTGAGACTGGATGAACACTATTTGTATTATGTAGAATACTGTAAACGAGATTTGCACAACTCAAGCCAATCGCCCAATTCGTATAGCCTTTCAATTTGATCACTTGATAAGCACTATTGACGACATCTTTATGGACTTCCGCCCATTTATCAGTGTCTTTATCCGTTCCCATTGTGGGATTAACATCACGTAGACGGACACCACCGATATTGACACCCGACCAAACTGGCACTTTAATTTCAAAAAATAATTAGTATTGTTTAATTATTGTTGAAGTAATTATTGTTGCCTATCTACTAGCAAGCCAACTTACCGCTAGAATCCCCATGTTCACCAATAATAAAACCATGACAACTACTGGGCGCAATATTCAATTTGCGTCCGATTAAATAACGAAATCTAGCCGAATCGAGATTTGTACCAGAACCGAATACTCTTGATTGTGGAAAACCACTTAATTTCCATGTGATGTACGTTAAAATATCCACGGGATTACTGACAACAACCAGTACAGCATCCGGTGAATATTTCACCACTTGTGGTACAATAGCTTTCATAACTTCTGTATTACGTTGTACCAGCGCTAATCGAGATTCACCCTCTTTCTGACGCACACCGGCTGTTATTAAGACAACACGAGAACCAGCCGTCTCGGAGTAATCTAGAAAAAAAATTCAATTTGGTGGCACATATTTTATCATTAGTCACCCATCATTACCTGTACAAGCGTTAATTTTTGCATTGCGTAAAAACAACGAACCGTGTTGTAAATCCAACATTTCTCCCATTAATTTATCTTTAATTGCATCGACTAGGACGACATTCGAGGAGACGCCCTTCAATTGAAGCGAAATTACAACAAAATATTCGAGATGAAATTTGATAGAAAACTTACTTGCATTAGAATACTGACAGCACAGGCCATACCGACTGCTCCAACACCGACAACAGTAATTTTATCATGGGTGTCTTCAGCTGCAGGACCAATATCGGTCACGAGTGCCTGTCTGGTAACCTCGGCCATTTCTGTAAAACTGAAAGTCATTTTGTAATATGTACAAAAGAAATTTCGAATAGTAGCACGTAACATTAGTGGAATAAGAATAGGTGCGTTTGTGAAGAATAGGAAATAAAAAATACCTTCGAATTAACAAAGTGAACTATTTATTTTTTTTAAATAAAAGGCCATTTTGCATGTTTCGATAACACATACAAGAACCTGATAACCGTTTAGTTATAACATATGTTGATAATGAGTTACTTATTATGACATTCCACATAATTCCTCATGTAATTAGTTGTTTATACTTTTTACGATTAAAATGTGAAGGACAGTTCGGTTTTCTTTAATTTCCCAGCATAATGAATCAGGTCTTAAAGTCACGATTGGGACATTTACCTGAGACTCATTTTGAAATGATTACAGCAGTAATTTCGAAGAGTAACACGAATCATTAATGAAATAAAATGAAATTGTCAACAAATCACAAGTACCTATTTTTTTTTTATTTTTTGACATGTCACTAGCATTGCTATTATACAATTGGTTATATTCCCAAATAATAAATTAACAATATTAAGGCATTTCACCTGAAAAAATGTCTTCACATAAGTTGAGAGGCAGATGGTCATAAATGCTAGTCCCTTTAAATAGATCAGACATTCTTTACCCAACACAAAAGTGTATAAACACCTGGTGTTTACCACCTAAAACTGGGGCTCTTATATACAAAATTGTATATACCTAATTCATTCTTTTCAAGATATGCTGGCTCACGTTGTTTGATAAAGAAAATTACAAATAGGACGGAGTGTTTTTACTATTTCTATTTTTTTATAATCGTCAAGTCAAAGAGCTTCGCAATTGAAAAATACTTAATACTTTGAGACCTCGAACTAGGCTTTCAATAATATTATTCAATGATGTGAAATCAACAATTTGCTTTTGTTTAAGAGGCATTAAAGACTCTGTATGAAGCCAAAAATACTGAATATCATCGAGGCAAATCAAATTTCTAATATTTTAAACTAGTTAAAGTATTTAAATCTATACATATATAAGCAAAATCTGTTTCTTTGAGGCTCCATCACGTAAAAACTACTGATCGTATCGACATGGGATCTTGACCATTCGATGCAGAATTTTTCGTAGATGGTTACAGGCTATTTAGTTTTCGATTCCATTCTTGCTTTGTCAGTTTTTTTTCGATTTAGTTTTGTGTATATTTTGTACAGCCAATAAAAACAAAAGACGCTCATTTTGTTGATTTTAATCGATTGTCTTTTGTTTTAAAACAAAAACGAAGTATAATGACATGAGATAAATCACCATAAAATAAAGTATATGAGTCATTCCACCAAATAAAATCATTTTACAGGGCGACCACGTCGATTTTTTTCAAATTTTGTGGAGGTGTTCTGTACTTTGAACAAAAAAGATCCCTGAAAGTTTGAGCTCTTAATATGTTTCGTAGTTGTAAATTTTTGAAATTTTGAAGAAAAAAAAATTTCAACTTTTTCATCAATTTTTTGAGGTAAAAAACTTTTTTTTTCAAAATTGGTAAAATGTAACTTTTTGTAGGAGAAAATCTCAGCTTTTTAATGGGAATATTCAATTTTTTCATACACGCAACGGAAAACCCTTTAAAATGCAATCAATGTGAAAAAAGCGATTTTTCTCACAGTGCGGCGCGTGGTACATCAAATTTGACCGGTTTTGTCTGAAAGCTGAGAGTTTTTCCCACAAAATATTGTTGTCATTTTCGCGATGTGCACATTTTTTGTTTTCTTACAATTGAATAAAATGTGAAATCTCGAGTTCAAACTTTTTTTTTCAAAGTAGAGAACACCTCCACAAAATTTGAAAAACATCGGCGGGGGTCACCCCGTAAAAATGATTTCATTTGGTGGAATGACCCATATAAAATTATTATTATTATATAAAAACTGTCTGACTGACTAACTAACTGACTGACTGTGTTGTACAACCAGCGAAGCGGGCTGGTATTCGCTAGTTTCAAAATAATTACCAGAAAGTCAAAAAGCGTTCAAATTCAAATATTTAAAGTTTGTCGAGTAAATTTTCTACAAGAATTGGTAATATGGCGAAATTGATGTAAAATTATGTTTTTCTTATTATTAAAAACCTATTCTAATTAAAAAAAAATTCAAGGGAGATTATAGGTACCTATCAGAAGTGCCGCTAACTCTGAAAAATCAGTATAGAGTCATTCGGGATTTTAAAATTACGCTATTTACACGAAATATTACAGTACAACAATAATCAAATTAACGAAAAGTAGATTTTAAGAAAATTAAATATTAAACAGTATTACCGTCTACATCACTGTTTGGAACTTCTTACTCTTATGCGTAAAATATGAAATTTATATAAATTGTATATGTTCGACACCACCGACACCCTGGTGAAAGAAATAAGGGTAAAGCGACACGAACCAGACAGATGGTTTACAACCAGAAAATTTTTTCTATTGTATACAGTTAACTTTTTCACAAGTTTATTGAAGGGCCATAACCTTAAAGAATTTTTATTTCGTCCCAAAGTGCCTACAGACGATAAGGGACAACAGACGTTGCGTGCAAATAATGTAGAATACACGGTAGAACGGGAAACAGCCAGGGAAACAATTATACTCGCATTTTTCTCAATTTGACTCAATGCAAAATCAACACACACGCCTCGTAAGTGTGCTTCCAGTGCTGTACGATCTCTAAATTAATAACAAAGAAAAGCTTCTCATTCAGGCAAGTTTTTTTCTATCTAAAATAACCACTCTTTTAGAATTGTTCTATTAAGTGTCGATTCTACAATCGTTTTGATCCATCGACAGAATTCTTCTTCCACAAACGAATTTCTATCGTAATATCGATCAAAGTAAAACCAATTGTAGGTAGATCCGACAATAAGTATGATTTAGATTTGGTCTTAGCTACCCCAGAAAAAATACGACTGCCTTTTGCGGATCATAAAAGACATTTCATCACTTGAAAAAACTAAACTTAATACTAACAGTCACGAGTAAAATATTTTATTTCTTTGCAAGTGATTTTTGGTATAGTGAATTCATCGAGCAAAAGGTTACTAGATTTGACAGATACCTCGCTAAACAAAGTACGTAATCCCGGGATAGTATGCGATATATGGACCCAAACAAATAAATCCCCAGAAATATCACTATATTTAAAGGAACCATTTAGTAGAGGAAGGGGGGGCAAGATGGGCCCCCTGTATTTTTTTTTTTAATTTTAATTTTTACAATTATTTATTTGTTGAGTCAAATCATAAAAGTTGTCTAATGTCTGTTAACTTCAATATCATGTTAATTAATATAAAACTTAATAATAAAACGACAATAGTCAATTTTTTTAAGGGGGCCCAACTTGCCCCACATTTTAAAATTTTTATCGTTCAACCGACGCTACATATTAACACGTAATATGTATATCAAGGGACTAAAAAACAGTGAAACGAGTAAAATAAAATTAGATTATGAGCATTTTTCCTTAAGGGGCCCATCATGCCCCCCCCCCCTTCCCCTATAATGAAAATATGGAAATTGAAACAATCTAATAAATGACTACCACTCAAAACCCAAGCTAATTATCGGGGACATTGAGCAGGACCACAAATTAAACGATAGCAAATCATTCTCGTAACAGAATTTTCAATACAGTCCTGCAATACTAAAAAATAATCATCTAAAATCATAAAACTGATAAGAAGATAATCTATTTGACAATACAGAATTGCGGCACCCATTGCTGATAATTATTATCGCAATTGGTAAATAATTCGACAGATCATCAATCGCGTATATCGACGCCTTGCTAAAAAGGTATTTGATTCATTTATTGTTGTCTGAAATAGTGACTGGAATTTGTAAGGTCTCGTCAAGGTGACCTCATCCAGCTCAAGTATGAGGAAAAAATCGGACAGTGAAACAATAAGCCGCAAACGCTAACAATACGAAAAAAACCCACCTAATTTTATCATTCTACTAGCCGGAACTTTATATTAAATCAAATTAGAACAACCTAGTTTTTTATATATGTATATATCTAATTATTTGGATAATTGCGAATAATTTTTCAAACTTTCTCGCGTAGGCAAATTGTAATTAAGGTATGTAGTGAAATCGCGTTTTTCTGCATTAATTACTTGAACGGATAATTATAATTTTGTGACTTGTTATTTGAATAAAATAAATAGATAAATATCAATAACAATTGAGTTAATTCATTAATTCATCAATAAAAAAAATCTGTAAAACACGTTGAACTTATCTCTTATTCTCGAAACAATCATCTGTACAATGTTTAAATAATTGCGCGTAAATTTGCCGGCTTTACGCGTTGAAAAAATCATAAATAACAATTCAGGGTCTAGGTCATGGTCTCAATTAAACGGTAAATTAATAGGTCAAAGACTATCACTATGTTATCAAATCAATTAAAAAAGCACTACAGCTCACCTCTTGATCACTGTGTATTACTCACTGGTATGGAAGCACACCGAAACTCCACCACCTTTATATGTGTTATGCTGGAATCAAGGTGACCTTTACTATTATACAGAAAAATCAACTGGTACAAATCGCGCGCATGCCTATCCCCCTCATATAAAACGGGAATTCGTGGAATCATCCCGGAAAAAAACCACTAGAATTTGAAAAATTGTTCAAAAAAAAACATAATAAATTGGGTCTTATTGTTAGAACTATTCATTTATAAAGCGAATGCAAAAACGGTGCAAATTTCACCATTTCGCAAATCTATTACAAAATGCACAATTTGTTGTAATGTTTCATCAATTTGCTATTCGACGTGCACATGTTTTCGATCACGTTAGGTCATCGACATTATGGTATGAATGGGAAATCCTCCTGTCGGCCGGCTAGGTACGTGGTTATACGCATGTTCTATCGTATAGACGTTGTTTTGGCGACGCCCGGCGTCTAAATTTTTTTTTTATAGAGCAATAAAGCTAAATTTAAAATAATGCAAATCTTCACGTTGCCAAAATTAATATTTCGTTTATATTAAAACCAGATAGGTACGGTTGCACAAGTTGTTGTAACTACATATATTTATGGATTCCTGAATTTTCCCCGAAAACAAAGCCTTTCATTGAATAGGAAGAGTACAACGCGTCCTCTAATTGTCATTGGCCCATTTTCACCAGTAAAATAACTGTAATTGCGTCAAATGGAGGCGTGAAAATCGACACTAAACTGAAATATGTCAAGCCACATCAAGCTAAGAACTAGATCCAGAAATTATCATCTTTGCGTACGTAATATGATCTATCTTTTGTGAAACAGAAAAGTAATTTGAGGACAAGATTAGATGGTGAAAGTTATAAGAAATGATAATATTCTTATATCGTGATTAACGGAATTATGTTTATCAGTGCATACGCTATGTAACAATATGAAATATTTGCGTGCGGAAAATTTTTGCAGCACTCAAAAATTGTTGTCCTCCCGCCAGGGCGAGTCGAGAGTTGACACACCGGATGTGTGGTTCCCTTTTTTTTTTAAATTTATCAAATGAGAAGTGTAAAAGATATTAAATCGTACATAAAAGGCGCTGTTACATCTTTTGACTGACAATAATTTATTTTTACTCTGTTCATCGAGTTCACCGAGGGTGGTTCTTTAACGGCAACAATTCTATAGCGCATCAATCCATTTCGCCTCAATCTGGCGCGGGAACAGTACTATTTAAGCATAAACTTAAAAATTTTCATCTTTATCGTCAACTAACTCTGGCCTACTGAAAAATACTCACAAAAGGATTTGCTTTATTTCCCAGTGATTTCCCAGCAGAAGTATTTTGTGTTGCCTGCTTATAGGATCTATAAATCTACATACAGTCGCGATCAAAAAATTTTGGACGTCAAGGACATCTAAACGTCAGTTGGTGTAGGACAGCCTTTAATATTTTGTATTCAAAAAGTCATTAATTTTGACATTTCGAACGTTAATAATAACAGTAATGCTTGGCCCAAATTAAACATTTTTAAACGTCAAAAAAACGCGGTCCAAAATTTTTTGATCGCTACTGTATGACATTCATTGCATTTTTTAACGATAAGGGCTACTTTATGTGCTGCTATATGTTAATTTTAAAAAGCGGCAGAGACTCACTCCTTCTAAAATTTACTTGAAATTCAATCTTACGGCATAAAAAATTCTGTAAAAATAATGTTGAAGAGAGATACATAATTGGTTGCCTATAATAAATAGCGTAATACATTCAACTTTAGGCTTTCATCACAAGACCGATAGTTAATCGCAAGTGGTCCCTATTGAATTAATATTTTCATAGAATTCTTCAACAGAGGAAGCAAATGTCAATCCGTATACAAACTTTAGATTACCTTCCGTAAATTACAAATCACTGAACATAATGAAGAGTCAAAGTGGATGAAAAGCAATATTATATACTATATTCACCGACCAAAGCGTTACTAGATTTGACATGTGATCCCAGGATTGTAAATGGCAATTTGTCCATAAACAAATAAATCCCTAGAAATATCAATATATTCAAGAGTACCAACTTAAATTTAGGAACCCTTTCATCGATAAATTTAGGGTAGAAGATGTTTCAGAAGAATACGATTGAGATTAAGTGACTCCTGAGGTGAACCTCTATAAATAGTCTTCATGTCCTTTTTTTACTCTTTCTCATCTATACAACACGATCCTCCACAAACCGCGCCTTCACAGGGACACAGTTACATGAAACGATCTCTAACTATTTTACTTTATACTTTGAAATGGGTACGCAAGATATTATTTATTTTTCAGTTTAATCATTGACCTGCACGATTTTTTTTCAAAATAAGTGACTAATTTGTCTTTTTGTGAATTAATTTAATGTGCCTAAAAATTAGTAAGCGTATACATTTTATTCGCAATAGAGTGAATTTAAAAATGCTTCAATTAATTTACAGATTTTTTTATGATCCGTTACATTAGCCAATTTTGCATCGCTTCTCGTAGACACCTCAATTAAGTGCCTGCACGCCTCTTTATGACCAGCATATTAATGTTTTATGTGCACAATTTGCAATTTAATATGTATTAAGAAAACAACACATACCAAGTAAAAAGCAACTTGTATAAATTGAACGAGTATAAAACATAAACAACGGGCACGTTCTATATTAAACATTCTTTTAATATAAGTAGAAAATAATCAAAATACTTGTGTAGAATTCGATTAAACCTAAAAATACCGTGTCGCAATTAATGGTGCAGTCTTTTGACGTAATAATACCGAGTGTCCGGCTTGTAAATAGCCAAAAATATCAACCACTAAGAAAAAAAAACAACACTTTCTTGTGACCTATTTTGAATAGCTCTAAGAGGTTTTATATGGCTACACAAAAAAAATAATTTAACTTTTACCTTTAATATAACTAGGCCCAACTTTATCGGTACGACCGATACATACTAGCACTAAGATTATCTGTCACAAATATTATTACAACAAGTAGTTGAAGATTATGTTATTATTAGCAAAATCACCAAGGACGTGCAATATTTCAATTAAATTATAATAGACAAGTTGAAAAAGTTGATATAATAACTTTCAGAATTACTTTCCGTATTATAGAAAATGGCTTTTAACGGCTTTTTGTAGTTGTACTTTAAAATTATTAAAAAATTACAGATCAAACATATTAGTGCCACGAAAATATTTATACATATAAAATGCACAACCCATAATCATGTTATAATGAAAATTGCATATGAAACTGACTTAAATTAGAATGAACAATCAATTTATTGATTTATTTTTGTATTACCACAAAAGTAATTTACGTAAAGAAAAAATCCGTTTAGCTGGAAAATCGATTTTCAAATAAATCGTTCTATTGTCAATACATTTCTTTGTGAATAGATAGATTCTGTATTTATTTCGAATCGGCAAGTTTACATGAAATTATCTGTTTTCAAGTCGATGTCAATCCAACCTAATGAATTCGAATTGAAGAAAATACTGATTAACTACATTATGTAGTAGCATTCCTGTTGAACATTAAACTATTCAACATTTTAAAAGCAAATGAAATTTCTTATTTCTTCACACATGTTGTAGAAAACGATTTACACTTCAACAGTTGTGTGAAATACATTAACCACAGACAACACACAGCCTACACCTTTCGGATTAAATGACTGTTTCGTGTGATTTGCATGAATCTTATTTTAATGAAACACGCGGATGAGACGGGACAAAACAATCAAACAAAAAAACAACGACAGAAATTGAGAAACGTCCGTGACTACGTTACACTATTTATCTGATCAATTCACAAAGGACGACGATGCAAGATTGGTGAATTTTAACGTCAGAGAGAAGCTAAAATTTGAGGTTTTTTTTTTGGTCTCCTGGATACCTGTATCTTTAGATGCTAATCAAATTATACAGCCTGTCTCATAGCAAGCATTACTTTGGATTTTGTGTAGGAAGCTTTTCTTCAGAAATAAAAAACTGCTGATTCTAATAGAAATTCTCCTAGTCTATGATTTCGGTTGTAGAATCGGCCCGAAATCTGCTTGATCGAGTTTCTCGAGATACTCTTCAGTTACATAGAAACGCTATGTGACTTTGAAGTCGTTATTATAAATAATTTGTATTTCAATAACTAGAAAGCATGCTTACGCAATATTTGGGAGCTCTAAATTGTAAATAAATAACGTTTCTTTTCCTTTTGATTGGCATTACAAAAACACTACAATTTTGTAAATTGATTAAAATTAGATCTTTATCTATTTTTTGTAACGAAGATTAGAGAACACGTCTCTACTTTTCTGTTTGTTTAGTTCTTGATAAGAAGTGAACAAAGCAGATTTACGCAATACTTTTTCTAGAGATGTTTCCTTGCTATCTGCGTTTTAGCTTTCGAGGTGTTACGATCGTTTTGAAATTAATTATTATTTTTAAATTAATAATATAATTAATAGTGAATTGTAGAGTGTAGTGCTAAGCTTAGTATTATCGTGTAAATAGTGCTAGTGTATGAGATTAGACATCCCATGGCGAAGAACTTGAGGACTACTATGCAAACGGTAATTTGCAAATTCGTTAATTACTGGTTTTCTGTTATTTTAATTGTTTCGTTTTTCTGTTTTTGTTGCAGTTGAACTGGAACCAAAGCGTGAGTCAATTTTTGTTTCACTGACGCCCTCATTCGAAAATTTGTTCTTTTTATTGCATTATTAGATGTTTTTATTCTACGAAAAATTATCGAAAAAGACATAATTTTCTCTTGCTATCAATCTATTAAGTACAGTAGCGCGAGGACATTTAAAAAATCATTTTAATTTTTCGTCAAGTTACTGAATAGGTACTTTATTAGACCTAGCTAGGTACTTCATGGGAATATACGTCCTTATTTTCTAAAACCGTTCCAATATTAAATCCAGAGATTTGTTTGGTACTCACTATTCTTTTTATTTCACCTTAATCCTAAATATAAATTAATCTTATCTAAAAGAAGGCAGCTCCGGAGCTACCTCGTTTTCACATCGGACTGACGCTTAGGTATTTGCTGTTTCAGTGCAGCACCTGCAAATCTTAACTCACGTAGGTATATTAGCAAAATTTTGTAGGCGATAACATCACCCGGAACATCATGCGAATTGTAAATAAAGATGAAAATAATGCAATTTCAAGTGTTTCAATTATTTTTTTCTAAAGAAAAGTTTTTGAAAACTGATGCATGCTCGGTGTAAAAACAGCTCCGAAGCTGTCTCGTGTTTACATCGAGCTGAGGTTTTTGCTGCTTCGATGCAGCCCAGCTCCTGCAAATCTTAACTCATGTATGCTAGCAAATTATTTAATTACTTATCTTTATTTAAACGAGTTTAGATAAAAAAGCATATAGAAAAAGTTGTATTCCGCGATCGGCAATAGCATATAATTAAATGAAATATTTTATAAAAATGGAGTTATCCACTTTTTGCAGCCGGTGTCTTCAATTTTGCATTTTCTTGGTAGATTTCCCATTAACATAAATACTTATACAGTAATTGAAGTGAATTGGTATAGTGGACCAAATTTCGTAACGATTTTATGGCCTGATGACTTTATGACTTCTAGAGATGGTCGATTCTTTGTTAGAGAGTCATTAAGACATCAGGCCATAAAATCGGTACGAAATTTGGTCTATTATGGTATACCTTTTATTTTGCACGTTAATTCTGAACTTTCAGTGGACTACGAGGTTTTATATATCAAACTCCATGATTTATGCAATTTTCTTCGGTGCTAATCGAGAGAGGGTTTAATTCGCATCGACTCAACTCAACGAGGGACAGACTATATTTATTGCGGTGTTTTATAAGGTAATCCATAAAGTAAATGGAAATGTTGTTAATGTACACAAATAAGTTCTAAATTGATTAAATGTGCTGTTAAAATAATTTATTATTATTGTTTAAATCAGCTGGTTATTTCTCATATAAAATTGATTAATAGAGATTGGAAGCTGAAATTCTTGTTTCTATTGCACATTAATAAAAGAAACTTTAATCAAACGAATTATTACGATGGAGAAACTCTTTTCTTTTATAAACAATAATTGTTATATAAATTTAAATATTCAATTTGGATCCAGTAAAACGAACAACGTTTTATTGATAAAAATCACAATCCTTTCAATTAGGTCTTGTTGTGTTGTTGTATCAAATATATTCAACTTTATAGTTTTAAAAACAATGCTCTCTCGCTGATCTAATTTACATACTGGACGGTCATAAAGCAACTACTTTATTTAAATGGTGAACATTTTGCGTGGGGCAAATCTTCAATATTTATAACCAAACAACCTGTTTTTATTGCATTATTTTTATCATAATTTACGTTAATTTCATTAATTCTCGACGTTCGTCTCCACCAAAAAACAACTACCAACTTTATGACTCTGTTAAAATTAACGATGGTAGCTAAATAAAAGCATCGTTTTTAATGTTGTTTATCTTGTCTGATTCAAATCTTTTTTTATATGTGCGATAGTTAACGTGAATTAACTACTGTAACCATAAGTCGACTGGATGATATTTATAATAATTGCAAAATAATTCTATAAAAGATCAGTTAATCACAGATTTCGTTATCGTTACGTTTCCATCGACTATACATATAGTGTTGGCGAGACATTCTCACATGTCGTCTATGATAACAATCGACATTTCGTTCAGTTAAACTTACACATTATGTAATTGAATTAAAATGAACTGCAAACGTGGATATTTTGCATGTCGACTGCTACCTACCAGGAAACCTGTCCACGTTCGATTCCAAATCAATTACTGAAAACTCAACGAGTTACTGTTGTGATCTAACATTGGCATCTCCCCGTACAATACGCTCATGTATTGTTTAGTTGATTTTAAATGAAAAAAAAACTCGTGCTTTATTGTCGAGATACGATCATTGAACAAAATACAAACAAGTTTTGTGCAATCACTGATTCCATCCACCGAAATTCGATCCAACAGGGTCTGGCTTATTGTGCGATATCCTTTGAAGATATCAACATTTGCATAAAGCCAATTCACACTTGTCCGACTAATTTAACGACGACATTTATAAAAAATCGCCACATAATAAATCAATTTTACGATTATTTACAAAACAATAACGAACAAACTCTCATATATAAAATATAACATGTCTACATTAAGAGATATAAACATTTAAAAAAAACAACAACGAAGAGGCTTTATATGTTTTTAGAAAATGTATAGAACAGAGCGTCAATTATTATCTGACTTGAAGGTGTTTGCTCAGCGGGGGCAAGATTGTGATTTATTATGTGCTCGATACGTATACATCGTAGATTAAAAGCTCGCTAAATGGCGGACACATTCCGGTTGACTATAATTTCTTGTCCGGCTGCTTTTGTCATCCCACTGAACTGTCGCTACTAAATAATTGTCACTTGGTAAAATGATCATTGGATGTAAATGAGGATGGAATGTCTGGGACGCCTCCACATATTTTATATATGAATACAAGAACTTTTCGTCTATTATTCGAATGTCATTTGCTCTATCAAAACTATTAACAAATTTCAGATTTCTTCCATTATCTTTGTTCATTTATCAATAAATAATAATTAAACATTTTTTTCGTTGACTATGATTAATTTAGTTGATGATAATTTCTGATTAAAGAAAACTACAACTGATTGGTGTGTGTGACAAATGATTCTAACAACTTGTATGTCTTATTATTGTTTATCTATTTTAGTAACAACGGTCAATGTTGAGATTTCACTATTAAAATAAATTAATTGCTGTCATTTATAATAAGCAAATTACAATGGCTTACAATCAAGTTGATTCAAAACAAAATTTCATTAATAAATGCATTAAATATATAAAAGCACGGCATTCTAACATCTACGTTAGGCATATATAAAAGAGATATGACAACACGAAGATACGGATCATATTTAAATTATATGCATAGAACTGATAATACACCACGTATTTTTAGATTTGAAAAATTTATTCATACCATTAACGTCATGACGACATTTCTATGCGGTTGTGCAAGATATCAAACAGCTTTGTCGTGACCATGTCAAAGAACGGAATTAAAAGCGCCTTTTAATCTCTAAAAAAATATTGGAAGGCATATGGAAAAATTTTTTATATAACTTAATAATAAACACCGTGGGGTGTACACGACCCGCTGTTGTTGCCTGACAATTTTTGTACAATTATTACAGCCCTAATTATGCGTCGAGAATTTTTTTTCAAAAATTGTTTTAATTCCATCGTGTGTACAACATGAGATTGTGGGTGCAGCACGGATATAATAAGCTACAGACATGAATAATGTTCAAGTATGAGGGTGGAACACAAAAATTATTACTCATACTTATCTTTGTTAAGTGTAGATTTGAGTAGGTGCGTCATGAACATTGCTTAACTGCACACATTCAATAACCACATTACAATGTAATATTTTATCCAATTTCAATTCGTTTTATTGATATTATTTATATTTCACTATTAAAACACGTTATTAATCTTGATGTTCTCAATATTAAAAGCTGTGATTAAAATGATTTACATATACAAGTCTCTACAGTGATATAATTAAATTATTTTATAATTAATGTGTACTGTCTTCGACTATAATTTTTTATACCTATAGTTTTTTTGTGTGTCTTTGAAAGAAATATCCAGCTACTGCATCGAGCAAACTTTAAATTTATGTTGCTATGTAAATCACATGTCGACGACATATGAATACAGCGGTAAATATCGCTGTATGTTGACTTAGTAAAATTCACTCTCGTGATACACATTTCAGACTGTAAAAACTATAAATTATTACACAGGCAGATGCAACGTTCGATTGTCATCCCAGCAAGTCCATTTGCAATGTTGTCAAAAGTCGTAGTGTCATAAGGCGGAAAAAACCGATTTTGAGGAGTCAGAGCCGGCTCGAGACCACAGCACGTTTTAGAGCGTCCTGAGTAGAATTTGTTAATAGAACTCTTGGGAACTGGTGATAAGAACGGAAAATATGGAAGGTGGAAAATCCTTAAATTCAGGCATAAACAATTGATCGGTCCTATATCAGGTCTTCAGGCCTCGTAGATCGTAATAGTGGTTCAGTTTTTAGAATATTCTCTCAGTCAAAATTTTGGGTTAACCACAAATCCTTTTTTTTTTGGAAGTACAGAAATTGGCAACACTACAATTGCATCTTCCGTAGGACCTAGTATTTACCAAATTCACCAATCAAGCTCTTCTGAAGTTTCCAATTCTCTCCTTAGTCCCAATCCATTTAACTGTATTGTGCCTTTTATTTAGGTAGCCTTATTCTCATTTATAGTAGTATTTTTTTTAAATACTATAAAGTTGTAAAGTGCAAGAGAGACGTAAACAGTTCCTCTTAAAATTGATTCCCAGTACACGTTTCTGTGTTATGTTTCCTTTTCTGTTCAACAGAGGCTTACAGTTAAGATGCGTTTAAAAGGAAACCAGTGATTTTCTGGCATGGGCTGTACCTATCTTGCAAAGGGTGTGACAACTAGTGAAGTTGACTATCTCACCATTTCAACATTCTTCTTCTGAAAACTGTAGCACGAAATTTATTGTACAGGGTTTTCCAATAAGAGGTTTCATTTTGATATTAAAAAAAAACGAGTATTTTTTAAGAGAAATCAATGGATGTTCATTTCATTGTAAAGACGAAGGTATGCCATTAACAATGGGAAACGATATCAGCCAAATGGCCGCCACGGCTACGCTTGCAGCACCATATCCTTTTCATGAAATTTTCCATGACCAATTCGCACATTTGCGGCTGTATGTTCTCGATAACTTTGCGAATTCCATCTTTAAGGTCTTGAATCGATTGTGGAGCATTAGCATAGAGCTCATCTTTCACCCCCAAAGAAAAAAGTCTAAAGGTGTTAAATCACAAGATCTTGGTGGCCAATTGTGATCACCTCTTCGAGAAATAACACGACCAGGAAGCTTTTCTTGCTAAATTGCGATGGTTTCGTTGCTTGCGTGGCACGTAGTGCCGTCTTGTTGAAAATAAACGTCGTCCACATCAATATCTTCTAATTCCGGCCATAAAAAATCATTAATCATAGCTCAGTAGCGCAATCCATTCACCGTAACAGTTGCACCAGCCTCATTTTCGAATAAGTAAGGTCCAATCACACCGCCAGCCCAAAAACCGTACCAAACGGTGACACGTTGAGGATGAAGAGGTTTTTCAACAATCATTCTGGGATTTTCCGAGCCCCAAATTCGACAATTTTGCTTATTAACGTAGCCTCCGAGGTGAAAATGGGCCTCATCACTGAAGATGATTTTTCGATGAAAATCCGGATCATTTTGATGCATTTCAATGACCCAATCAGCGAAGATACGACGTTGCTGGTGATCGATCGGCTTGAGTTGAGTTGTGTTAACTGAACTTTAAAAGCCTTAAGACCTAAGTCTTTATGCAAAATACGGTGTAATGTTGTTTGTGGAATGCCTAATTCCAAAGATCGACGTGGAATCGCCAAACCTGGGTTTTCGTCGACACTATGGGCCACAGCAGCAATATTCTCAGTTGTTCTTGAGCGACGCACACGGTTTCAATTCTTCACATTACTAACTTGTCCCAACAGCTCAAATTTTTCCACCAGTTTTACTATTGCCGTCCGAAAAGGTGCTTCACGACGACCCAAAAGTGCTTTAATTTTGCGAATTGTGACTGCAAAATTTTCACCATTTTTGTAGTGAATTTTAATAATTTCAATGCGTTGTTGAAGCGTGTATCGTTCCATTTTTAGTAATGGCGTAGCGGTTACTTGTTAAATGTCAAAAGATGACAGCTTCAAAAGCGGCATCAGCCCAAATAGCGGACTATTCAAAATGAAACCTCTTATTGGAAAACCCTGTACTAAGGAAGAAATTATAAACTCACCGTTCACAAAAACACTTAATCTTGTTGGTTTTTCTGAAGTGGGGCGTTTTTCTCAATATCCAAATATAAATTCCTTGAGAAGTGAGCTGAAACAATATCTGAAGAATTTACATCAAAGACAGTTTTCAAAATTCCCAGGCTCTAGTGTGTTTTTTAATTCCATAAAAAGTCAGGGTTTGATGAGTTAAAAAGAAATTGCTTCATTCTTTCGAGTAATTGAGCAAACAGGTGCTTTGTTAATAATAGATTCCAGGCAGGACCAACCTAAGATTTGATTGGAGCACATATTTGAGAACTTTCCTTGCCTTTCGAATTATTTTAGAGTTATTTGCTATTTCGTATCGATTCTCTCCTGGCAGACAAAAGCTTCTTCTCCACCTAAAACTTTGTTGGGCGTTACTCTACAAACGATACTCGGACACACAATTTGTAAAAGATAATAAAAAATAACAAAACATTAGCCTAGATCTCTTGATGAGTAGAGCTTCATTATTTCAAAAGTAAATAAATAAGGTAATCAGAAGATATCTAGTATTGTTGTCTACAGTATCCCGATTCCTGTTTTAGACGGAAAAATTAGACGTCTTCTTATTGTACATTTTTTGTTTCTCGATGCCATTTATTTCGAAATGAGAGCTACAAGGGCACGTTCAGTAGGCAAATGCACATAAAAGAAAAATTTTGCCTCTTTCAAAGATTGTGTGTAATTTATTGATAATCCGATAAGCTGATTTACAAGAATTCCAATGTTTAGGTTCTAGATCTGTTTGCTGGAACATTCTTGATTGACTGAGTTCACATGCCTGATTTGGCCAACAATCGAAGCCCTATTTTTCATCTTCCTTTGGAGTGACGTTCAAATTTACGGCATCCACCTGTAAGTTTTTGTCGTAAATATATTCCCGAAAACCTTGAGATTATTCGAAAGAAGTCGTTTAATTGGTCCTATTGTTATATATGCATATATAATAATATGTAAATGTTGGCTATAGTTGAACAGTGTGTCGGAAATTTAAATCAAACGAATTGAAATTTCAAACGTCCCGAAACCGAAACGTTAATAACATTTCGAATAATTTCCAAACGTTGACTATGTAAATATAGCGTAGGTAGTTTCGTTCTCTTGTGAGTGTGTATTTTTTGTTTTGTTTTTATTTCATTTCTGACACACTTTATAAATTTCGTTCCATCATATCCTCATATTTCTTACGCTACAACATAAGTGTACATTTTTTTTTTCGTTGTTTTCTTTTCGAACGTATTAAGATCAGTAATTCTATTCAAACAACAAGACTTCTACCTGCTGATTCTTGATTATTTTCGTCGTTAAACATCAACAACAAACAAAACCAATAAAAAATGCAATTTATCGCCAGTTACCAAATAAGGTGTGTGTTGGGACGAGTCATACGATTCATTGTTACAACAAACAAGATGAAAACTAACAATCACTTCAACCTGTAGGCCGGATTTTTCACCCTCTGCCTCATTATAACAGTATTTGGTAGTTTTTTCAATATTGCGACAACTGTAGTCGGTAATCTACATTTTTCTTTAAAGTGTTTAGCAAAAATCACCACCACTCATTGGTGATTTTTTTTTTAATAATTCGTTGTAGTTGTAATGTAATTTATTAACCTGCTTGTGTGGGTTCCTCATGGCGCTGTTCTAACATTCCTCTATTCACTTCCAACGCACAAAAGCGAGTCATTTGATTTACGCGAGAAGCCGCCAGTTGAACACAAACACTTTCAAGACCCTTTGTATTTCCTTTTTGTTTAATCGTACGATATCTTTTTGATTTGATGATACCTCAAATCAAGTCGGAAAATATGCCAATTTATAGAAACAAGAATTTTAGAACAAGTTATATAGCCGCCTAAAGAAGAAGTCTCTGCTTACAATAGCTATTGTCTCCAAGAAGCAAAAACCACAACAACAACAACAACAATAAGCAAAAAAGAGACGTATCAGAAATAAAAGAAAGGGTTGCATTTGGTGACGGAGATATGGGATAAGACAATGGATTACATCGTTGTAGATACCAGTCAACATCTCGATATAAACGATGTTAGATAGAGATGTGAGATTCATAAATTATAAATTACAATAATTCCATTATTGTTAGATGAGATGCAAGAGTATACAGTTAGGAAAAAAATTGCGGCAACTTTCTATTGTTTTATACATTTAAAATTCTTTAGTGTCCCTCTTGCTCACAAAACGTTCTGTGACGATCGATAAATTCTCGATTTTTTTTTTCGTATTCGGTCATGTTTTGTTTCTGTATATTAAATA
Organism: Epicauta chinensis; assembly: GCA_021725515.1. Lineage (NCBI taxonomy): Eukaryota > Metazoa > Arthropoda > Insecta > Coleoptera > Meloidae > Epicauta > Epicauta chinensis. The sequence continues at coordinate 1,113,862 of JAEDXX010000023.1, forward strand.
AATTGGTTTAGTTTATATGTTGGACGTAATGAATCAAGTTTAGAGAAGTCCGCGGACACAGGTCGCATAATAAAATATGCCCGAACAAATACAACAAAGTCGGTTGTTTAGCTTTATCTTGACGATAGAGAATTTATAGAAATCTAGTGAACAATGGATAGGATACCTTAAAATAACATACTAGAGACTTGATAACAGGCACGTAATAAGAAAATATGGCAACTATCTTATCCGCAACTATTACCATCCAATATGACGACAAATCCTAGTATTTACGTTTAGAATTATGCCGGCGACCTCTGATCTGTGACGATACGCACCCAACATACCACTATTATCACATTAACATCAGTGCTTGATAAATATCAATTGGATTTTTACAATTTTGTCCTTATAAAGTAAAACAACCAACTCACATTGTGGTTTTCTTTTCTTACATCGGGGCGGAATATACAGTTCGGCCAAGATAAGAAAGTATGTTGGATATTTTTAATTCTTCAACAGGAGCCTTTGTGACTGCATTCCCACAACAAGATGCTTAATACCATCTATCGGCTGTTAAAATTCCTTATACCTATAGTATAGACTGATTTTTTTGTTTTTTGACAATCTGTATAGAATGTGGAAATTTTCAAGAAACAACTCATACGATCGCCATACACAGACAACTGTCCACTAGTGTTCACAGTAATTAAAATTGTTCATTGTAAATAGCAGATGTTGTTTTTTCTTGTGTTTGTTACGGACAAACAAGTCGGATTCTTGGCATTTTTGGGGTTGTTCAAACGTATTTTTAAAATTTCTATTGTCTATATACAACAACATCAAAGAAAGTCTTGGTTTACGTTGAGATTTTCTAGATCTGAACAGTGGATAAAGTATAATATAACAGGACATTTAACGTTTACAAATACTGTCACAGGTCTATTGTTTTCAAAAGAATCCACTCTTTGTAGATGTAATTTACATAAATCCCAGTTCTAGGCTATTGTAGAGCCTATAATATGTTCATTATGGCCATGTTCGAGCTCGTTATCGTCTTACTATAACGCACTTGTGTTAACAATGAAACTTAATTCAACTGGGGACATTATGATAAGCAGGCTAAGTTGGAAGGGTTGTTTTTCTAGAAATACACACAATAGATTCTATTTATCTGTCTGACTTGCAATTTGCTGGAAATTGTTCTATACTTGAATCATTCAACTCGTACATTCAGTGGATATGCGAGTTAGACACTAATGAAGCTGAAAATTTCAGCAAAGAGACGACTATTTTTACCACTCATTCTGTTGTGAAACTCTTAAGGTAGATTTATATTTTTTAGTAATTTAAAAAGCGAGAGTTTCGGTTTCCATTCGGCGTCTTTCAAAATTTCTGACGCCGTCAAACGAGAATCTGTCGTATCTTCTCTCGTATCGATATAAAATTGCTCCACAGAGTTGCTAATTGTTAAGATAGCTCATAAAGAGTCGCCGACTGCGAAACTGCAGAACTTCAACATTTCTCACCAGCAGGGCAGTTTTCTCTGCCATCAATAAGAGTCCCATATAGAAAAGAACACAGGACACAACAGCTCCAAATTATTTTGTAAGACAACAACGGCCCACAATTCGTCCTCCTTCGACGGGAGAAAATTCAGAGATCACCGGTCAAATTTGGAAGCAGTTGCCTGAAAAATCACTCTTCCTCTTATAGTCCACTTCTTAGCTCTTGCAATCCGTGTATCGACTGATTTATTAAATCGTCCAAGTCTATTCTAAGTTGGAAATTCTGTATCGTTCCGGTTTCATATATATTTTTCTGGAATTCATACAGTTCTTCTTGTTTTGGTGAGAACATAACGACAACAAATTCACTACCATGTAAAATATGGTGTTTCCTCCTTTTATCGATATGTTTGATAGATGATAACAACGTAACATATATGTAAAGACTGGCAACTATTATTATCAATTGAGAATCTTGTCCATTGGCCGACCATTTTCGGTATTTTTTATGGATGACTATATTTATAAAATTTATGTTGTACATAACCGTTTTGTTGATTATCATGATTCAATATTATATTTGTTTTGAATAAATTTACATTTAAGCAATATAATTTGTTCCTTTAGCATACTGAAATAAATCATCGGGGAAGAATGTGAAATATCTCACTTTCTTTTTGTATGTTTATCAATAATTTTCTTAGCAATCATTAAAAATTCAAAACATAATTTTGCAGGCAATCAAATACCTAAATTAATAAAAACTGACATTTGAATATTTCGTCGTCAAGAATTCTCATCAGATTAAAATGTTCCGTCACGGAAGAAGCAAAGGCGAATTTACATTTTACACTTTAGGTGTTCCTACATCTCGGATTATTTATCTACAGTGAAAAGTGTAAATACTGTTTTCATCTGCAATGCATCCAAGTTGAACATCCAAAGTGAACAGTGAAGTGGAGAGCGCTTTCCTACTTTTGACGAAAGTCAAACAATTTCAGCCCAATTCAAATGTTCACAGTAAGAACCGGACACGTTCATAGGATTCTTCAAATATAAAGCGGATCCCCTGTACTGTAAAAAAACGGGAGTGAATTCCGGAGTGAATGCGGAGTGGATGATTTTTAATTAAGTTATTATCCCCGTTCGAACGGAAATTCATAAAAAACTCCGCATTTACTCCGAGCAAGGGGTGTTTTTTATTTTCGCTCCGAACTCCGAGTGATGGGAGTGAAAATTCACTCCGGATTCACTCGCGACTTTTTAGAGTGTGCCTTACAGGCTTCATAGCTAATCAGGAAATAGGAACGTACTCCTAGATCCAGGCGTCACGGGCCTAAACCTAAATCCACCACTGGTTCTGAGTGTCTTTTGAACAGTAAAACAGAAAATTATGATAAAACAAACAATTAAAGGCTGTTGGTAGTCGACATCTTCCATCATCCATGAAATAATAGCAATAAGTCTCAAGAAAGTGTAGAGTAGCAGATATACGAAAAATCCAAAACCCTGGAGGCTTTCTAGCTCTCGGGAGAATCCGGAAAATTCAACCCTCTGCAGATGCAAACGCCTTTTACTGTGGACGAATCATCCTGGATGTATATCCAAAGTACAGAATGTAAATTCGCCTTAAGAAACCCATTGACAGGCTGCTACTCTAGCACATTAGTAAACAATTTGCTTGACTAGTTTGGGCCCAGTTTCAATTTTTGGATCCAAACTTAAGCTTTGAACATTATGAGCTCCACTCTTGCGATATATTTGAAGGCAGTCCACCTAAGGCTTGCTTGTCTTCAACATTAATCATTACTTAGCCCTTTCAACATCTATCGAAGAAGATCACCACAGTAAACAAGATTTAAGGACGTCAATTCCAGGGGAACTCGCTATTTTTTCTTGCCAAATTACTGTTTCGTCATAAACTAAATATTATTTGTACCTTCTAGAAAAGTAGCGAAGCGAGGTACTTCGGTCCTTCGATTCATTCGACAATCTTGGCGAGAGTCACCGATTTAGGCGTCGCCACTGATTGCCTTGAATCAGCGCTTATCAATCAAAATGCCGAAACACGAAGGCGTGCCAATAAATACGTCTGCAATCGCTCCCGGCCCAAAACTGTATTAGAGACACATTCTTGGAATGAGTTGTAATTACCGAAAATTGACGAAGACTATCATAAATTACGACACTTGACGTGTAACTATACAAAAATTAGGGACCTGCGCTAAGGTACCTGCTTATTATATTTGCCTCTAAGCAATGTCACAACTTTGTAAGTATGAAGGCCAAAAAAATAAAAAGCGAAAGGCTTATTTCTCAATTAATTTTCGCATATTTTAAAATAAATGATGTGAGAATTAGGATGAGTTGGCGAATAGAAAAATTCTCTTCACCCACGCATATTGTTAATTAAATGTCGTTATAAATCTATTCAAGTTGTGTATTGAATAAGAATGTGATTTTTTCTTATTATTATTATTATTATGATTTTTTTTTGTTGCAAATCGATTGTTCTGTACGCTAGGCCCAAGTTAATTGAGACATCATAAAACATTGCGGCTTTGCAATGAGAGACTGGTTAAATGTGAATATAACGATCTCGATACGGTGAATGGGTGGCGGTACTCACGTCTATCTGTTCTTAAGTCTCTTTTGTTCTGTACCTACCACAGGTATCGATAGTTTTCAAGTAATCTAAAGACAATATAAACGATTCTTTTTTCATTCCGAAAATAAAAATCGTCGACCAACAATTTATAACCTTTAAGCTATATTAAATAGAAACTAACATTGTTTTCTTGTTGTTTCATTACGACTCCTACATCCTCATAAATGAAAAAACGACAAATCAACGTTTAAAATAAATAACCCATCTTATAACACTAACGATACCTTTTCACACCCATATTCATGGTTAAAAGAGTTGTATCTATTGTTAGTATGACGTGATTCTAATTTATGGGCGGCATTCTATAAGATTGTAATTAACGTATTTCCTTATTGTTGTTGTTGTTGATGATATGAGTGTCTATCAGATTTGTTGAGAATTTCCTTCAAAAAAGAAACATTCCTGTTTGATAATATAATCTTTGTTCGAAATTACCATCTTTGATGGCTTAGCGTGATCGACCAGCGGTCTTTCTGTACAACAATTTTTGAAATAAAATTACATCGCTTTTACGATAACTGTCTCTCTTCTGATTGATGTTGTTCAACTTTTTCTCCACGCTTATTTCATCATGAAATTTCACAGAAAACTCGTAACACTCGTGTTGAGTTTTTAAGTAAAAAAAAATTAAATTAATTATAATGATAATTTGCACAGTCATCCTCTCTAGCCGTGTGTTGAAGTCTGTAGAAATGTTTACTCATCTGCTCAACGGCGTTATTATATTTATTTAGTGTTCGTTGATTCAACTTGTTGAAATTTCGGACTTCCTTGAATTTTATAAATCAAATCAACAACTCAAGTTGTTTTCTCAACTAATAATTCTTTATCAAAATAATAAATATTCCATTGATATACCGTAGAAAAATTAGAAATTTTCAACGGATTGGAATTGATTAGAACATGTCATATGTGAATTAAGTTGTTTTATACAGTGATAGTAGAGCCGGATCTTTGTAAAGCATTTTTAACATTTCTCCAACAACGATCCGAGATTCTATTACAAGATTGTCACTAGATTTGACTAGAAATATTTGTGGTGCATATTTCCAGTATACGCATAGTTCCAATGTTAATTAAAGTGTTTTTTCTCTTGTTGTTATTCGAATAATTTCGAAAATTCCTCTTGATATTTGTGAGAAATTCGAATATAATCAATCTCTTTTTTTTTCGTTTAATATCTTAATCATGAATCAATTTAATGTTGATAATTAATCGTGTCTAATCGAAACGATTTCGTTACAAGTCTTCAAATGATCAAAAAACTGTATTTTCCGGTTGTCACTGGATGATTAATACTCCTATCCATATTAGAGTTGTTGAGTAAAAACCAACAGATTAACAGCTAGAACCTGAATGCTATTATAGTAAATCAAATTTTATTTGACTGACTTGACTGTAAACTAATAATATTGTCAAGAAAACGACAATAACATGTTTATAAAGTTGTTAAAACGTAACGAGAAATGTACCTTTGGGAGATATTAGTTTACACTCCAACTACTCTAGTTTGGCCCGAGCGACTCGATCGAGTCAGTCAGTGATTTTGAGTCCTTTAAAGCAGCATTTTTCAGAATTAAGCTGTTGATTCTTCCTTTTGTTGCTATTGTTTCGGTGGTATGCTAGCAAATCCAAAAATAGCTTATAAATAATGATAAGTTGTTTTTGCTATTGCGTAATCAGTCTTGGTTTCAGTCTGGCTTAGTTTTGGTCTTATTGATAGAGCTCTTTTCAGGTAAAAACTCTTAATACTCACAACAGGGCAAGTCTTGGGCCGGTTGTTAATTGTCAAGATTTGGGGCACAAGCTTGGCCAAGGCCAATGCACAACCAAGATAAGTAAACAAAAAAAATTTCACTAAAACTAAAATTGTTTGTTAAATTGTATAGGGTTTTATATTATTTTGAGTTGTTTGATTGGATTATTTACACCGGTTGACCGGTTGACCAGTTTGGCCCAAACCCGGTTGTCATACTTGGCCCAATACTGCTTGCTAGGCCGGGCCTGTGGGTATCATTTCATAGTTCAGGCAGGCTTTGGCCTAAGGTGACTACCAGGCTCGGCCCAAGTATGACAAGTCTTGGCACAAGCTTGGACCAAGAGTGGGCGTATTGTTAACTCCTGCCTGGGTTGCAGCTTGCCATTTTTAGTGTACTTTTCTGCTTGATCTTGAAAAATTGAGTCTTGATTAAGCAAAATTGAGCACAGGTTTTGCACAATTATTTCTTGGCATTGTCTTACTATATTACATTGCTTTTGCCCTTTCAGTCTTCTTTTGGTACAATCAAATCTTGGTCTTGTAAAATCAAGTGTTCTTGGAGAAGCCTTAAAAATCGTTTTGCTTTTGGTTTTGCAAAAAGTGCACCGCAGGATCAACGCCGATCTTAGTTTATAAAAAAAAGTATCGATTGAAATCAGTTTGCTTCTTGCCTTACAAAAATCTCTTTATCCAATCTGAAGAGTTATTTCATTTGCGCATTTGCACAGTATAACTTTAGCAAAGGCAAAGTATGCAAACAACTAACGAAAAAATTATAAAACGTATCACTTATTGAAAAGATGACACTTATTAGAACCTATTTTTGCTCTGCATAAGTCTTGTACTTTGGCTTCTTAATATTACTCTTTCTCCTCCTAATCCACGCAAATTGCTTTTTTACTGTACAAATAAACTATGCATGTATGCATCCTTCACTTATGCAGATTTAATGATTAATGGTGCGAAAAAGATTGGGAAACGCTGTTGTCGACGTTCTCAGCAAATAGATTAGCAGATGCCAATTCCTGCCTTGTTAAACTAGACACAATGAACACCATTAGACCACATTGTTTAGCATCCATAAACGATTTTAGCTTTCAACATCGCCCATTGTACAGAATTCGAATGATTCCCATTCTTATACTCAACAATCATCATTGTATTTCCACTTCTTGTCATAATTAAGTTCGAAAATTATATAACTAGTCGATTAAAATAACCATTCCTTTGTGGTTACACACACACACAACTAACAAAGACATTATTACCACTAAAGATTTGTTTGTTTAATTGTCGATTTCTACAAATCAGTGTGCGTTGATAATTAAGAAAACAACAAATTCTAATTAATTTCTGACATTGACAATTTATTCAAAACTAATTAAAACATGATAAACATCAATAAAAGTAAATAGATGCGCGCTACCTGCCGGCGTAATTCAGTGGAAAAGGCCCCCGGTCCCCAATTAATCATCTCTCTTACGCTCGCATCTTAACATCAAAAATTCGAAAAACTCTATTGATTATGATGTGTGATTAAATTTTATATTTGAATTTTGAATTATAACGGAAAAATGATTATGATTTAATTATCTATTTGGTGGGTCTCTCTACAGTGTTTAGAGATCCAATTGTTGATAAACTGGATTCGGTTATTTTCTTTTTTTTTTTCGTTTATTTATTGTTGTTCTTGTAGTATACGTATAAATGCGACGATGCATGCTTTTTGTAATTAATTACTGGATTGATGTGTCTGCCATTAGTAATCGTAATCAAAAACTAATTATCTAACAAGCTAAAGCAAACATCCGGACACTTTTATTCGGGCTTGATAGTCCCGAACTTTATAATCGCTTGCATATTAATAAATCAGGAACATTACAAAGAAGAATAATAGAAAATATGATGATGATGAAATATGTATATATTTGATTTATAATATGCCGTTAAAATGATACCTTCTTCAACAACTAGAAGGCTTAATTAATAATAAGACTGTTTCACCTTGACCTGTGTGCGTCTGTGGATATCTACGTATTGATGATTCGTAGGTGTAGAAAGGTACGTTTTTTTTTGTCTAATTTTAAATTATAAAATAATCGACCACATTCGATACGAAAAATTGATTATTATAGAATCGTCAATAAAACGATACGTTATTGATAAATCGCCCCAACAACTCGGGATTGTTGCTAAATTAACGACCTCCCAAGTTGGCTCGATCTTAACATTTCCAATAACCTTTACCCATTTCTATGAATTTTCCACAATTACTCCACAACAACTGTAACAAATTACCAACATTCTTATATCAGATCTTGTATGTTGTTGGCGATTTTGTATCTCTTTTGTACTATCAATTAGTCAACAATAAATACGGTATCCACAATGGTATTCTCATTTTACAGATGATTAACACCCTTATCAACCGCCTAACAAAACATATTCATATGTTACAACCGTATTTCCTCTAGAATTTTTTTTATATATATATAATATTTCTTATAGAATCTATTCAAACGTCTCCAATTCAGCAACACATGTAAACGTATTTAAAAGATGAAAAATTCTAAAGGAAACAAAACGCGATAATAATAAAGATAATAATAATAATAATAACACAAAGAACATTGAAAATAGTGGATCTTTGCTCTTCATTATATTCCGTCTCATTCTTGGCCTCCATGATAGCAGGGCCACCACCAAAGAAACAACCTGTTGTTGACGTCACACCGTTCGCTACTAAAGGTAAACCGGCGGTGAAGAGATCCTTCTTTATAGAAACTCTACAGAGAACACCAACAGATACTTTCGAACGAGCTTAGAAGTGTGTTGTTTGTGCGTTTTTGAGCGATAGTTATATTCGACAAATTCGTAGTGTTTTTTTGAGAGGCGTAAAACGTGCAACAGGTGTGTTTGTGTGTACGATTTGCAATATGCTGACAAGTCGGAAATAATCACAGCAAAAGCTCCACACTAATGTGATCGGTTGCCGCCGTAATCATGGATGAGGTGAGCTTTTTTTGAGTGTTGATTTATGTCGCTTTTATTTGGCGTATTTGTAAAAGTTTCGATTTTATCACTTGTTGTGGTGTTGTCAAACAGTTAAAACAAAACTGTTTATGACAAGTTAGTTAGCTACTAATTCTTTGTTTTATTAGCATTTATTTATGTGATTTTATAGCGCTATAAAGTTGGTATACGGAAATATGAATTTCTATCGTATTATTTGATTTAATTTAGAGAAATTTGATGGGATAACGTTTTTATTTTGTAATAAAATTCCAAATCGTGTTGTTTTTTTTAAATAGTTTCTACACGTTTCGTCCAAATTTATGCAAATTTATTTGGTAACAAAAAATACCGACAATTTTTGGAAACATCTCAATTTAGAAAAATTGCAGTCTTCATTCTGTACGTCACGATTTTCTTATTTATCGATCATTTGATTCGTACTTCCCTATAAATAACATAAAAAGCACGTAAAACGAGTGCGATAAAAGTCTTCGGCTCCAGTTATTAAGCAATTAAAGTGAAAATAACCGCCCATTAACTGTTCTCTTTTTTTAAACAACACAACTAATTTCAAGCAAATTATTTACCTCTAATTTACATTTCGATTCTTGTTAAAGAACCGGAGTTAAATTATTTTTCGCTCGGTTTTAGAGTTTTTGTTTTGTGTAACCAATAAACATTAGCGTGTTGTTATTTTGTGTTTCTTTAATGCAGCCTTCCATGTATTAATAAAAGGTTTCCGTACATTTAATTAACAGTTGCACACGGCAAGTTTAACTGATAGCTTCCTGAAGCGCTTCTCTTTTTTCAGTAGTTTTAAGAAATTGAGTACCGTGGCGATTTGATAATTTTTAGAACAAAATTTTCAAAGACGGAGACTGGAAATTAAAGGCGATCAAGAGAGCGAAACTGAAAGTGAACTTTACAAAAGCGTTTCTCGTCACTTTCATCGTTTTAACAAAACTCGAACATCAGATGACACCAATTTAGTTGTTTTCTACGGAAATCGTCTTAGTAGGGCTGCCATCAGCGGATGTTTAAGTGAACAATTAAGTGTGAATTCTATCGAAAAAGTCCCCATTACCGTAACATGTGAGACTGTAAAAACACGCTAGCCACGATGGGGCAGAAACACGTTTAATTTTTACTAACTAAGCTCAAGAGCCTTTAGTGAAAATGGTTAAACAACTATTTTGTAAAATTTGTATACTAAATTCATCGACCAAAGGGTTCCTAGATTTAAGTTGGTACCCTTGATTGTAGTAGTATTTTTAGGGATATCATTCTTTGTGTCCAAATCTTCGCTTACAATCTTGGCATTACGTACTTTGCTTAGCAAGATGTTTGTCAAATCTAGTAAGCCTTTGCTCGATGAAATGACTTTAAAACGCATTCTTTAATAGACATGTGACTGCCTTCATCAAATCTCTCCTGAATCCGTGCAATAATCACTAGTACAGCCTAACACTGCACTTCACTACACTGACACTAATATTGAAGATGCTTCAACAGTTTCATTAATTATTCGGCAAATTTTTAAATTATGCTCAAATATCTCGCCTGAATCCACACAATAATCACTAACGACTAACGACTTCACTACACTGACACGAATACACCTTGAAGATGTATTTTAAACGTTTAAATTACATGTAAATTTCGTTATTTTACTTGCACTTTATGCACTCAAATCGATTATGGAAGTTCTAATGGTGCATATTTTAAAGTTAGTCTCTGTTAAATTACCATAATTATGTTTGAGTAAAATGAATGTCGGTTCCTTTGTCACACAAATTTACGTTAACAATTTTGCTATTTTTTAAGTTAACAATATGTTGAAAGTTTTGAAAAAAATGCCATTAATTATTTTTTTCTGTAGAATTTCTCCCATATTTCCGTTTCACAAACATTAACAATAACATTATAATCGGCATAGACAAATCATCAAACTGCTTGTTTTCACATAATATTCAAAATGGAGATTATACAGCGAATGTATAATCAAAATCATAAAAGTGAAGACTGCTGTTGCCGATATAATGATGATTTAATTAAAAATACGAACTGTACGGGTACGAAAAGGGGAGTGAACTAATCAACTGTAATTAGCCGGCATTCCTGTGAATATATGGATGTATGTAAATGAACGCCTCCGATTCTGTAGCCGTTCACTTTATTTATCATAACACCAAGTTACAGAATCTTTAGAACTGAGTTTTTTTTTGTTTTCATAAATCTTGTCTTTGATTTTTAATGAAAACGAGACAGCAGAACTAAATTTGATTACTTTTTTTTTGTTCCTTTTGTTCTTAATAAGATTTTTTGCAATTTAGTCGTGTAATATCCGGTTAATTGTTCCAAATTACACACGTCATCATTCAGCCAATACGAACAACCATTGTTCCTGTGTGCTTTTTTTTAAGATAATGGATAGTGGAACAAAAATCTCCAAAAATTGGGAGAATCTGACAGAAGCAGGTAGCTCGGTGATTTATTTTTTGTACCATTTTTCAATCAAACATTCTCAAGGAGCATCGGAATCGTTTTATAGTAGAGGGCTTATTATTTCCTTACAATCAGCGAGTATATTCTGTCCAAAAATTAAGCATAAAATTTTAGATTACAAATTAGGTTGCATGCAACTTAAGGCTCAATCCGGATCGTCGACGATCCACTGTTGTTCAGTTGCGAACCGTTGATCTTTAGCCTTTTTTTTACAATGGATTAAATATTTTAAGAAAAAAGTCTCTCACATTCGTTTCAAATTGCGCAAATGAAATTTTTTTGGAGAATTTATTTCCTTTTCCCATAAAACGTTAAAGTTCGCAATTTAAATCAATTTTTTCTCTCTCTTTCGTTTGTTACCAGAATTGAATGTCAATTACGGTTAATTAATGCCGGGATGGCTTTTCTTCTCCACGATTCGCATTTCTTTTGTAAAGAAGAAGTGATTTTTTCCTAGAAAATAAGCACCAAATAACCGTCAATAAGCACATTAACGACTGCAACTGTCATAAATTTCATTTCATTCTGTTGATAATCAAAGGAGAAAGACGAAAAGATTCACTTAAATTGTTAAAAAATTAAATAAGTTTTCCAAAAAATTTCCATTTTAGATTGTAGCTCATTATCATTGGAACCGATTGTGAAAATGCGTTTTTAAAATATTCAACCTTTTGCAAAGAAAAAAATTAGAAGTCAACAGTGCACTCAACAACGGCGGATCGTCGACCATTTGAATTCAGCCTTAATATTTTCAAAGTTCTTAAGTTTCACATGTGTACTTGACTCAAAAAGAATATTTTATTGTGGCACTGTTTGAATAAAACCATACTCTTCTGTTTTCAATTTTCAATTTAATACATTAATGAAGAATTTAAATTTTGAGGTCTTAATAGGGCGGCTACTTTTTCGTTCAGTAGAATAGTTACATTTCCGTTATTTGAAATTTTCTACTCAATTTTTGGACTGAATATGGCAACATATTTACTCTGTCTACAAACGAAAATCGCTCAGTATTTTGCTTCAGTAATGGCCCATTCGAATGCTAAGTTTTTATTACGCTTTAACTGACTAAAACTACGAAGAAAAATGTTGTTGTTTTGATTAAGCGGTTAGCCGATTTCCTGACACTGCATATAAAAAATCTACGTTGCAGGTGTGAGCAGTCAAGATACACTAAATTAATAGCCAAAGGGTGTCAATTTAAAGCTACCCTTTCTAAATAAAAACGAATTTATAGACTTACTGCGCCTTTTTGTCGACATTTTTAAAGTCCTTAATTAACGTGTATTCGTCGGTTATTTACTGATCCCGATAAAACAGACAATTTTATTACAGTACCATTCTTATTATTATTATTGTTGTGATCAAACGAACGAGAAAAAAAATGGGTATAAGTATCCCAAATTTGGACAATCCGAGAACCGGTTGTTGTTATTTGTATTGTTGTATTGTTTATGTGCAATTACTAGGTTTGGCGATAGCAGCAGCAGCAACAAGCAAGAGGTATATTAAAAAAAAATCGAAATAAATGCTGGGAATTTTTGCTAATTATCCATCTCTTGAAAATAATTGGATATGTAATAAATTCAATTTTAACGATATAGATCTGGTAATGTCTTGTTTTCTTAGAAATGTAAATTGTTTAATCAAAAAAAAAAGAAAAACAGATTATTTTAGATAAATTATTGTTTGTTGTTTTAATATATTTAAAGACAGAGTTTGGGAAAGACACGACTTTATCTGAGATACGTTTATTTAATGCAATTATCATTGTTGATTTTGATATATTACGATGTTGCGTGTAATTCCAGTACAGGTGGTTTGCAAATGAACAACGAACATGTGACAATAAATCTATCTGAAGTTGAAGGTGAAACACGCACATTGAATGGATTCCAAACGTATTGCCACTGTTTAGAATTTAATAATGATTCGAATAGATTGAATTGTACAAGAAAACTGACAGACGTACAGGAAATATAAATACAATCAACGGAAACAAAATGAGGGTGTTTTTTGTTTCGTTTAAACTGAATTTTATTTTTTTTGTACTCTTGTCAGCTGAAATAAGGATGTCCGTTAGAAGTAACAAACTGTACATGTTGGACGAAAACTCTATACTCCGTCCAATAATTATGCAACTGCAATTTGAAAAGTTCCTAATTCTTATAGCCCCTTTACACTCTCCTGTTACTTCGGGAGTACCTCAATACTAATGCCCCGTGTTCCTTTGATTAGGGTACAAAAACCGCTTCCAAAGCGAAGTTAGCCAAGGCGAGAAAAAGTAGGCGGAAACCGTCTACTACTTTGTGCTAGTTCGCGAGAGTGCACAAACAACAATAGATATTTACTGTACAAGGAAGCAGAATCATACTTTATCCAGGAGCGAATAATTTGAGGCGGAGGCAATTGTTAAATACTCACCGTAAAGTTCAATATTTTTCCTTCATTGGTGATTCTAAAATCGTTTTTGCAATATTAACTGTTAAAGTCCGACTGAAATACTGACTGAAAACTCGAAGGTAAAGTAGGTCTTTACCCACTAGACGGTAAGGTGCTACTTTAACGTCGAATCTAGGAAAGTGTTGCCCAGTGTTGCTTGTGCAATTAAATAACAACAAATACTAATTGTTTACGGAAAGCTATAGCGACGCTCCTTAACAGCGGGCTATTAGTTTTCATAACGCCATCGCAACGCCATACACACACGTTCTTTTTATACCTGAATATAAAGAGTGGACTGTTCGGGTTGATTCTTGGCTTTATTTCTTCCATAATACACTTAATTTTCGAATAATAATAGCTGCTTAAACAGTTGGACGCTGGAGCCATTTAAGAACCCAAAAATTGAGTTTTAAGGTATATACATTCAGCACCGTTAATAACATGTATTAATTGCGCAAACTTTTATCTGTTACACGAAAACTATTGCCTTTCCCCTTCAAAAAGCCGCCCTAAACGTAGAAATATCTTAAATAGGAAAATTCTTCCACCTAATATGAAATAAATAATTGATGAAGCCTGAAAATGACATTTTTTGAAAGCCTTAATTTGAGTAGGCCGAAACAGGCGCTTGTAAAAATTAAATAAGTATGTATAATTTTTTATCCTAAAGTTAGAGCAAAAGCTGAAACTAGTTGGCTTTACCAATCAGATGATTTCATATGGAATTAAAATAAATTAAAGAGAGGGCAAGTGTTGGAAAAAATCTTGTACTGCACTAGATGGTAAAGTCACTTTATCCATTGGCGAAATTATCCGCTCGTGGAAAATGTATGATTTTGCCACTTTGTACAGTAACTAACTATAAATAGAGGCACTATTTTCGTTGCGTAGATTTCTGTCATTTGAAACTTTATACTTAATCTGTGGACAGAGTATACCATAGTTTCTAATTATGATAGTCTTAATGATAATCTGGTAGAAATGGAATTCTAATTAAAATTGCAAATACGTCCGATGAGTGTTTTTTTTTTGTACCATCATCGCCTCTATTAAAATAATTGCAAACATTTGATTGTATCCGTTAATTAAAAGTACCATATATGTATGTTTAAAATATTTTCGTTGACTCAGCTTTGTATTTTATATAAAAGAAAATATAATTACTTGCTATTTGATAAAATATTATTATAAATTCAATACGTTATAAATCGTTTAAAAGACAATACTGTAAGTTATTGCAAAATAATCTCATATAACCAACATGTAGATAGGTATATTTACAATTATGTTTTTCGGTTGAACTTTATTATGAAATTTATCTTAATATAAAATCTGTAGAGGTGTGTGTGGTCGAAATTACATTCCTACCCTACCAACGAGTACCGCGCGTTTTTTTTTCTTCGTCTGTTTGTCTCCGTTTTGTTTCTTTTGAACGCCATTCAACATTTAAATCCATTATTTATGTATATTAGAGAATTAAATTAATAACGATGGGTAATTCAATGAAAAATGTCGATTTTACGCACTGTTATTCAAATGTAATGTAATTATTGCTGCTCAACAATTTTCTTGAATAAGTCTACGTCCGGTTGCTTTATTCTTCAAATTCTATCATAAATAATAGAATCAATTTGATATGTTGTTAAAAGTGAGCGACTTCTTTTCTAATCTGTTTTAGATAGGGATTTATCAAGTAAATCTGATGATTAGTAGCACTGTTATGTTGTTATCTACAAGTCTTTGTTGTTATTTAAATCGAGATAAGAAATTATTGTCAACTATTTTTTTATATATAAAAGATTATCAGTTTAATCTAATTAAAATTGATGTGAATGTATCTGTTCGTGCAGATGATACAAATACATCCTAGTATCAGAAGATATGATCTATAATAGAAAATTTGATATGTATAGAATTTTAGCAAAGAAATCGTGGAAGCATGAGAATACTTCAAATTTGATTCTCACGCGGTGGAAATGGACGATTTTGCTTGGCCGAAAATTTTTGAACACGCAGCTAATTTAATGCCTTTACTGGAGAAACTGAGGCTTGCGTTACTTGCATTAATAGAAGCTACTGAAAGCTAATTAATTACTTCAGGTCTTACCCAATTTTCCTGGGTAAGGCACAGTTTCACTTACAATTGATTTCAACTTAATTTTTACTGTACAATTTATGTGGAACTTTTGTTTTCGAAGATTTGCAAAAGCAAAAAATGCAGGAGCGAATGTAGGCTTTTGGGGACCTGAAGCTAATTATTTCTTCTTTTTTCTTGAATTGAAAAAGCTACAAACATTATTGGCATATTACTGAAGAGAATTTGACGCCTTTGGAATGAGGGCTTGAAATTTAAGCTTCATTTTTGCATCGCAAATTCATTCAAATTTTTACCAATACGCACGCAAGATTTAGTTTTCAGTGCAGTTGATCTGCAGAAGAATACATTCGCTTTTCTCTTTGCGTTGAAACAAATTACTGTTCAATTCGCAATTCATTTCAATTTTAGTTCAAACTATTTTAACAATAAGGTTGATATTTTAACCACGTAATTGTTTTCCGAACTGCTTCAATTTTTTATTATTGCATGATGCTTTTTCATTATTTAATTGGGTACTTATGGTGTGTAAAAACATTGATAAAGACTGTATTGGAGCAGATTTTTTGCAAAATTTTTCCTAAGGACACAGTTTTCTCGTCTGTCATGGTTTGAAAAACTGTCTTGGGAGCTCAATCCCATCTTGTACAATCGGAACATCGCAAATTGCTTTGCTGTTTCGGGGGGGTTTTCTTTTTCAATTCTTCAGATGGATCACATTTTGTACAATGTATTTTTTCCAAAATCCAATTAAAAATCGTAAAAATTGTAAATTACAAAATTTCTGGTGAGTCATCGAATGAATGTAACTAACAAAAAATCTGGACAATTTTGGATTATTAAAGTCTGTCACGTTCGAAAGTTAGCAAACGTGCTACCGAATTCACCATCACTTCAAAGAACCGTCAAATTATCAAAAAGCAAGATCTATATTAATACATTTCACACAGTGAACACAGATAGAGATTCTTTCGACTAATTATAAACGACTTCTTAATTGTTATAGCAATTTAATCAAACATCAATCTGTAAATGATAGCCTCCAAAACTGAAACGAAACGTATTTGTTAGATTGGACGTGAGTTGGCCAAGGTTGGTCTACGAAAAAATTAATTCATTTGAAATGTTTAATTGGCAGCAGTTTGTAGAGGAAAATGACTTGTCAGATGATTGTCGATAGACTATACTTAAATGAAAACTATGTATTATAACAGCAGAAAAAAAATGAAACAAAAGCCAAGAGATAATGATGGTTAGTAGCCGAGATGCTGAGAATATTTATCTAAGCATACAATAGATATCTTCAGTTTTTCAATAAAGATAATGCACAATCACGATCCATTGTCGCAACCTTTAAATACAACTAGCCTTTTTCAATCTATTGTTTGTCTGTATATCGACCGTCAGTTTTAGAATCAGATTACAAACAACACATATGCAGGTATAGTTTTTATCGGTGTTGTTGTAGTTCCAACTGCATCGGTTGTCACCTATAAGTTATAAAAAAAGGACACCAAGAAAATCCAAAGAACAAAAAAAGAACAACAAGCAACCGACATCTAATGGAATGTTAGCCAACGGCCAAAATAACATAAAATTTAATTATAATCGGTGACTGCTAAATGTAAACGTATACAAGTTTTATAGACAACACACTGAATCGGCAATCAGTTGTGGTGTTAGAAGGTTTCTGGTTAGTGGTCGATGCTGTTGTTGTGGTTGATGAAGACATTTCTTCGCCAGTTGGCAGCTCAAGGCCGACAGCGTTTGGCTCCACCTTCGCCTTTATAGACTGGGCTAAAATAATGGGCCTCCGCTAGTATTGACCGCAAGCAGTTTCTATACTAATAAGTCCGAACATCCTATAAAACTAATGATTATAGCAGACGGAAAAAAATTGAAGAAACAATAATTATTTTGGATTTGGCTCGATTATTCGATACTCCTATCTAAACGAATGAATACTTTTAAAATTGTAGAAATATCTAGTTTTTCTTGATAATTTAGATGAGTCGTTCTAATGAAGTAATAATATATTTCAAGATTAGGAAGGCAATTTAGATAGTAATTTGAAGTGTTTTGTGTGTCACTTTGAAATGCAAACAAATTTTAAAACGACTCCACTTACCGCATACCTGGAGTTCCTAAGCAATCTTAAGTACATCCGTTGTTGAGCACTTGTATACATTTCACCCGTAAGAATGGAAATAAACATGCTGAAATATGTGTTTAAGCAACGAAATCGTTAAACAGCCACAGGCTGATTTCGGCACCGTCAAAACGTTTATGTTCTTGTCGACCACAATTGCCTTAATCAAAAACAATCTTATTCGAAACGAAATGTCGGCGATACGCTAATAATTGAGGCATCACACCCGTCCCTGTATTCGCTCGATAGATAACCGATTAAGCAGCCCCAACAGGTTACTGTTGAAAGATATCCACGATATATGCAAATAATAAATATAAGATTGTCACGCAACAAAATTCTGAATTGTTTTTGTAGCTATTATAACGAGACAAAGGAGCGTTATTGTGTTGTACAAAACAATTACCAGAACGTTATTTAAGGCACGACCTTATTTTGAATCACTTTCTGTTATCCGGTGACTTATTATTATCGTATTACCAACTCTATTTCATTCGATTATCCATTAAAGATATTCCATCAGTAACTCAAGTCTTTTTATTATGTAGGTAGGTATTTGTATAACAGGCAACAGGATAAAAGAGTGGGTGGACGTGAATTTAACACCCTATAAAATTCCGGTCGGTATCGTTAAACCGTCAAATCAACAACGACATTAATATGTGTGTGTATATTGTAAAATGTGAAATCTACCTGAACGTGCCACCGACGACCACAATACGTAGCGCCTGTTGTTGTCCCCCATAAAAATACCACCAAAACAGAATCGAATACAACACGTCTATTCAACGCTTACAAATTTTTCGGTATATTATTATATATTTTTTTTTGCTTCCCATAAACTTACACGGATGACTGATCGAATTACAAAAGCAACGAGATGACGGATATTCGACGACGTTTGTCGGCAAATTCGACGAAGCGCAAACGTGAAAGCGACCAGTTTACCGATTACTGATTAGCAACAAAATAGATAACGTTTACTTGAATGTCCCTACTGTCTGATCCAATCAACAATAATTAGCTGCTTTAACGGAAAAGCCGCTCATTCTCGATCATCCACTGGTTGGTTACTGATGCTACTGAAATTTGAAACTTTCCAAATCGTTGCATAATATTTAAAGATTTAAAAATTGTTGATGAATCGAGCGATTACAACAATTCATTTTTACTTCTCACGGTGATAACTGAACGATAATTGTAGGCTTTATAAGAGATTTCAATAGACGATCAAACAGGAAACTTGTTGCTGCCTTCCAGGTATTCAGTATTTCAAACAGATACGGAAGAATTGTTAATGTTATTTCTATTAATTTTTCTATTAATATTCGTATAAAGAATTGGCTCACCCGCATAGGTGTGTCTTGAATCAGGGCCGGGCTGGCGGTGTAATTTGCAGGCCTGCGATACCTTTTGCAGTAAAAACTCAACACATTCCGTGCCGCATGGGGCGTATAACTTTTCGTTCAAACCGTCAGATATTATCGTTCTAAATTGAAGAATTTTTTAAAAAGGCATCGTGGCGGTCATTTTTTTACTACCATTGCAAGGCATACGTCAGAAACAAAAAAAACACAAGTCTAAACCGTGGGCCGTATACGACTGATGCGGCCCGAACGGAAAGTCTCTGAGAAACGGTCTGGCACGGAACGTGTTAACAGAACAGTTCAAGATATTCATTTTACAGTAATATACAGACTATTCCAGTCCAAAGTACAATATTCATATGCAACTTTCAAGAACTTAAACTGGGTCACTGAAGGTCTTTAGGTCCTCGGGTAATTAATCTGAATCTTTTAATAATTGAAGCTATAAAAGGTGGGCGTTTGGCCTGAAACAGTCTGTATAAGCTGTTTTTAATATGCAACTGGCGGTGTTTCCATTATTCAAATTGAAAACCGGGTTTAATTTTATAGGGGCGACGCCTGATCACCCGATACGCCAGTCCGGCACTGGATTTGATGCCATCAATAGTATTATTTTACTACCAAAATTATTATCAAAAAAATAGGCTTTCGGCTTCGATTCTCAGGCGTCAAAAGAATCGAGAATGTGCCACAATACGTGCCGGAGTAATTGTAAAGAAATCCCGCCGTTCGAAGAACGTGTTTCCTGTGAATTTCTTCACGTTCTTATGAATATCGCATGCAAACTTTTCAATTGTAAATGCCATGTACTGCGCCATATCTGAAAGAAATATAACAATTTTATGCATTTCCCCCTGTACTGCTTGGAATTTTAATGATAATCTTTTATTACTTTGAATTAAACGAGTAAGATAATTATAAAATATTATATTTAAAGTTGTTAAATGTGAAGAAACCGGGATCAATTTAAGCTTGTTAAACGTAGATATTTCCCATCCAATCAACGATTGACGTCTCTCCAGTTATTTCGTAATTTGTCATGTTTCGTACGACTTTTATCGTAGATCTGTCATAGTGATCGATCATTATGACACATGTTCTTGATCTCATCAATATTCTTATCGTCGGTTTTGTAATATGAGTTTGTTGTACTATTTTTTTTATTATTATTATTTTTTTAATACAGGATAATTTGAGGAGGTTTCAAATGGAAAGATAAGAGTTCGTTGGTGGTTCATGCATTAGGCGCTGACAGAATGTACAGTAAATAGAGAAAAGATGTAGTCTAAGCGAGTCGTATGCCTTCATATCTTCTAAATCATCGGTTATCTTGAATCTAGAACCCACACAGTTTCCATTTAGCCATATGCCGAGGCATTGTGGCAATAGTGCACCAGTCGCTTAAAAATATTCCGTTTTCGTTTTTGATCTTTTTTTTTTTATTTTATTCTCTTTTTATGTTTTAAATCTACGTTTATATACTATAAAGGCAACGATAAAGATATAGTAATTATACAACATAAATCATAATCGCCGTGATCAATCATATTTTCCAATGGCAGATAATGACTTAATTTGTCTTTCCTATGCCGAATGTTCGTGATGTTGAATGCTGTGATGGAAACAATGACCGCCTTTATGTTTAAAACTCTTTTTAACTAAATAGATTTCATCTCTTTAGGTTTATTTTTATTTTTTTTTATTTTTAAATCGAAATTCCATACAGGTTATTTGTTCTATTGGAACGCCTCTTACATTTCACTGTTAACATAGACATCATTAACCAGTCAATTCTTCAATCAATAAACTTGTTGAAACAACACTTTCGTATTATAATAATGATTATTATTAATTAGATGACTGGAATTTTTATTGCTTTTATAATGTTTCAAGTTTCTGTTAAACAACAGATGTATGCAGCGAGGCGTTTTTTCAATCGATTTAGAAACGCAAATTAAAATATCCCAGCTTCATTACAGTTTCATACTTTTAAGTGAATTATAGAAGGTTCAGTAACCTCAACTCAAAAACTTGAGATTCTAGTTCGCGTCTTTCTTTTGAGCGAAGAAGTGTAAAAGTTTATTTGTGCATGAATTGCTTCGTTTTGTGATGCTTTCTTTGCGTCAGCTCTTCATCCAAATTCTGTAGCTTCTTCCGTGATTTAAGCCAAGAGCAGTTTACAGTATAATGCCCTGTAGACGGTCAACAGAGTCTTCATCTATCCTTTAAATTAATTAATGATTGGCGTCTAAATGGATCTGCGTCCTGAGCTGATTTGCTCTTTTGCTACTGATGAAAGGCATCAATTCATTTGTGAAATAGCATTGCTCCCAGAGCATCTGCAAATAGTTTATGTTACGAACAATGTTGCTATAAACAAATTAAATGAAATTATTCTTTTTTTATGTAACACTCGGTTTGGTATATTCCCTATTTTATTATTTCAGTAACCTCACCTCAAAAACTAGTGATTTTAGTTGAGATTTTCCCGGTGTAGCGCGTCTTTTTTTTGACTTGGTTTCGTGATCCTTTCTTACAATTAGTGTCAACTCTTCATTCACATTCTGTAGCTTCTTTTAATATTAATTATGTAATTGTCCTCTTCCGTTATACGTATAATAAGCCTAGAGCAGTTTATTGCGAGCTCGGGCAGTCGTTGCAAATTACAGTTCTCGTTCAAGCACCCCATAAAAAATTGCATGACACGAGGAAAATTTGGCATAATAAATAATCGTATTAAGAGCCCTGCCTTACATTAATTATATGATTGGCGACTAAATGGTTCTGATCTCCTCTTTTGTTGCACAGCCTCTGCCGATGAAAGGCATCAATTAATTTCTGAAATAACATTCTTCCCAGAGCATCTGCAATTGAAGCCAAATAGTTTTGCTATAAGTAAATTAAATGAAATTATTCTTTTTTTATGTAACACTCGAGTTGATATATTCCCTATATTTTATTATTTATTTTTATTGTATGGGAAAATAACATCAACACAATAGGTGATTTTTCCACACATTGTCACCGTTAAATTGCTCTCATTAAAACAACATTTCTTTCTTGTCGAGTTTTTTACTATTGTTGAATTTAACATTTTCGTCTATGCTCGTCAACAAGAAAACATTAAAAACTAGTACAAATGTTGAAAGTATTTTTATTGAACTTGAACAATTCCGATTCTAATTGTCTTCGTAGAAACCACAACAATCATTGATTGTCGGTGAGACGTTCAACATTGAAGAAAAAGAAACGCTTGTTATTCTTTTTTTGGTAATGAACGTTTTAGGAGATATTTTAATGTCTTCTTAATTAATTCCCGACAAGGATGGTAGCGTAATTGTTATAAAATAAAATAATCAAAACTAGTGAGAATTATGGTGAGATATTTTACGAATCCTACTCTGAAATTATCTATAATGAAATGATTTAACCGATCATAATTATAGTGTGAAAAATAACGAGTTGTTGTTAGATATTTTTACAGTTCAAACTATGCTGCGGTTAACACTGAGTGTGGGCAATTTCGTTGAAACGATTCGATTGTGGTTGATTTCTGTTTTAGTCGCTATTTTCCGTTTCGTGAATTTCTGCTTTGTCCGGCGTCGATGAATAATGGCACTATTGTTCCGTGCTATTCACAACTAATTCTAACAATAAACAAGTTTATAACAAAATCCTAGCGCTGGGATACATCCAACGCAACGCCGGTGGGCCGCCTGAAATCCCCTTTTTGCTCAAAGCGGCCCAAAGTAGTGCAAGTTCTTCAAAAAGGTCAAAAAGTTTTCTTGTCATGTTTAGTTTGTTTCCTTCAAGCAAAGTGAAGTATTTTTGCCGCACACTTGACTGGTAAAAAAGTGGGTCTACCAGGTTTGGTTTTATCAAAAAATGGACATTGTAAGAAAATATTCCGTTTTCCAGCCCGCCGATTTCCCAAGTCCGGTTCTGCGAATTTCATGTCGTTATACTGTGTAGAAATCAAAACCGCAACTTTTTATTCAAACGAAAATAAGAAAACAAAAACTGGCAACATCAAGTTTTTTCATTAAAACTCATCTCTGCGCTTTAATTAATGAACAGAGTCATTCCGACTTTTATTTGTCACAAATAACTAATGATTGTTTACCAAACAAATAATCTTAATGTCCTCCTTTTTTATTTGACTTTTTTTAAAAGTATACTCCATCGGACGCGATATACAACTATCACTGACACATTTCTCATGTTTATCAATTCTGATGGTGTTCCAGGTATCGGTGGTGGTCCAAAATGACGGCAACAATTTGAGCAACACCGATTGGTTCTTGAATGGTATAGAAGAGGATGGTATATCGTCAACATCAACATCATCGTTACCACTGGATGCTAGTGAGGGTGGTCTATTCACTGGCAATTTCGTACCACCACCACCTAGACCATTATTTCTCGATGAAAGCATCACACCAGATGGCTTAACTACATGTGATTTGTGCTCATGGGCATGGCAAAACGGCAATACATACACCGCCGATACTAATTTAGGTATGTTGATCAATTTTATTGAAATTAATTGAATTAAAAACGTCGCAGATTTTAATTATTATTAGTTATTTGCGGTTGGAATTGAGATGTTCTCAACCACTATAAAAGGTCCTGTTGTCAAACATGTTCATTATTTTTGAACGGAACTCTGAAAAAAGGCGTACAGTTTTTATTGCGGTAGAATAATAAATCGACAAAATCATCAGCATTAAATCGTCGAATACTTTTTGACTAAAATAGAAAAAGAAACAAGCTGAATTCACTTTTGATGGAGATGGGAAAATAAAGCTTTATATTTAAAAAAAAATGTATCTTACCGTTGCAATATTATTATAATCATTATTTTACGACAGAATCGTAGGTGAAGTAATTAAAATAATGACTTGAATCGTCCATCATCATTAGTTCTACTCCTTTTTGGTAAACTAATAATTGACTGAACTTCATAATAGGAATAATTAAAGTGTTGGAGTTTCACAGTTTATCATTCCAGTTGCAATAAAAAAAAGTATATAATAATAAAACAAATTGGTGCAATAAAATTTCCACAACGGTAAATTAGCTGTTTTTTTTACACAATTTCGATTAACTATCTTTAATTTAAATTACCATCAAAGAAACAACTCTACCGTTAATTAATAGGAGAAATGTACGGATATGATTCTCACGAATGTACGATATTGCCTGTAGGTTACGAATTTTTGTAAACGGATCGCCTCAAGTGTTACTTCGGCACATCTTTTTATAACCAAATTAGTAAAAAGTCTCCACGATTAATACACGTATCTGATTGATCGATTGATTACAATTGAAAAAGGAGTTTTATGTATAAAATAAAATGCGGTACTTAGTTATAAGACTCAGTGGCTTCACACAGCAAGAGGCGCAAAATTGGGGTTTCCGCGTTTCAACGTGGGGCGCACTATACCCTGAAAATCTGCCGGAGGCTAAGGATGTAGATTTCTTATAAAATCTTATGAAAATATTTATATACGAGTGATAATATGTTTTTTGGGGTTAAGGCGATTTCACGACGGGCAAAGATTCACTTTTGTTGAGTTGTGCTGCGTTGGCTTTTATTTTTTTTTTACAAAGGATTGGACATTTTAAGAAATAAATCTTTGTGCATTCGTTTGTAATGGTAATGCGTTGTAACCCCCTAAATCGGCAATTCTGCTTGCAAGCGATCACATCATTATTACCCATGCACATACATTAGTGCCGTTTTGGTTGTTGCTCATAATTTTCGAGGTAATTCACGTTATTAATTCACGTGTGTAATTAAACCGTACCAATGACGAGAAGACAACATGTAATTTGTGTGCGTGTTCGTACCGACTTGTTTTTATTATATATATATAGTTCTAAAAATGTTTTGACTCGTCCTTGCAATCGGTCAAGTGAGAATCTCCATCTACTATAACAATTATTTCACAATAAAACTCCATTTTAGGTATTAACTTGTTCACGGTAACATATCTAGAATCAATTGCAATTACTAAAAGTAATTTCTTCTTACAAGTGCAACAATTTGAACCAGCCCCACCTTGAACAAGGCGTGACTCTCCAATAATAACAATCAGAATAGTTTACACCTGTTAACAATTTTAATTGAGTTCATCATTTCTGTTAGAGGAAAACTAAAACACAAATATTCAAAGTTTTTATTCGTGTCTCATCCTCAGTATTATCTATTAAAATGTATTCATCTGCTTAATTTCCCTTGCAACTGCATTTTATAGTTGTATAGAATTGCAGTTGTGTATGCATGCACATTAAATAATGATTATGCTTGAATATAGTGCCGATAAAAGTCGCTTTTTTTAGTATCATCATCATCATCATCATTATCACAACAGGTCATCATCAACTAAAAACCCATTATTGTTTAATAAGACAATAAAACCATAACAAACAAGGTTTTTCGTTCATTTTATTTTATATACGAATATTACCAAAAATACTATCTTCAACAACAACATCATTATAAAGTCATTTCGGAGTCAATGATGAAGATGAGAAAAATAACGAATCTTATTTTTTTTGCTTTCCTTTCTACCTTAAAGCTATTCAACTTGTTTGAATTTAATGCTGTAACTCTAAAAATTTTTCTACACATATTATTGCATGCATGTGTATATGATTCACAATATCTTATTGCAGTAGCCGGTAACAGTTGCAGCTGTTTTTATCTTTGAATCTTGCGGTTGAGCAGCTCCTCCAGATAGCAAACTAATTATAATTCTTCTACTGTATGGATATGTGCACCTCAAGCACCACCATAATGTTTTCCGGTGGTATAACGCAAATGAATTATGAAGCTTTCCATAGGCTCCAATAAAAATATGTATTGAAAATCTTGGCATCTTAATCGTTCCCACGATTTGGAGAAGAATGAGGTGGATTAATCGCATCAAGTTAGAAACTAAAAACAATTTTTATTTATATAAATCTACATTTGAGCCATCCAGTCGATTATTGCTTGAAAATTGAAAGCCCATTTGCAGAGGACCTCTCTTCGATAGAAGAAGCGAATAGTGAGGATTTCCTTTATTTCGATAAACTTTACAACTGTTAAAGTTGGACCTAATCACATTGGCTTCTGAACAACTTATTTCTGAAATCTCTTCTTCCAACGGCTCAAGAAACATTGTTTTTGAATGGTCTATTTGCGAAACCTTCTCCTCCAATTGCTCATTATTTCATCATTTCCGAACTGAACATTTGGCACTCAAAAAGTGCAAAAATTGAAACACTGGAAATTTTAATTAATAACTTTTTATCGATTGGCCCAACTCAGATCAGATTGCTGTTGGCTAAAATTGCAAGCTTTCTTCAGATCGAAGAAAAGGTTTGTTTGATTTAAGGAATTTAAGGTAAACTCCTTTAACTAGATTTAGCTCATGCGGTCAAAACCAAAAAAAAAGTGCTAAAAAGTTCACGTAAATTCACCAATAAAGAATTATTCTAAAAATTGCAGAGGCGGTAACTTTCTGAAAAATAATGCAATTATTTTCAATACTAGAAAATATTTGTTTTTAACAAACCCTAAAACCCAGAAACGTTGAAACAAGGAAAAAGGGCTACGCTTAACCTTAGCCATTGAGATAATAAACGTAAAATCAAGCATTATTATAGGACTTTTAGTCTTCGAGTTTTCGGTAACAGCAGTTCAGAAACAATATTTATATTTTGCACATGAGTTCCTTGCATAAAATAGATGAATACTAAGCAAGTATTTCCAAGAATTCATGCCTTAAGGGATGAAATAAGAGACAAAAGTTTGTATTCAAAGTACATAATTTATTAAGCAATAAAAAAAACATCGCGAAGAAGCACGTTTTTTGACGGCGCCACAGAGGTGTTCGTTCTAAATTAAAGGAGCTGCCATTAGTGTTAGACCAACAGCCATAGTATAAATTCTAAGTAGTTGTGCAACTTCTTATATGTATATTTAGTGTTGAGTAAAAAAAAGTAAAGTCTCATAAATTTTTCCTATAATTTACCGATTTTGGATGCATTCCAAACAACTATCGTTTCACCAAAAAATTTTCCTAATCTTTTACACTTGTTTATCGCGCCTAATTCTCTAAAGACCAACGTCTTTTCTCACCTTTTATTATAATTAAACCGTATATAAATCTATTGAAGTGCGGCTCGATATCGGGATTAATGTCAAAATATATAACTGTTGTATAGTTTTGAAATGCGGTCGCCCCCAAAAAAGGCTCCAATAAGCCGCTTAAAACAGATTAAACGAACTTGTAACGATCTCTCTACACGTCAATTCAAATATTTTGAAGATGTACACAACATATCCTTTGTATTACTCTGTAAATATTTATAGAGATGATTTTATAGGTTTCTCAACTATCTCTGTTTGGCGTGATACAGCCTTTTTTCTACATCTAGTTGAGTGATTGAAGGAAGAGTTGATTATATACGGTTGAAATTAGTAAGTGATGGAATGTTGATTCTTTTTCCATCTTCATCAGCTATTTCCTACTTACTAAGCAGTTTCTTAAAAGGAATCACTTAACATAATTACGCTGTGATAATCAATTGAAGGCAACCAATATTCAAAATAATCTGAAATGGTTTAGGCGTTATTTTTGTTCTGGTAATAAATATTCGTAATAGCATGTAGCGCAGCAAAAAACAATGCCGCATTAAAACAATCATCAGTCATGTGGTTAGCACTACTGTGGTGTTAAGTAGTGCGATATTATCAAACATATGTATACAATCCGGTTATATGACGTGATTTAATATTATTATAAAAACAATGTGACTTATTTATAATAAATTCATGTCGTATATCAGACATGTATTGAAAATTTTTATAAATTGTTACAATACACCTATAAAATATTATAATCCCTAGGGCTTCAATTTAATTTATTCTTCTTCTTCTACCTTTATTTTTGCTACTTCTAGCTACCTTTATATTTATTACGTTTTCTTATATCTACGGAACATTAAAGAAAAATTCTTACGGTACCATTCTATCTGCCTACACTTTTCTATTTTAATTCTCTAACATCTAATAAAATAATCTCTCTCTCTCTCTCTATTCATTGTACGTCACGTTTTTGCCCAGATCACAATTACATCACTTGTTATTATACTACAAGTCAGAAAAATGTATTTTTCTTTCATTATATACAAGACATTCCATTAAATACGTATTACAACGTTGGATTTATCTTTCATTTAGAATTTCAATAGTAAAATTACCATGTCACGCTTTCAAATTACTTAGAGAATTAGCCATCAAATACTGATTTTTCTGTTTCCTCACTGTATACAGAAGTAACACAAATGCGTCATTAGTGCAGTTAATTCATGAAAGGAACAATGTGTATTATGAACGGGTCATGCATATGCGATTCACGGTTTCGATATGCATTGGCCAACTTTTGGAATAAAATATGCTTCCAAAGCTTAGCTTCGTGGCATAGGGGTGCTAACGAGTGAAGCCCCTTTGTGTGTTCCGATGGCAACAAATTGAGAATAAATACCAACAAAGTCTTCGAGGTTAGCACTCCTGCTTTAATAGACATTATTCTGAACATTGCAATCTGGTCAACCCGCAAGTGCTACGCAAAGATGTAAAATTTTTAAGTCCTGAAGGTGAAAAAACCAAGGGCAAAACTTTACAGGCAGCAAGCCCTGAATCGAATCAATTAAGTTTGGCCGAAAATCTTGAGCTGTCATGGTTTACTAAACCGGCTTTATTTCCATACGATTTGATTATGTTTACAGGCAGGCGCAAAATATTGACTTTCAGTTTCAAACGACAAAAAGTAATCCAGTGCAAATGTACTGCGGCGCGAGTACAGCATATTTACCCTATAATTATGCCTGTTACGAGGAAGTCTTTAAAAAATTCTACATTTTACAATTTCTCGCATTACTACCCGCTGTTTAAAAACTAATTAGTTTCGAAATCCGTTCATAACAATCCGTAATTTGAGGAATTCCTCCCGACTATTATGTCGTTCTCTAATCTATCAAATTTGATTTGCACTGTTATACATGTGCGTGATGTATAAATGTTGATCTTTAACCCAGAAAAATAACGTTAATCGAGTTTTAAATAAGGAACAACACGAACTTTCTAATATTTTGTAATCAGAAATATTCTCCAAAAACAATACAATAAAACTGAAATATTATCGACAATTCTAACACTGCGAAATTGGGATACAATCTCCTTTAGCATTGCGAGCATATCCATCAATACAATAGCACGTAAGGTTACATCTTTTGTTGATAATAGGACAAGGCTGGCCGAGAGTGGCGCATTCCGTTTGGCAAGCACTGCCACACGTGAAATATTCATTCGGACGTGTACAATTAGACGAACTTCCACCTGAAAATACATCAATTTAATGCCACTAATGGATAAATTTCTAGAAATCTTACCTTGGGCTGGCTGCTTTGTATTCGAAGGCAACATAACGCATAACCCGATAAAGAAATTTATAATTAAAAGACTAGCATGTAGTCGCATTTTAACCACTTCAATTCGAATCATTAACTGCTTAGACTGTGCTAAATGTTCACTTTATATACACTAGCATTTTATTTGGGACTCCCCGTAATTATGTAAATATTGGTATTTCTTCGAATATTTTTTGTAGATATGCTTATAATAAAGGTCGTAGAGCTGGAATTTTAATCAATGAATGAATTTGAATTATCATTTCGAGGAGAGTTGCTAACTACAGGGTGTCTAGTCTAAGAGAGTCGTAATTATATCTGTACAATCTGTTTGTTTCAGAAGCTCACGGCGAATTGGGATGGGTCCTCACACTGGTCATAGTTTCGCTAATATCGGCAATAATTGGTGCTATAATTATGATAATAGTCCTGCATTGTAAAAGGCTAAAAAGTAGTGGATCAAGTGGTGAGTTTATCCCATTTTTTTTTTAAATAGATTTATCAATTAATTGTAATGTTAAATTATCAGAAACTGAACATCGGCCGCCATCACCGGATCCACGATTACGACCCAACCGTCCGCCCATCAATACGCCAGACGATAAGAATATCAACACAATTGCCCTATCCCATTACCACCAACCAAATCAAACGCAAGGCGTATGGTCGTGGTTGTCGCGCCGCACCACCACCACACCCTCTCAACTACACAATCCACCATCATCATTAGTTGAAAACCATTACACGCACATGGAAGATGGTTATAATAGCGTAGGCGATGCATTGTATGCGGAATTAGATCTGGAAAGTACGGATCGAGACAGCAATAACAGTCCGGCTTATCAGAATTCAGCATATACAGATCCGGATGCACCAACATCAAGTGCACCGAGTAGTGCTTATTATTCGGATTTATCAGTAACGACAACGGTGCCGGATCGTGCCTATGAAGTAGTGGGATTAGCAACAATGCCCATCTGGGAGCACAATGGCAACGAAACAACAAATCGGAAACAGGCCGGACATCCGCGTCTGGCTGCGATTAGTGAGAACGTTAGTAGTGTCCCTTCGGACTATGTTTGAATGGATAATTTACGAGTGTACAAAAGTTTAGTGTAAATAATCAAACATTGCAATAAGACGATACAGATTGAACTTTTTTTTATAAAGTACAAAAAAAAATTGGTCTTAAATGTCATAAATTTAGGTTGAATATCGAATGTGATAAAATATCCTATTAAAAAATTTTAAAAAAAATTGAAAGTGCATTAGAAGTGAAACTTCTTGGGTTAGAGAGGAAGTTCATTTTTCTCGGTTTATTTCGTTTCTGTCGTTAGAGGGGAAGTGTTTCCTCTCACGGCATCACGCATTTTCGTCACGTTTTGAAAAAAAAATTACTACCCATGCGCGCCTAAAGAAGTTTCACTTCAAAAAAAAAATTAAGCATGAAATGCTTCAAACGGTAATCATTTGTAAGACAAGAGAACTTAATAAAATATTACAGAGATGAACAGTTTTTATTGATCAGTCACAAATAAACAGTATCTATACAAATTAGCGGCAAATATAAAGCGGATGGCAAAAACGAATGCTACAAGACAGTTTCGATGAGCGCAATTCTGTAAGCTCAGACTTGTCAAAAAAAATTCATTTCGAAACACTCAAATGGGGTTTCATTCATGCCAGTAATTTTACAAAAACAACAAAAACACTGCTTATAAATAGCAAAATACATTTACAAAAAAAAAAAACAGCAAAAACAACAAAATTTTTGTGACTACATCAACCAAATTGCAAAAATCTAAAATTTAACTTGAAAAAAGAAAACAAAGAAAAACAAATAATGGAAAATAAATTACAATATGACAAGACCGAACAATAATATAGCAAGTATATATTAACAAATATAAGTAATCTTATGATATCTTGTCATATCTCGTATTTTTTATGATAATAACATGAACTGATATTTCTTGTACAAAAAAAAACAGTCCATTATCTCATTTAAGCTGACAGTGTAATATATTTACCAATCAATTGATTAGCTTATAATGCAATACGGCAACGGGTTGTATTGTTTACTGGCATGTCAGTCTATACAGTTATCGTCTGTTTCAGAAGGCCAATTGTCCGTGTAAATCCTCAATGATTTCTCCAATGCTGTACCAGTTCGGGACGCCACCCTTCCTAATCGCGTATTCTCTTTAATACTAATCTCTTTCTTCTCCTCAGACGTTAGTTCTTTTAATTTTTCACGATTGTCTCTATAATTAATAAATATTTTTTTAATAATAATAATAATAATAGTAGAGTTAATAGATTACCGATAAAAGAAGGCAGCACCGTAATCGGCCTGTACCGGCCATTGTTCTAAATAATCCACATTTGGTGACCAATACAATTCAGAATGTATATCTAATAAATTCATATCAAAAGGAAATGTATTTCGTACAAAAGCGAATTCAACATTCTCAATTGGTATATTAGAGATTTCGGCAATTTTCTGTTTTAATTCGGCCACTGATGTTGTATCCATTACAATTTCTTGGAATGGTTCTAATGTCATCGTCGATGGACACCAATGACGTACAAATAACACTAATTTCGTTGAATGTGTCACTTTCTCTGGTTCGTTTAATTCTTGTAGAAATACTTCAAAATTATTCGCCGTTACAATTAGATCACTAAATAATTGATCATCCAAATAGACTTTTCTTGGTTTTTTAAAGTATTTTTCACGTAATCGACTCTTATAGTACGGTATATCAAGCATATGTTGTTTTTTCACTTTTAATAGTATCTCTTTTTTGGCTTGTCCAACAGTTTGTTGTAAATTGATAATATGTTCGAAAAGGAATTGTGTCGGTTCACTATTATCTAATTTCAATAAATACACTTTACAATTATACTCGTTACGTGATAATGCACGTCCTAATTTGATTGTTAACGTTTGACCATCTCGAATCAATTTGAATGTATCCGATAAAGCTGTCCATTCTTCATCTGGTGTTGGTGAATTTTTATAAACTTTAAAGTATTCTTTTGGTATTTTAATGATCGCTTCTAAATGTCGTTTAAACATTTCTAATGTCATCCGTTTTTCAATGAAAATCTTACATAAACGTAAACCAGTCGATTCATTACCTTTTCGACATTCACGTATACTTGTTACTTTGAAATAATTACGTGATTGTTGTTTGATTAAATTATTATTAGGAATACCTTCCCAATTCATTTCTTCAGCTGGATTACCGAGTACATCGTAATTGTAAACATCCTCAGCTGGATCCGTTGGAGATGTCATATGTTGGTCGGCTGGTGAATTTGAACTGCTCGAGAAAATCAATTGGTTTTCACCTAAATAATTATTATATTAAGTACACAATATTTTTTATATAGTTAATTGTAAATTACCTGGAGCATCTCCAACTAACGTACGATCACTATCGCTAGAAATACTATCTTCACTATTACTTTGATCACCGAAATTATCGGCTGTATTGCCTGGTTGTGGTGAAATACGTAAACTAGGTGAATTTGTGCGTTCCGGTTCTAATTTATCATAATTTACACCCATTTCCGATAATGGCATTCCAAGACTTTCAAGAGTAACTAATTCAAATAATTTTTTTTTAAATATCTTATTATTATTGTTAATAAATTGCTTACTTGGATCGGTATCCGGTAATAATACATCAATGTGGATGATATGTTCGAATTTCTCAATGATTTTCTTCATTTTCGACTCTTCAAATTTCCAATCTGGATCTTCATCAAATGTACTGCTTACATATAACTTGAATTCTGATACAACATTATCGAACTGTAGAATAGCATTATCGTCGTCTAAATATTGGGGGTCATGACAATATCTCTCCATTATCACCTAGAATTATTTTGTTTTATAAAAGAGAAATTAATTCGATTGAAAATTTTTACTTTTAAATTATTTGAATCTACTCCTAATAATACGGATATTTTATCTTTCAACATTTTAACAGTATCATCAACATCCACCCGTACAAAAACTGGCTCTCTTACATCTTCAGTTTCTACATTAACATGATAGACTCTCATATTAATGCCACCTTGTTTGTAACTTTTAAATTTTGTTCCTACAATTAAGGCATTTATAGTAATAGTTAATTAATAAAAAAAAATATAAATAAAAAGCTTACCAGGTTCTTTAATTTCCAATAACCATTCACTATAAAATATCTTATATTTGTTCATAATATCACAGAATTTAAGATCATCAGATTCAAAACTAGAATCAATACATTGATGTTTTTTATTAAAAACAACCAAACGACAATCTTCAATAGCAACAAGACCATCTAATTTAAAACGTCTATGTGCCGTTGCAATAGCATCATCTAATCTTGAATCCATTAACATTGTCATTCTAATATCAGATAATTCACCAGTTATTGGATGATAACAATTTACAGTTAATTTTGTTGAATTATTTTGTTTTTCTTTATTAATTTTATCTAATTTCTCTTTTTTTCTCATATCTTGTAAGAGATTTTGTATATGTAATGGGAATTCATCAATTTTCATTGTTTTACAATTACGTTCTTTATCAATTTGACGATACATTAACATATATGCATTTGTACTTGATGTATAAACACCTGAATAGTAGCCTTTTTGTGGACCACCACCATATGTTTTACGAATATCATCTTCTGTAATCTAGAATTAAATGAATTCAATACAACATAAGAAACAGTAAGTACAGAGTAACATATACAGTCCAACCTGGATAAGCGAGAGTTCAAGGGAGGTTTCCCACTAACCCGAGTTTCTAGCTTACAGAGGTTCAGAAGAGGTTTATTTCTTTTAAAGAGGTCTAGAAAAATACAGCCAATAAATATCAATAAACATGCATGTATTATACATATGGGTATTATTTATTAGAATAATACATGTTTGCAGATAAATGCTTACAAAAAAAAACGAAAGATCTAACTTTAAATTTACTTGAAAAAATCCGTTAATTTTTTCTGCGTTTCAATGTTTACATTTTGTGTATATTTTTCTATTTCATTTATGCAAATTCAGGTATCCCAGTAAACTAAGAGTTCTTTGAAATTTAAGAATGAGTTATAAATAGAGGTGTAAAAGTAACGAAGAAAAGCGTACCCGTATGTATTCGTTACTATAACAATTAGTACTCGTTATTATCGTATCGTTACTTTTCTCGTTACTTTTGCTACCTCGGTAAAAACATACTTATACGTTACATATTTAGATAGTGCAGCAGATATAAAGGATTTTTGTAAATCGCGTGCTGTGCACTTCTGTACTCCGTAATTCTTACACCTGTTCACAAAACATAAAGGGACAAAAATTTAAGTTTTTTCTATGGAATTTGACGTTTTCGTTTCTTTTCATTTATAAATAAAATATTGAAAAGTTGGGGGAGCGCATTATACACGAATTCTATTTTTTTCCGAAAATTTAGTGCGAAATCAAGCCGTATTATATACGGGTGTGTATGCGTAAAATGTACAACAGCAAAACATTTCAACACACATATCAACGTTACTTGCGCGAACTGAAATCGTTGTACCAAACGTACAAAAATACGAAAAATGCGAGTAACGAGATGTATTCGTGAGTAACGTTGATTGCGCACCCGTTACTCAGTAACGAATACATACGGTTCGTTACACCTCTAGTTATAAATACGTTTAACTCTCGCTTAAAGAGGTACAGGCAATTAACAATCTCACTTACAGAGGTCCATGAGCGAAAAACAACTCTCACTTATACAGGTTTTTGTCTCTCACTCATAGAGGTTTTAGAGGTGTAAAATTACGGGACCTGACAATTACTCTCACTTATAGAATTTTCTCGCTTATCCAGTTCTCCCTTACACAGGTTTGATTGTATATTATATTTAAGGGGAGAAAGTGCATGTAAAAACTTTAAAATATCGATTTTTTGTATGTTGAGCATATACTGATGAGAGGGAAAAATATTTACGAAGTTATAGGAAATATAACCAAGCGCGCCTGAGTGTCTACAGCTTTGTCTGAAATTGTAAAGTGCTCAGAATATAATCAGAAAATAAATTTCAGTGAGTGTGGCTCTAGAGGTTGGTTTTAAAATTGTTGTCACGTGTCCGTGTGGTGATAAAATGATAAATTCAGGATCTTTTGTCAGATTCATCGTTAAGTAACTAAAACTGTTGCAACTCAAAAAGTTATTAAGTGATTTGTCTAAAATTTTGAGAAGTTTTTCTCTACCTTATTAACGGAAGGATAAACCGAAAATTTCAGATATTTACCGTTAATAAAATACTTTTTGGGGGTAAAAAATGTGGAAAAAATAGCCCAAAAAGCTGACTTATTTTTCAAAGGCTTATTTTATAATATATTATTTTATGTTATAAAAAGAGAACAATTGAATTTTTTTTTTTGTTTCTGATCAATGATTAATATGTGATAAATGGAGCACTTTTGTAACTGTCTTTGAGTAAGACGCAATAAAATTTCAACAATTTTCTCCAGAATAATAAAACAATTATTAGAATAACTTACTCTAGTGACGGTTTGATCATTAAAACATAACCAAATATTCCGATCAAGATCTTTAATATAAGCATAGTAATGACCACCTGATGCACTACCAGAATGAATCATTATACTAAATAATTCATAATTATATGGACCTTTGGCATCATTTTCATGATGTGTATTACCTGAACTAACATCAATTCCTAAAAATTCATCAAAATCAAAATTTCAAATAATAAATAATAAAGACTACGATTTACCTTCATCACTATCTTCACAATTATCATCATGATCATTAATAGCGGAAGACAAATCAGTACCTTGACAACTTTCATCATCTAATGCTGATCCAGAATCTGTTGTACTACAGTCATCACATTTTATAACAATATCTCGTTCTTCTATTGTTTCATTCTCTGTTTTGGTATTAGTACTATTATTATTGTTATTATTATTATTGTTACTATTATTGTTATTAGTATTACTATTATTATTAGGCACAAATGAGTTTAGATTGAGTTTTTCAGGAAATACAACTCTAAAAAAATGGAATTTTTATTAATTATTTAAAAATTTGAATGATCCAACTTACTTATCGTTAAGTTTAATTCTATGCATTGTACTATAATCGAAATCAAATCGTTTTAAATGCAACGTTAATAAATAAGGAAATTTAATGAATTTCAATCCTTTATGTGCATCACATTTCTTATTACATTTCTCACAATGATACTGATTATTACCATCTAATGTTTCCGGTTGTACGAATGCACGTAATGCTTCTTCAACACTATTATATGCCACATTACTACCAAACGGTCGTACAGGTAATGGTATATCGAGAAATGTATCTTCACGTGATTTCTCCGTACCACATTCTAAACATTTAACATAATCTAACATTTTGCCTTCATATAAATCATTGATTAAATTTGCTTGTTTTGTATCTTTAAATTTACGTTCTAATGCATCAAACATAACACGACATAATTCTTGTATATCATGTTGATGCCATGCTTCACTGCCTTGCCAACCGAAACTTGTTGTTAGATCAGTCGTTTCAACAGCAGATCTTGGTGATGTCTACAAAAAATTGTAAATAATTATGGGAATTTATTATTAGATTTCATAAACTTACTTGTAAATTAAGGAATAACTTTTGTAATTGATATGGTATTGATCTGGTCTCATTTTGTCCATCAAATTCCCAATTATAAATTGCATTACGGAATTCTGGTGTCATAAATAAAGCTTGTACTAAACTATTTAAATAACACGTCATCGCTTGATTAACAAGTCCAACATAATTTGTTGTATCATTTGAACATGTTGCCACCTGATCATTTTCAACATTATCATCATCATTATTAACAATATTATTTGTTTCATTTATTCTACATCTTGTACAATGACTATGATCGTTATTATCATTTTCTGATATTGGTAAATTAGGTACATCACCATTATTTGTTGGTAATTCACCTGTTGTCGGACTAGCTGATGCACCCAATAATAAATCATCTTCAACTGTATCATTTACGTAAAGTTGCATTTTGTTTTTGTCTTGTAGTTGATGTTGTTGGTCGTCTTGTTGTTGTGGTAATGATAAGATTTTATATTTTAATCGCATATCAATACCAAGGTCACGAATTGTACTATCCAAATGTTCGGATAGCAAAATCTAAAAAAAAAATCATGATATTGATAATGATAACATTTAAACAAAACAAAAAAACAGATAAATACAAATAAATTTTGAAAAATTTCAATAATTATTGGACCGATTTCATCAAATAACTGGAATAGTAACATTTTGTTTCTACTCAAATTGAAAAAAAAAACTGAACAAATTTGAAAATGAAATTTTATTCATAACACACTATTGTAAATTTCCAAATAATAATAAAAGTTCATTATGCATTACCTATTGTTTGTACGAAACACGTCATATGTCTATTTTAAATAGCAACAACAAAAAAACTAGTTGTGAAAAACACTTAATAGAAAAAGTAATAAGAGAAAGATCAATTTAAATAATTAGAAAATATTTTGTATGATTAACAGTATTTATAAGTTATCAATTTTATATACAAAAACGCATATCAATCTAAAGACAATAAATTTAATCTTGAGACTTATTTATATTTTATTCATCATAAAAATAATTCCGAGTTCACTGTATTACTATTTCAAGAGTAAAGTTCAAGAATTCATTCAACTGAACATTATTAAACGGTAATTAAGTGAAAGTTTATCGGTTACTTGATGGATGAACTTCATCAAAGATCATTAAATGTAATCATCAGAAGTAGTGAGTAGATTAATGGAAAATTGTAAATTTCTAAGCCAGAAGATTTGTAAATAGGGACAATATAATTGCATATTTCTTTCTAGTTAGGCCAGTGAGTCTCAACCACTGTGCCGCGGCACTTTTGTGTACCGCCAAACTTTTAGAAATGCAAATTATTTTTATTTATTTTTAAACTTTTTTTATTGTTAGTGTGCCGCCAAATTTTGAAAATGTTGAAAGTGTACCGCAACAAAAAAAAAGGTTTAAATTCACTGCTATAGAGAATTGTCTGCAAAACTGTAGAAAATTGTCTGCAAAACTCTAGAGAATTGTTTGCAAAACACTAGAGAATTGTCTGCAAAGCTATGCTATAGAGAATTGTCTGCAAAGCTATAGAGAATTATTTGTAAAACACTAGAGCAGTGATTCGCAACCAATATGCCATGGCACTTTTGTGTACCGCCAAATTTTGAAAACGTTGAAAGTGTACCTCAACTAAAAAGACTAATCAGTTTAGTACCCTTGAAAATATAAGTTGCTTCCAATTTTGTTGAAAAACAAAGAAAAAAAAATCGATTTGAATTGCATCAAACGTTGATTTTGCACATTGTCCCAAAAAACTAATTAATTTTTCC
The DNA here is from genome assembly GCA_021725515.1 of Epicauta chinensis. Classification (NCBI taxonomy): domain Eukaryota; kingdom Metazoa; phylum Arthropoda; class Insecta; order Coleoptera; family Meloidae; genus Epicauta; species Epicauta chinensis. The sequence goes on from JAEDXX010000023.1 coordinate 1,153,271, forward strand.
AATAGATCTCAATTTATTGAAGATTTTTCCTTGAAATATTCAACCTTCATATTTACTAGTCTATTGAAGTGAAGAGAGCTTTTGTTTTTGCAAAAACGGGTAATTTTTATGATAAATTTGAACAAACTGCTCTGAATACGAATAGTTAAATAATGAGTGAAATAAAGTTCGTTATATCCAACTTCGACTGTATTAAAAAAAAAATGAGTTATCAAAGTAGATCAAATAGACAAAACGATTCGGCACAATCTAGCCATGTAATCGCTTGACTTTAGGCCCTACAAATTGAAAATTTTTGCTTAATAGGTGTATGAACAAAGGGGGACGTTGTAAATGTACATTTTTAAGCTAACATATTAAAATCAATTCACTGCAAGTTTAAAAACAAATAATCTACTGCAGATGGTATAATCTTTAGTAGTCATCTTAATTTTATTACAGCTCTAAGTAGAAGTAGTATTTGTTTAATTAATGTACATCATATATAGCGTTCGAGTTCGCTAAAACTGCCAGGAATATTCAACAACAGACTCCCAAGTTTGCTTGAAGAGTAATAATAAGCCTTAATAGCATTAAAATTTTAATGTAATGATTTTTGCAAGCAATCAAACATGTTTATCTGTTTGGGTATTATCTAAACGTATTTCGCATATAATCTATGGAAATAAGGCAGAAAATTCCCAAGACATTCTGATACTTTTTAAATGAATTAATAGAAACAAATAACTATTAAACTCGATAAAGAAAAGTTCTCTAACTAATCAAAATTTTCGATTCCATTCCACAACAACAATTCCACCAATCCTTACAGTGATAGTAAGAGACACATCGATACTTAATCGACAAAATTTACATAGAAAACCTAATTTAGTGCTGTCTTCTTTCAGCTCGTGTAAAAACGTTAAGATTATGTTCATTTCGTTTACATTTTTTTTTTTAATTAAATTAAATTTCAATAAATTTTTCAGGTCAACGTTTTAAATTGAACGTGTACATCTTAAGATACAAAAACAGACACAGAGAATTTACTTAGGATTCCGTAATACAAGATGTGATGGAAATGGTGATGGATAACAAAAACTGATGCTTTGTGGAATTTTAAAAGAATCACGTTTTATCCTAAACAGGTACTTTAATAACTGCAAACACATATTATCGTTATTTCTAACCATAACAACTTTGAAGATATTCAGGAATTATATGACCCAATCTATTGTGACCTAGTTTGATAAGTTTGACTTTAATCTCCACAGTCAATTCTCCGGCTATACATGAATGTTATTTGAACAAATTTAACAGTTTTTATTGCATTGTATTGACAATATTTCAATAAAGTTACAAAATGTGAAGTATCTAAAAGATATGAGAGAATAGTACTTGTTCTGCCCTCATTGCATATAACCATATTCTATCAATAAATCTTATCACTTATACGGGTTAATTGTAAATTGGTGTCAGATAAATATTTGATTTCTTTTCTGTTATCTACTTTATCTATGATCTACTTAACAAAACACTGATTGTCTGACAGACAATATACCTCCGGAACTAGATATTTTGCACAGTAGTTCGATGATAGAACTTTTAAATATTTATCCGTTAAGAGTGATGAAGGTTTGTATGGATGTTCGTCATCTTTACATTTATAGATAAAAAGTCAGTTGTCAGTGTCTTTCATCTCTTGAAGACGAAGACTTTATATGATGCAAAAACGTGAAAGTTGACATCACACACACACACAGTTAGTATAATTTAAATTATTAGTGTACAGACTTACAGATTTCGAGTCGTCTTCGGCTTGTAGAATTAAATCTGTGTTTTCCTTATTGTAAGAAACTGATTGACGATAATATTGAACAACACTATGGACTGTAGTGTCACCTTTTAACGAATATTCCGTTGTACATTCATGTCCAATTTTATCTGTATAAACAATTGAGGCGCAAGCTTCCAATTGATCCTATAAATTTAGAAAATTCAAATGAAAATGAAATTAGATACAAAATGACGAAACACAACATTAAATAGAGATACAACTTTTTTTTGTGTGGCTGGCAATTTGCCACTAATTATAGCAACAATATAGTTTGAATTATAAGGTGAATTGAATGCACAAAAGATATTATGAAAAGAAACTGATGACTATTACTATAAAACTCTACAACTACAAATACACGTTTATAAATTGAACATTTAAACGAAACATTTGGCCAATATCCAATAGATAAATATAGAAAGACATGTGTACGTAAATACAGTGTCTACAAAGCGAATTTATTTTATAACAACCATATATGTCCATCATATTTACTACTCACATCATAAGACGAGGGACCAAAAACATTATTGCAGGACCTCTTCATCGTTCAAAAAACAACCCACCTAAAATTGAGCACACAAACAACAGAGAAAAAAAATTAATTTATTTTTACAACGATAAAATAAGCTTCAGTTATTTATATTATTCCAGTTTAACTATAAATAAATTTGGAAGAAAATGAACTTTGAAAATATGTGACACAAAATTAAGCATCCAACAAGCATTTTTTTCCTTAATGTTTACGTCACTTGCGGAAGAGGAACAATTAATTATTATTAAGACACGATAATTAACATTGAAATTATGCAATTTTAAATGAATTTTCGATTTTTTTTATCGTTTTTTATGGAATATTTTATTTGAAAAAAATACTTACCGGAAAAACTGACATGTGTTAGAAGTCAACGAGCGCCATTTTCTTCATCTCTTCCAATTGGATTTTCCCTCTTTCTTCAACTGTTGGCCTATTGGCCGAAACAAGGAGCGACCGTCTGAATTGCCAGGTTGCCGCATTTGGCGGCAAATTTAAATATTTCCAGAAAAAAATTTCTTAATAGATCGGAGACGCAACGAATAAAAAATTGCACGTGCAGTTTTTATATGTCCCTATCACGTGTATTGAGGAGCCCCATATTTAAAGGCCGCAGCGGTTCCTAAATCTAGTCATATTATCTGTTACTGATTATAGCAATCGCAATGACCTAAGAGATCAAAGTCACGGTCATAAAATCAAGATCGTATAGTTACGATAACAAAAGACGTAAAGAAAATGATTGATTGTCATTCTGAGTACCACTCAAATTGCGGTATTCGGCTTACATCTACACAGACACTCTTTAAACTTCAAATTGGAACCTGAGACTGATTTTTTTCGAAATCCCATGAGTTTTCATTTTAAATCCATTTCTTTACTCAATATACAGTGTTGGTGAATTAAACAGGACCAAAATAGATAGAGCTAAAGTGAAGTATAGAGGTCAGTTGCTATATTCACAGTCCAAGTGAAGTAAGGAAGTCATGAAGGCCAGTTTCCTTCTCTCTCTACTCCAATTTATCTTCCGACAGTGTGGCTTCAAATGGATGAAGAGGATCTTTAAGACAAATGAAACACTAATTACGTTCCAAAAACAAATTATAATTTATTTATTTTGTTTGATTGCTTCAATTTTGAATAACTTGTGGTGTTTGTAAACGTTCATAAAAGGTAGGCGATTGCAACCAGGTACCAATCAATTTGCCCACTTGTTCACGGGCCGCAATCAATTCTGGTGGATCCTGATCAGTACTCGTGTACATATTGGCACAATGTGCAGTACCTGTAAATATTATTATCTAAGAAATACAGGGTGTTTCACATCACTCAATCTCAACTGTCTCACTGGCTTAGGCTTCGTTTGATCAGTAGCTAATTTGGAAAATGCGTCACAGTGCCGGCCACGGGAGCACCTACATTTAGTACCAAAAATTGGTACTAAATGTACGGACGAGAGGCTTTTTGTTACTATTTTTCTTCTATTTCCAAATTAGCTATCTGAAGCTTCATTTGAACACGTCTTGTATACCAAAAAAAGTTACTGTGTATTAGGGTGCTTCATTTCAGAGCAAATTTTTTTTTTTAAGTCCCACCTGAAAATCTTGTAGTCGGTGGAAAAACAAAAATTTTGAGCCGCATAGTAGCTCTTAATTCCCATTTTAACCCGTTGCTAATCCATTTTTTATTTTTCCTATTTAAATAACATTGAAAAGTGATTTTTTTCTAACATTTTCCTTCCGCTCACCGTATTAAACTTTTTTTTTCGTATTTTGGCTTATTGGCTCTTGTAGAGGACTAAATTTGCTACAAAAAACGTCCTTTGACTCGAGTCCGTAACTCGATAAGATTTCTTCACAAATCGCTTCTTATATTAAAATTTTATTTTTTAAGAGGCTGTAGTTACTAAACTATGAGAGTTACGACAAATTGTTTAATTACAAAAATTGTAGAGCATAAAATTTCCTACAAAATTGTTCTTGACATTTTTTATCCATTTTCAATAGTTTGGGCAATAGATGAGATTTCACATTATTTTTACGAAATTTCAATATAAGAGGATTTGTGAAGAAATCTAATCGAGTTACCGACTCGACTCAAAATACCTTTTTTGTAGCAAATTTAGTCCTCTACAAGAGTCAATAAGTCAAAATAGGAAAAAAAATTAATACGGTGAGCGGAAGGAAAAAGTTAAAAAAAATTACCTTTCAATGTTATTTAAATGGGAAAAATAAAAAATGGGGTTGTTTTTGGGAACTTGGGGGACATCGTATAAAAAACAAAAAAAAAAAAATAACTTATTATAACTAATATGACTAAATATGACCAAAATATGTTTAAAAGTAAGTATACCTCGCCATTACCACCGCCGTCAAATTGCTTTCGCCGCCCCCAGTTAGTTACTAACAGTGGAGGCGGCGAATGCAATTTGACGGCGGCGGCGACTACGATGTATACATACTTTTATGTACTGTACATTCTTTTAGTCATATATGGTCATATTAGTTATATCAAGTCATATTTTTCAAGTTTTTAACTTTTCTATGGTGCCCCCCAAGTTCCCAAGTACAACCAAAAATTAAGAGCTACTATGCGGCTCAAAATTTTTGTTTTTCCACCAACTACAAGATTTTCAGGTGGGACTTGAAAAAAAAAATTTTTGCTCTGAAATGAAGCACCCTACGGTGTATATACCTTCAATATAGATAGCTGGAGCATCGGGATTGTTGCTTTTCGTAATACCTAAGGCATGCCATGGGTCAATAGAACCATGTACAAATACAACATTACTAACATCAATACGTAAAGCACCATAATTTGTATTTGTACGATCAATGGCAGATTTTAATAGATTTGCATTGTAATCATCACCAAATATATCCTTGCATTGTTGAACGTAGAAACTTAATGGGAATTGATTACCAAAAATCTGTGGTAGATTTGCTGATGTTTGATAGAAACCAAATTCTGTACATGTTTGATATGTCCATTGTCTACCACCTTCTGATGCTGAACTCGACCAACTTGTACTCTTCATATCACTTATCATGTTATCATATTTGTAATCCAAACACTTTTGTTCGCTTGAATCTAATAATAAGGTATTCACCTGTCCTAACCGATCAACTGGGTCGCCTATTGTCGTATCTAGCATTACCTTACACACAACATCTATTGTTATCTTACTAACACCACTAAGACGATTATCTTTATTATATTGGACAACACCAGCGAAATTATTAGCTAATGTCTCGTAAAAGTTTGAGATATCGTTTTGATTATTAATTGAGTCTTCAATTTTGTCGCATAATTTGAAGATTTTATTTAACTTAGCCTGACCCTCTGTCGTTTTGATGAACGAATCAACCTGTTGGGTAGCTTTTTGTATTTGTGCCGGACAATCTTCACTATAAGTGGCTAACGATTCCCTAACGACTCTGAAATAATCTATAAAACAACATTTTTATCTATAATCAACAATATGATCGGCTCAATACCTTTGAAATCGGCTTGAGCTAAAAGAGGACCACTAGCCGACATGGCTCCGTGGACTAAATGTGGATATTTGAAACGTAACCAAGCCGCCAATTGACCAGGATACGAACCACCGAAAGCTATCCATTTCACATTTGAAGGTAGATTGTATTTTTTATTCATTGCAACAATAAAAGTTGCCAAATCGGATAAGGCTTGTTCACTTGTTAGATATTTTAAATTATCAGTACTCATATCGCTAAAATATAATCCATCAAGGTGAGATAATGATCGAGAAAAAATTATATTGAAAAATCCTACTCGGTTGGGTGACTTTTCCCATAGTAACGGTGCTCTAATTGGAATAGAAGTGCCCCAAATTGTTTGGCATAGTTGATCCAATTACCTTCAGTCATCCATTTGATTGACGCCTCACCTTCACCACCAATCATCAAGAATGCAACGCCACTATCATTATAATATTGATTATTGACAAAATATCTCTGTAAATTATTTTAAAAAAAAACGTCAGTAAATCTTTTAATAATAATAATTCAACATTATACCTGTTTCCAAGTTGTTTTGTCTGTTGGTTCGGAATGATCCAGTTTCTGTGTAAAATAATCTTCAGTAACGGTAGCAGCAGCATCATCCTCCTTGATTCTTTGATTACTACGAGGCGCACCAAGATTTCCACCGACTTGACGACCCAAATGGAAAATTCGCCAAGTATTGATCTCGCCCACACCCAAAATAATTACAATCAATACGAGAAACAGACGCATTGTTCTCACCACTTACACAATTCTATTACTATCAAATTGACAATATCATCGTTATTTGTTTCTCTATTATCAACAGTGGCTTATCAATTTAAACTTTGGCAGTTTTGAAATAACCTCATTTATATCCAGATTTTTCTAATTTTTAGGGATATTTTTCGATAGAACATTGGTGAACTTGTTCCCAATGATTGCTATATTTAACGACCAAAGGGTACCTAGGTTTTAGTTGGTGTACCTAAATCTAGTGATATTATAGAGTTGTATAGACATTATAGATTTTGTTTTTAAATAGTCCTGCACATACGTAAGCAAATGCGTATGAATATAATGTATAGATATTATATTCATACGCATTTGCTTACGTATGTGCAGGAATATTTAAAAACAAAATCTATAAACAATACTACCACTAGTGTGTGTTTTAGGATATTTTGTCATCAAAGTAACAGCTTTTCGTATTTTATTATTTATTTCACCTACCTTTAGTACTAGTAGTACTATTTTTCCGTCACGAAATGCTAGTGACAAATCTGTCAAATCTAGTGACACTTTGGTCCGTGAATACAGTATATAGATCACAGTATTCAGTCCCTGGAATAGTGTGGTCAACAAAAGAAGTGGTATTTTCAGAAATGATTGAATCAGGCAATTCAACTGACTTTATTATTTAATCAAATTTCAATTATCCATAATTGAAAGTAGTGTCTGAATTTTTTAATTTCAGTAGTAACATTACACGGATTTTTGGAGAGAGCAGACTTTTATAGTACGTCCCTGGGAATAGTAGAATTACTTTTCTAATAGCATATTAAAAAAAAAAACATTACTCAACATGATAAATTAATTTTAAAAAAAGATTCGAGTAAACCAATTCTCCTCGAGTTTTGATATAGACTAAACTAGATTGTGGACAAGGCTTCATTATGGCAGTTTCTTCACATGCGCGATATGATTTATACGATTTCAATATATGTTCGCATAAGGAAGAAATATATGTGGAGGGTGGCCAATTTTCGATGGTTTTGCAGGGTATCTGCTATAAAAGAGCTCGTGCAAAATAACGGATAGTACATTCCTGTTCTACTTTTTCGAGACTACTCAAATAGTTTGATTAGATTCTTGCTATATCGTTTTGGTTTCGAGTTATTTCCACTTTTTCATTTTTTCGCGATCTCCAAGATGCCTCATATCTCGTAGGCTATCAAAAAAGTTCATTTTCTTTTCACTGTTTTTAATGTAGTTTTTAAAGGTGATTCCATTTAGCTGATTAGATTTTCTCTAGCTTTCACCATTTTTGAAATATAACACAAACTTGTTTTTTTTTAACGGAACATAATATATGTTTAATCTTCTGCTCATCAAATTGCTTATTTGTTCTAATTTCAAATATATTATGAAACCAAGACCAAAAATTTACAAAAAATTAAATAATGAAAATGATACGATTAATGTTATGAAGATTCGAAATTATTAAAATGAATTAAAAACAGAAATACAACTATCAAGTTATATAATGTTCAAAGTTCCCTCCTTGTTGTTGTATGCACAGTGGTGCTCTTTTTTCTACATTTTTAATTATGTTTCCAATTACAATTTTGTAGAGCGGCTCTAATATTTGCCTCTAATTGTTTTAATTTCCCATTCTCTTTTTTATAAACTTACTCGTTGAGAAATCCCCATAAAAAGAAATCAAAAGTTGGTGAAATGGGCGGTCAGGCAATAGGTCCTTTTGTCCCTATCCATTGTCTACCAAAAAGACGGTTCAACGAATGTTCAACTGTTCTGGTATTATGTCCAGACGCTCCGTCTTGGAAAAATATTTTAGACAATAGACTTGAGGGAGTTTCCTCCAAAAAACTGTATATTGTACCGTTTAAAATTGCATTACGTATGTGTCGGAATTCAAATTCCCATGAAATATGACTGGACCAATTATTTTATTATTTATTGCTGGTTTTGTATCTCTTTCCTTCTTTCCGTTCTGTCACTTGTTCTCTCTTTTTTGTCATTTTTTCTTTCTTGTACTAGTTCCCTATGTTATTGCCTCTCCCAGCTTTATCTCTACTGATTCTCTCTCTCTCTCTCGCCTTCAAGACTATTGCCTTCCTGTTGTCTCTTCTTCGACGGAAGTGTCTCTCACTCTTCCTGCCTTTTTTGCTAATGCTATCGCTTTTTCTTCTTGCCCTGATTCTATATGATCGTCCCTGTCATAGAGTCCCTGTCTTCGGACTTGCTTTGTATAATATGGGTTCACTTTTGCCCAGTAACTGTTGTTATGCATATTCAGTAGTAGCGAAATGATATGTTTACAAAGCCTTCATCATAATTTAATTTATTTAAATACCAGTCGCAAATTGCTAATCGTGTTGTTGATCATTCGATGTTAATTAATTACACAATCTTCCACACCATGAATTATTATTTATTCAAATAATACACGATAAGGTCATAAGGTTATGTACGCTTATATTGATGGTGGCGCCATCTATGCATATTACGTACAACTATCCAGCTAAAAGAGAAACGAAATTTTACTCACTTTTTCCATTTTTCAAATGACATTATACACGGTACATTATTGTAATTTAAAGTATGGCATTTCCAAGATGTCAAATTGTATACAACTTAGTATTCTGAAAGTCCCTAACTATGAGGATTTAATTCGGATCCCAATGCCATTTGATAATTTTCTCATAAGAAGCTCGCTATCAAAATCAAACTACGATAAATTAAGAAAGAGAATAAAACCATGTTCATTTTTTAAAAATATATAAACCTCAAGCATGTCAAAATCTAGGACTTTCAGAACATAAGTTGCATAAATTTTGACATTTATCTGTCAAAATTTTATATTACAATAATGAACCGAGTATACCTTTAGTTGGGCTCAATTCAACTGAGGTTCGATTCAAATTATTACATATTTTAGTTAATTTTGTAAAAAACTACATTTGTAGATAACTTCATAGAGCTTTCCTTATAGGAGATGCCCAGCAAAATCATTGAAAATAAACCATAAACTAATAATATTTATGAAATAAAAAAGATACCTCTGAATATTTGCCGGAAATCTGTGAATTGGCGGTTTATTAGATCCGCAAATGATGCATCTCCCTTAAAAATTAAGCAAAATTTCTAAATTATATTACAACTAGATTTAAATTTCTACTTACATAAACTCATAACGAAAACTTAAATTATCTACTAATTAATAATTAAATCAACGAACAGTATAAAAATAAAAAAACGAAAAATATGGTAATAACGTAAAAATGCAGAAAACAACAAAGCAAAAAAATGTCTCGATCATAGAGAACTCTTCTAAATGAGTAGAATTGGTTGCATAGCTATTAGGATTCATATGACCAACTTAAGATCCTCAAATGTTACTAACTTGAAGTGATTATTAAACCAAAACTGCAATATAAATCTTAAATAGATATTTGAGGGGAGAAAATCTTGATCTTTAAACTATTTTAGTGTGAAATTATCATAAATTATAAAACTTTTTATAGTTTTTTTCCATATAATTTTTTATGAAAGATGGGAGTCCTATATTTACCGACTAAAATTCCCTAAATTTTACACAATTTGACAGATGACAGAAATTTCTGAACGCCATCTTTCTTTTCAAGTCACTCGATAATACAACACGTGTTTGTGTTTAATATTGATAGAAAAATAAGGTAAAACCAAGTAGTTTTTAACAATTAATACGTTTAAAATGCCATAAATTAACTAATCTATCTTAAAATCACTACTGATCATTTATTCTTTTTTTCCAATTTTTTTAGCATGGCACCACGGTACGAAATCGCCGTCGGTCTCAATCGGGGCCACAAAACAACAAAAATCCCATCCAGCAAGTCCCGTTCGGGCAAGGTACGTCCAGCACGTCTAAAGGGCGTTCAAACCAAACACACGAAATTTGTACGCGATTTGATCCGTGAAGTTTGTGGTCATGCCCCGTACGAGAAACGCGCCATGGAATTGTTGAAAGTATCCAAGGATAAGAGAGCTTTGAAGTTCTTGAAACGTCGTCTGGGTACACACATCCGTGCCAAGAGGAAGCGTGAAGAATTATCCAACATTTTGACACAGATGCGTAAGGCTCAAGCCCACGCCAAATAAACTTTGTAATAGGTTTTTTTTTTGATTAAAATAAATATAAAAATCGAAAAGTAGAAGTTTTTTATTTCGAATCGGAAATTGTGTCTACAACGGCTTCATCCCAAGGTCCATGGATGTTCAATTTATATTTTTGGTAAATCACAAATAATACTGGACAAATCACATTAATTATTACAACAGTTATCAAAAACAATACAGTAAACAAATGGGATATTATCAAAAGACAACATATATCTAAAATCAATAATACTGGTGTAAGTAATATTGGTTTACGCAATTTGTTTCTCAAAAGTGGAAACAAGACGAAAAATTCTACTGCTACAGCAATTAAAATAAATGCATGATACGCTGATTGTAGACGTGACGATAGACAAATCGATGCAAATATAATTGCACTTAATGATAAACTATTTGATACAATTGCCACACTAACACCATAATCGAAAAATATCAAATGTACTAAAATCATAAACGTTGTCATCGTATAAATTGTATCCGTACTAACTGTATCCGTTAACGTATAAAATATCGGTGAAAATAAATGTCCAAACACTGTAAATATCAATAATGTACGCAAATCATGGCCCAAGAATGAACGTATCCGTTTCGTATAAAGCATCCGATAAATCATATAACCAATAACTGTTGATATTATTGAACATTTCAATATTATATCCGGTTCGATTAGTTCATTAAATAAATAAATATAAACTAATATAAATGCAATTATTGTACAAAATTCTTCTAATAGATATAATGAACCCGAAAGGGCTTCAATTAGTGTTACATATTTTATATTTGTATTTGTACGTAGATCTTGTAAAAACGTATTCTTATCAGTGTAATCATCGGGATAACCTTGATCTTCGTACAGAATCTTCTTCCAGCGTTTTGAAGACATTTCAATGTAATTTTCAGCAAGTTTTCGAACATCAATTTTAGGTTAATTAAGTTTGGTTAAGTTCATTGCCGTTGCTATTTGTAGCTCACATCTGTCTTTGTTATTATATCCATTTGACTCGATTATTTTTCAGGCTGCGGTAGTTAAATTATACAAAGTCTAATCGTGTTATGTGGGGGATATAGATCAGTTATTTTAGAAATACACATGCAACCGAGTAAGTCAAATGATTTAGAATCTTTGTTTACTGTATGCAGTTGAGTAGTGTAGACAAAGATGCCAAATGCTTTTTTCTTCTAGTAGTTGTGTACTTCTGAAAGAGTCGAACCATAAGCCTCTTATAACACGATTAGGCTACGTACAATCCGACTTCAACAAAACGGTTTTACATCTAGACCAAAAATTTTATTGAGCAGTGATTTTGCTTTCATTTTGGTTAAAGAGTGTGTACGATTTAGCGCAAAATTACGCCCTTACGTTTCTTCAATGAAATAGCAAATGAAACGTCATCTTTGTTAACGAAAGCCGCAATATTAGAATACCGTGTTATAAGAGGCTGGACAGTATTGCCTCAAGTTTGGCGTCTCCAGTGGCGTAGCGAAGGGGACAAAGAGGTCTATTATGCGTCAGGCGATAAATAGTCTCCAAGGCAAAGAAGAGTTGCCGAGAAATTTCAATTCCTATTTTGATCAAGTTCTGTGAAATTTGTAGAAAGTGGATACTACATTTTGGTGGAGGGAAGGGGGTGTTAATAAAGTGTGGTACCTGGACTCTAATTATGTTTGCTACGCCACTGGACGTTACAAAATCTCTGTTTATTTGTAAAACGTAAAATAAGTTTATCGTTTTTCTGGCAATTAAAACAAATCAAGCTTGAATCAATTAAGTGATTCTATCTAAAGTTTTTTTTTTATTACTAATTGTAAGACTACACATTTAATTGTGAATGCCCTAATAATGAAATTAATTATACCAATTAAAATAAAACTATGTTGACTGCAATCTTGGAATAGTGTCGAGGATTAAATTCTTTTTTGTGTGTTCCCATTACTTTTATTTTATTTTTCGAATGCTCCATTATCTTGATGTTTCACGTGATTTTAGAGAAGTTGAACAAAGTGCATTTTAAGGCATCATTAGGACTTCAAATCGAAGCTTCTCTCTTTTCTAAGCCATTGTTCCAAAAGACCAGAGGTGAGTTTGAGTGCATTTACACTTTCAAATGCTCTGTTTCGTGTCTTCTTGATCGCACGCACAGTAATCAATACAATTACGCAATGTTTTTGAAAGAGTTGGTCGACCATGTACTCACCTACTCTTCCTTCTTCTTTTACATTTGTTTTTTCTTCTACCTTAAGGTGGATTTAGGTTTAGGCCCGCACGATTTGTGGAACAGCAAATTTTGAAAGCAAGGATTCATTATACCCAGTAAAATTGACAATACAGAAAAAACACAGTCACTTCCCAGAATACTAACTTTGCACATTGGTTCTGGCCAAAGACAGAAATATTTCTCAGTTTAGAGCTTCGCCATACTTATTTTTTGTCGATCCTAGGAGTTTCTTTGACGTATGGAAGAATTGGATTGAGTTTTTTCTTTGCCCTAATTAGCTTCGAAGCCTGTCAAGCACATAAGGACATGTACAGTTCTTAGTGTACGTTCTCTAGCATTACGAAAAGTCGGTATTTCAGACCAGGCCTAAGGCGCCATCGGACTTAAGTACACCACTGCGCTCTCCCCTAAGCACACCTCCCATTCTCATTATAATTAAGATTCTCTTGCACGATTTCAATATGTGTTACAGTATCCCTTACCGCAAATTCATGAAATTTACGCATACCTATAGGTACTGTAAGAGTTACGTCAACAAGTGTTTGATACTTTATGCTGTAAGCAAATAATTGCAGAATTGCGTTTTACATTGAAACTCTATGATAGATAACTACTGTCGAAATCCCGACAGTGGAGCCTTTTTTCTATACTTTCCAAAAATTCTAATTCCATTTACTAGATTTAGATTTATGCTGCCGATATAATTTAAATAATGCCATAACTTCAACTCTCACTGTACATGCAAATAATGCGATTAACGATATTTTAATTCGTTTATAATTCATATTAATTGTTAATGAAGTCTATGAACTTTCCAATGAAGGGAAGATTCTATTTCCGTCTCAATTATATCAATAATCATTCCTATTGTAATTAGACAATTTTTATTTGAATCTAATTAAATTTCACTTTTTTCTTCTCTACCTTATTACACTAATAATAATTACGTGTATTTGTATTTTTTTTTTAAATAAAACACTTCCAAACAAGGCCATCAATGTGTAATTCTATTTAGTCCGGAAGCATCGTTCAACTCGTGTCTATTATAGAAAATTTAAATCGAATCTAGTTGTTGATGCATTAACACTTTATTAATTGTACCTAATACAAATTGTTAGATTTTTATATATGCAATATATAAAATGTATCTTTCTTTAAATAATATTTGTGATGTTTTGTGATAGAAGTGATTTATTTTCAATCAGTCACTTAATGACAGTTTTCCGTTTATGTGATCCTGGAAAAACTGGTCGGGTGCGTGTCGAATATTTACAAGAACTGGCAACCATCTACATGCATGACACAAACCAATTACAGGTAGAGAAAAATAGATTACCTTGGACTGTAATTTAACACAATTACAAATCAGAATATCTATAGTAAAATCGTAAAAGAATACAAAATAATTATCCTTATATTTCTCATCTATTAAAATAAAGTAGAAATAAAAATCACTGAGCGTAACGATAAATAGGGTCCGATATGGGAAACGACGGTTCATTTTCCATTTGACAAATTCGCTGGTATTTTATGATTATCAACAGGTATCTATGTATGTAAGTGTATAGCTATATATGCACATATGAAAGTATGTGAAGAGAATTTGTTAAAATAATGCTAATGAACTGGCTGGAAATACTATACAGTAAAACAAATTTTTTTTTAAATTTACCACTTAATTTAACGGCTAAATTATACTAAATGTAGCTCTATTACAGGAAATCAATAATACTATCAATCAATTGGATCGCAATAAACGTGGATTTTTAACATTCAAAGAATTCATTTGTGGTGTACGGGCAATTTTGCGCCATCAGACGTTGCAGGATATGCGGAAAAAAGGTAACGATGTGAACTTGACTTTAGTCGAATGTCTTCTATAAGGGATCCACACGAAATTATAGATTGTTTCGATGAGATAAGGAGAAGAAAAGATATGATCTTGATAGCGACTCTCGGGAATTTATCATGAAATGCACTATAAACCAGTGTTCTTCTCAAACACTCATTTAAAGCTGTTGTGAGCATTTATCTGGTTGCTATTATTGTATACTTGCGAGGAACCGATGGTGACAAATACGGGACTATATCGAGACAATAATCATGTGCCCAAAAGGCACAAGTAGTGTCGAGTTTATAATAGAACGGAAGACTCCATCTACCGCCTACGTATCGTCTTGCCACACTACAATTGGCCTTCAATAAATATTTGGAGTCTTATTTCACGAACATGTATGTAATATAAAAATCAATTGTTCCGCCTGTTAAATATACCTCAAGATTCCCAATGATTTACAACATATGCATGTCGTTAATTAGAGATAATAACCCGAAAACATCTGCTTCCAGTTGTACAAAGAGGGCTCATTATTCGCCACTTATGATAGATAATTACAAATGAGAGGAAGCAGGTGAAGATTCTAGTCCCGCATCAGAATGTGTGATCTTTAAACGTAAAACGTAAAAGAGGCAGTTTTACCTTGAACATAGAACACTAGTATGAATTGTTGGTTTTTGTCCTTGTCTGCTACACTTAGTTGGTCATGTCTCCAAAATATCTCTCAGAAACATATTTTGACGTTTATCAAAGGAATAGCAAAGACTTAACGCTTATAGTAGCATCAGGGGCGCGATAAACTAACTGAGCGCCCTTGTGCAAACTTTCCATTGGCGTCCTTTTGCTTTATATCGAAGGCTGATTTTAGTCGTCCTTTATTAAACTAAATCCCATGCAAAGAAGCAAGACCAAGTTGACATTAGACCTCAAAATGAGTTGTCTGCAATGTTCTGTAGTTGAGTTGTGCACCGGCGAATTTTTATTTTATTTTTTTGCAAAGGACTGAACATATTAAGAAAAAAATTCTTCTGCATCTCAAATGAAAATTTATTGGAAAACTTGCTTAGATTTTTTTATTTGTTTATTAACATTAAATGGATTACTTTTTCCGAAATTTGCATTCGTTTCTCAGATAAGCAAATGACTTTTTTCCGAACAATTTTTGTTTATCAAGTTTTCTGGAACATGTTCGCGAATCTTGAAAGACGAAATCGATAAAGACTCGGAGGAGAAAGACGAGAAAATAAATTTGAATTGCGACAAACATTGAATTTTCACACTTTATGGAAAAACTGGATAAGTTGTTCAATAATTTTTCTTTGCGGTTATAGTGCATTTAAAAACGACTGCAAAAGAGTTTTTTTGTTGAAATATGCAATTTTTCGTAAAAAAAAAACAAAAATAAAAATTCAACGACGTACAACTCGACAACAATAGATTTTAGACTTTGAGGTTGAGCCTTAAGGTGTATTAAATAATATGTTTTACAATGTAAAAATTTTTTACTTATCTTAAAAGCCCACGGGGCACCTCAAAACATTGAGTAAAAACATTTTTTTGTTTTCAAAAATCTTTTTCCATGAGCTACAAATTCTACCCTCAGACTAAGAAAAACAAAAAACAATTCTTTTTTCGCTCCATCCTATTATACATAGATATAGACAAAATAGTAGCTTTTTTTCTTAAGTTAAATATCGAAATTCCAACAACCAAAATTTGTCTCACGGGCGCATTGCACCTCTTACATCCTCAGTAAAAGAAGAGCACCCAAGTCTTTGATTTTTCGCAAAAGAACCGAAATAGTATAGAAAAAAGAATCTGTATGGAAACATCGACAGTACATATATATAGAAATTTTCAAATATGCGTATTTCAATTGCCGCCACAGTATATCTTTGCGTGTAAGTATATTTATTGAGAAATCGTTATTTTAATTTCCAAGAATTTGACAAAGAGAATCCTTATTTTCCATAACAAAATTGTGTCCGCTATAGATTTATATACAGTATAGCCAATATTAGAACGTTTTTGTCCTATACTACTATTTTTTTTCCTTTACAATTTATAATGAAAAAATGATAAAAAGGTGTTGATATAAAAACGTTATTTGACTCAGGAAAGCATAAATATATTGGTAGGAATGCAACCAGTTATACGAGCCAGTGAATCGTTTGCCTATATAATCAAAGCTTTATTTGCCTAACAGTGTGGACGTCTTTTTTAACATATTTGCAATTCAAATATTTCTTATTTTTATAACATTTTACCTATTTAATAAATTTCGATTCACATAAACATGTGAATTACATTACAATTACAAATGAATTAAATTAATAAAAAAAAACAGCTACCTGTCTCGGTTATCCTTACAGTTTCTGGTATATATTCATCTCTATCCAATCCTAAGCCATCTACGATTTCTAATTGGAAATCTAAATACAGGTATACAGGTGGATCGTGCGCAAACTCCTAGCACCTTTGAATATTTTTTTTCTCTTGTTGTTTTTTTTATTATTGTGATTCCTGTGCACTTGCGTCAATTTCCAGTTTAACATCAGTCCGTTTTCGTTAACATCCAAATGAAAATGTGCCAGGTGAACGGGCCCTTATTTAATTCAAATTAAACATTAATTAAAACAATAATAAACAATTGAAAGTATCGTTTTTAAGGTAATTTAAACAATTTTTATGTGATTTTAATTCGTTCAAATTCATTGAATAAAAACGAGTAGGTAAAACCGCTCGATTCTAATAAGAGGTGTTTCAAGAATTTGTAGTTTTTTTTTATCAATAAATTATAAATAATAAAACGGAGATAGAAAGCAAGACTAGAGTAAGGTTAATGTGTTTACCTTGAATGTATATTTGTGAAGATACCTGTGTGTTTGTTGTTTTGTGTTTACACGCGTCTTGTACCTGATTCAATTGTTGTGCTACAATAAGGTAAATTATAAGTTTTTTTTTTTCGAAAATTTCGAGAATTTTTGGTAGATCTATTAATATTCTTATTGAGGACACCCAGATAGTGTGTCACACCATAAAGTGAAATTTATTTTATATAAAAATAGACTGACTTTTTTTTTGTTAAATTAATTAAAATCTTAGAAAAACATATAGTTTGAGTAAAAAAAGTGGCTTAATCGCCTCTTCCTATGTCGCTTTGGTCCTTATTTTGTTCTTTTTTGAAAATTAAATAGGGCGTACAGTTGACGATCTATCAAGTTACGAACGATTAAAAACAGATGCTTTAATTTCATTTATTCTGATTATTTT
Source organism: Epicauta chinensis (assembly GCA_021725515.1). Taxonomy (NCBI): domain Eukaryota; kingdom Metazoa; phylum Arthropoda; class Insecta; order Coleoptera; family Meloidae; genus Epicauta; species Epicauta chinensis. The sequence continues at coordinate 1,171,356 of JAEDXX010000023.1, forward strand.
CAATTGCTATTTGTTGCAATCGTCACAATATTTATAATAAATGAATTAGTAATAGTTGTTGTGTTGTCGATGTGGTCGGTGTTTTTTGTTTAGAAAGTTCGTTTTTAAATTACCGTTTTTTCCAGATTTTTTTTCCGTAATCAGGTGATATTTAGTAATTGTGCAGGCGACCGATTAGAAACCTTTCAATGCTGTCGTTTGGCATTTCCTGTTAGTATTATCCGTGTTTTCGGTTAAATGTTGTTTGGCCAGGGCCGGATGAAGGTTTGTCGGCACTCACCGATATAACCCACCCTAGTCCTTTAATTTTCGCTGATTGTGAGCTTCAAATACTGCCTTACAAGTCCAACCCAAACGACCAGCCTTGGAAGTCATCCTTGTCTGTATGGTACCATTCCATATAGTGGGATGTTCGGGAAGACTTCCCTTCAGGTGTCTTCCAGTCTCGGCGCCGGATATCCCGCCTGCGTCCCAAATGAAAGTTAAATACCGCCTCTTGTGGACCCTACAATTCTCGGTATTCATTTCTAAAGTTTTCTGCTAACATTTGACTTTTCCTGTTTGTTCCGTGGTATTTGCAGAGATGTCAAAATATTTACGTAATGTGGCGAAAATTAGAGACGTCCAGTGGAAATATTTAAAGCTTTCGGTTCACATGTCCCATTAGAATTATTCGTGCTTTAGGTCCTTTAGATTAAATGTTGTTTTTGTTAACGCCCACAAATAAGACTCTGTTCTGCTTTCAAAGAAGAGGCAAATTTTAATACTGTTCCCGCGCCAGGCCGAGACGAGAGTTGACGCAGATGGGTGCGTCTTACAATTAGTAAATAAGAGGGTAGGTGGATCCCTTTTCTATCAAATAACAAGCGTTGTAACTGACCTGCAATACGGACCCTATGTAAATGGCGCCGTTGAATCTTTTGTTTAACAATGAGGAAATGACAAATCTTGTGATTATTTTTACTATCTTCATCGAAATTTTTTTGTCTGTGTTGGTTTTGTAAAAGGCCATTTACATGAAACCATCTGTGCGCCTCTGGACCGAGGGTGGTCCTTTAATGGCAGCAATTCTACTGCGCATCTATCTCGCCTCGGTTTGGCGCGGGAACTGTACTTATTTCGCTATGGTCCAAAGTTGTTATTATACTTGGGTGGCCAATAACTATCTGTTGCAGTGCAAATATGTTTGATAGATGACTGAAGGTTTTGGTGGAAACTATAGTCATGTTTTTGTAGAATTCCAGACTTCTCAGATTTCAAATGTTTGGATCAAGACCACAACACTCCTTAGTTAATTTGATGGTAAATCTTAGAAAGTTGCCTGAAAAGGGAGCATTCTGGGTTTACCTACGTTTTCCTCAACTTCATGATCATTCTCCGTCCACAACACAGCCTTCCTCTAGCCACGTCTTCAGAAATCTGATTTTCTTGAAAAAATTTACAAATTGACATTCGCTAAAGCTTCACTGTTGATCGGATGATGGTGAATGACCTCAGAAATTTCTGAGCTCCTATTTTCAAAAAGAAAACCAATTCGCAGCTATACTCCGTCCAAAAATTAAGCATAAACTTAATGTTTGAAAATTTTCTTTTACTTGTTTGCTTGAAACAAAGAGAATCTGTAGTCTCACGCCTGTTTAAATAAAACTATGCGTTAGATCATTATTTTATTCTTCTTTGGCGACTATAAAGACTTTTTTTTGAATCAATTTTCAGTTTAACATAATCACACAGAATTTGAATTTTGGGGTCTAACAGAGACGATATTTTTTCGTTGCGTAGATTAGTTAGATTTCCGACATTTTAAATTTGATGCCTAATTTATTTCTTTATTATAAAATGTTCTGTCTTCTTAGTTGTACTTAGCAAATTTAGTACAGTAAATTCATCGACCAAAGGGTACCTAGATTTAAGTTGGTACCGTTGAATATAGTGATATTTCTAGGGATTTATTTGTTTGTGTCCATAGCTCCACTAACAATCCTGGGAGTACGTACTTTGTTTAAACATCTGTCAAACCTAGTTACCCTTTGGTTGGTAAATATAGTATACTCTCAAGTACTGGTTAAAGCACAATAAGCACAATCGAAAAGCAAACGTTGTTAATCGACGAGTGCACTGTTCCAAATTCTTTTTGGCCCTCCTTTTTATTGTTCTCTATACGCTTGGCTATTGATATACTTTCTTAATTTGTCAGTCCTCTGGTGTTTTCCGACTATATCCGCATTTCTTTTCATGTTTTGGATTTATCAATCTTTTTGTTATTGTTTACGGTCCATACTCTGCTTCCCATCTTCTGCCGGTCCTGTATTTCGCAAGGGGTGGTTTTCGTTAAAACCTTTCAAAATTTCTACCACATGTATCCGGTTTTATATTACCATTCACCAAACAAAACTAAAAATGAAAAAAAAAATTGTTTCTTCGATTTTTCAACTTGACTTATTTTCAAATGAAAGTTTTGTTTTAATTTAAATAAACAAAGGTGATTATTACTATTAATATTAATGATTGAAAATGGGGAAAACAGGTGGATATGTGGGTCATCACATTAGTGAAATACTCAATAATTTCTTTTAAATTAGTGAAAAGTTAATATTGTTATAATAGTTGGCTGTGATTGTTGATGATTTTACAAAATTTTGGATTGAGCAACTTTTCACATTAAATATTTCATGATTGTCGATCAAATTATATACCGGAAACTATTGATTTCTTCCATCGAATGTCAGGTATTTGAAAAAAGTCCGTGAGTGCACTTTTAGAATTGTTTATAATAAAAACAGGAAGTCAGTGGCGTAACGAATGGGACATTTCATAGCTCATAGTTAAGAATAGATTTTCAATTTTCCACGTTTAGTGGTTCCACAGCCTCTTTTTAGATAAATATTTGGAATATTTTAATTGTGACAGTTTTAAGTTTCCGTTATTTTTTTTTTGTAACCGTAATTTTGAATTTAAATCGACTCAAATATTTTTGTATGGTCGCAGAATTGACCCAAGAGATTAAAGTCACATTTAGACCACAATAGATTTGGTAATAAAAGTTGCAAATGGTGCTAAAGTGCGATGTCATATGTCTCCCACAAATGTTTTGTGGAATTTTGAAAAAAAAACACATTTCACTTTGACAACTACAGGGCAATTTATTGTGGCCTAATCTTAATTGACTTCAATCGTCCAAGTCCCGGTAATGAAAAGAATCAGTATGCGGCCAAATTTCTGCATTACATGAAACAAAACAAAAAAATAGAAATAAAGAACAGAAACTTAGAATTTAATCGACTCGTGATGGCGTGCCTGCACATCGCACACCCTTCCCCATTTGTTACGCCACTGGCGAAAGGTAATTGCTAGAATTCCGTGACATTTCGAATGCCTCGAATAGTGTTGAAATTTTACGGTTTTTTACAACAAATTTCGTACCCATAAGAAAAATGCTTATTAAAAACCAATTAAAATCAAATTAATTAAACTAGTAATTCATTGTTTGAAGAATTTGTGAAAATTCTCCCTAATTTAACCATTTCTTTTTTTTTTAAATACATAACAAAATAACAAAAGAATCATTTCCTATGTGAACTTTTAAAAGTTCATTCACACACACACATACCAAAAAAAAAAGTAAAATATTACAAAACTGCACTGGAGAAGAATTTATGATTTATAAAATCTTTTGTTTCTCGTTCTGTCTCTGTCTATCTTTCTGTACAAGTCGTGGATTTTACAATCACACAGGTATTTACGTACCAGTACGTGCCATGCTAATGCTGTAAATCCAAACAATCATACAGATAAACTTGTTATTCTCTATTCTTTTCCAATGTAATAGAAAAAGAGAGATATAACAGTTTGATATCGTATAAGAAATTAATTGTCCTCGTTCTCGATACCTTCAAATAAAAATTCAACAAAAAGATAAGGAATTTCGAAGGTGAAACAAAATACAGTTTATCTAACCAAAATAAGACCTACAAATTGTACAGTAGACCAAATTTTGCAACGATTTCACAGGGTAGCGATTTTATGATTTTGAGACCTTTATAGACCACGAACAGATGTGCTTTGACGGGGATCATTTCTGGATTTGTGATGATTTACAACCACCACGCTACTAACAATAAGTAAAAATTCGTTGTTAAAATCTAACGAATATAAAGTCATTCCGCCATAAAATCGGTACAGAATTTGATCGACTATACAAATTTGGCAAGCGGAAAAGTTATGTCATACTTAACCAATCTGGAACCACCCCCCATTTATAATTTTCACCAATTTTCATCCAAACAAACCAATATTGATTATTTTATTGAATGAAACAGACGGTAATCAGAGTTTCCTTGATTAGTTCAAGGCCAATTAAATCAATCCATTTCTTTGTATGAATAATTAAATCGGACAATCTGTAGATAGATGAATTTTCCAATAATTCGTGTTATTTTTAACTGTTTCTAGCACGAATATGGACTCACCAACAAAAAAGAATAATTTTAGAATTAAAGAAGAACCGAAAAGAAATGAGATAATAATCTGAGATCCTAGTAGTCTATGGATTATTATTTTTTTCCAATCTAGTACACTATGACACGTAATTCATTTTTTTGCTGTTCTCCAAGACTAACTTGATTAATATTTTTACATAATTATACCATGAGTATGTGGATACCGTTAGAATAGCGTCATTTTCTTGGTCATTATATAGATTTAGTGGTAAATCATGTTTTTTTTTTCTATATAGCTATGATGTCGCCGACCATGGCCACAACAGCAACAACAGATACAAATTTAGAAAATCGTAATAGTGGTGGTGGTGGTGGTGGTGGTAGCGGTGGCAGAAGCGCAGGTCCTGAGCCGACGTTCCTATTAAATCCACCACCGGATAGTCCACCAAATCATAACAATAGTAAAAGTCAATGTTCGTCGTTATCAGATGGTGAGAATTACGAATGGAATGGTAGTAGTGGTGGTGATATTGATGTTGATTCGGGTATATCGACTGATAGGAATTTGGGGTGAGTTCTATTAATAAACTAGGAAAAAAAATAACAATAACGCGGCTAAATCATTGTTATTTTCTTCTATTCTAATAGTCGATCTCACTCTCTCTCTCTTGTATTTTCTCTTATATTACATAATTATAATAAAAAAGTCTATGATTCATTGTGTTGAAAAATTGGTCAATATTGGTGACTTTCTCTTGGTTAATTTCGTTGCAGTTACTATATTTTTATTGTAGTTGTTTGTTGTTATTGTGTTTAATTAACAAGAAAAAAGTATTAATTAAAACGTAATGATTGAGTGAGCAAATTACTGCAATGACTACTGATTTTTGTACAAAATAGAAAAAAAGTTACGCTCTATTTAATTAAAACATTTTAAGCATCTTAAGGGATAATAATTTGTACCTTTTTTTTTTGTCTTTCGAAATTAGGGATAATCATATAAACCACAGCCCTAGTATTAATCGACACACCTGGCTACGGACGAGTTTACGAAGATCGTCACCAAGGTAAGCTCAATTATCTTATCAATAATAAAATAATTTAACATAATTTATTGGTAAACTTTTCTGTATAAACAATTGTCAATATTTACTCATATTGTGTTTTTATTTTCTTTTATAGTCATCAAGATAATCTACCAAATAGAAGATGGGGCTCGTTTCGACAGTAAGTGTGCGTTTTTTTATCAATTTACCACGATCAAATCAAATTCACCCGGAAATTGGTGAATTTGAATTGAAGAATCCACAAAAATCCTGAAAACGTTAGATGGCGCTGATTAAGCGTGTAATTTCAGGAGCTCCAAACCCGTGGCATTATATAGTTTATCCACGCTTTAAGTTTATAGTTTCAAATGACAGAAGTGTCACTAATCTACAAAATCTTCCATTTACTCAAGTGAGAAAGTTAGGGACTTTTAAGTTACTTAGTTGTACAGATTTATAAATTCAAGGCTTGGATGAACTATACCAACATTCACAAATCTCTATTGTTTTTTTTTGTATGGTGTGCTAATTGTAGCCTTGAATTTTTAGTTTTCAAATAATAAATTGTATTTAACAATAGTGACTCATATACAGCACGTAGTGTAGGTGTTTTTTTTTTAAAAAGAAGTCGTCTCCATTTAGAATTAGTTTGCATTTTAGTAGGTTTAAAGTCGTTTTTGTTTTTGTTGGTTTCTAGCAATGGCAGACGGCAGTTAGGTTCCAATGCTTTAGCAAGGTAATTTCTATATTTATTATTATTTATTTTTTTATGTTAAATTAAATAATCAAATGTAATTACAGTCAATTATATCGCAGTTCCAGTTTCAATTCATCGGGCAGGAGTAGTACATGTGATACAGCTGATGATATGTACTCGGATGCTTCTTTGGAAGAAGATGTGCATGACCTCCATCATAAAGTAAGCCATTCTAAGAGAACATTAATAATAGTAATAAGAAGGAGAAATGAAATGAATTTTGTTGAGATACAATTATACGGTAGTAAACAGTTGAGATTACTACTTTCATCTAAAGTAGGCTTCAGAATTGCGACTTAATCTAAAGCACAGTTCCCAGTAATTTTAAATGAAGCGAATGATTGTTTTGCTTATCTGTACGTAGAATTTGCAAGGAGTTTGCGAATTATCGAACCAACTTTGTTATATGTTATATGTTTTATAGATAAACAGTGTTTATTTTTAGTACCTTTATTAAGCCTAGTTCACACGTGCACGCAAAGAATTACTTTCAAGCTGTTCCACAGTTGCTAAGAGAATTAATTTTTATTAAGAATACTAAGCTAGAGAAAAAGAATGCTGTTCATTTTCTAAAATGTGGGTAAATTAAATTTTGTCTGTAGATTATGTGGAATACCTTTTTGTACTTCAAATGTTTTTCTTACTACCGGAAACACTCGAGTATTTTATAAGCGGACGTGATTTCTGTGCACCGTTCACTTGCGATTTGCTCAACAATTAGAAAGTTCTGAAATTTGAAAATAAACAACTGTTCCCATATGATGGTTCACCTAATTTTAATAATAATAAACGTATTTTCTAAGCCACTTTCTTTAGTAACGCATGTGAAGCGCTACTGGATATTCTAGTAAGTGCCTCGTGCGCGCTCAATGTGCACCCAGCTTAAGACATACATGTGACCGAAGAGCAATAAACAGAGAACGGATAAGTTTTGAGGTGACAAGCGCTTTTAGATTGTCGCACGTTTGTCGCTCTCTAGTGGCAAGCCGTTGGCGTAGACCAGTTTTCTGATATAAAATATTCTATCATCTACAATATTCAATTAAATTCGGATTTTCTTATAATTCTTTATTGTAAAAGATTAGATTAGCCTTTGTTTGGGACGCATTTTTTACCCCAATGAGCTACCTAAGTTTTCGTTGTGAGAAAGCGACGTCATTTTGACGGAATGTTTGGCCATCTGTTTTACCACTATCGTTGAAACTTGTTTGCTGTATTCGTAGTGAACTGTATTTCTATGTTCCGCTTGGCAGTTTGTTAGTTCAAACCGGTGACGTCACGCCACCAAATTTGATGAGAAATCCGTTCTCTAGTAATAAATTAATACCTCTTCCTCTGAAAATCTCAGTAACGGTTGTACCTCTAAATTTGGTACTTTATCCATAGAACATCCTGTATTTGTTTCGATTGTTAATTACTTATCTAGCTGTTAATACGTATCACTGATAGTACCGGTATTTCATGTAAGTAATGAACAGGATAGAAAAACAAATTTGCGTGTTTACATTTAATTATCCATACAAATAATGGAAATAGTGTTCCATGTAATTTTTACATATAATTTATGTGATTTTAATAATGGTAATAACTGTTCTATTCATTCAGAGTTGGCAAATGAACTAGATACAGACAGATGTCTCTTTCATAATTCTATCAAAATTTCTTTCATATATTCTCGACTTTTATGGCAAGACGTTCACATTTTTAAGGTCGAAGTATTTAAATTTATAAAGATTAAGTGTTCGGCATTTTATTCCGTAGATACCTAAATGAAGTGCCAGCCCTGTACATGTTCTCTTTACAATCAATAATGCTTTTTGTATTCATTAAACAAATGTACATAAAATTTGTTTTTTCTTTTGTTATCTCATTTATTTTTGTTTCGGACACTAGAGCACTAATTATGATGTCATAATTTCTCTCTAGTTTGACTAGTGTATATACAGTATTGGTATATTATCTAGACTCATAGGTGAAAATATCAAACAATTAAGCTCATTTTTTCGACGTAAGGGATGCATACGTGTATAATGAACTTGAAAAGTCGTCTGATATATTAATTTAGGTACATTAGGAGTGCTTAAACGTTCTTCTTTAAAGTCTTAAGCTTTAATAACTTTCTGTTAACAAAAGACTGCTTGAATTTGTGGCGAAATTAGTCTTTAGGAGTAGTCGAGGCTCTATACCTATGTATATTTCCTATTATCCTGAGATTACGTACTTTGTTTAACGTCAAATCTAGTAACCTTTTGGTTCCTGAATCCACTATAGCAGTGTGTAAAAGAGCGCTGAAACTGCGTTACTCCGAATGCGGCTATTTCATTTGCCACTTCTGTATATTATTAAACATATTTAAAAAAAAAGCTCTATTTTTGCGTGAAGAGTTAAATTAAGGCCCGAAAAGTGATTCTAATCACGATCCAAATATTCTTACAAAAAATTTTATTTTTTCTCATTTGAGCAGTAATCATTTGGTGCATTAATTACTTTGTAATTGTAATTTTAATCTATTAATAATCTAGATGCGACCTTTCCTATTTTTATTGTTTCCAATTCAAATGTAATTGTGTGAAAATTCCGAAGATATGTGCCTAGAAGATAAAAAAAGTCGTTAGACTACTACAACTATTTAAAATATTATAAAACGGATGTTATTAAGGAGGAGTTTCCTGTCATACATTATCATTCTACTGGTATCTATCCACAACTAATTCCCAACAAGAATTATTCCCTTAAAATTCCATTTCAATTAGACTTTAACTGATTGATAGATTATACCTACAATGAGCACTTATAACGGATAATCAATTAAAAAAAAATCCAAACAATCACATTCACACTATTCTTCAATCTATCTTTATCTAAATCGACTTATCTATTTTCTCGATCATTAATTATTTCAACAGTTTAATCGAATAGTAAACGGTTCTCTTATTGTTGTTGATTTTACCGAAATAGAAACGTTATGGCAACATATGTGCCTCTATAATACGTTCTCAGTTGTTGTTTTAATTTTATAAAGTATATATGACGTCAATTCTAATACAGATATAACACATTTCATTACATTATAAAATAAAATATGTACGCAACCACACGCATAAGTTATATGAACAATTCAGTATTCTGTTTAAACTGTCGATGATAAGAAGGTGTGGTGGTATTTTAATGTGTAGTAGTGTTTGTTTGGTTTTTATTAATAAATTGAGTGAATTTCCTGGCCAAAAATCGTGAGTAATCCAGTTCCAATGATGTTTAGTGATAAAATTGGATTTTACGTTTTTTATAAAAATAGATGTAGCGAATTTTTGAAACATACTACAAAGATCTTTACTGTAATAAACAACGATATTTAATAAGGTTATCGAGTGTTATCAAAAAATTTAAATAAAAAAAAAGGAAGTGATGGTCAGTTGTGTTAGTTTGTTTTAAAAGTTTTAATAAAATATGGGCGACGACGACGATTTAACAATTCCTGATTTAGATTATGATATGTGGGAGGGTCAATTCGAATTTGTGGGCCCTTCTAATGATACAACAACTGAGAATTTACACGGTTTATTACGGCCATTAGCACAGAATGTGAACGGTATCAAAAAAGCGAATCAAGTTTGTTTCTTTGTTTTTTTTAATTAGTAAATGTCGAATTTAATTGTTTTATTTTGTGTTTAGTTTCAAGTTCTACAACAACAAGTCGGTGTACTTCAGGATTCTGCAAATCAAAACGATGAACGTTACACTAGAGCCAAATCGGATAATGCAGCCCTACAGGCTCGTGTGATTATGTTAGAAGAACAACTCAGGGATACCGAGATTCGATACGAGGAACGTTTACAGGTAGTGTAGAATATTTGGCGATTAAGTTTGGATAATCGTTCGTGTTTTTTTTTTAGGATGAACAGAAACGTCACCGTGAATTATTGAATCGTCTAGAGCGAGAGAAACAACTACAATTAGAGAATGCTAGTATACGTTTACAAGCTGCAGAAACTGAAGCTGCTAATTTAAAAGAGGAAGTCCAACGGCAACGTTTACGTATTGAGAAATTAGAAAATGAACGTACAGAATTAACGGAACAAATACAAGACTTAACAAATGATGTGATATTAGCGAAAGAACAGGCGAATAGTTTTAAAGAAAAAGATAGAAGGTTTTTATTGTAATTTTTGCAGAGGCGGAATCGGCCGCATTAACAACAAAATGATCTTTTCTTTCCGAATTTTAGTACCAGCCCTAATCCGCTTCTGTATTATTTTTAATGATTATTCGCACTCTAATGCTTGTTGTATTGTAGACTGAATCAGGAACACGAAGCTCAGGTACATTTAATCGATGATCTATCAAAGGAAATCGAACGATTACGTTCCGAGGCACGTACGCCCGCATTACCGACAACATCACCGGAAATGTTACGTTTAGAAGAACTACACGAGGAGATTGCATTGTTAAGAGATAAAAATCAACAGTTAGAGGAGGCCAATGATGAATTACAAGCGAATTTATTGCATGCTGGTTTGGAACAAGGTAGAATTTTAACAACAACAGCCGGTGAAAATAGTTTAGCAGCTGAATTAGAAGCTATGACTCATGATGAGGTAGATTTTATAAAAATTTATCATTAATTTAAATGAATTCTATTGAGTGTTGTAACAATTGTGAATCATTTAATGGACAGACATGAGTGAATTATTAATCAGATCCGCTGGAACAGGTCCTGTGAGCTTATTATCTGTTTCTCAATCATGCTTATATCGGATTCAGTGAGAAAATCGCTCATGTTTGTCTATCAATTAGGCGTCACGCAGATGGTCAATTTGTCGAATATTAGTAATGTAAGAACATTAAAATTTGCGAATATACAGTACCATCGGAATGAGCCGGTGAAAGCCCCTTGGTCGATGATCCGCTCCTCAAATCAGTTGGGTGTAGTTCAGAACAAAGATTATCTCTATCTATACCAGGGGTGTCCAATTTGAGGAGATATTAATGCCTTTCCTTGAATTTTAACCGTCAACTATTATCGATTAGATAATAATAATAATAATGGGAAGTAAAGTTGATCAGTAGGACGTCCAAAAACATCAAACAGTCTGATGCTACAACTCAAAGTCTATTGCAACACATCTACAAGATGTGATCACTTTGAGCTTTAATTCATCCCTCATTTTTAATGCTTGATTAACTGCACTCATTCTAGTGTTGTTACATAACTACATGCATTTGATCGTCTGCCTTTAGTGAGCATGTTTGGTACCAAATCGCTTAATTTGTACCCTGTCGATTGAATGGTGGTACGCTTAGAACACAATTTGATTATAAGCGTAATCACTAACGGCCGGATTTTGTGTAAAATCCACAAATTTGTAACAGGATTTTGCACGTAAACGTTTTCTTAATCCGGTCTTTACTTATCACGGCTAATTAACAAAATCTTTAATCGCTTAGAATTTGGTAGTAGGTTGCTTATTGTCGTTTTTTTTTTGTTTTGTAGCCTGTCACGCCTCAAGATCATGAATCTGTAGCTAAGGTATGCACAAAATTAATAAAATTTAGCTTGCACGAAATTACCAACATATCAATTAATTACAAAAAAAAAATTGTTTAATTGCTCTTTACAGATCCAACAAGCGTTGAAAGAACAGCAAGAAGTTAATCTACAATTACGTTGTTACATTGATGGGATCTTACTCAATATTGTAGAGAATTATCCACAATTACTTGAAGTAAAACAAAGATCAACAACATGAGTTTACGATTTTTTTTTTATCTCTTCTAAATTATTGGGAAATTATGTTGCGCTCAAATAGTCCGTCCTTTTTGTTTGTGTTAATTTGTGATTTGAAAACTCTCTGTGATTGTTGGTGGATATTTTGAAAAAAAATTAATTGTTGCCCAATTGTCAGAATTTAATAATAAAATTTTTAATCAAGTGCCTCGCTAATCAATAACTACATACAATAATAATAATAATAATAATAATATAAATAATCTGTTTTTATATTGTTGATCTGTGACAATTTTTTAAAAAGAATATAAATTGTTATCAATTGTATATACATATACAGATATTATTATATTATAAAAAAAAAGATTATAAATAATTTTATTTATTATATATTTTTGTAAAAACTAATTGCCAGTGTTCGATTATTGTAATAATAATTATTTTTTTGTTTCCATGTATAATTATAGTGGTATAAGTTGAATTTTTATATTTGTAGTGAACCGGCCTACTTTATCAATTCATCTGTGTACTTAATATTTAAGTCGAACACAGATATTTAAATTGTAATCGTTTTTGTATTTGTTATATCCATAATAATGTAAAAAATAATGCAAATAAATCAATTTATGTATCGTAGATCATCGGACTTGCTAAATTAGCTTCGGTTCTCTAGGTGAAAAAGAATTAAGCAGTTGTTCGAAGTGAGGCACAACACACTGAACTATGGAAAAACAGAGTAGACGCAGAAGGAAGGGCGCCAAGCAAATACCAGTGCTTTCCACCAGTGAGTCGTCTGATGGTTCACAATTTTGTCGTCTTAACAATTAGACAAGAAAAAGTCGAAGTATTTAGCTTTCTAAATATAGAAGAACTTTTGCCTGCAGGCAGGTATGCTTTATCTATATTTCGGGCTTATCTTGTAACACAGTAACGGTTCGATAAGCTTTTCTTCGAACAGCGGGCCTTTAGGATACTTATTTTTATTCACTAGTGCATTTAATGCATTACTCACTAGTGGATAAAGTAACTACTATATTATAGGTACTATAATTGTTCATACTGGAAAAGAATTTCGTTAGGCTTGAATGAGCAAATTTTAATAACTCGAGAGGGGTGACTTGACTTATTAAAATATTTGTTTCAATGCACTCAATTTTTATGCATCTTTTAATAAATGAATTAATGACTGCCCTTCCTTTCCAAATGCTCCTTTTTTAAATACTTATCCAGTCGACCTGGAGAAATTTACAGGTTTAATTTATAGAACCCATTGTTTGCTTAAATACGAAAAACTTTATTCACGTATAAAAAGTACAAAATTTCTAGAATTACTGGGAGTTTTGTAGATTCTCAGCTGCGATCTCTTCTAATCGTATACGATCAGGATCATGGTCCCCGATTTCAGGAAAATACGGTTGCATCACATCGAAATTATCAATTTTATGATTATCCACAGCACACAGACTGCACTTCTTTTGTTGTCGCAACATCGTGTATAAAGCCAATCGTTCTTTAGCTATTGCAATTTTCTCTTCAGCAATTTTCTTTTCTTTCATTGAAATTATTGAGATTTGTTTCTGTAATTCTTTGATGCGTTCATTATATTTTGCCTCAATTGTACGCGATTCATATACAGCACGTTCACCATCTTGCACCTTCTTTTCAGCATCTCTTTGTAGATTCTCCAAATCTAATTCTTTCAATGTTAAACGTTTCTCTTGATCTAATAATGTACGTTTCAAACGTTCCAATTCGATTTGTTGTTTTTGTAATTTCTCACGTTCACGATCGGTCATCTCAATTGAATCTTTTGCTATTTTCAATGCAGTTTCAATTTCAATTTCCTTCTCTTGTTGATTGAAATTCTGATTTAGTTTATTTGTTGTTTCTAAATGCACTTTGGCCACTTTCATTGCCAATTTCTCTTCATTCAATTGTACGATTATTTTTTCATTTTCATTAAACATTTGTTCTTTGATTGTTTCGAATTGTTTACGTTCGTATTCAATCGATTTACGATTGTATTCAATCTCACGATCTAATGCTTGTGATTTGGCTGTTAGAATTGCTGTGGCTTGTTGTAAGGCTAAACGTTCTTCACGACTATTCTGATTTTGTTCAACTAATCTGGTTTCTAGTGTACGTATTAAGGTCATTAATTGGGCACGTTCTTGATCGGCGTCTGCACGACACTTCTCCAAGCTAGCACGCATCACTGAAACACGACGAAAATAGAGAAAATACAGTTTAGTTGTTACGTTCATACTATTTCGATTTGGTTGACTTGACTGCGTGGCCGTCAACGAACAATTATAAAGTCAAGTCACCAGAATCCAGTTTGATAGTGATTGTAATTAGGTACTCAACTTTATAGGAAGCTTTTTAGCTTTTGCTTTCGTTAATTTGTTTTCGCTCTTTTTGCCCTGAATTAGATATCGTTTCAGGCAATTCAGCTGTCTGAGGGCGTGGTTTGTGAAAGATTATATTGTAAAAGAGAGAAGGAGAAAAGAAGGGAGATATAAATTCCCTTGCGACTCCCGAAATTCGCTGTACTGTTAAAGTTTGCAGAAATTTTGCAGTAAAAAAGGCTTGTCTTTTGGGACATTTTTTATGCCATCGTCAGACGAAAGTTCTTCCTCTTAAAGAAATCTAAGAGGGAGAATCTTATCCAAGTGATTTCTTCAGAGTTTTACCAAAAAACACGATTTTGGAATCATTTGAGCGTAGTTTGAAAAGCTTTCCTACTGAATGCTGCACGACAACATGAGTGCCAGATTTAAGGCCTTAAATTCGACACTACAATAAAACAACAAATTTGCTTACACGTAATTTCGTGCTCCTTAGCCTTCAGCGACTCCTCTCGAGCTTTCGTTAGAATCCCATAATCTCTCTCGACGTTCTCTTTCAGTTCTTGCAGGACTACACTGTTATTAGTTAAAACGGTCAGATTGGCATCCAATTTCTTCAGATAAGAACCCGAATCGTTTACTATCGACATTTCGGTTTGACGATTTTGTTTCAAATTTTCGATAAGTGTGGCATGTTCGAATTTGATTTCTTCTACAATTTTATTATGATTCTCACGCATTCTGTCAATTTCTTCATTATGTCTGGCTTCAATTTCCACAATTTTCCTTTTATATTTCTCTATTTCTAATTCGTGGTCTTTTATCAAATTTTTGAGTTTCTCATCAAAATTTTCGGATAATTTTTCCAAATCTTGCTTCAAACGACTCTCGATATTCGTTAGATTATCTTCAAGAAGACGGATTTGTTTCCTAAAATACCCCAAATTAATAATTTGTCGATATCAATCAAATACTTACTTGTAAGATTCTTCGAGAAGGAAGATCTCTTCATTGTGTCTTTCCTTCAGCGTTTTTATCAAATTCTCGTAAATCTTCACCTGATCTTCATTAACACTCTTCTGTAATTCTTCGACTTTCTCTTGTTGTTCACTAATCGGTCCCGTTATACCCGGTTGATTAATCAACATTTGTATATGATTATTGATGCGTTCCTGCTGCAATCGTAGATTATTCTCGATAATTTGTTGTTTAGCAAACTGTTTCTCCAACAACAAATTGAATTGTTGTTCTTGTCTCGCCAAGATTTCCTGCTGTTTCGTCTGCATCTCAACCAAACGATCTTCATATTTCTTCAACTGTAAACTCATCAATAATTGCGATTCCTGTTGTTGGATTGCGATCGCCGTATTCTGATATTCAACATTCGATTGTACTAATTTCTGTTGTGTCAATAACGATGAAATTTGATTATCCTCCAATTTGGCCTCATCGTCTTTTGGTGGTTCGTTCATTTGTACGGTTTCCTCCGATTTACTCGGTTTAATATCGCTTTTCTTACCACTCAACCAATCCGGTGTTGGTTCCGTGCTCGATAGATTCGGTACGCTCTTCGTTTCGGTCGGTTTTATTGGTGGTTTCTCGAATGGATCGTCGATTTTTGTCGGTTTCGTTGCATCCGATTTGAACAAACCTAACGGATCCAAGAGACCACCAGAGGATCGACGACCACGTCGACTTTCTCTACTCGGTTCGACTATTGGTTGCGATTCTACTGGTTTTACAGGTTCAGTTGTAGTTTTTCTCTTCTCATCACTGCCGATTTTCGCTTTACTCTCTTTCAAAATATCATCAAATGTCGGCTTTTTTTCGTCCGTCTTATTTGGACCTAGAATACTCTCCAATATGTTCATTTTTTTCGATTTATTCTCCGAACTTTCGCTTTTCTCATCAACAATTTTCTTTGTGGTTGTTGTTTTGGATGATGGCGTAAAACCGAGATTTCCCAACAAATCATCATCATCATCAAAACTAACTTTTGTTGATTTCAACGGTGATTTATGTGGTGTTTTGTCGTGATCACCAAGTCCCAACCAATCGTCTTGTTTTTTCTTCTCTTTATTAGCACCAAATAAATCGGTTACCAACTTGTTGTCGGTCGTTTTTGGTGAATTACCGCGTTTTCTTGCAGGTTTTGGCTCATCAAAGAAACTGTCATCATCCGATAAAATATCCATTTTCAATTTGTTTTTGTTTGCATTGATCACGAAACGTAGCAACACGTTTTTGAAATTCGAAAATCGCGCCTATTTTCCAACAATTCGATTGGTCACAATACGGTTGCTATAACGACCGTTTGACAACCGTCAAATTATAGGTTTGTTCTTTGACAGAGTTTTATACAGATTTTTATAGTTTTATGTCCAAAAAATTGTTAAATTATCTACAAAAAGTCGATTATTTATAAGTTTGTTCCAATATTTTAAATTGTGTTAATACCAGCATCTCTAGAATGTCCGAACAGTCAGATGTAGAGTAAGTGAGGTTATGTTCGTTCGATTCTGTTCGATTAATGCCGCGTATTATGAAATTACAGAGAAAATTGCGGCAATTTCCAATCGGAATATCAAGATTTATACAAGAATACCGGCAGAAATGCGGAAATTAGCCACGAGGAACGTCGCCAGGTCTTCCTCAAACATCAAAAAGAGTATAACTCCCATATTGATACGGCAAAAAGTAATCTCTTGTGTTATCAGGAAACGTGCAACTACTTTCGATGAAACACGCGATTTACGCCAATTATTCACGATTGAAGACACAGAAGAAATGGATTGTAACGAGAGCGTTACTGATACGCCGAAAAAGCAACGATTACCGTTCCAATGGAGGATGATGGGTTCGGAGTTGTTGACCGAAATTCCTGTAGACTTCACCGAAAATTGGATAATAAAACCGTGCCCAGAAGGTACACGCTATCTACTTGTCGCCCGTAAAGTAGGTTTTTCGTTGTCTGCCAAACAAGATACATTTTTCTGTTTTAAGGGGTACACAACGTGTTATTTGAGGAATGGTCGGTCTTTGTTTAAATTCTCTTCAAATCTACCTGGTGGCAATAAGGAATCACCGCATAAATTCACCGTCTTAGACTGTATCTTCAATAAAGATGTGAATACGTATTTTATTTTTGATGTCTTAGCTTGGAATTCAGTGTCGTTTTTGAATGCCGAAGTAAGCCCGAAAAATCGGTGTTTCATTTTGATTTGTTTTCAATATATATATATTTGCAGGCTTCTTATCGATTCTGTTGGTTGAAAACGAAATTCGATGAAAATCCCGATTTGTATCGGATTAAATCGACGAAAAAAATTGATTTCTATTTAATGAATCCGTTGCCCGGTGATTTATCGCTATTACAAGATATGTTCTTTCGACCATTTACGGTGAATGATGTAAATTTACCATATGAAGGCATATTATTTTACCATAAAGAAGGCTTTTACAAATTTGGTCATACACCATTAGTGGGTTGGTTGAAATCGTTTATGATTACTGAAATATTGCATATAGATGTTGATTTATTCCATTTGAAAAACAAGCCGTCGGATTATGTAAGTATCAGTCAATATACGAAAAGGAAATCGAAACGGTCAAAGAAGAGTAAAGGTATTGAAATGGAAATCGAATACACTCCTACTAATTGAACTTTATTTGTTTGTTTATAGTAAATTATAATTGTTTTCTTGTAATATTATCGAAAAATATGTAAAACTCTATATTTTTCCTAACAATTTAATATATCAAGAAAGTGGCACTGCTATTTGTGCTAAAGATTGCTTTCGAAAAGCTCCATTTAAAAAAATGTGTTTAAATTAAAGAGTATTTAATTAATTAGAAAATGTAATAGAAATCGATCTTTACATATGCCTTGTATTACCAAAATTGATTCCAGATTGAGTGGCACCTTTATTACTTCCCATTTGTAAGCCAATAATCGTTTGGCCGGCTTTCAATTTCTCCTCAGAGAAAGCTCGCTCGTTACGTTCAGCCTCCTTTGGTCCAATACTCGGTTTACCGTAATTACCAGCCTGCAATTTATTAACATGATTATTTATATATTGGGAAAGGTAAAGAGAAATTACTTTTCTGCCCAACGATTGTAGACAGATGACGACAGAGTTCAGGTTTTGCCGTTCCCATAGGTCAACAGTTTGGAAGGTCTCTTGAGCAGGTACGCCGAGTTCTTTGGCGGCTTCTAAGAACGCATTTATATTCTCCATACATTTGAATGCCATTTGGCTTTGATTGACTTTTTTCACAATGCCAGCTTTAATATTGTTGACTAATCTGTTTTGGGGCGAAAAAAATCGATTAAATTGATGATGTCATCGAGTATATTTTTTTTTAATGTAAATATTTACTTGCACAATAGAGTACCATCTTTTAGTACATCATAGAAATTATCCATATCACCGGCTGTATTGATATCATCACCAGTTATCAATGCGACCCATTTGAGGCATTCAGAGGCGTGTTCTTCGTTGTATTTTGCGTTCACCTAGAATTCGATGAATTTTCGTTTAGTCACATCAAACCGGTTATGGATTCTATCGAACATTTATAATGATTCAAATGTATCATTAGAAGAAAGGAAAACGGTTAAATTACGTAATTTCCATAATTGTTAAAAGGAAATGTGAAACGTTATTTGTTGTTATCAATATGCCGGCGGTGAACTCTATTTCCTATTTCCTTCAATTTCGTAATTCTCGTTTTTTAGGTCAATGATGTCGTTTGCCGAATATTAAGAATTATGTAATCATTGGGAAAGAGATGCAATAAATATAGTCGACGCGCTGACTTAAGAAACTGACTTCAAAGCAATAATCAGAACCCTGAAAAACCGTTTGAACGTCCTGCAGCAGTCGCTTATCGGTTAACAATTTCAGTTGTGTACGTTTTTTTCCAGGTCAAAGCCCCAAGTCAAATTTATATGTGCGGTTTCTTGCAGGATCATTTTAAGAACGTCAAGTTGTGAGATTTTTAATTACACTCGAGTGGATCAGGTCCGTGGGAATGATCAAAGGATTTGTTTTAACGGTTACAGTCTACTGATACAATTGTCGATTAAATCCCGTGGAAATTCCGCTCGGAATCTGTTATGAAAAAGCAGTTTTTTAAGTTGATGTGCAAACTATAATTTCGCCTTATTTGTAAGTTGAAGACCCGACTAGACAAGATGATCATCTATTGTCATCAATTTTATTTATAGACATGACGAATTTTACAATTAATAAGAAAAAAGTTTACAAACTTTCCAAGAAAAGCACTGCAAACTTGTACAATAACCGACAATTGTAATTATGGCGTGCTATTGTTGAGGAATTCGCGACAGGAAGTCCCGGGATTTTATCGATTCCTCCTCCCTTGACCCACATCCAGTTTATCCCATATACGGCCAAATAAATAGGTCATGAAGTATGCACAATGAAAATAAATTTAAAAAAAAACTGATTGGAGAAACTTCAAGGTCTTTTGTTCAACGTATTCTTAAATAACTGCGCCCAACCACCTGCTGGTTGATTGTTTTAACGATAAATTTACCTTTCGTTGAGCCTCTGCAGCAAATCCGCTCTTAGTAGCACGATTAGTTGCCATTATATCGTTATCAAAAAAATATATTGTTTATAATTGAAATTCACACACTATCACTTTTTATTATAAAGAGAGCCGGCCAACTGTATGTTGTCCGTTAACGTTATAAACGATTATTTAGCTGAGTCAAGTATAGAGGAATATACGTGGTGGAGACTACCGGCCCCACGAGTACGGAGCATGCGGTGTGTATACGATGGCCCCTCCCAACCTTCTTGGGTCCTTTCTTTTCAAGGTTCACCTTAAAGAATTTCGTGTGTTTTTCTTTGATAACAACAAAGCTTTATATTGTTATCAAGTCGGAATTAGAGACGATTTGGTGTTTCGGAAAACACAGGAATTGTCCCTATGAAAATATTCCATACCGTTATCAACATGTATTAAAAACAAATTACTGATAAGACTCGTAATGGATTCGTTCATTTCTATTTTGGGCGATTAGTATTTGAATTCTAAATAATAAAAATCGAATTGAGGCCGTGATAAGTCTTGGAGTTGTTGACCATAATTGGACGACCAAAGTAACTGACTAATCGAATATTCTGGACTGTTTTACTTGCAAATTCCAAAAATTTTCGCAATAATGAATAGAATTTTTTAATTAAAATGTTTGGTTTTGGTACAATTAAAACGTGACCAAAACATTTAGTTATTTATTTTTTTTGTTGTTGCTACTGTTACGATCGTAAGGTCGCAAATTTTCAAAGAACGTGACTAAATTTAAAAAATGTCGCTATTTCAAACACATTGTTATGATTTCGAGTTTGTTCTTGGCCATTTAAGGCGACTTAATTTCATTAATCCAGTTATGTCCTCTCCTTATTTGGTATTGAGTTGTGTGTACACATAATCAATGACGTCATATTGTTAATTAAACAAAAAATTCAATACTTTATAAACATTTTTTTTTATAAGAATCGGTCTGGTGGTTATTTGAATTGTCTAACATTTGAAGAACCTTGAAATACTCCATCGTCTCTTCACTCTTAAGTCTTCAACCGTTATTATTCGACAAAAATCTAATTATAATTATTTACTTAATTAGACGAGTCTAGAATGTTCAGTTGTAAATGAATAATCTTGTCAATAAATGATTGATGATGCGCATTTATCGATCATCAAATATTTGCGTTCCACGCCTTGCGATTGATAGAGAAACCGCACAGAATTTCAATGGAAATTATTCAAAAAAAAATATATACTCAATTTCTTGTTTCGTTTATTTGAAAATCATTGGAATGAGTCGTGTCTCTCGTTTAGTAACACCAACACCTACACGGGCGCGTTTTTAATTGTAGGTGGTTGAAATCCAATAGGACAACGAAAGAGTCGTTGACTTTATCGCGCTTGGGAATATTGTTATGAAAGGTGATAGCAGGTGACAAGAAGGCCAAGGACAATTGTTGTTTTTAATTACTCGTCTATCGCTAGATATTTAACATATTTTATATACCTATAAGTGTTGTTTTAGTCAAGAAATCAAAGATAAAATAAAGGTAAAAAAGTGAGTCATTTGACCCAAATGGAGACTTTCACTGTAAGAGATTTACATAAAGCCATATCGCCATATGTTATGGTATATACAGCAGCCGGCCGTTGGTATTCAAACAACATATATTTTATTGACCTCCAGTTTCTATTATGAAAATCTATCTTGCATATGTGTTTTATGAAAATTTTATCTTGTTAGACAAACAGAAAGCATGCAAATATTGTAGAAGGCGGCAATTTATATAATATTCGTCTGTGCAAAGATGTCTTTTTGGTGAGAAAAACCTGGCGCCCTCAGGCTGGATGCGCAAAAGTTGTTAGGAAATTCATCTTGTGTTTGACGTATTTACAACTCACAGATGGAAACCAAAACACCAAAACCATCTCATTACATGTTTTATAGTTACAAGACATGCTATAGCAATTATTATGAAAATCGATCAATACTATGTATTTTTACAAGCAAAATAATTTTTTTTCTAAGGAACTTCCCCACCTTGTAGTGACTTCGTGAGACAATTTTAGATACAGGTAAGTTGGGTTAAATCGCCTTGTATATTTAAATAAAATTCAACCCTTTGCGAACCAAACTAAACTTTCTGCAAACTAATTTCGCAATAATATGAACTTTAATGTAAGAGTTTCCATAGTATCGCTGAAACTTTTACACAATTCAAGTTGTTAGCTGCAACAAAAAAGATTAGGAGGACAAGCTCAGATTTACCCCCCGCCCCCCCCGCCCCTTTAATATACATTTATTATTCTCCTGTTATCGTTCAATTTTAACTTCTATCGTTATCTTTTTGGCTGAGGTAACATTTGTAGTTTTCTTCGGAAAATAATTGACGTGTCCCGAAAGTCTTCGTATTTTTCAGTGCGAATATTTGCATCTTTTTTGCCTTGATTTGCACTGCTTCTTATATGTAAAAATTACATAAGAATCCCTAGATAATAAATTCTTCACGCTTAATAATAGTTGAAATAGACCCTGAAAATTTTTATCTCTATTTATTTAATCAAATAGATATCTAGTAATTATTGAAAATCCTTGTACTATGGGTTGATAATTTACATAATACATGTTTGTACGGTGTAAATACGAATAGTTTTCGTTACAGTTTGTTATCGTAGTGTAAAAACAGTTTTTATCATAGATAATATCATATGTATATATTATTGGACCATTAATAGATATCAAAACGATTCTATTAATAAGCAAATAATAATTGTTTATTTGACGGCGGACCATTATGATGTTGCGATGTCGTTATGAAAAAATAACGGCCCGCTGTTAAGACCCGTTGCTATGATAAACAATATTTTTGCAGTAATTAAAAATATAACCATAAAATCAGTATTTCAGATGTCAAAGAAAAAATTTAAAAAAACACCAAAAAACAAAAATTAAATTAAATTGCTTCTTTTACTTATGACATAAACTCAAGAATGCACTATGGGCGTTATGGTGCGTTAGGCAAAGTGGGCCCTTTAAGGAAATAATCATAATATCAATAATTTTTTTTACGCTTTTTTTTAGACCCTTGATACGTATTTAACATTGTTGTGCTGCGTCCATTAAAATTAAAAAATCGAAAATTTGGGACAATGTGGGCCCCCCAAAGAAAATTAATAATTGATATTTTTCATTCTGAATTTTTATTTTTACAATTAATTAATAAATATTCAAAAAGAGAATGGTCCTTTTTATCCCTCATTATATAAGAAATTTCAAAAAGGTTTACCCCAATATTTTCTGAAGCTTTGAAAATTTGAAGGGGCCCACTTTGCCCCTCCCTCCCCTACCTACAGTTATCTTATTAATAACGAAATTGTGCAATTGTTTGGGCCTGTAGCGATTTCTTATGTAATTCTATGGCAACGGAATAATATTATAATTAGAATAATTATAGAGTCAATTTACTACTTTTTATTAGTAGTTGTTGACAACTGTTGAGCTTCATTTTTCTAGAAGAGATTATTACTATTTCAGCTTCAGGAAATGCCCAGCATACGTGTGTCTAGCGACCATTCGTTACAAGTTACTGAAAAATTTAATCTCCTTTTATAAGAGATGAAAGAACGGAAGCAAATTTTTTTAATAGAATGTTGGTAGCTTGTGCCTCAAAATAAAACAACACAGTTTTTTTTATCAATGAAACACAATTTGCTTTATCTTTGTTTTGAAAACCATAAGTTTATATCTTGCGAGGTCCACTAGTGATTTTCAGCCTTTAAAATTGATAAAATTCAGTCAGAGATTATCAAAACCAAGTGAGGAAATTGTAATTTTTGTCCTCCGTTTTTCCTATTAGAAATTAAAAGAAATACGTACATCAATTGTAGAAGATAATAAGCTGGAGGGTAGAAAAAAGAGGAAATTTATTTCCTTTTTTCAAGAAAATTTAGTTACCACCATTACCTACAATACCACCATTACTTACAACTGTCTTTTTGAAATATTAGTTTTTTTCTCAGGCAAATTTCTCCCTTATTTGAGCACGACATATTTTGTTCAAAATTGTATCTCAGGCAAGCTTAGGCGAGGCTTGAGGGCGACAAATTCGAGACGCCTTCGCCACTTCGCACTCAGCACTGCACACTGTATATACCGGGTGTCTAGCTACGTCTTCGTTCCTTTTACAGGTCCAAAGCAAAGCAGGCAACTGTCAGCAGCGCCATAATTTCAAGTACGACAGGAACAGTCTTAAATCTGATGGATAATTGTTAATTTTTTTTTCTGGAGCGTCAGAAAAGCTTTGAAGTATCTGTCCATACTTAGAAGAGACACTCGGTATTTTGTATGTAGATTTTATTATTGCTGGGTGGATTCAAAATAAAAGCCATTAACTCGGCTCAATTACAACAATTAATTTATGTATTAAACAAGGGCTTCCCTTAATTAAAACGAATTATAAAGTATTATGGTTTTCAAATTGTTCATTGGATTGGTCAGTTCGCTTTAAATATTGATCTGTTCGAATTTTCAATCGTTAATTATTGTTTTAATAGAATTCAGGAAGAGTTACATCCCTTACATTGTTAAAATATGATACAGACTTCCGTAATATAACTGAATGTCCATCAAAGTCCAGAATAAGTATAAAAATATCGCCGATCACAGCAGCTGGGTGGCGAGAAAAGAATAAATTGTCAAGGGTGTCAGCATAATTTTAATGATTATTTTATACAGTTGCATTCAATTGTCCATATTGAAGTACCCTGTTAAAAATGCAATGCACGCAAATTGTCCCACTCCACCACCATTATCCTTTGTGTCCGTATCCTTATGCTTTTCAAATTTGCAAAATTCCAACTTTTGTCCCAATTCCAAAATTGCTCTTGACCGTCGTCGCCCCAAATTCACACCATTTAATTTGCTATAATCAACCACTTTAATATCAATGGAATAATTAAATATCCGACTCAGGTTCGTTTACATCAACCATCTGCTGCTACAACAAACAAAATTTGATTAGGGTAGGTTGTTATAATATTACCACCATCTGGCTAGTACCTCGTGATGGTGGTTGTAGTCGTGTTTCTATCGACCGTTGGCCGGGGTAGACAGAGCGCCGCCGCCGCCGCCACCGTTACCATCGTCGGTGTACACCACCACCACGTTTAGTTTAGTTGAGCCGACGCGACGTTTGTAAACAGACATGTGATTGTTTGTTTTTTTTTCCTTGATTTCCTAATATTTTTATAATTAATGTCGAAAATTTCATCAATTAATAAATATGGGGAATGGCATGAATAAGGCAAGTTTAGTACTCCTGCATGTCAGCTTCACAATAAAACAATGAAGCTGCAACAATAATAGAAAGCAAGACACCAATAATCCATTCACCGCTAATTCATTAGAGATACCATAGAGATAGACCGTCATTTCGTCGCTTTCCATTCATAAATCGCTATACCATTGTTAGAGTAATTAAATTAAAATAAAAACAATTATTATTATTAATATTTTATTACATTAAACCACCCCCATTGTCCTCAGCTTACAGCACAAGCACCCCCACAAATCATTAGCTTACCAATTATGCCAAAAAAAAAACGCTACACACGTCAACTGTATTAAATAAGAAAAACTTTTTTTTTGTTAAAGTTCTCCCTCGCGTGATATCAACAATTCAACCCCATCACCCCCGTACCTTGAAGTTCAATAGTGTATACACCTACCACTGGAATTACAGCCGGGTTCAATAGCACTTAAAGTAGCACTATTTCGTATTTTATGATGAAATCGATTTGTTAATTTCGGTGGTTGGTACTGTATGCAAAATTCCACACCCCTTTCGATTTAAGTAATAATACCGCAGCAGGTGCGGCTATATCTTTAATTATATAATTTCGTTATCTGTACAGGTGTTGCCCGGATTGTATGTGGGCAATTATCGTGATTCTAAGGACGCTCAACAATTAACGAAATATAATATAACGCATATACTAGCCATACACGATACAGCAAGGAAAATACATTCTGTAAGTTTATCGATAGAGTCGTGACATTCGGAATGTTTCAAACATATTCTAAGTTCCGGAATAATTGCATAAATTAATTTTGTAAATTTTGGTTGGATCTATTTCGAAGGCGGCAAGTGTTAATTGCACACGTCCACTCGCAAATGTCACGATCAATTATTAATTTTCTTGGTGGTGTAATAATGTTGCGTTTCAGGATAAACATTACCTTTGTGTCATGGCTTCAGATACGCCCGATCAGAATTTGACACAGTATTTCTCGCTGTGCAACGATTTCATTCATGCAGCACGCCTCCGTAATGGTAACGTTTTAATACATTGGTAATGCCGGAATTTTTAATTATCACTACAATATTTCATATGTTGTTGTCTATTTTTTGATTGTGGTGTAGTTTAGCTGGAATGTCACGCAGTGTAACCGTTGCTGTAGCCTACATAATGTCGGTAACCAACTTGAATTGGAAAGAAGCATTGAAGGTGGTTAGAGCCGGTCGTTCGGTGGCAAATCCAAATCTAGGCTTCCAGAAACAATTGCAAGATTTCGAATTTACACGTCTTTCGGAGGTAGGGATTTTGTTCGTAAATTTTTTATTATTTATTGATTGAATTTGTTGGGGTTTGACGTGGAATTTGTGATGAGATCAGAATAGTTTCGTTGAAAGTACAAGTTGCATTAGTTTTAAAAAGTAAAATGGGAAAAACTTGAGTTCGAAGGCTAAAAAAGCATATATTCTCTAATTTTTTTCTAATATAACAAGTGAAGTATTTTATTGAAACTGTTCAACATGTCAAAGATAAAGATTTGATAAATATTTTGCGAAATTTTCACTTCAAAATTTTGAAAATTCCACGCGTGGGATCTCATTTCCTGTGACCCTTCAAATTAAAGTTCCCTTGGCGTTGCCAGAGTCACTCCTGATAAATTCATAGGAAATTAAAAGCACAAATAATTTTCGTTAGTACCTAGATGCCTGAATATAAATAACATGTGTTTGGACGAAGGAAAAAAATTCAAATTCAAATTAAAATTTGAATTTTTGGCAGAGTTGTAGACTATTTTTCGCGTAATTTGCACCGCGCATGGCTCCGTAAAATTAGTTGCGATAAAAAACAGAAAATCCTTCGTTCAAGCACAAGTCAATCGTATCTTGAAGGAGTGCGCAAAATTCGGACAAGATTGACTTCAAAAATGGAGTTTTGCGTAAGGCGCGATTATAGCTTTCAGTTGAAATAACCCGGAGACAAAAAAAACTTCTCAAAACTCGATCTCCTAGACTTTTACTCTAATTGACTTTGGTAAAATATTCTAGATATTTGCATTATTTACTAAGACACCAAAAAGATCGTTTTTTTGAAATTTTCAAACGCATTTAACCCCTTAAGCTCCGATAGAAATTATACAGAATAAAACAATAAAATATCTACTCTCGTGAGCCTTAATTTGCGCCCGTAATTTCATCTCTGTCAAGTAGTTTTCTGCTGGATATTGTAAAGTACTTTTGTAAATTTTTAATGATGCAACTGTATGTAAACGGAGAAGAGAAAACAGACTACTTCTTTCCAAACGATCCCGATAGTTTTCAATTTTCGAATAGATCCGTAGAATTTTCTATTAACGAACTAACTTTTGACAATTTACGTTTGTTATTGCTTCGTAATTGCATTGACTTTGAAGTTTGTTAATTAATTTATTCTCTGTTATCGGCGAAAACTTTCCACTCATTGTTTGAGGAACATTTCTTAGGTCGATCAAAGTTGGAGCTTATTGTCTGCGTGCTTCATAAATATCAATTGCAATCAATTTACCGTAAGAGATAGGGGATATTTTTAGCATTGTAGGAAACAACGATGTATGAAGGTATGTGTGGTATTTAATCATACCTATGCAACGGGTCATCATTATTATCGGTAGCTACTCAGGCGTTGTAATATTTGAAGCTCGTTTAAATGAGTGCACAGCTATGCAAACGAACTGAAAAGACGCATCAATCTTCAAAACGTGCGTATTTTATATTTAATTATAATGGATTTTCAGCTTGACTATAAAGGGCAGTTTTTTATATCAAAAGGTGCTCCACGTGACTCGTTAGTCTCGAGTGTCTGGGTTGTTTTTCGAAAAAAATCGTAAAAGAATTCTACAAATTAACGACTTACGTGGAACACTCTGTAGAATTTCGTCGATTGAGGTAAAAAAACTGAAAATTCAGGACTGGCAGAAATGAGCCATATTAAAGTGTGATCAACTGGGAAGGATTGGAAAGATGTTCAAATAATAATCGTTGCTAAATAAATGAACAAAAACAAACGTGAATTGTCTTAAAAAATTCCATTTGGGACGCGTATTTTAATGTTACCAGCGGATGACTTAAGGTCTAGACTGACCCTAATTTCGCCCACATTACATTAACTTTTATGTGCAATTTTGGTAGCAGTAACAAGATTCTTCTCCAACTTTTCCACATTACGACCCATAAAATGCGGACGTAAAATCACGCGATCTTTTGGGACATCAAATCTTCAAAAAGAAGTCTCTGTAGACAATCATTTTTGCGTGAAAAGGGCTCACTCATCTGTACCTAAAGAGGGTACTAAATTCATCCAGCTTACCTGTTTAATTACCACAAAGGGGGACTGTTTTTTATACTTAATTTTTGGACGGAGTATAGCTTTTTTCCTATAATAGAATAATTTCAAAAAAATGCCACCCCTAAAACCATACCGTTGCAAGTAACTGCCTCCTTTACTGTGGCCTTGGACCGATCATGGTTAAGGATTAGTCCGCCAGTTTCTTCAAGGTTAATACAACTGTCGATATTATCCCTGCTTAAAACGAAGCTAGTTTTTCAGTTGATAATTTCTGCATATTTTTAGTCGAAATTTTTGAATATTATCTACAAAAATGAGGTCTGACACTGTAACTGAAGGAAAATTGACTTCTTACAGCTGTAAGCCAAAAAAATTTGACACTTTAGGACCAACTTAGGGCCAACATTAGACCAACTCCGCTCTAAACGCAATCGGATTATATTCACTGCGGACGATCCAGTAGATCGGATCTGCGGAATAATTCCCCTGTGTTTATCCGCTATTTTCAACTACATAATTTGCAACTGTTACAACAAAACGCCAACCTCAATTATTTCCCACAAAATCGGCAATTTCTATGTCATGTAGTTTACACGATCAGATCCCATTAATCCTCATTTCTACACAGAAATTGTTGCTCTCGTTAATACTGTTTGAATGCGGAAAATTAATCTGTCAAACAATACGTACGAGAATAGAAACAGGGAAGGAAGTCGGAAGATGTCGGTCAACAATAATGTTTGTCTGTAATTCTCTAGATTTACTTATCTATAATAAAACTTTATCGTTATCTCTCCGAGAACTGTTTTAATCCCATCTGAATAAATTAGAAAAAAAATATCTTATTTGTCACCTATAAACTAAACAATAAAAATAATTATCAATACGGGGATTTGTAGATGTTAAACAATTAATCTCCTACTATCGATGCGTGTTATAAATCCAGGGCGATAGTTTAGTTTGATTAGTCTGGCATGCATGGCAATATAATTGTTTCATAATTTCTGATAATGGCTCAATGATAAACATGAAAGTCAATAAACAATAACAGAATTGTTTGTAAATTACAAACAAAATAAAACCGGATGATATTCAACTTAATAAATCCTTTTCGTATTTCTGATTTCGTCTCTTTTACTGAAATAGAAAATCGTAAAATATTGAACGATCTTATGAAAAAACTATCAGATTTTGAACCGCTACTTCATGTTATAATAAATTATCCCTCAAGGGGAGAGACGGTTCACATAAAACACACACACAAAAAAATCAGCGACATTCTGATGGAATTCTAGCTAAAAATAACAATGGACTTGTTGATTATTGTTTCGATCAATGATTGCTTTATTTTAATTTAAAATTAACGAACCGGTCGCGTGATTATCATTGTCATTATTATCACGATTATTATTGTTATTATGATAAAATCCAACGTATTCAGTCCACAGAAAACTCATTAAAAATGTCTATTGTCAATGTTGTTAATGATCTTCGATTTTTTGCCCACTGAATACGAGCCATTGTCGGTGTCTGTTTAAACCTGGTGGAGTTATTCAAATTAAAGTCTCATTTATGCGTTCGTCAGATTATAGGAGGATAAAAGACAGTTTAAGCCGCTTGGATAGGGATGATCTTTTCAAGAGGCTAACTCTAACCGATTGACCATTTAAGTAGTTTGAAGACTCTTACATTTGATTTGGTTCTTGTTCTACATGGCGTAATTTCTGCCTTTCGAGATGACTTAATCGTCACATTGCCCTCTAATTGCCTTCTATTCACCTATATTACTCTCTTCTTCTTTTGACACAATAGAAAGGTGAAATGTGTTGTGTCGGATTAAACAAAATGCTTTGTTACAACAGCCTTGTCGAAGAAAATTAGATCTTATAATCGAAAGAGAGCCCAAAAGCCTACTCAATAATCGAAAGGGACAAGTACAAGGATAGGCCCAACAAATTAAGGCATAGGGTGCCAGGTGTTTAAAGAGAGAAGAGAGTGCTTAAGGAAAACTTGTTGCAGCACAATAAAGAAGATCATCGGTGAGATCAAAATCAAATAAAAATCGAATTGATGCTTCTGTAATGAGGTTTTCTTTTGCCTTACGTCTGGTAGGTTTTGTGTTCCCCAACTCGCCCTCCTTGCAACCGTTTTCAATTGTTGATTTGTTTTTGATGCTGATCGACTGTTTCATTGTTTTGCTTCAGGAAAGGCGCCGTCTAAAAGAACGCTACCCTAGTTTAGCCTTAGTCGATAAAGATCTCGAACAATGTTCATTAATGCTCAACAATTACGAGGAATTGCTACAGTCTCGATCGATTTGTGAGGGCCATTGTGCATTAGGTGAAGAATGTCCAACTGGTTTGTGCCGTTCAAAGACGCAACGTCGTTCCAGACGACAACAGCAACGCAACAGTACACGTTCCAAATCGGAAATTACACGTAGTCCAAGTAATTTAAGTACAGCAAGTACATCGAGTACAAGTAGTAATTGTAGTGGACGACCTAGATCTGGACCAGCGAAATTACGTAGTTATACAGGTAGTAATAATTGACAACAAATAATTGTTAATTTGTGGATGATTTTGAATGTAAATAGGATCAGCACCACCGTCTCGTAGTAGTTCAAAGGTAGATTTAACGAATGTTGGTCGATTAACAGCACCAACAACACCACAAACCAGTCCGCCAATATCGCCGAAACGTCGTGGCACCACCACTATAATTAACGTACCTTTAGCCCTAACAGAAGATGATTCTGATATTTTATAGCCTCATTTTACTATAATGAGAACC
Organism: Epicauta chinensis; assembly: GCA_021725515.1. Classification (NCBI taxonomy): domain Eukaryota; kingdom Metazoa; phylum Arthropoda; class Insecta; order Coleoptera; family Meloidae; genus Epicauta; species Epicauta chinensis. The sequence continues at coordinate 1,202,639 of JAEDXX010000023.1, forward strand.
ACACAATTCCATCCTTTTTTCATAAAATACGATAAACAAGAGAGATAAAGACGCAAAGTACAATAATAATAATAATATCAAAATAATGACTATATTTTACGAACCACTACTTCTGTTAATTAATTAAAGAATTAATTAAGTACGATAGCAATCTGGCAATTTAAGTGAGATTCTTTAGTGCTCAAACTCAATATGGCTTAGTGATTATTTTTTGTCGGTACGAAAGGATGAAAAGAAATTAACGTAGCACAAATTTAAAACTAGTGATAATTAGATTAATTAAAAGTTGTTATTTAAATGACGCTGGTCGTCGCAAATTTATTGCAATAATTACACATTGTAAAAAATTTTGTGCAAATTGCAAACTGCACAATTCTATATATTTTGTATGTTTTAAATGAAAAAGAAAACAAAAATGTAGTCAGATCAGTTGTTAGATAATTATATAGCTAAAATTGGAGAGAACAATTTTATATATTCTCAAAAAAAAGAACGAACAAATCCAAAGACAAAAAAATATCTATATCAAAGAAATATTGTCAATATTTATACACTTGTTTACAATTTGAAATTTATTATCGATGATTTTCTCCGTTAGTTCGTATCATTTGAGGCCTGATGAGCTGGTAATCTTTGAATAAATCCCAATTGTTTTTAGCACAGATAAGAGTGTGGATTTATTCAAAGATACACGGATGTTAAGGCACACGAAATCGTCGCATTTTGGGCCTCATTTTAATGTGTGTCTTCAGACTACTTGATATAATTGATCGCCTTTGATCCAGACAACCTGTACACAAATTAAGTTTGACGCTTCAGAAAAGTTGTGTAGTTCTAAAACAGGTATGTCCAATCTGCTGGTCTGTTTGCTTTGCGCACCGGTGGAAAAAGGCCCTAACCTTTTTGCTTAGCATCCACATTTTCACTGATTTCAGCAATTGTCGCGCGGATTAAAATTTGATTTGCAAAAACACAAAAAGTCGAATTCAAACCGGTAAGGTTTGATCGGTTCTAGACGGTAATGAAAATTAAGGAAGCGTGAGAATTGTCGATGCCAAAACGGTGTAAATTTAATGACATATTTTTGTTACTTTACGTAATAGTTTTCCCCTCTTCCTGCTGCAACCCAAATATTTTGTTAAGCTCATTAGCTTCGTAACTGTCCGTGACAAAGTGAACCATTTGTGAGTACAGAATACATAGGAAGAGAGCCAAAAATATCGACTGGGCCGCGTGTTGGACATAGTTGGTTAGGAATTTTACAATCCAACCTTGTAAGTAAACTACACGAGTTGGAAACGCAAGATTTTGCATTGAAATATTTCACATCTCAGCGTCTAGGAAAACAACATGAACCATTATAGCTTCTATAAGATATAGCTCTTCGGGTTTTTAATTTTTCCAAAAGAAGCAATAAAAGCATTATTACGATCACGAACGTTTAAAAAATGCCGGCACTGAGGATAACGATACTTAAAGTACCAGATCGTGAACTATTGCAAATCTCCGTAAGGTTTATTTGTTTTTGAAAACACTTGAATGCTTGAACACGTTGACTGGCCCGGCCCTAGAAGCCAAATTAATTTACAGTCAACGTGTTAAGATAGTCTTTCTGTTGTATTTCCTTACAATGTTAATAATGCGGAAAAGCCACTATTTGAAAGAACAAAAGGAAATATCAACTCTACACTCCGCTAATCGTCTATTTTCCTCCTTTATTAAGTAACTCAGTGTTTCCCAAACTTTCGACATATATGTACCCCTTCTATAATTTTCGTAACACTGTGTACCCCTCGTCAAAAAATGCATATAGTTTAATAATAATAATCACCATCATCATCAGTCGCTCGTTGCACCAGGCGCAGCAAAAAACTCTTCGCGTACACCAGGGGGTACGCGTACCACACTTTGGGAAACGCTGAAGTAACTCATCAAAACCTATTACAATTATAGAAAACCGAAAGCTTAAATATGCTATGATTTTTTTTTGAAATTTTCACCCATTTCCAGAAAATTTACTCACACCGACAGCTTGTTGAGCGTTGGGTCGATTGAAAGTAATTTTCTGAAAAACGGAAATTAAAAACGAAATTCATTAAACCATCAAACATTTCATCCCCTACAATTCGTATCAGTTTGATTCGATTACGTTGATTAGCGAGAGAGAAAATTAAAATAATTTGATGTAAATCAGGTCAAACAATATTTCCTGTTTTCGAAAACAAATAAACGTTGTAAATAATCAATTAAATGCAAAACCCTGAGTACGCAAAAAGATCAAAATCGGCAGATTCTATCTCGTGTAGTTTATCAATTATCGGATCCTTTATCAAGTTTATTGGAAATTGTAGAAGTGACCTTAATTTAATTGTTTAATAGGAATAATTTGCAACATTTCCAAGCAATAAAATTGTATTTTTATGCTTATTGCAAATTTGTTATAACAATTGTTTTCTATTTTATTGTAAACTAGCAAGACTAGAAATAATAAAAATTTTAAATTTATTGTTTTTAACACATTACTTTTCTAATAAACAAAATACCATTGAATTCAACTAGAAAAAGAAACATACAGTGTACGTGGCTCCTTAAAAATTCTTTCAAATAATCCTACGCTCTACCTCCTGTACAAACAGCAATCAACTCATCAATCTCACGATTCAATTCATCATTCCTCCAATCATTACAAACATCATCTAAATGATTATCGAAATCATTTAACAATTCATAATTATTCCTATCTAAGAGATTTGTACAAATATCTAATGTTGCATCCGGTTGTAGACATATTCGATGCATTTCTAATTGTTTATAATTACCATCGACGTATTGGGCAACTTTCAATGCAACATTATCCAACTGCATACTCAAACGATTATTATCGATAACGACTAGACACGGTGATGGATACAGTGTTGTCAATTTCTCCGATATACGATGATGGGCCTTATCAATTGAACATTCACGCAGATTCTCAGCACCGGTGTAGTAGCCCGAGATTACCAAGCCTTGTTTTGAAGCGTACTCGTCGATCTACACGAAACAAAACAAATCAATATTTACGTAATTGTGTGGCACGCTTACAACACTTTCAGCCACCAAATGCTGATGTAAGCATGTTAACAGGGGCGCCAACTGTATGTTATCACAAATTCACCCCTTAAAAGGTTGAAAGTAATGAGAGTATACTAACTTGCATCAATGCAATTTCTGCCATTGGTGTTAAATTAATTGCAATATGAAATAATGGGATTGCATCAACGAATTCGATTTCCTTCGACTTTGTCGCTGTCTGTTTCGATAATAGTACACCATTGATTGCACAATGTGGATATTTGGCGGCGTGTAGAATTATTTTACAATAAGCACGGGCTGTAAATGTTACCTCAGACATTATTTTTTTACAATTACAATTCAATTAAACAATTCTCAAATAATCAGCAAACACGACAAAATTTAGGTTAAAACAACCCGTCATTAATCACAGTGTCGTTAACTGTTATAACGAAAATCCCTAGAATTTCGTTATTATGATTGGTTGAAATTTTCGTATTTGTTGTCGTTGTAGTGGCTCAACTGGAAATTGTTGTATTTGTGTCAAAATGACGTCTTGTCAATCAAATTAACCCCCAATAAAATGTTATTTTAATAATGCGTAACAAACAGAAAATTGATAAGAATGGCGAAGAAATTGCACGTATTTTTCAAGGTTTAAATCACGAATTAATTAAGCACGGTTTTAGTACAGAACAATTAGAAGATGCTTGCCTTAATGTTAATCGATCGACAAAAACGAATTCCTATTTATTTCTGCTGATTTTAATTATATCCGTATTAGTATCGATAATTTACCAGTACAATACTCTACAGATCGTTATTAATTATATTTTTGGTGTACGTTGTGTAGTTCCGAATAATTATTTTGTATGGGAAGCAACAAGACCCATATCAGATTGTGAGTTTTGTTTAAATCTAACACAACCGATTTTATTGGAAAATCTAACTAAAGAAGAATTTGCACCGTACGCGTACACATCCCAACCGATTGTCATAAAACAAGCCTTCCTACATTGGCCAGCTATTACGAAGTTCTCGTTCAATTTCTTTAAAGAATTATACGAAAATGTCAGCGATTCTTACCGTAGTGTCGATGAAGAATGCCAATTTCTCCACTTTAAATCCGATTTTATCTCATTACGTGATGTCTTCCATATGAGTGAGGCTCGAATTAATAATGAAAACGGCGAGAAATCTTGGTATGTCGGTTGGTAAGATAATCGATTACGATTTTATGTAGCGCACTGTAATTGTTGATTTAAGGGGCAATTGCCATCCGCAAATTCTGGAAGGCATACGAAAATACTATCCGAAACCGCACTTCTTGCCGGACGATTGTGAAATTCCCGCAAAAGATTACGTGTTTATGGGCTACGATGATGGGGCAACAATGCATGTAAACTATTTGCTATTGATTACCACATTATTGTTAAATATCGTGTACTTTACAGCTTGATTTTATAAACCGTTTGATGTGGCAGGGCCAGTTGCAGGGTACGAAAACGTGGCATTTAGTACCACCGCCTGAATGTGAGCGGACTTGTGCCGAATTGACATTCTTAGCAGAACCTGGCGATGCTGGTAAGGTTTTTCCGATCGATAATTGTCAAGAATCGAATTTAATTGAGCAAAATAGTTTTAGTGGATACTCGAGTCTGGTATCACGGCACTACCATAGCACCGGGACAATTCAGTCTTTCGATCCAATCGGAATATGGTTAGGTAAGAGGTAATAAATTGAAAATGTGCCATTTCAATAGAATTCTCCACAAAAATCAACCAAAAATAACCGTACCAAATGTATTCATTATCATACTAGTCTGTTGTGTTTTAATTTTTAGTCATTTTTTTGTTTGTTGCCATTCACTAGTTATTTTAGCAATTGCATATTTTAACGTGCCATTTATTAATATCGCCAAATAATGCCATTTTTTTTTTAAATAAAATTATTTTATTAAATCTGTCTTTGTTTTTCCTTAAAAAACTCCATCTATTCTCTATTTGTACTGTTGTCGCGGCCTCACCGAATCTCCCAAGGGAAATAAAATTCATTTGGTGAGTCGCTATGCGGGAAAATTGGTGGTGAAGAAAGAACTACGATATTGCCACTAATGTGTGTTTTATTATATTTTGTAGTTAAAACAGCTTTTCGTACTTTATTATTTATTTTAGCTGCCAGTAGGGTGGTACTATTTTTCCATCGCGGAGTGCTAGTGAAAATCTGTCAAATCTAGTAACCCTCTGGTCCGTGATTACAGTATAGTTAGTAAGCAAAGAGGAGAAAAGAAAGAGAAATAGTGCTTCTATACTAGATTTGATAGACTTGTGTATAAGCAAAGTACGTAACTCCATTATAATAGTAAAGACGAGGAACGATACATTAGCAAACAAAGAAATCACTAGATTCAAGTGTACCAACCGAAATCTAGTAACACCTGGGTCCGTGAATGTACTATACTGAACCTGTTCTTAAACAGTTTGAATCCCAATATTGGTTCGGGGGTTTCCAATACGCAGCTGAATTAATTTCACCGATGTTTTGGTCTGTTTTCTGTTTAATCTGTTTGACGTAATCCCGCCAATATTCAAAAAAATGTAGTTATTTTTATGGTACACAGTTGCTCTACCTGTTTCTTTTTAAATTTGAAAAATCTAGTATCCATGGTTGATTGGAAAAATATGGAGATAATTCGAAAGGAAATCGTGGAAATTCTCCACAATTTCGGGTTGCACAATTACGAAAATGCCGCTTTACAACAATTAATTGATTTTGTAGGGAATTACGCAATGTCTATACTAAAACAGGCTGATTACTATTCGAGAATAGAACAGAAAAAAACAATTGAAAAAAATGATATAAAATTGGTAGTTGATTTGGAAGAAATTACAAATTCCTCACCACCCAGCCGACCGGAACTGTTGGAAATTGCTAAAACGGTTAATTGCAAACCAATTGATAATTTAAAGATAATGAAAAAATTACATTTACCTGATGAGTATTTGAATTCGTGTAATTATCAATTACGTCGAAATCATTCAATTAAAACTATCGATAATAATAATAATGAAGATAGAAACATATATCGCTTGATTAAAATAGCTACAAATTTGTCATAGGAGTTAATTAATTTTGTAAAATTGTTGATAAAAATAATCAATTTGATTAATTTTATAATTTTTTTTCTAATTTTCCAGATGATTAAACAATAAATGGTTTTTCCTTTATTTACTCTCCGATTTGCTAATCATTCCTTCTAAAAAATCCGGTGCGTACGTGACGTTGCTCGTGAAGCGCAATTTCACCTATCCAGTCGCAAAGTGTCTGTGTTGTATTAGTGTTTTCTATAAAAATCTTATCTTTTTCGATAATACCAACAATTTTTTCGGGGAAAAAAACAAAACATTGAAAATGTTATTTAATTCTCTAATTGTTGGAATTTTATAATTAATTAATTTGAAATTATTTAATTCAATTAATTGGACTTTAATATTATCAAGTTGGCTGGTGTCAAAAGATGGATAACCTCAAAAAACCGTGGGACATTAGTCAATTGAGAAAATACGATTTAAATTTAGAAACTGTACCACGTTTACATTACAAAGACCCCAAAATCGATGATTTCATCCGTTTGAATGTGAGTAATTTTACAGGAATTTGTGAAATTCCACGAATTGTTATCAAAATCAACATAACCTCGCTCTTTGTTTACATTATTCCATTGTTTTTGTTCGTACTTTTGTAGAAACCTGTCATCATAACCGATTCAAATATCGTCAAACCAGCTTGTGATAAATGGAATTTAGATTATTTAGAACGTAATTTAGGCAATGCGGGGCACACGGTGTTCATGTCGCGCAATCACAAATTCAAATATTACGATGAAAAGAAGATCTTGAATCGCAACAATCCTAAAGGTGTGGAGTTCCAGCCGCCAACCAAAAAAATCGAGATGAAAGTCGGTGAATTCATGAAGCGATTACGTGAATGGAAGCGGGGAGACGAAAGGTTTATTTGCCATAATCATTAGCGCTAATTTAACTACCATCGGTTTTTCCAGACTGTATTTACAACAATCATTAAACGTAACTGTAGGTAGTCGAATTGTTGAAGATTTCGTCAAATTCGACTGGGACTACGTGAACAGCAAACAACGATTACACAATTGGGGCCCGTTGACTTCAAATCTATTATTTATCGCAATGGAGGGCAACGTCACGCCGTGCCACTACGATGAACAGGAGAATTTCTTTGCCCAAATCCTCGGCTACAAACGTTGCATCCTATTCCCACCGGACCAATTCGAATGCCTCTACCCGTATCCAGTGTATCATCCGCACGATCGCCAAAGTATGGTCGATTTCGATCGACCCGACTACCAGAAATTTCCGAAATTCAAAAATGCTAAAGGCTATGAAGCCATCATCGGCCCCAGTGACGTTTTATATATACCGATCTACTGGTGGCATCATGTCGAATCGTTAATGAAGGCAGGACCAACGGTTACCATCAATTTCTGGTACAAAGGCGGTCCGACCAGTCTGGCGTATCCATTGAAGGACCATCAGAAAGTTTCAATTATGCGTAACGTTGAGAAGATGTTGTTGGAAGTATTACAGGATCCGAAAGAAGTTGGGCCGTTATTGAGGACAATGGTACTGGGACGTTATACCGAAAATGAGAATTCAAAAAATTAAAATAATTTCTAACTTAATTATATTTAAAATAAATTATATTAAAAAGTATTTCGTATTCGTAACTGTGATGTGTGTGAGTCGCAAAAACTGAATCTTATTTTATAATATTAACACATGTTTTATTTTTGAAAAATAATGAGACATATATATTTTTATTTTATGACCAAGCACTAAAAATTACCAACTGTGGGTTTCCTTTTATTGTTGTTTTTTTTTAAGTGTAAATTACAGCTGAAAATAAAAAAATGTGTTCTATTTGAGCAGAATTTTGAGTGTATAAAGCTTTTGTTGTCGTTATTTCGTCTCAATGCTTCTATGTTACATTATTGTTGCTGTATAACATAATCGAACGATGCCCACCACCTAAGATTCTAAAACTTTCTAGAATTACACTTTTAATTCTTAATCTTAGGGAGTGGATTCTGGATAAATCTTTGGTTAACAATTTCTAAAACAGTTCAAGTTGTAGATTAAAAATAAATAAACCAATTATTTACAACAAATAAAATATAATCGACAACAAATTAAAATTAATAAAAATCAACTCCTTTAAACGTTTGTTTTTATAAAATTGTGAATAAAACCTCCAATATATACATATTACACATTTAAAAATGTAGCCCATTATAAGTACAATAATATAATAATAAATGATATTAATTTTAACAACTACAAGTCTAAAATGATATTTTTTTTTTGTTGATTCTGAACTGTTTTTATCGTCAATCGAATTGAGGCGAGAAAAAAAGAAAGAAACAAAAACAGATCGAAACTATCATAATTCTTAATAATATTATTATTAATCAATAATAATACTTAAAAAAAAAATCAATTACGTAGATAGAATAAAATTATAGAGCATACAAGCCTTTTGTTTCATCTTTTGATGAATTCTTTCGACTATTATCGTTAGTGTTGCCTGCAACGGTCGGTAATTGTTCAGCTGCTGCTGCTCGTTCCGCTAGAAACCGTTCAAATTCACTACTGGTTACGGATTCTTCACCACCGGTCTAGAAATAAAAATCAATAAGGAATCGTTGAGATGCCACTTAACTGTTCCTAATGATTTTCCTATTTTTATACAGATTATTTTAGGACAAACAGCTGTTCGAAGGTTGTTAAGTATAGTTTAAGTAATCGTTCGTAAGTCTACACTTTGGCACTTAAAAAGCATCTCGTGAAGCTTATAAATGCTTTTAAAGTTGATTGTCATAAAGACACTGATCATCCCTAGTCTAGGCTAACTTAAAATGGACATTGGGAGAACAGGGAGGTTTTCTGTAATTATTAAAGTTCTTTACTAGGAACAGTTAAATCAAACACTCTATTTATCGGTAAAATAAACAGTTCCTAAGGCATACCAGTAAAAATGCACAATAAAAAAGCAACTTCGACAGTGTAAGCCTGCCACAATAAGTGAATTGCATTATTTACTGAGACAAGCTTAGCTGATTGGTTATTACAAAGGCGATAAACTAGATAAGCGTTGCCTCATTTTACGCTATTATCACGAACATCTCTGTAAAGTTTTCACATAGTTTTAGACAAGAAAAAAGCAATTCAGGATGGTGGAAAATTAGAAAAATTGTCATCAATTTCTTGCAAAATTTCAGTTTTTCTGGAAAACCAGAAAAATCAATGCTCAATCCGAATTACATCCAGTTTTTTAATTTTTTACTTTCTCTAATCCAGTGATTCTCAACCACTGTGCCGTGGCACTTTAGAGAACCGCCAAATTTTAGAAATGGAAATTATTTTTATCTATTTTTAAGCTTATTTTATTGTTAGCGTGCCGCTAAATTTTGAAAATGTTGAAAGTGTACCGCAACAAAAAAAGATTGAGAATCACTGCTCTAATCAATATACATTATACAGGATAAAATACTCGATGGTGCTGTGAATTGAACATTCCTACCCAATTTTCAGAAACATGCCTTCAAATCAACCTTATTCTTATTTTAAGGGGTCCTCTGGTTTGACGTCCTGATTTTTGAGCAATCTTTGGAATTTTTTTGTAAAGACCAATGAAGAGATAGAACTTTGAACTTTTTACCAGTTATTTATACATATTTCAAGAGTATACAGTTGAATTTTTAGCTAAACATATTTAGTAGAATTAAAGTTATAGTGGTCTGAAGACACCCGCCTCAAAAAATGGACGCCCAGTTCCTCCATGATATCAGCTGATAGGCTTATCCGAAACAAAAAAATCCAGCGGGGCTTTAATCTGCATACTTAAATTCATCGAGTGGACTACGATCAAAAAAAAAATTTTGAAAATTGGATGTTTGACAGACTTCGGAACAAAAAAGTTCGAATTTCATGTATTTTTTGTCAAGTTTTTGAAACAAAAAAAAATAGAAATTTTCAAAATTTTAGGATGATAATAGTTCACTCGATGCGTCTATATGTACTGAGTAGACCCTATAAATTTGAAGTAAATCGGCCAAGCCGTTTTTGAGATATGATGGAGGAAAGTTTGAAAAACATGGTTTTGAGAAAAACGCGTTTAAAGTTTTAAGCGCTCCGCTCAACGCTCCGAACTGCTGTATCTTTATAATGGCTTCGAATATCGAAAAATCACTTTACTTCCACATTCTAGACACATTAAGGAAACAATTTATGTAAAAAAAAAATCGATTTTTTGAATCTGTTAAACCAGAGGACCCCCTTAAAACCCAACCAGTGATTCTCAAACGCATTTATTTCTTGTCTACCTGTTTGGGTTGACTTATAAGTATAAAAATGATCACTCAAGAAGTATATTGAGCCTGGAAGGGATTATCTCTCTAACAGTGCAATAAAAAATACCTGCTATATTAGTCATTTTGTCAAAAACTTTCAAAGCGTTCCTGTGCTTGAATTTAGAAATGCTTGATAGCCCCATTTTAGCCTCAATATTCTCATGCATGTTTATATAAAAATTTCAGAAAGTGTTTGGGACCTCTGACATAGGCTATAATGATTTTGCAAAGGGTGTGACAACCGGTAAAGTTGACCATATCACCATCTCAATATTGTAATGTGAAAAATAGAGAAAGCGAATAAATAAGTTAGCGAAATCCATATTTCGGCAACTTTAATGTTTAGAAATGAATCGACTTTGTACTATTTAAAAAAAATCAAACTATAGTTGTTTTTGTTCCAGGTAGTTACTTTTTTATTGTGCAAATAGTTTTTAAAATTATAAATTTAAACTAAAAAAAAAGAAACAATGCAAGCACTTACTGTTTCCCCCAACCAGTTGGCCATTTCGTCAAATTCAAGCTCTGCCAGATTCTGATTCTGTGCAACACATAGTAAAGCCAAACAGATAATAAAATAAAACAAAAAAAAAGCAAAAAAAAATTACATAACCGATAGTAATAGATTTTTTAAAAATATTATAAGAAAAAACAAACACTTACCGTTTGTTTAGCCTGAGTTGCTGCACTCAAACCACCATGCATTTGATCAGATTCTATATTATCTTTATATGTACTACCAGTAGTTTTTGTATTCTCATATGATACATTCCTTGATTGTGCAAACATATCAAACTCGTCATTCTTATTATTTATTGTATTTTTTGTTGGAACACTTTCAATTTGTGTTAATTGATTTGAGGCACTAATACCTGTTGTACTTAATTTACTTAATTTCTCTGATAAATCATCATTTTGATCATCATCGAAACTAATTAAACTATCATCAGCTGTTAATTTCGATTTGTTTGTAGTTGCTGTTGTTACTTGTGTTGTTGTTGTTGTAGGTGGTATAGCTTTCGCTACCATTTCAGATGCTGATTTACCACCATTTTCATGATTCTTCTCCCAACGATGATAACGTAAAAATAAATTATTTAAATCGTCGTTTATTCGTAAAAATTCAGCTGTTAGTTCATCATTTGATATTTTACTGATTAATTCAACTAAACGTTCTTGCATACTTTGACAAGTCACATGTAATTCCTATTAAATAAATAATAATAATGATTTTTGTTAGTATAAATTTGATTGAAATTACTTGTAACAATTCCAATTCGTCTGGTTGTTCATGACCCGGTTTCATCTCACTCAACATTTCACTAAAAACACTCATATTATTCTGTACAATATCTAATTCCGATTGTAATTTAGCTCTTTGTTCTGGTGTTAATGAATTACCACCAGTCGGTGTGGCAATATGAGTCGGTGATGGTTCTTGTGGTGGTTGTTCAATTTCTGTTTCAACACTCTAAAATACCATTATTTATTAATTTCAATTTATAAATATTTCAATATATATATAATACTCTTTGTGGTGTATGAATTGGAGCCATTGCATCTAAATCAGTAGCTGGAAATTCGATACCTTTTGCTAATAAATCTTGATAAACTGATACAACACCGGACATTTCCGGTAGATTACGGAACGCATCCGCCCACGACTGTATTAGACTTAAGACTTTTTCTTGGACCGCTGTTGGTGGATCGTTTTTCGGTCCAATTAATTTCACCTAAATTTTTGATTTACTATTATTGATAAAGCGATTATACAAGAGGCTCGGAAGTCAAGGGGCTCAAGTGTAAAAACTATAGAATTTATTTGGTATAATTCCAAACAACGTCACGATTAATTATAGTTGGACAAATGCTGTATCGATTTTATGGTCTGGCAACTACAAGATTGTTATGCTATCACGCTCTCATTTTAACAAACAAAATATTGATCTGTTTACTTTTCTAATTGAAAATTTAAGCAGATATTCTGCTAGTTAAAATTTCAGGGAATCTAAAGTCATCATGTCATTAGATCGATACAGAATTTGCACAACTATACATTCGCAGATTGTGCTGTAGGGGCTCTTAAAGTGTCTACAGTTGTTAATGCAGATCAGTAATACCACAAAATGAATCCCCAACTACTGCACTATTGAATGGTAAGTGTGATAAAAGATGATGGTATTGGCAAAGACAGAACAAAATAGAGAAAAAAAATCGTCCCGTTGCTCTTCCACTGAATTTGGTAACCAAATTTTGTCATGGTCATCCCTAACGTTGGCACATTAAGGATGAACCCGGTTGTTTTCTTTAAAGGTTGAGGATGTAAAGATTTTTTTTGTTTCCGCTTACAATATTAAAGAGCTTTAAAAATTGTTTATTATTTTTGAAAAACCGTGAAAAGTTGATATTTTAAACATTTTTCTCGTCTTTATCTTTTCCCTATCAACTGGAAATGAGTGAAATTTAACTGAATTTTCAGGGACAATGTGCTCAATGTCTGTATAGATCTCTTTTTTCCTACATTTTCATTTATTTAATAAGTGCATTAATTTCCTTCGAGCTCGTTTTGTTTTTCAACTTTTCTGGAAAATGGATGCGAATCTTGAAAAAAGGAAGTCATACAGACATTAAGCAAACGGTCGTCTGTAAGTCAGATGAATTCCATTCAATTCTGTTAACAAATAATGGAGAAAGATAAAAAATTGGATTGAATCAGAGAGATAGTGAATTTCGAGAAAAAAATAGTAGTAATTTTTCCACTCGAGACTATACTCTCAAGTGGACATTGAGCTATAATTATTACTCATTATTATTGAAAAATAACGACATACGACATACAATTTGAATGAAGAGACCGTAACGCGAATCGGGGCTGTTCCACAATTAATACTCTTTCTGGCGATGTTTTACTAGCTAATCTAGCGATTGTTACAACCTCCCCTTTTGGACGTATTTCACCCTGGTTTTGACCGGTAATTTACGAAATTCTAAAGAAAAACGTTTCACTACCAAGGCCGTAATGTTAACACTGAGATACGGCTTGGCCCCCTGTCTTCGAAGCCCCTCAATTGCTTATCGTACCAGTTCCGAAACGAAATCTTTGTTACAAATCAATACATGGAAACGTTTACCACAATTTTTAACACATGTCTCCAGTACCGTTAAAGTGTACATAACAATTGTGTAATTTTTACCAGCATTTTGTATTAATCGTTTACGTATAGCTTTAACGGCATCCCGAGGACCATCTTCTGTTTCATTAACTAGATCACAAATTTCCATATTAAGGCTCCAATTTTCCGATGCTAACGTACCATCTGTTGCTTGTTCTATCCAATAATAAACATAGAAAAAAATAACAGCGACATAAACAAAAACAAATTATGAAACATGTAAATAAAGTGACTCATTATTCATTAGCTAGATTAGTTTATGACGTTGTAAACGTTTACTGTAAAGGTCGATCTAATATAAATTCCTTTATTAGGTGAATAATGCAATATTTAGAAATCATTATTAGATTTTGTGACAATAAATTTATAGCGGAATCGAACAAAAAACAGCATAAAATTGTGCATTGACCATAACAGTATCCAGTCGACGGCTCAACTAGATTAAATAACGGCACATCTGTTTGGATTATAAAAATTGATCAAAATTGGGAGAATTTCAATTACGATAATATTAGAAATTTCACCGGCTTCTATTTACACCCCTTCCAATCAATTTTTCTAAATTCATGAATACTAGTGGAAAATCACGGGTTTTCTCGAATTACAACAATTCAAATCGACTTACCGATTTTACTACCAACTGGTGTGGAAAATGGATTTCCACCTAAGGCATTTCCGAAGAATGACATGATTGCAAATTGTTAATAACAATTTGGAAAATTTCGATAGTCGCTTCGATAACAATCCACCTTTGACAAATCACAACATAAACTGATTTTACGTTGGCAACATTGATGGAATTTTCGCGAATACCAACCGTATGCAAGCAAATAAAACTAGGAATTTGCGGGAATATTGAAAATATTTATTATTGGATATAATTATAAAGAATATCCGAAATTTTCAATCCATTTCAAACCATCGGTTGTAGCCTGTTGTGGTTTATATTCTAAACCGATCCAATCATTATAACCGGCAATTTTAAGCGTTTCCAGTATGTATTTATAGTTTAATTCGCCGAAAGTATCAGGTTCGTGCCGATCTGGTACCTGGGCGATCTGTACATGACCCACATAATTGATCAAATCTTTAATGTTATTCGTTACGTTTCCCCGAATATGTTGTAAATGGAATATATCCAGCATAATCTTCAGATTGGGACTATTTATCTTCTTAACAATTGATAACGCTAAAAATAGAAATCATCAGAACTATTCAATAATTATCGATTACTACCTTTATCGTAACAATTCATGTAATAGTTTGGTATTGAATATCGATTGATCGGTTCAATAACACCGACAATATTGTGATTTTCTAATAATTTCGAGGCATATCGAAGATTCTCCTCGTAGACACGATCGTGTTCATCGGTAATCCGTTCAACTCGCCCAGCCATTATGTGGATCTTTTTTGCGTCCAATTTGTTCGCATAATCAATTGTTGATTCGAGACTTTTATGGAATTCCTGTTGTTTACCAGGTATTGCAGCAAAACCGAGTTCACCCTTCGTTACATCACCCGTGTAGACGTTGATAAGGATTTGTTGTAGATTTGATGAATTTTTTGCATTGATTACATCGTTCTGTTCGCAACCGAATGGAAAACCACTTTCTACAGCCTTAAAGCCTGCATTTTTTGCTAGTCTATAGCGTTCCACAAAGGGCACTTCAGTGAACATCATCGATAGATTTGCACAGAACTTCATCATGACTGTGACGAATGATACTGAGAACGAACAATAATTGTTTTATATTAACAATAATTGATAAGAGGATTTGTGGTAAATAATTATTAAAAAAAACAGGTAAACAGTTTGGGTATCGCTGGTTTATCGGTGGTTTTCCGTTGTTTTACTGTAACCACCAACAATTTTGATCAATTGATATTATTTGTTGTTATTTTTTTATTATCTACAAATAAAAAGCATCAATTTGAGAAAATAAATAATAAATAATAAAATATTCGATTGCTCGTTGGAGTTGTAAACGATCGAAAAGGCGGGCCGCTTCAAATTGCTTAATCAGAGTGACCTTAGCCACATCCGGCAAACTTTGAGGTTAACTTGTCAAAAATTGTATTACCTAATAATGGCTTTAATTTTGCAGCAATTTACAAAAACCCTCCGTTCACCCCTAATTCGCAATGCAGGTAATCATCGATTGTTTTCTAACGAATTCGTTGTAAATTATTTTACGTTACAGTGTGTGCCACAAATGCAGTCCGATTCAAGACAACTGAACCAGTGCAGGAGACAAGACGTGAATTATTTTGCTTTTTTTGATGTTTGTTTTTTTGTAAAAATCGTTGAATTTTAGCAACTGTACGAAAGAATGATGCTGTGGCTAGGTCACGACTGATCGATTTCGGTAAATATACAGCCGAATGTCTACCGAAATATATACAAAAAGTCCAGATAACAGCTGGTGATGAATTGGAATTGTTGATTGTACCGGAGGGTGTGTTGCCGGTTCTGCAATTCTTGAAGGACCATCACAATTGTCAGTTTGCCAGTTTGGCGGATATTGCCGGTATGGATGTACCTAGTCGTGAAAACAGATTTGAAGTAAGTCGTTGTCTAATGAATTTTTCTACAAGCTAAGTGCACGCGTGGAAATTCGATTTTCTATTTTAAGCGTTTCGTGCTTTTTATTTGTGATTGTTTTTCTGTTTGAAAAAGAAAAAGGGAGTTTTATTATTGTTATTATTTCTATGATGAGCATGAGTTTTTTTTTGGTCAAACATTAGGGTACATTTGTAAACCACTGAGTCAGACAAAGATGGAAACCTATCTCAAAGGAGAATACTTCATATGTAAAAGAACTTCGTCATAAACTTCTGACCACTCAAGAAACAATTATTTTCACGCAAAAAATCGATTCTGGCACGATGATTGCTTCATTAACGATCCCCGTTATAAATAGGGTGTTTCATGTAATTCTTTGGCCTCAAATATCTCCATCTGCAAACGAGTCTTAAAAAAAATGAATAAGTAAAATGCTATACTTCTTTTAACCAATAAAGGTATCCAATTAGCTTTTCTGACAAGATGAGATAAATGACAATAACTTTAGGACTTCAGTAGTCGAAAGAAGATTATTAATGTTTTAACACGTTGACTGCCAATATCTCATAGTTCATGATCTTATCTAAGACGCCGATTATTTCGTTTAATTAAATTAATTTGGCTTCTGCGGCTGGAATTTCGAAAAGTACCGTGGCAGTAAACGTGTTAAAATTTTCGTATCATAATTTCATAAATTACTGCCATTTTTTCGTACTTTCATGGCTTAATGTGTTAGTGAGCAAATGAAGTCTGAACATACTTTAAATTTTCAAATTTAAGCTTTTTTTACAGACAAATCATTTGTTGGAGAGCAAAGAGTTGCTGGAAACGGTCTGGTTTAGAATTATTTGACTTTTTTCGTCTTTTTCTTTAAAGGCTCTTTGCAGTGATAACAACTCGCTCTGAATATGTTCATTGACAGATTAATAAAAACGTTTTTTTATTGATTTTGCGAGAAATTTGAAAATTATTTAGGAATTACTGAAGCGACACAAAAGCTTTAGATTCAAATATTTGAATCTGAAAAAGTTGTGGTGTCCTTTAATTGCTTTTTTTCTTGGTAAATTTGTCGCACAATTGTTTTCTGACTATACAGAATGTTCCAACTAAGTGTTCCACCTCAAATATCTCGTTTGTTTGTGAATTTAAATGGAAAAGTATCTAAAGAAATTAGACTACTTCAACTGACCTACACGATTTTCTTTCTAGCTATTCTGGAAATGCTAAAACATCCTATAAGGTCCCGAAAATTACTCAATAATAGGGAAACAATTACCTACAATGAATACTGCGAATGAATTCGATATGAAAATATTTTTCTTTTAAAAACTTGTCATTTGCTGTTCAAAAAAAAATTAGAACTTCTCTGGGATCAATAACCTATTCATTGATGAAAAAAGCCTACGTCAGAATTGTTTACTATATTTGCAATGTGAATGTTATGTTTACAAGATTTTATTTAAAACAATTGCAAGGCCAATAGTATTTATAAAACGTACATTCAATTAAATAAATTTAGGAATTCAATCTGTTGTAAGAATAATCATTCTTATGTTATTAATAGCAGATTGAATTTCTATAGTTGTTTACTTGAATGTACGTTTTATAAATACTGTTGGCCTTGTCATTGTTTTTAAATCAAATTTTGTAAACAGTTGTAATTATCACATGGTAAACAATTCTGACGTAGGCTTTTTTCATCAATGAACAGTTTATTGATCCCAGAGAAGCTCTATTTTTTTTGAGCAGCAAATGAGAAGTTTTTAAAAGAAATCTATTATTTTCGTATCAAATGCATTCGCAGTATTCACTGTAGATAATAGGTTTCCTAATATTGAATAATTTTTGAGACCTTATAGGACGTTTTGGCATTTCCAAAACAGCTAGAAAGAAAGTAGTATCGGTCAATTCCATTTCAATTCACAAACAAACGAGATATTTGAGGTGGAACACTTAGCAGAGACATCCTGTATGTTTTTGCTTTTACTCTCAATGTTTTTCTTTTTTTGTGGCTAATTTATTGACAAACGTATCAGACGGATATAAGAGCATTCACCTTATGCAGTCCGATAATTTTTCCTTTTTCTTTCAGATTATCTATAATTTATTGTCGTTACGTTTCAATTCCCGTATCCGTGTCCGTACTTATACAGATGAGCTAACACCAATCGACTCGTGTAATGATATTTATAAAGCAGCAAATTGGTATGAACGTGAAATCTGGGATATGTACGGTGTATTCTTTGCAAATCATCCAGATCTAAGACGCATCTTAACCGATTATGGTTTCGAAGGACACCCATTTAGACGTGATTTCCCATTAAGTGGCTACGTTGAATTACGTTATGATGATGAGAAGAAACGTGTTGTTGTGGAACCATTAGAATTGGCACAGGAATTCCGACGATTCGAATTATCAGCACCATGGGAACAATTCCCGAATTTCCGTAATGCACCGCCGACTAGTGAGGAAGTGCCCGTTGACAAAGAGAAGAAATAAATAATGTAAAATAATACTTTTATTTTTGTTTTTTTTTTGTTGTTGAAATCTTCAAATAATAATAATAACAATAATAACAATAACATCAATTGGAACTAAGTGTGTTTGAATTTGTAGTGATTTAGATTGTGAAATTGATCGTTATCGGCTCCAATTCAAGCCGAGAATGTTTCTAGCCGTCACAAATGCAGAAACAATCGTATCTTTAGCGTTTGAATTACCTAAGTCGGTTTTACATAAAACTTCGTGGATTTGTACAGCCTCTAATAAACGACGATTTAAAAATTTCCATGTAGCTTCATGGTTCTCTGTTTTGTCTTGAATTAGGTACAATTCCGTTGCTTTATAGACACCAGCAACACCCAAGCGTCGCGCGTACCAATTAAACTACAATTTTAAACAAATTTTAATAATAAATCAAATTACATAACAAAAAAACAAACATCAACAGATCTATCACCGGCATAATAACAAATATCGTCGACAACTGTTAGTAAACTCGCTAAAGCGTTCGGTACATTCGGCGGTAACGACATGATTGCTATAGCTTGTGGCCAACGACTCAAATACGGCACGATCATCTCTAAACGTTTCCTCAAAGCTTCCTCAACGAATTGTGCCGGTGGCATCGGATTCGCTTTATTCGATTTCTCCAACTACAACAACCCTAAATATTCATCCACATTATAGTATAATAAAAATAATTACCTGTTTTAGAATTTCAACCAATTTCAGATTGGATTTCTGTTGGAAATAATGGACCAAATCACCACCGCCTTTCGGAAATAGACCGTGTGTTACGGGCGGATAACCACACGATTCGGCACCATTACGTAACGCTTCCTTCGACCAACCTAATTCGATCACGAACGGCAACGAGGCTTCCAGGATTTTCTCTTTGATCTCTTCTTCGTACGGTTTCTCGCGCTGTTGTTGTCCGTTTTGTTGATGACTAGAATCGGTTGAGGTATGTCTAATAACCGCCCAAGCAGCATAGGTACCTGCACAGGGAAGTAAAATAAAGATCAACGGTAAAAAAATAATTTAAACACCGAAATAGAACCCAGAGTTTTTGCGAAACACTAAAAGAACAACAGCGAATGACGAGATACAGATTTTGCCATTGTTTGTGGTCCTTTTGAACTGTCACAGAATTTATGAGGTATGCTCTTGCGCGTCCGCTAAGGTGATCGCCTTTTATGCCACCAATGAGTTGAAGTATTGCCTTCTTTAGCGAAATAATTTGTGATGCCTTTAAATTATTTGTTACGTTACGATTTAGGGTTTTATGAGCAGATACTTGTGTCTAGGTATATCAGGATTTCTATCAAAGGAACAGACTCAATTGCCAAAGGTCTACAGTGGTAGGAATTACTCGACAAATTAAAATCACTTTGACTTTAACCTCTTAAGTCATTGGGCGTACTGTAAGTCAAGATAAATCTTGTCCATGCAAGAAAAACTAAATACAATTCAAGCTATTTATTTTACAAATTTTTCGATGCAATACACTCTACAACTCGTGATAATAGACACTGTATCATATCTAACGTGGTAACGGACAGATTTAAAATTCGTAACTTCTCTTCATATGGTAATTCCATTAAATCTTTACCAGATACCGATATTTTAACATCTACATCATCTTTCTTAACGTTTTTCTCATTCTTTTCATTCAGTTCTTTAATTTTCAGTTCATAATGCGCTTTAGATAAATCAACACCTTTTTGTAAATAATTCAAATAATTCTCTTTGATTTCATCCAAGATTCTATCAATACCAATCGTTGAGTCTCGATCAATTGATATTAAATAAAATAGAAAATTTAATGTCGATATAATTGGATCGGATTCATCAATTAAATCGGTCTTTTCATTATCTTTAAGCAACATAAATTTACGTAATAAATAATACAATTTATGTTGTTTATAATAGATTGATGGACTAGTTAGATTCTCGCACAACATCTGTTTGTATTGTACGATTAAATTGCCTCTCAAACTGCTATTTTGTGTACAATCGGTTAGATTCGAGATCAACAAATATCTACCTTGGTCGTTGAACGACCATAAATATTGATGCAACAATTTCAAACCGTCTTTACGGAGATTTTCGTGATTTTTATAAACGATAATATTCGACAGTTGTTTACAAAATCTACTATGATTCCCATCATCTAATAATACAGCCGATAATGAACCCCTCTCGATAGATTTCAACAGAGTTCCAACCAAATTCATACCTTTAATTATTGTTAAATTATAATCTAAAGCGAACATTTCATTAACGTATTTCAACAGATGGTGGAATAGATAGACAGAATTGTAAATTTTCGGCAATCGATCATAACAAATCTCTTCAGTTAGTATCAAATAATAGAAACAACCTAGTGCTAGATTATTCGGTTTGACTAGATCGACATTATGATCGTTATCCCGCATTTCAACAAATATAAACGGATCGTTGAGTATTTTAAAGATTTCATTAATTAGATTCTCGATAATACGGCGTATCTTTGATTTGGTTTCTTTATAAATTTGCATATTGAGATAAACGATTGGTTTGCCAAGTAGTTGGATGAGTGATTTGCGCAAGACGAATAAACGTTCATTATTGTTGCGATTTTTCAAAAATTCACCAATAAAAGTGTGGCAAAACTCCAATAATTCGATGTATAAATGATTAATACGTTCAACGGACGGTTCATTATCTAGCAGTAGTTGTTCTTCATCTGATAATAGTAAATCGTCGGGCGTTTCCAATTTATTCAAGTATGTTTGTATTGAATTGAAACACCACGCTAGACTCGTTATACGTTTATCTGGAACACGTTGTAGAATGATTTTTAATGGTTTCAATAATGTTAGGAATTTGATATCGTCTGTTGCAGCTTCTATTTCTTCGATGAATTGCAATAGTGCCTCTTCTGGTGTTGATTGTTTTGCAATTATATTGATCAATTGCTGGCAACATTTGTACACTTCAATATTATGATTTTCGGTAGTTTCATTTAGATATTCACAAATTATCGGTATCAAATCCCAACTATTCGTACGTATTTCTTCGTGGTGTTTGTTATCGTTGAATAAATCCAATATTTGTACGGTACTGCCTTCTTTTAATAAATCGCGGATTTTATTAGCAAATACCGTCGGTTCTGCCATTACGTTTTCTTCTTTATTGTTGTTTTTCTTGTTAATTTATTGTGAAAACGTTTATGTTTATTCGGATATGATCCGTTACTGAATTGAGGTTAGAATAATATAACCTAACTGTTACCGCAAATTCGAGAAATTAATCAATTTATTACTTACATCTGATGTTGGCCCGTATTGTGGTAAAAACGGCACACAGAGACATTTTCAAATCGAAATCTTTTGAAAATCGTAATTAAATTTGATGAATCTTCGTCTTAAACATATGGGACTTTTATCCGACTACAGTTGGCGGTACTGTTAATTCAAATTCGCGCTTAATCTTCCAATATTAATGATAATAAAATCAAATTAAATATAATTTTATGTTAAATATAGCAAAATTAAGTGATATCGGTGTAATTTAAGTTAATATAAAGTTGATTAAGGTAAAGAGAATTTTTTTTAAGTGTTATTTAATTGTCAATTTTGGGGAAATTTTATTGATTATGTTGGTCACATCGCTAGAATTTGATTTACAACAGGGCCGTGCTTAGGAAATTTGGAGTCCACTCGTGGGCCGATCTAGAGTTCGAGCGGCAGATTGGCCGATAAAATTTGTACTTTTACGAACATGTTTCAGCTGAAAGCAACTTTTCGAAATCTACCTAATTCCATGGTGAATTTGCCGGAAAAAGCCTTAATTTGCAGGGTAAACCTGCAAAATTTGGATATTAATCGAAAATTGAGAGACGAGCAAATACTTTGTGCAAATTTTTATTTTAATTAAGAGTGTGCAAAGTAAATAGGTTGACAACCGCAGCACTTGCTTAATGCTAGGAATCATAAATTTATTAATTATTTATTTACTGCAACCATTTTTCAATTAATTCACCAATCTGTTGTCGAGCTGCTGTTAATTGCGGTGGATCATCATCATCTGCAGAATACATAATAGCGCAATGTGATGTACCTTCAAATAAATTAATTTTAATGTTGTTTGCGATTCATATTCGGTAGCTGTGTTGAATTTACAGGCGTCTCTTTCGTTTTCATTATAATCCCTATCCTTGTCTCTTTCTTATCGTCAACATACTCGGAACGACCCGCCTACGGATGGATAACTTGAATGAAATGCACTATCATTTCATGTGATTCATCCAGTTGAAGGCGTGGCTTGTGTTGCAGATGGAAAAGACAAAAGAACGGAGATAATTGTGAAGATGAGAGAGACGGTCTTCTCTAGCTACTCCCGGAAATTCGTTATAAAATGCATTATAATAACATACCCTCAATGTAAATAGCTGGAGCTTCCGGATTTACGGTTTCCGTAATACCTAATGGATGCCATGGGTCAATAGAACCGTGTACAAATACGACATTATTAACGTTTATATTTAAACCACCATAATTTTTATTTGTACGATCAATGCCACGATTCAGTCGAGTTGAATTGAAATTTTTACCAAATACTTCTTGGCATTGCTGAATGAAAAAGTCTAAATGTAGTTTATTACCGAATATTTGCGGTTGATATGAGGTTGTTTGAAAGAATCCAAATTCGGTACACATTTGATAGAACCATTGGCGGCCACCTGCGGCCGTTGACTTTTCCAATTTACCCGTTGAAAAGCGCTAATCATATCGTCGTATTTATAAGGCAAACATGTTGGAAAAAATTTCGAAATCACTATTTTCGTGACTTGTCCTAAACGTTGAAAAGGTTCACCTAAGCGTTTATCCAGCATTGCATCACACACTTCATCAATATTTGTAAAAGCGAGTAGATTATTCTGGACAACATCGGCAAAAATTTGCGCTACAGCATCGTAAAAGTTCGATACATCATTCTGATTATTGACGGTTTTTTGGAGCGAATCGCATAGATCGAAAGCGCGATCTAATTTACTGCGGCCTTCTGCCGATCGGATCAAAGAATCGATTTGTTGGAAACCTTTTTGAATATGAATTGGACATTTCTTATTATAAGTTGCTAAAGATTCTCCGACAACTCTAAAAAAATCTGATAAACAAAATTATTTTTTTGAATCAATTAGCGCTCAGATGGGCCACCTTTAAAATCGGCTTGCGCTAGAAGGGGACCACTTGCGGAAACAGCTGCATGGACTAAATCGGGATGTTTCAAACGTAACCAAGCTGCCAATGATCCGGCATACGAACCACCGAAAGCTATCCATTTCGCATTTGGAGGTAGTTCGTGTTTCTTATTCATTGCAACGATGAAAGTTGCCAGATCGGATAGAGCTTGTTCACTTGACAAATATTTCAAATTCTCAGTGCTCATATCTCTAAAAAATCCATAGAATAACAACTAAGATACAATTAAAATTGAAAGTGTACTCGGTTGGGTGACTTTTGCCGTAGAAACGATGCTCTAATTGGAATAAAAGCGCACCAAAACGTTTCGCATAGTCCACCCAAGCGCCACTCTCCATGGCAGAATCTGAGGCCTGGCTTTCGCCACCGATCTTCAAGAACACAACCCCAGTTCCATTGTAAAATTGATCACTTGTGAAGAATCTCTAAAATTATAAAGAAACTCAAATGGATTCGCCAGGCGTTACACAACATTACCTGTTGCCAAATTCTCTTGTCTGTCGGATTGAAATGATCCAATTTTTGTGTAAAATACTCTTCGGTAGCATTTTCGAAAGTTTCTATCTGACTAGTACGGCGACCTAAATGGAAAATCTGCCAAGTGTTGATTTCTGCAACACCCAGAATTACTGTAATCGATAATAGAAATAGACGCATGATGCTCAGCTGTGATAGAATTGTTTTACTGATATCACAATGAGATGAGCATCGTGATTTATCATCAAGAAGATCGAACCTTGGAATGGTTATCTTGTTTGATGATCCCATAATTTGATAATAAAAAGTCAACTGATTGTTCAATTTTGCACTCTACCCTGAAGCGCGGTACGGTTAGGAAAAAACCGATTCCAAATTTATTGTTGCGTAATCGGCTTGAAAAGATAAGATAACGAAACTTTGTCAAGTTCTCAAAAGAGAGACTGTCGTAAATATTTGATCGATTTTAGGCCTTATAATTGAGTTTATGCGCGTCCCAAAAAAATGGAGGCCAAAACCTTCCCGCACGAGCGTTGCTCTTTTGACCCCTTGACGGTCTGCAAACGCGGCACCCATCGCTCAGATAGCTTTTTGACATCCAAAACATCGTGCAAAATGTATCCCACCCGTTCTTTTGACATGCAACGGCCTCAGTTAACTTTCGTAATTTCACTCAAAACGATTCGATACACTTGCTTTATGATTTCCTGATTTGTAGCTTCTTTTGGTCTTCTACAGCGATGTGCGTCTTTGATGCCTGTACGACCCACTTGAAATTCACTAAACCATCGATAAATTGTTGTTTTCAAAGGCGCAGATATGGAATAACACTTCTTCAACCAACTTGATTGTTCAAGGAGTTTTTCCCATCAAAAAACAATGTTTGATCAATGCGCAAAGGCAAAGGTAGCGGCGCTTAAACGAAGTTAACTTGTAGACGAAGTAACGAAATGTCATGAAACTTCACAAATCAACTAGCGACAGATGAACCACATACTGAAAAATCTCGGGACTTTTCAGCCTATATAAGCAATGGAGGAGATCTCCTTGCCAAAAAATCTTCTTTCATCAGTGGAACTGGCATCTCGACATTTTTAATCTAAAATAAAACATGTTCGCATGCTTTATTAATGCAGTTTTCGTTAATTGTGGCCCTCAATGAGTCTAAGCAGAACTTTCCTGTCCCTTTGGAGTTTTCAGAGGATAACTAGCATTGTTGATAGTTGGCTACGTTACTCAAAAATTAAGTTCGAAGACTTCGTTTATTTGCTTAGTTCTGTGGGAATTTCGACTAACGACACCTCAGGTAGATTCTTACAGCTTCGACACCTGAAGTAGCTACTCATAAAATGATGAGCTCCGGGCAAAACGAGTCAAAAGTTAAAGAAAATCTTATTGCATTTAGAAAACTATATTTTCATATTTTTGTATAATTCATGTATTTCTCGTACGTGTAGAAACATGTACTGCGTGGGCCGGGAATCTCAACCAATAATTAATCAATTGGCCAACTTTTTTACGGGCTCCAAGCAAGTCGTCCGGATCACTCATCTTAGGAGGATATAAAAACGCACAATGTGCTGTTCCTGTAATGGACAAAGCATAACAAAATAGGTACCCGAAAAGGTGAAACAATATACCTATAATATAAATAGAAGTCAAGCCTTCGAGAGAGTGTAGAGGAAAGCCTAATACATGCCATGGATCTATTGAACCCTGTACAAGTACTATATTGCTCGCTTTAATATCTAAGCCACCATAATTTGTATTTGTACGTTCAACAACATCATGCAGTAGTGTCGAATTGAAATTTTTACCAAACACATCTTGGCATTGTTGAATGAAGAAGCTTAATGGGAATTTATTACCAAAAATGTGTGGTGCATGGGATGATGTTTGATAGAAACCGAATTCGGTGCATGTTTGGTACATCCATTGTCTGGCACCTTCCGATACTGGACTGTCCCAACTTGTATTTCGCAGATCTTCAATCATTTTATCGTATCTGTAATCCATACAATTCTCTTTGTACGCCATCAATACCAAGCTAATGATTTCTGCTAAATTTTGAAACGGCTCCTTGTGCACCGGATGACTCATTGTCGCACATATATCCCCTATTCCTAACAGATAATCAATACGATCGTATTGGACAATACTGGCAATATCAGCAGATATGATTTCATAGAAATTTGCTATATCGTTTCGATCAGATTTCGGTCCAAATGGGGTGCAGACATTGAATGCTGCACTCAATTCTCGTCGACCCAATTCCGATTCCATCAGTGTCTCAGTCTGTTCGATGGCGTGTTTGATTTGATTGGGACATTTCGTGTCGTAATCTTCTAAACTCTCACTGACAGATCTTAAAAAGTCTTTCAAACGGCATTATTTGCGTATTATTGAAATGTAAATGGAAGATTTACCTTTGAAGTCGGCTTGGGCTTGAAGTGGGCCACTTACCGACACCGCACCCTGCACCAAATGCGGATACTTTAAACGTAACCAAGCCGCCAATGCGCCTGAATACGAGCCACCGAACACTATCCATTGAACGTTATCCGAGAAATTGTATTTTGTGTTCATGGCAGGGATAAATGTGGCCAAATCGGATAGAGCTTGTTCGGTTGATAAGTACTTCAAATTTTCCACGCTCAAATCTCTGGAAAGTATCGGGAAAAATAGCAAAATGGCACCTAGGATTGCTGTGCAAAGATTACAAAACAAGAGATGTTTACAATGTCACTTATTTTTGAGTGATGGGACTTTTTTGGGGCATTAATTCCTCAGGCTCCGAGGCTGACAATAGTTCGTGCACTCTACTGAGAAAATGATGCGGTGCATATCATATTTTGCCATCTTTGCACAGTATTAGTACAATTAAGGAGTGTACTTTGTTGGTCGGCTTTTCCCGTAGAAACGATGCTCCAGTAGGAATAAGAATGCTCCAAATTCTTTAGCATATTTGATCCAGGTGCCGTCGACCATAAAGCCGACGG
Source organism: Epicauta chinensis (assembly GCA_021725515.1). NCBI lineage: Eukaryota > Metazoa > Arthropoda > Insecta > Coleoptera > Meloidae > Epicauta > Epicauta chinensis. The sequence goes on from JAEDXX010000023.1 coordinate 1,230,102, forward strand.
TTGCTTCACCCTCACCACCGATAAACAGAAATGCGATATTTTTCCCATTATAATATTCATCATTTGTGAAATATCTCTGTAAATTGTACGAAAAAAATCAACAAATTATACAATAATTATTGAACTGCACCTGTTGCCAAGTTCGTGTATCTGTCGGTACGAAATGGTCCAATTTTTGTGTGAAATACTCCTCTTTAACTCCATGCACATTTTTTATTCGAAGCAAACCACTAATTAGTCCAAGATTACCGCCGTTACGACGCCGGCCCAAATGGTAAAATTGCCAAGTGTAATTTTCTCTAATACTTAAAATAATTACAATTAGCAGTAAAAATCGACGCATTGTTGTTATCAACAATACTATTGTTTAACTGGGAACATAATGAGCAAAATTTCGTGATATATTGTCAAAACAATTACACCGTGCAATTATTATCGCGCTGAATAGTTAAATCCTTTATTAATTAAAATCTTAATTTGACACGGAGATTGCAATATTTTTATACAATTTAATTTAAAAAAAAGGCAATTAAGCCGAGATATTGAGGCAAAAATAATAATTTAGAACAGCAGTTCTCAATACTTTCTGTCGATTTTCAAAGGAAGTCATTATCTAGTTCTTCTATTCTTTGCAATATCAGATTGTGTTGAACAAACAAAGTGATTTGTTTTAAGGGGCTAATTGGGCGTGCAATTTTCAAAAATCTGGGAAATAGAGCCTTGAAAAGAATTTTTTTGTTCTCCGTGTTATTTCAACTAAAAACTTTAATTGAGTGTTTCTTAAAACTTGATTTTTGAAGTCGGTTGACATAATTTTTCAAATGATAGTGCACCGATCTTGTTCAAATTGCGCACTTCTTCAAGACACGACCAATTAGTGCTTGAACGAATGATTTTCTTTTTCCTTTATCTGAACTTATTTTACAAAGCAATACGCGGTGAAAATTATACCAAAACTAGTGCTTTTTTTTGCACGACTCTGTTGAAAATTCAGATTTTAATTTTATTTCTTTCCTTAGAAATATTTTTTTAAACATGTTGAAAAGGTAGAAGAAAATATTTCATGTATTATCATAGAAAAAAAAATAGAGAATATTAGCTTATCTATGATATTAGCCTTTTTCTTAAACTCAAACAATAACATACCCACACCCATAAAGTAAGTATTCTATGAATCCTTACTGTATGTTTGGTTGCCTAACTAAGGACTTAGAAATCTGGTTGCCTATCCAATGACTCATACCTCACTAGTAGTTTATCTGCGCACGTTGATTGGTCACGCTTAATACCATTTTTTTACAAATTCAGAGCTTGAATTTCAGGGATTACACAAGTTCTATGTGCTCCTAAAAATAATCTGAAGCTATGTACAAAATCTCATCTGTGTAGGTGCAGTAATAAGGAAGATGCCTATTATTAACTTATACTATATGAATTAATGGAAGCACTTAAGTGAGACGAGCTGTATATATAGAAGATATTTAAAATTGAATATCGGGAAACATGTTTTGCGCATGTTTTTCTTATTGTTAGCCAATTAACTAAGCAGCTTTATAATGTAATTACCGAGGCATTTTACAAATCTAGTAATCCTTTCCTTGGTGAATTTATTATAGTCTGTCTCATGATAAGTTTTCGAAAGCCTTGGGAAAAAGAAATTACCTCAGTTTTACAGGGGTCTGTCTCGTCTCTATAATAAGTTTAATTAAATGCATGAGACGATATCTAGGACGCTGAAGAATTGGAGTAGTTAACGAAAAATCTCAATCTTTTTGTATTTTCTAGAAGGCCAAAAAAAATATATATCAACCATCAGAAGCCAGTTAGATATACCTGATGAACGAACGCCACTGTTATACTGACGTTCGAAATCTAGGGACTTTTCGTTTTAATCTAGTAACTTATAGAAATTGAAATAGTAGAGTTTTGAATTCAATACCTTACTATTAGCGCAATAAATTTCATCTAAAATGTTTAAATTTTTAAATAATAATAAAAAATGCCAGATTCATTATTGTTTATTAATTTTGTAAGAAATACAATATAACAGAAATTTTGGTAAAACTGTAGTGGTAGCACTGGTATTTTGACAGTTGTCGTTCGAATTTCAAATCTGCAACCGGCTCTCTATTTTGTGATAGTGTTCATAGATAAAATAGTGTTATCTGTCTGGAAATCAGCAAAATTTGCATTCCAACAAATGTGATTGTGTTAAAAAAGCATTCCATTAGAAGTTCAGCTTGCGAAATGACCGAATCTAAAGATACCGTCCAAGTGTTCTGTCGATTACGACCACTGAAAAATGACGAAGAATCGACTTGCATAAAACTGTTATCACCGACCACATTATTGTTAACTACACCACCAGAATCGAAATCGTACACAAAAGAATTACAATGTAAATTCCATCATATATTCACATCATTTTCCGGTCAAAATGAAATATTTCAACATGTTGCTTATCCGTTATTGCAAGATTTAATTAATGGTAAGAACACATTGTTGTTTACTTATGGTATTACGGGATCGGGAAAAACGTACACGTTAACTGGCGACCATAAAAATCCCGGAATTATTCCGCAAACGATCCATACGCTGTTCAACTCGATTGGCGATTATCAGGCACCGAAATTCGTGATCAAGTCCGACCACATGAACGGTTTTGAAATACAATCAGAGAATGAAGCGTTACAAGATAAAATGGGTGAATTGCGTAGTACACGGACACCAAGAAGTACACGTAAAGAGAAACTGTACGTTAATGATGGCGCTAAGATATCGGCAATTAACGAAAATAATTTATATTCAATTTTCATTAGTTATATTGAAATTTATAATAATACAGTTTATGATCTGTTGGATGAGAATACTGGTAAAACGATACAAGGCAAGATTCTTCGAGAAGATGCTTCTAAGAATATGTACGTTAATGGAGTTGTTGAGATTGAAGTTAAATCGGCAGAGGAGGCGTTCGAGATGTTCAACATCGGTCAGCGACGTAAAAAGATGGGTAGCACCATACTTAATTCAGTATCTAGTCGTAGTCATTCCATTTTTAATATACGTATCGTACAATTCCAACGTAAAGTCTCCAATGAGCATGGTAGAGAAATCGTACCTGAATCGAATCAACTGAAAATCGCCCAAATGTGTTTGGTTGATTTAGCTGGCAGCGAACGTACGAATCGTACACAAAATACCGGTAAACTCCTCAAAGAAGCCAGTAAAATTAATAATTCGTTATTATCGTTGCGAACCTGTTTGGATATTTTACGAGAAAACCAATTAACTGTCTCCAATAAACTGGTACCATATCGTGATAGTCGATTAACGTTATTATTTAAGAATTATTTCGAAGGCGATGGTAGGGTGTCAATGATTGTTTGTGTCAATCCATCAATTGATGATTACGAAGAAAATATACAAGTAATGAAGTTTGCGGAAGCAACACAAGATATTAAAATCACAAGAAATGAAGGTAGATATACACCGGCGCGGACACCACTCAAGAAAACAATACAACAGAAAACACCGGCATTACCAAGATCTAAAACATCGTTCAATTTTGGACCAAAACTAACATTACCGGATTTCTCAACAGGTAGTTATCCGGAATTACTGTTGAATGTAGAAAAATTAGCTAATTTAGTGCGAACCCGTCAATCGAAGACAACTGAATTCTTTGATGAATTAAATGTTAAAGAAGAACATTTTCGGAAACGTTTAATCAATATGGAACAATCAAATCTGGTTGCACAACAAGATCTGAAAAACCATAAAGTATTACTGAAAAAAGAACGGCAAAAATCGGCAAATCTAGGAGCGAAAATTATTGATCTAGAATCGGTGGTTGCTGAAAGTAAAGCCAAACAGCAAGAATATGAAGAACAAATCAAAAATTTACAAAAAGTGGTGAACGAGAAAGAGTGGAAAATTAATAAATTTATTTTAGATAAAGAGAAGGCTAAACATCAATTGGTGGTAGCTAGTGAGAAGATGACACACGAAATGGATGCGAAATTGCGCCACCAACGTGTACATTTACAAGCGAACGTGGAGGCTGAAAATTTGAAGATACAAAAAATTAAACAATTTCTCGATGAACAAATATCAACAGATATTAACGATAAAAAAGAGGAAGTTTTCGATTATAATCCACAACAAACTCCACAACAACAATTGCCACAATCACATGTTTCGAGGAAGATTGCACCGATTCCAAAACCATCATCTAGGCGGCGACGATCTAAATCAGTTGGTGCTGAGGTAATTATGAGAATTAAAAAAAAAATTATCATAATTATAAATAATGATTGGTTACAGAAATGGTTGGAACACAATTCAGTTAAACCGGTACCTTTAGATACTGTTTTCCAGCCGACAATGAAGAAACGTAAATCAGTTACGAAACTAGCTAAAGCCAGTGATGTAACCGATCCGAAACAAAGTAAATATTGTTTGATTGCCCAAGAACAGGATGCCGACGGTGAATTGGCAACGAAATTGTATAAAGGTGATATTTTACCAACGTGCAGCGGTGGAGCACAGGTTGTTTTCAATGATGTTGAGAAGCTGCGACAGGAATCGCCAACAAAATAGAAATTTGTACTTATTTATGTATTATTATAATGATTATTACTATTTTTATTATAATTATTATTACAATTATTCTAATTCTACGAACAAATAAGCATCGAATTCCTGTTCATTTTCAGCTGCAACAATTCGGGTTGCCTATACACATCACAACTAAAACAGCTGATATTTGTTATGAAAACTGTGATTTGTGCGTTTATAATTCGATGTGCTGATTATTAGCGGATAACTTTTTTTAGAGTAATAAACAAGACACTTAGAAAATTTATATACCGGTAAACTAATGCAACTAAGTACATTAGAAGAAGAGTGGGAGGAAGTCTCCTCCTATTCACGGCATGCGTTAGAACAATTGTGGGGTCAGAGTAAATATATATATCTATAATCTTTGGTTAATAATAACAGTAATGCTTGGCCCAAAATAAACATTTTCAAACGTCAAAAATTGTTTGATCGTATCTGTATGTATGAATATTGTTTTGAGATAAAAAAGCAACTGCAGAAAAAATCGAGCCTACCGGCAACGACAGAAAGAAAATAATTCATTAATTGAATCCCACATAACCATATCCTAATCCTAAAAATGAACTTCATCTATAACCTAAGAAGTTTCACTTCTTTAAATATCTTTAATAAATCATTGTTCAACAAACTTAGCGGGAAGTTTCAGGGATGGCCTGCAGGGTCAACCGTTTTCCAGATTTTTTTGATTGATGTATTAGTGGTTGCATATGTTACCGAAAATTACTATACTAAATTCATCCACCAAAGACTTCCTAGATTTGAGTTGGTACCCTTGAATATAGTGATATTTCTAGAGATTTATTTGTTTGCGTCCATACTCTCGCTTACAATCCTAGGACTGCGTACTTTGTTTAACGTGACATTTGTCAAATCTAGTAACCCTTTGGTCGGTGAATTTAGTATATGTATTCATGGAGTCTATACAAGGAGCCCGAACTCAAATGGAATAAATTGACAAAATTTGCCCCAAAAAAATTACCACAGGTGTCGCTAGTGTTCCATTTGCACTGCATGTGCACTGCTCTGAATATAGTAGCATATTGATACGTGAAGTTAGCAACGTAACCTTATTACTTGTGTATTAAACAAAAAATCAAAATTTGACATTTCGGCATCTAGTTGGCTGAAATCAGTGGTGCAAATGGAACACTAGCGCCCTCTTATTTTTAGAAAAACTTTGCATACATGGAGTTCGTGCTCCTTATATAGACTCCATGATATTTAATTTGTTGATTTTGTTTAC